>CM039316.1:197504055-198104055 GCA_022316695.1 Camellia oleifera
AATCTGTTTTCAAAAACAATTTACCGGATTTGGACTCTTTGATGATTCATCGGTCTTGCATTGCACTCTGCGAGATTAGATACAAGACCGTGACATTTGAGTCCTGAACTGTAGTGAGCCCAAATGAACAAAACGGGATTCCCTCCTGGGACGTTCGGGGACGTCTACAGTGTCCATTACTGACAGATACAAAATCAAAGGCTTCTCCGGCTCTGCCAGCGATAACACGGGCGGATTTTGAAAATACTACTTAATCTACTCGAAAGCGAATTAACACCGATCATCCCATCGAAATTTCTTTCCTTTCTTCAAGAGACCAAAAAGTGGTTCACAAGTCAAGGTTAATTTAGAGATAAACCGTCTTATGAATTGCATTTTACCTAGAAAGCCTTGCACCTCCTTTTCAGTCCTTGGTGGTGGCATTTCTAGGATGACCTTGATTTTAGAAGGATCTGCCTCGATGCCTCTCTGTGTGATGAAGAAGCCTAGCATTTTCCCTGCTGTTACGCCGAAAGTACACTTCTACGGATTCAACCTCAACCGGTATTCTCTGATCCTTTAAAAGAATTTCTTCAAGGTAATGTAGTGACCCTCTCTTTCTGTGGACTTGACAATCATATCGTCCAAGTACACCTCGACCTCTTTATGGATTATATCGCGCAGAATTATGGTTGCAGCCTTCTGATAAGTAGCTCTGACATTCTTCAGCCCAAATGGCATCACCTTGTAGCAATAGGTTCGCCACGGCGTAGTGAAGGCAGTTTTCTCTCTGTCTTCGGGTGCCATCAAAATCTGGTTATACCCGAAAAATCCATCCATGAAGGAGAGCAATGCATGGCCCGCGGCGAAGTCTACCAACTCATCAATATGTGCCAGGGGAAAATCATCCTTCAAACTAGCCTTATTCAGATCCCTGAAGTCGACACAGACTCTGATTCTGCCATCTTTCTTTGACATAGGAACAATGTTGGCCAACCACGTTGGATACTCAGACACAAGTAAGAACCCTGCCTCATTTTGTTTGATAATTTCTTCCTTAATTTTTAAAGCCCAATCCAGGCGTATTCTTTACAACTTCTGCTTGACGGGTTGGGCCTTGGGGTCAAGAGGGATTCGATGCTGTATAATCTCAAGATCGATTCCAGGCATGTCTTCATAGGACCACGCGAAAACATCTTTGAAATCTTTTAATAAAGCAACTAAGCGCTCGCTCTCCTCCGAAGACAACGTGGACCCGATCTGGACCAGACGTGGATTCTTCTCAGTACCCACATTAAAAGTAATGATTTCATTAGCAAGGGGTTTTGCAAACTTCTCGTCCTCTCAATTAATCAAAATTTTCAAAACTAGAGGAATTCCTTCCTCATCGTTTTCATTAAAATTTTGAAAGTCCTGACAATGCAATAAACAAGCGGCACAGAGAAATACTTAGAATTTGCAATGGCATTCCCATTCATAAAATCCAACTCATCTAGCTCTTCGGTTACAACCGACTCAAAAGCAAAAGAAAAGGACGACCTGGACAAGACCTTGGCATCCGGTTTATCACCCCCAAGAATACCGGACTCAGACTCAAAAGTACTGGAATCTGATTCTGACTCCACATACTCTGTGGAATCAGATTTTGGTTCACTACCCAACCTAGAACTAGACAGATAGCTCTCCTCTAGTTGCCAAATGAGAGATGGTGCTTCAGATGCATCCAAAATGCTATTAGAAGCTTCACACCCAGTTTGTCCCTGCTCACATGGAGATAGTCAGGTTATCCTCCAAGCTCTCTAGGTCAACCGGAGGATCTGAAAGGAGACATGCCAGTGCTACCCCTACTTCAAGTTCCCTGTTGTCCGAGTCATTTTCTATATTCTGTTCAACTTCAACAAGTGGTTCATCCTTTCCCTCTGTATCACTGTCTTGCAGTTACAAGTCAAAGAAAATTTCAAAACCAAGGACACGCTGCTTCTTAGAATTCAACCAGGGCTCTGGAAAGCTGCAAAATGGGAAGTCTTCCCCTTCCCGGACAAAATGGCCGTTCAGTGTTTCCCGGATCGGCCTGTGAACGAGCTCATAGCACTTCCCGGCCTGTTTGGCTTTGGCTTTGCCTGCCATCTCTTCTCTCTTCCTGACCTAATCTTCTTTGGTGGGCACATAGCCAAGACCAAAGGCATGTGGATTATGTGGCACATCGGCCAATGCTGAGACGCCCTTCTGACCACTTATTCCCAGTCCTAACCTGAGCACATTTGTAGCTTGTTCATGAAATAGATTGATTGGGCGCTGACATACAAGCCCTCACCAGCTCCTAAAATGTTTTGTACTACCCGGGTCTCAGCCAGCGTAAAACCTGAAAGGAAAACATCCTCTTCACCGTGAACAATTTCTAGCACAGGCATAGTTACCTCTAGCGGAGGATGGATGGATGAATTCCATAAAACAATCACCACTCCCTTCCCATGGGGGTATTTCAGCATTTGGTAGAGGGTAGAGGAGACAACTTTCACTTGGTGCAACCAGGGCCTCCTTAGCAATAAGTTGAAGGTGGCCGAGACGTCTAGGACATAAAACTCAATATCCTGTTGAGCTAGGCCCACTTGAACTCTGATCTGTACCATGCCTATAACCTCTCTGCTCGTATTGTCATACGCCCGAATCACCTAGGCTGTAGGTATGAAATCTGCTGGTTTCAGGCCGATGACATAAGTTGTTTGGGAAAGACAGACATTGATAGCTGACCCGGTGTCGACTAATACCACTGGCACCCATTTTTCTCTGCACTCAACTGATATGTATAGAGGTTTGTTATGTGCTAAGCCTTCCGGTGGCAGTTTTTTTGTTAGAAAAGGTTGGGGTTAAACTGGCACCACTTGGGAAAACTAACCCCACAAGCTATTCATAGGTGGTGTCAATGGACAGTTTGGCTTTGTCCACTACTGATAACATAGCCTGTCGATGCACTTGAGAAGCCATGAGTAAACCCCAAATTGAAATATCGGCTCGAATTTTCTTTAGCTGTTTAAGCACTGCCTCTTCTTCCAACAGCTTTTCTTTTTGCTTCTCAACCTCCTTATCTTTCCCAGAGGCTTCGGCTTGGTCTAAATGTGGGGCGTTTGAAATACCGCCCACTCCTCGTCATGTGGTCCACCTCTTTAGAGTACCAAGTATTGTCTGGCAGGGACTCATCCCAATCCTCATCAGTGTGGGCCAAATGTAGATCATCATCTTCCCACCATACACCTTCAGCAACCGACAAGCAATTGTCCAGTTCCGTTCTAATCACTCTCACATCAGAAACATCCCTTGTAGGGTGTTGGGTTTTTCCAGCTTCTTGTTTGTCTTGATCCCTTTCTTGGACAAACTGCTTCAACGCAGCATCCTGTTCTGTATTCGCGATACTCACGGCGTCCAGTTCCTGTGCTAAATTCTTGATAGTGGTGCTCTCCGGCATTTTCCCATTTTCATCAGCCATTCTGGCTACTGCAGCTATTCTTGATTCCTTTTCTTCTAGTTTTGTTTCAGTTCCTTCCTCCTGGTCAGGTTCATCACTCAACCACCCTGAGTTGTCTGTCAACCCATTTAAATCAAACCAGTCAATCTACACGTTCCCTTGATCCTATTTGTCGTAGAACTACAAATTGTCTAAATCCTCTTCTAGGTCTGCTAGATCATCTAGTCCCTGACTTGGGCATCCTCTCTAACAACATTGACCTTCGCTATTGTCGGCAGTACCACTTCTGGTTTGGCTTGATCGGTCGGCACAATGTAACAGCATGGGTCATACACCCCTTCAGATAAGTCCGCAGAGCTCTCAGGCAATGAGCTGACATTTTCCTCCAAGGCCAACTTCTCTCATTCTGCCATTTTCCTCCAAGTTGAAGTATGGATGCGTCCATCATGCACAAATCTATGCTTTCAGTGATGAACAACGTCAGTCTGGCTAGGTGAAAAGGGGTAATATATACGTTAGGGTCATAGGGGATGGCTAGTGTCTGTATTAGGTTTAAGTTTCGAGGTGAGAGAACTTGGTTGTGGGACAAGAGAGGGTTGGTGGTTACATTTGACCTTTGGGGTGGTGCTATCACTTTGTTGTCAATGAGATCTTGAATCTCATGACACAGCCTGAAGTATTGATTGGTGTTGTGACCGTTCTGCTGGTGAAAAGCACAGTATTTGGTTGTGTTGTGTTTAGGTGGGAGAGGATTAGGTAGTGGGCGATGCTCTAATGGTTTAAGATGTCCCTTTTTGATCAACACCCTCAGGGCTTATGATAAAGGCATGTAAAGTGAGGTAAAGACCCTTTGGGATCGGGCTTGGTTGTTTGAGGTTTGTGGAGTTGTGCTGGCAAAAGGGTTGACAGTCTTGGTTGTGGTAGTGACAACATTCACATCAAATGGTCGCGCAGTTGTGCTTCCACTGGTGGTTGCATTAGAACTGCGCGAAAAAGGCCACTTGGCCTGCTCCTTCTCATCGGTTATCAACCCTTGTTTCATTGTATTTTCAATATGAACTCCTATCTCGTAGAGCTCAGTGAATGTGAACAATGGTAAGACGATCATCTACTGCAATAATTTCCCTTGCAGATTACAGACCACCATCCTGATTTGATCCTTCTCGGATGGCCTAGTAGTCATCATTGAAGCCTTGGCCCTCTACCTCGTTACAAAGTCAGAGAAGCCCTCATTTGCCTCTTGACGGTTTGCCTCAAGATCATGGGTTGTGACCTCGATCTGCGTATTGTATGAGTATTGTGCAATGAAGGCCTCAACCATTTCCTCCCAGCTCCGCTTTACTGAATCCTCCAGCTTTGCATACCAGATAGCCGCTATTCATGACAAGGTCTGGCCGAAACGCGACAACTTTTAAAGTCTAGTGAGGCCCATCGGCCATAGGATGTCTGAGAATAACCGCAAATGGACCATGGGATCTCCAGAGCCATCGAACCGATCTATGTGTGGCATTTTAAACCGGTCTGGTAAGGTTACTGCAAAGTTAGTATATCCATCCTCGATGTCAAGGATTGAGTTAACACCCTGTGCTCGCTTGAGAAGCTTCTCCAGTTTGTTGACCTTAAATACAGTCAGGTCAATTTTGAATTCAAACAGAGGCTCGGTTTGGTACACTGGTGCCTTGGAGGCTTGCGGATCAGGAATCGGGTGTCGTGGTGGTGAAATTTTAAAAATCATTTCACTGATTTTTCTTCTTTTTCCTTCTCATACCGGTCTGAACCGGTGAGTATCAGCCCGTCGCGGCTTGTGTAACGACTTATGTAACGGTTACAGACTGATACATACCGAGACTCGGTTGATACTCCTGTGATTTTCAATCTCAACGGTATACCGGCCTGTATTTGTCGCAGAACCCCATTTTTCCGATGCGTATCGGCCAGTATTTAGAACTATGGGTATCATACTACCATTGCATATGGGTGGTGTATTAATCATAATTGAAATAATATATAGTATTCATGGATCGAATATGATATGAGTTGATGACTTACCCTATTTTAACAGATATGCGTCATCACCTCTGATATTTCGTTTTGTTCCAAAGTCCCAACTGGTGACAACAACGCAACGTGTATCATTGAGTTGGATCTAGCACTTCTGCAGGTTTGTGTAGAGCTATGTGATCTTCTAACTTAAAAATTTTGCATGGTCGGCAATGAAGTTCTCTTATTTTAGCAACTTCCCACCTTCAAAACCCGTCCCATGAAAAGAAAAAATAAAAATAAAAATAAACGTAAAACTTATGGTATTGAAGTGTAGTGGATACTGGGAGAAAAACAAGTAAAATTGTATGAACCAATCCAAGTCACTTCAATCAAGGGGTTTTGTTAAGGAAAATGAAAAGATTGCCTCATATTTTTGCTTACCATGAGTATGCACTAATCATTTCGGTTTGAACGAAGACGTAACTTTGATTTCATTCTTGGACTTATGACAATACGATGTATAGATGGTAGCAATGAAGTCTGGGGAAGAAAGAATTTGAAGAATGTGTAGACATAGATGTTTCAATCGTAACCATTTGAGAACCATGAAGGATGACCAAGGATAAAGCGGTAGAAAAAAAAAATGCCTCTTTTGCTCGATTACAACTTGCAACTTAATTTCCCTACGCCTTGTATTTTGTTGGCTTGCTAACCATTTATAACATTTCGAGTTCTATAGGTTTGCTTTATCATCATTCAGTAATTTCTTTTACCTTTGTATGCATCTTAATTACCCCTTCATTTCCTACTTAGGGTGAACACTCATTTGGCTTGGGATGTTTGAATTGTTGCCTACCACATTGCATCCATCAAACTTAGTGTTAGATTTGTCACATCGCCTTCTGAGGCCACTCAAGCTTGGTAAGCTTGCATATACTCCAAAGGCTACTTCACTTATTACTAATTAATTTTGACTTTGATGGTTTAACACGTGAAGTCTTGTACCGAAACTTTCCATGGTCAAACATCACAGTTCAAGCTAAACCACCAAAACTCAAATTTAGTATAAAAGCAGTATGAATTATTAAGATATTTTTTAAAAAACATTTTGGGTTAATTTTGTCCTTTCATTAAGTAGGAATTTCCTTATTTGTTGAAGAACCAATCTTTTGAACTTAGGCGACACTTCTCAGACCGTGTCAACATACTCGTGTCGTGTTATGTAGTGTGTTAGTGCTTTTTTCATGGGATAATGTCAGTTACAATAATACAATGGCAATTTTAATCCAAATATAATTTTTTTTTTTATACAATATGATATGACTCAATAAGAATTTTTACTTTTAAAAATGAAGAATTTTGTTAATGGTTAGTCAAGGGTAATGAGTTTAAAAAGATTATATATTTTGTATGCAAAGAAGTGTAATAAATATATATGTATATTTATGCATTCCATGTCAATAAAACAGTAACAATAATTTTAAAAATACAAACAAATATGAAGAATTTTGTTAATGGTTAGCCGGGGGTTAATAAGTTTAAAAAGATTATATATTTTGTATGCAAAGAAGTGTAATAAATATATATATTATTGGTAAAAGAAAACCTTTATTGATGAACAAAAAAAAAATCATTACATCAAAAAGGAAAAGACATGGGTGCAAAAAGCATCATAGCGGACATACCAATCCCAACTAGGTTGGCATCAATATGACCGTCCAATCCTTTGCAAACAGGCCATCAGAAGTTGGTGAGCAACCAACCAACCAAAACCAAGACAAAAACAACAAACAACAAAACAAAGCATCATAACAACAACCCAGCAACTTAATAAATCATCATCATCCACCAAAATCCTCTACATGAAAGCCTCCACTAATCTTCTATCATAAGCACTTGAGCATCACCTGATAGATCATTCTTGAAGTCAAAAAACAGCCCTGCACAGCACATCATGCAGCAACTAGTACCAATAATAGCAACATTAGCACTAGCATCAACTATAAGATACAGAGTTGTACCGCATAACAGAACCAATACTGCAAAAACCTCATCAATACTGCAGCACAACCAAGTTGACTACCTGCAAAAACAAAACAGATAAGTTGGCCCCATAGCAGCAGAAACACCAACCACAACTGCAAACACCCACAACAGACAGAAAAATCTCTATCACAGCAGCAGCTCAAGCAACAAACAAAACAAGCATCAGGCAGAACAAAAAACCCACAAAAAACATGCACAGCAGCAGCTCAATCAACCGATAGAGGGAAAAAAAAAAAAGCATCCACAACATCAGCTCAATCTTCAGCAGCAGCTCAGCAGCATACACCAAATTAAATCATGGACCCTACACCCAACTCCCCCATACCAAAAGCAGCTCATGAAGATCCTAAACAACTTTTGACTTGGTGAAAATTGAACACAACATCATTAATTGAGAATGAGGCACCACTAAGATGGGATCTTATCCAAATTGCTATCCTCACCTTGATACACTCACAGAGATCATGAACATGGCGTTGAACTGCCTTGAAGACACATTCATTATGATATCTCCAAACAGACCACAATCCTGCTGCTAGTAGAACCCTCCACTCTCGATTTACTTTCTTCTTAAACTTCCAACCCAACCACCAAAGTAATAAACCATCAATGGACCTAGGAATAGCCCACTGAAAACCCCACCAAACAGCAATAACAGACCAAATTTTCCAAACAAAAGGACAATGAAGCATAACATGGTCAATTGATTCACTACCCTAATGACAGAAAATACAAGTTAAGACATCTTCCCCTGACAAAATTCCAAACCTATGTAGCATCTCTTTTGTTTTCAGTCTACCTCTCCAAGCTAACCAAGAGAAAAATTTTGCTTTAGGTGGTGAGAAATTATTCCATATAAGATCAACTAATATGTGACAAGAAGTGTAATAAATATATATGTATATTTATGCATTTCACGTCAATAAGACAGTAACAATAATTTTAAAAATACAAATGTGTTAAACATAATGGAACACATGAAAAATAAAGATATGACTCGTATGATGTGGAGTTTACATGCGGGACTCATCATTTTGCCTCACATGTGTTCTATTATGTGGAACAATTCTGTGTTCCTAGCGCTATGCCGACATTAATATCTTATTTTTGTAACATCTTTTATGTATAAATTTTGAATATAAAGAGTTTTACTTATATTAAAATAGTAATTAGACCAAAATATATGGGTGTGCCAGGTGCTGTTCAGTATGGAATGAGGGTAAAATTATAAATCAAACTGTAAATGACAAATTAGCAAATAACTAAAATTATAAATCAATATAAAGAGTTTTACTTATCAAGTATTTGCATAATATATAACATTGGTATACATAATATTTTATATATATATATATATTACACTAACTAATTTTACATAATGTTTATATATATATATATATTACTAATTAATTTTACATAATATTTTTCATATATATAACATTAATTATGACAAATTTTACATTCTTAAATTTCTCTCGCATTGATTTTTACTTTGATTTTTCATTAGATGTGTATATATATATTAACTATAGTAGAGCGGGATAGTTTCAAAAACGAATTATAAATTTCAAATCGTAGTTCAAACTAACTCGTAGTTAACGAGCAAATCATTACCGATTGAGCGGATCGATATGAATTAGATCGAGATGGGCTAGCTGTTGTGGGGGACACAGTAACCACTATTATGCAGCCATACAAGCCTATTTTGGCGATGATCTGAACTGTTCACATTTTAGAGTACATCAAGTAGAATTATACCTGCAAAAAATCAAGTTGATTGGATATTGTTAACCCTTTCATCCATTTATAATTTTATTCAGTTTTATATTTCAAATAGCAATTGGCATTTATTTTTATAAATACAAATGCAATTCGATGAAATCGTTAACGTTGTTCGACTAAATTTTTTGCAGGTATTTCCTATTTGATATATTCTAAGATATAAGTGGTTTGGATTATCGAAATGAACCCCAAAATGAACTCACGTGGCCACACAACAATGACCTACGCAATAACCACCCTATTCCCAAATTACAGGGTATTTTATACGGTTCTAATAAGGGAGATTTACGTGTAGACCCTAATAGGTGGATTTATTTTTCAATAGGTCCTGTGAAAATTAATGACATTTTTCATTAAACACTATTAAAAAATGTCACTAATTGTAAATTTTCAATCACAGTTTGAAAATTTTGTCACAAAAAATGTCACTAATTATAAGTTTTAGTGACAATTTAAAAAATGATCACAAAAAAAGTTACTAATTTTCAACTTTCAGTAACAATTTAAAAAATTAGTCACAGAAGAACATCACCAATTGTAAGTTTTAGTAACTGATGATACTTCCGTTATTGGATACTCCAAATGAAACGGGTCGGACTGATCCACGCTTCCCAAGCCGTTGTCCAAGGGTTGAACCCACAGAGAATACATGCACAAGAGTTCAATAGGGAACAGAGAGTCCCAGAGCGAATCCTCCGACGAGCAAGTTAGAAAGAGAGAGATGGAATGTAGAGATAGATTAGTGATAGAGAAGCTTAACCTTCTCTTTGTCTTAGAAACTTGCTTATATCCTTTGCTCATCATTTCCTCGCCTGCCGCGACCTGTCACGTTGGCCAAAAGTCTACGTTTTAGCTCACCTTGTTCATGGTGAAGCCGTTCTGCCTCGACGTGAAGGGGTTATCGCATTAAATGCCGAAGTGAAACTCATTAATGGCTGATGTGTGGTGTAATAACTTTGTAGGATCTTTGTCTGTTGATGTGGCTGGTTCTATTCTTGACAGGTGTCTGGATGTCATTGGTCCTTAATGCCACGTTGAGCTCCAGCAATGTTAGGCTTTAGTGCTTGAATTATGTATTAGACTCTGAGTGGTGGGCCAAACGCTCTTATAAGCCCACCTATGTCAGTAGTCCCCCATTCCCAAGTGCAGCTTTAGTCCAACGAAGGGAATAATGAAATAAACAGGGGTGGTGAGAGGCCGACTGCGAGGAGGGCCGACCGCGAAGGGTGACCGAGCGAAAAGGTCGACTACGAGGAGGGCCGACCGCAATGGGTGACCGAGGGAGAAGGCCGACTGTAAAGAGGGCAGACCGTGAAGGATGGCCAAGTGAGAAGGCCGACTGCGAAGAGGGCCGACCGCGAAGGGTGACCGAGTAAGAAGGCTGAATACAAAGAGGGCCGACCACAAAGGGTGGTCGAGTGAGAAGGCCGACTGCGAAGAGAGCCAACCGCTAAGGGTGACCGAGTGGGAAGGGGAAATGGCAATGCGCGGGGCTCGAGGTGCAGCGTAGCACGTGATGTCGTGAAGTGGAAAAGACAGGAGAAAGGAAGGGAGTAGGGATCGTGGTCGTACACGTGGCGTAATCCTTTAGTGGAGGAGGTGACGCGTCAGTGCGAAGTGAAGGGACGGGGTGATATGGGGTAGTGAAAAGGAAAGGATGGGAGTTTTTCGAAATATTTCAAATTGGCGAAGTTGAATCTTAACCCTTGGAATACGGGTAAGCCGTGGGCCTTTAGGGTTATCCGTTTTACTTACTTTTTCGAAAAAAACCAACACATCCCTGAAGTGAGGTCATTTGTCCCGTACGATACGCCTCTGCAACACTTTGCGAACTTCCTTGTGCCAGCGTCCGAAGCAATACATAAACACGTAGAAGAAATGGCCGAAAAGGAAGTGTCTACCGCAAGGCTTGATTCATTGGGTAATGACGACGCAGTGGACTTGGTGGAACGATATCGGGTGGAGTGGAGGGAGGGGAGGGGGGCTAGTTAGGTCGTGCGGGCCCCTCCGACGACGACGACAATGATCGCGGCCGCTAGGCCTATAAACCAAGTGGAGCTAGACCACTGGCACCCCAAACCAGACAGATCCATATTCACAGCGGAGAAGTAGGAAAAGGTACGAATGAAGTACCAAATTTCGGTAGAGATAGAGTTGAGGGTGCCCACATCTAAAGAAAGGGCATTAGATGCACAGCCAGTAGAGTTCGCCCTGTACGAAAAAGCGTTGCGGGCGGGGCTGAGGTTGCCTATCCCCAAGTTAGTGGCAGAGATACTTAATCGACTAGAGGCGGCGCCGGGGCAACTGATGCCCAATGCATGGAAAATTGTAATGGCCTACGCGATTGCATTGCCATAGGCGACCGATGGATCGGCGATGACAGTCAAATGTTCTTTTCATGCTACAAAGCATCCGATCAGCAAGAGACTTGGGTGACTTTGCAGGCAGTGGCGGACAGAGGATTAGTAGCTGGGTTACCATCGTCTGTAAAGGGGTGGAGGCCGAGGTGGTTCTTCGTATTGGTGAATGAGGCGGAAGGGGTACGGACAATATGGAAGGTCCCACAAAGTCGGTGGAGTCGAAGTTGGGGGTGGAGGTAGAAGAAAGGGTCAAGCAGCTGAAGGAGTGGAGGGAAAAGGAGGGTGTCAGATGGGACGACCTAGTCCGCCCTTCATCCTTATATGCCTTGGGGCTAGGACCGCAACCGACTGAAGGAGACCCTGCAGTGGAGGAGGTGGAGGCGAGGCAAAAGGCGGAGGAGCAGAAGACTTTCGCCAGAGCTGAAAAGTATAAGGAGCCACAGTTGAGGCCTGCCCCTAAACTGGTGATGAGGGAGCTGGTCCGACCTCGTCCCAAACCATTAGGCGACAAAGACTTAGCTGGTTTCGCCACACTGCCACCACCAACAGACCCACTGAAGAAGAGTGGCAAGCAAGAAGTGAAAGTAGTACTGAAGAAGCCAAAGAAAAGTAAGGCGGCTATCGAGGGCGGAAAGAGCGCCCCTGCCGTGAAGAAGATGAAGGTTGGAGGTGAGGAAGTCCCTATGGTGGAGAAGGTGAATAAGGGATGGGTGGGGGCAGCTCCAGAAGGGGAGATCGGCCCCGCGGCGAGGGAGGATAAGGGTCCTAACGCCCAAGTGTTGAAGGGAAACTTGGAGACCGCCCAGGTGGCGAAAGAAGACAAAAGGCCAAGCACCGAAGTGTTGAAAGAACACGTGAGCCCAAGTGCCCAAATGGTGGTAGTGCTTGTGCTAGAAGTAACCTCCAGCTCCATAAGAGGGAAGACCGAGGCCAGCCCGGCAGGGACAGGTGTCGCGCTGACGACCGCGTTGTACCACGTGCGCGCCTTGGCAGGACGCTTCGTAGAGGAATGGCGAAAAGCCAAGGTGGTGGCCGACTGCCTAATTAGAGTGTTGGAGGACGCCGCCGTGCGGTCGATGGCACGGTTAGAGGAGGCCGACCTCCTGAGAGGGTTGTGCTCAACCCAAATGGAAGCAGCGACCTTGGAAGCTTCTTTGTTGAATAAATCAGCACGTGTGAAGATGGAGATAGAGTCGCTAAGGGTTCAGCTGGAAGGGGTGAAGGGGCAGCTGCAAAAGCTGATGGAGGAGACAGCGGGCTGGAAGGAAAGCGCTCGGAAGGCATGTGTACAGGGTGTGGAGTATGCGCGGAGAGCGAAGGTCGTGGAGGTATTGGCGGCGGTGCATAGGAACGCGGGGGAGTGATCTAGTGCCGAGCTCGTCATAACCAGGTTAGAGCTTGAAGCGGAGCACCACAATGTGATATTGCTGGAGTTCCAGTTGGCTGGCGAGCAGAAGAGACTGGAGGAGGTCCAGAATGCCTGCACCACTGCCAACGAAAGGTGGGATGAGGCTATGACCGGTAATGAAGATCTGCGCGCCCAGTCGATCCAGGACAAGGAAGAAGCAGATCGGTGAATCGCTAAGTTGGAGAAGGCCCTAAGGGAGGAAAGGGCCCAATTAGCGTCTGAGAGAACAACGTACCCCGACCTGTGTAAGGCGACAGTAGAGCAATTCAAGGAGTCCGCCGATTTCTAGATTGCCATTGATGCCACAATCGCTAAGGGCTTGGCGAGAGAGGGGGATGGGGGGGCTGGGCTGTCGGGAGCGACCACTGGAAGTAGGAGTGAAGAGGAAGTAATCTAGAGCTTCCAGCAGTCGGACTTCTACAAGCATGAGATGGCTGAGTTCTGGGACAGCGGCTGGAAGACCTTTAAATGTAAAGCGGAAGAACTATTCCCAGACTTGGACTTCAACAATGTGAAAATAGATGAAGACGACGTTGCCCAGAGCCCCCTGGATGAGGGGGTTGAGGAGGAAGACCTGGGCTCTAGTGATGAAGACTGATTCATGTAAAATTGTGTTTATTTTTATTTATGTTGTTGTTTGTTTGTTTGTTTTTTTTTTTTTTTGGTTATGTTTAATTTTGGTAATGAGTTGTATGTAATTGTGAGTTTGTAAATGAAATAATGAGTTTTGCTTGGTCGTACCGCTATTATTTCTTGTGAGTTGTAGATTGCAAAATAATGAAAATGACAAAGCAGGTTAGAAATGGGTATACATTAAAATGTGAAAAGTGTTAGAAAAAGGTTGGCTTTGATGACTATGGACCTGTGGATTTTAACTGAATTAAAAATGTAAAGGTAAAAATGTAAAGAATGTTAAGAGATGTAAAAGTATGGACTTGGATTTTAATTAAGTATGGCAACTATGCTGTAATCATGAAATTACGAAAACGGTCCGGCCGAACTCTCCGTTCGTGTTCAGTGCTGCGTTTATAAGTAACTCAGTCTGGCTGAGCCCTTCGTGCTCAGTATGGCTGATGCTTTAATTAACTCAGTCTGGCTGAGGCTTTAAGTAACTCGGTCTGGCTGAGCCCTTCGTGCTCAGTCTGGCTGAGGCTTTAAGTAACTTAATTTAGCAAGGTGTTATTGAAATACCACACAGATAACTGAGATATAAGATCGTTGTCATTTAAGGCATAGCCCATTGATCACAAATTTACACCATGTGTGAAAAGGACAAAAACAACCACGTGTGTAGATTGTCAAAAAGAACATACAGCAATTGATTAATACAGAAATGAGACATGGCACTTTACTGAAAATAACGCTTCAAGTGCTCGGCGTGCGGGAGGTCTCAACCTTCCATGTCTTGAAGTTGGTAAGTGCCCAGTCGAGGCCTGACCTTAACAACATAAGGTCCTTCCCACTTGGCTGCAAGCTTGCCCTCGACCGAATTTTTGGTGGCAAGGGTGGCTTCGCGCAAAACTAGGTCCCCCACGGTGAACTCCCTCAGTTAGACTTTGTGGTTGTAGTGCATTCGCATTTTCTGTTGATATGAGGCTCGTCTAACAGCAGAGGACTCTCGGAGCTCTTCGATCAGGTCTAAGTCAACCCGACGCAATTCTTCGGTTAGTTCTAGACTCGGGTGCAAAACCCTTGGGGTGAACAGGCCGATTTCCACTGGGATGACCGCCTCAGTGCCGTATGTTAAGCGAAAAGGGATCTCCCCAGTAGGGGTTCGGGCTGTAGTGCGGTAGGCCCAGAGTACGTTTGGTAATTCATCAGCCTAGAGTCCCTTAGCGGCTTCCAACTTAGTTTTGATAATCTTCAAAAAAGAACGTTTGGTAACCTCAACTTAGCCATTGGCTTGGGGATGACCTAGAGAAGAGAAACATGGCTGGATTTGAAGTTCTGCGCAGAATTTCTGTGCAGAATTTCCTGAACTTGGCATTGTCGAATTGCTTGTCGTTATCGAAGACGATGGCTTGAGGGATGCCAAATCGGCATACGATCAACTGCCAGATGAATCGGGTTGTGTTCCGCTCGGTAATTGTGGCGAGGGGTTTCGCCTCCACCCATTTAGTGAAGTAATCAATGGCGACGATTACAAACTTCGTTTGGCCTCGGCCGGTGGGCAATGGGCCAGCTAAATCGATCCCCTATTTGGCAAATGGGTAGGGACTGCAAAGTGTGATCAGTTTTGTAGGAGAAGTATGAGGGATGTTGGCAAAGTGTTGGCACTTATCACACTTACGCACGAATTTAGTGGCATTTTGGTTGAGAGTAGGCCAGAAGTAACCGATGCAAAGTATTTTATGGGCTAGTGACCTGGCACCCGAATGATTACCATATACACCCTCGTGGACTTCCCTCGTCACGTAGGTTGCTTGGGCAGGATTGAGGCATCTCATGTATGGGCGCGAAAAGCCACGTTTGTACAAGAGGCTGCTGATAAGAATGTAGTTGGACAACCGGGCCCTGACTTTGGTGGCCTGCTGTTTGTCGTCTGGCAATTCCCCATTTGTCAAAAATATGAGGATGTCGGCTGCCCATGGAATAGGTTCATTTTGAAGGAAGTGGACTTGCTGCTGGTTTGGGGAAATGGCAGGGTGGGCCAAGTATTCAAGGTGGACGCCATGGCTGATGTCTGACTGGCCGGCAGAAGCTAATTGAGTCATTTTGTCTGCCTTGGAGTTTTCCGTCCTAGGGACGTGCTTGATGTGGAAAGTGTTGAAGAGGCGAACAAGGGGGAGTGCAATATCCCGACAGGCCCGCATTGTGTCGTCCTTGGCGTCGAATTCCCCCGTGATTTGTCCGACGATCAATAAGGAATCACTGAAGACTCGGATATGGCTCATACCACTGTCTTTGGCTAAGCGAAGACCTGCTATCAGGGCCTCATACTCAGCCTCATTGTTGCTTGCATCAAACAGGAAGCGGAGAGCGCACTTGAAATATCCACCCTCGGAGGCGGTGAGGATAAGACCAGCCTCACTGCCTTCTTTGCGGGATGATCCATCAACATTGAGGGTCCAATAGTAGGGATCTTCTGCTTCAGTGTTGAACTGTTTGGGAGAAGGAGCCGTGGTTGGAGTGGGATTAGTGAATTCCAGGATAAAATCGGCGACAACCTGCCTTTTGATCGTTGTTCAAGGTCGATAGGAGATGTCAAATTGGCTGAGCTCGACCGACCATTGCAAAAGTCTGCTGGCCAACTCTAGTTGTTGCATTATCTTCTTCAAAGGTTGGTCAGTGAGGACCACTATGGAGTGGGCTTGGAAGTAAGGTCAGAGTTGTCTTGAGGCAGTGACTAAGGCCAAGGCCATTTTTTCCAGCAATGGGTAGTTCTGTTCTGCTCCCTTGAGAGCTCGGCTAATGTAATAAACCAACCACTGTACTGAGCCGTCCTCCTTGATGAGGGCCGCACTGACTGCGATGCTCGACACGGCTAGGTAAAGAAAAAGGGGCTCACCCGTGAGCGCCTGAGAGAGTAGGAGGGTTGGCCATGCACTGCTTCAATTGTTGGAAAGCCTCTTCGGATTCGGTCGCCCACTCGAAAGCCTGCCGAAGAACTTTAAAAAATAGGAGGCACTTGTCCGTTGCACGGGAAATGAAGCGGTTGAGGGCGGTGACTCTGCCAGTAAGCCTTTAAACCTTCTTAACCGTTCTGGGTGACTGCATTTCTATCAGGGCCTTGATCTTTTCGGGGTTGGCCTCAATACCCCGCTGACTGACCATGAAACCCAAGAACTTCCCAAATCCTACGCCGAAGGTGCATTTCTCCGGATTGAGCTTCATTTGATACTTTCGCAGGATGTCGAAGGTCTCTCGCAGGTCGGCCAGATGATCAGAGGAGAGTTTGCTCTTGACTAGCATGTCATCGACGTATACTTCCATGTTCCGACCTATCTGGTGATGAAAGACGGCATTGACAACCATTGGTAAGTTGCTCCGGCATTTTTTAGCCCAAATGGCATGACTCGATAGTGGTAGGTTCCCCGGTCAATGATGAAGGAGGTATGCTCCTGGTCAGACAGGTGCATCAGAATTTGATTGTAGCCAGAGAAGGCAAGCTCGATTGAGATCGGAGTAATCGACACAGAGTCACCATTTACCATTGTTTTTTCAGACCAAAACCACATTTGAGAGCCATCTGGGGTAGTCCACATTCTTGACAAATTGCGTCTCCAGTAGTTTATCTACCTCAGAAGCAATAAGAGCGTTGCATTCCGGGTAAAAGATGCATTGCTTCTGGCAGAAGGGTCGGAAATGGGGCTCGACGCTTAGACGATGAGTGATAAAGGAGGGATCGATACTCGGCATGTCGGAATGGATCCAGGCAAACACATCATTGTGCTTGGTCAGGAGGGTTGTAAGGTCGGCCTAGGTTTGGAGGGATAGTTGGCTGCCAATCTTGGCTGTTTTTGTTAGGTTGGTGGGGTCGATAGGGACCTCAACAAGTTCTTCCACCGGTTCCCCCCTGACTAACTCATCTTCGTCTCTGACGCCAAGTCCTTCGATGATTATAGTCTCCTTCATCTTAACCTCTTTGAGTGAAGCGACGTAGCATTTTCTGGCTACAGTCTGCTCCCCCCTTTCGGTACCGACTCTGAGGTCGGTAGGGAATTTCATGGCCAGATGGTACGTGGAGGTGACAGCTTAAAAATTGTTGAGGGCAGTGCAACCAAAGATGATGTTATAAGCAGAGGGACAATCGACGACGAGAAAAGTGAGCAACTTAGTAGTTTGCCGTGGGTATTCTCCAATGGTGATGGGAAGATCGATGGAGCCTATGGAAGTCACCCGGTCTCCAGTGAAGCCAACCAGTGGGGTTTGGAAAGGGGACAAACTTTCTTCCCTGACCTTGAGTTGGCGATAGACGTTTAGGAAGATGATGTCTGAAGAGCTACCGTTGTCGACAAGCACCCGTCTGACTTTGTAATTAGAGAGGAGGGCAGAGATAACGAGGGGGTCGTCATGGGGGTAATGGATGCCTGTGCAGTCAGCCTCCGTAAAGGTGATGAGCTCCATCCACTGCTTGGGGTGTTTGAAAGGGCGGTCCAATGTTACAACTTCTTTATCTGAGCCCTGCCTAATTTTTCTGAGTTATACTCTTTGGGTCGAACGGGATGGCTCTCCGCATGCAAGTCCTCCGTCAATGGCTCTGATTTCTCCGACCGGGGGGGCGGGGTTACCTTGTGCCCGGGGTTGTTGTGGGGGTCGATCATGACCTTGGTTAGGTTGTGCGGGTTGTTGAGGAGGGGTGCGCCGATGGTCGTTTCTGGTAGGTTTAGTCCTTGGCCGTTGTTGAGAGCGGGCTGCCGTGAATCAACTGAGGCATCCCTGGCGTATCAAGCCCTCGACTTGGTCTTTGAAGTTAATGCACTCCTCGATATTATGGCCGTGGTCCTGATGGAAGCAGTAGTATTTGGACTAATCTCGCCGGTTGGAAGGAGACCGCGACGGTTGGGCCATTTCAAGGGATAATCTTGTTGGATATGGTTCAAGACTTGCTCCACAGGGGAATTGAGGGGTGTATATCGTTCGAATCGGCCAGGCGTTCGGGTAGGTGTTGACCGGTCGGCTCGAGCAGGTCGGTCGGTATATTGAGGCGTTTGTTGTGTGTACTGGGTGTTTCTAGTTTCAGAGTCATTTCTCTTCTCTCTCGGGGTCGGGTTTTTGGTTGTGGAGTCCTGTCGGGCGGCTAGGGAATCTTTGGCGTTCATGTATTTTTGGGCTTTAGAGAGGAGGGTTGCTATGGAGGTCAGAGGATTTTTGGAGAGGGAAAAAAGGAAATCGAATGATGGTAGACCGGCCATGAAAGTCGTGAGAATGACCTTGTCATCATTTTCTACCACCTGTAAGGCCTCAGTGTTGAAGCGGGTGACGAAGCTAGGCAGCGACTCTCCCTCCGTCTGATGAATGTTGAGGAGTTGAGTTGCCGGACGCCGCTGGCGCTGGGCAACAATGAAGTGGCTGAGAAAGAAGTCACTTAGGTGCTGAAAAATAGAAATCGAGTCTGTCGGCAGCTGGCTAAACCACAGTCGGACCGACCCTTTAAGCGTTATGGGAAAAGCCCGACACATGATCTCATCAGGGAAGGCATGGAGGACCATGAGGGTCCTGTAAGTCTCCAAGTGGTCAACTGGGTCCATTGTACCGTCGAAGGAGTCGATCGAGGGTATTTTGAACTTAGGAGGTAGAAGTTTGTCCCTGCTGGAGGCAATGAATGGTGAGTTGGCTATAGTAGAGGGTTTATTCTGTATGTTCTGCATGACTCCCTGAAGTTGGAGTTTCATGGCTCGGAGTTCTGCATCCCAAAGGGGAGCGTTGTCACCACCAGAAGGTAGTGGAGGCTAGACACTACTGGCCTCCCCCTCGGGGACTGTTGCTTGGATCGGTGGATGTGGGGCTCGAGGTGGCGGGTTCATATCTTGGTGAAGGGGTCGCAAGCCCTCCAAGTTGGAGGGGTGGGATTGTTGGAGGGAATGGCTCGGGGCTCATTCTCGGTTGGATGGTATGTCTTGAGGTGGTGGTGGGGGCATAAGAAGGTTTCTCTGAAGTAAAGCATTGATTAGGGCTTAGTTTTGTTCGGTTAAGTGGTTAATGCTGCTGGTGAGTTCTGTGAAATACTGCGGTGGGTTGTTTGGGTTAGGAGGGTCAGCTTGGGGATTGGTAACGTTGTGTTGAAAAGCCATGGATCTAGTTGTGACCATTCACCTTGGTGGGTGGCAGGTAGGAGATATCAGGAATGGGTCTCCGGCGGCAATGAGCACAATTACCACACGGAGCAAGAAAGGATTCCCACAAACGGTGCCAATAATGATACTTCCGTTATTGGATACTCCAAATAGAACGGGTCGGACTGATACATGCTTCCCAAGCCGTTGTTCGAGGGTTGAACCCATAGAGAATACCTGCACAAGAGTTCAACAGGGAACGGGGAGTCCCCCAGCGAACCCTTCGACGAGCAAGCTAGAAAGAGAGAGATGGAATGTAGAGATAGATTGGTAATAGAGAAGCTTATCCTTCTCTTTGTCTTAGAAACCTACTTATATCCTTTGCTCATCATTTCCTCGCATGCCCCAACTTGTCACGTTGGCCGAAAGTCTACGTTTTAGCTTGCCTTGTTCATGGTGAAGCCGTTCTGCCTCGACGTGAAGGGGTTATCGCATTAAATGCCAAAGTGAAACTCATTAATAGCTGATGTGTGGTTTAATAACTTTGTAGGATCTTTGTCTGCTGATGTGGCTGGTTCTATTCTTGACAGGTGTCTGGATGTCATTGGTTCTTAATGTCACGTTGAGCTCTAGCAATGTTGGGCTTTAGTGCTTGAATTATGTATTGGACTCTGAGTGGTGGGCCAAACGCTCCTATAAGCCTACCTATGTCAGTAACAATTTATAAAAATCGGGACAAAAAAGTGATTAATTGTTAATTTTAGCAACATGTAAAAAATCTTCACAAAAAATTATCTTTAGTGACAATTTTACTAAAATTTATTTTTAATAAAATTTGATAAAAATTAAATTTAATTATTAAAACTTATTGATAATCTATCTTTATAATAAGTAGGCTAGTTTTATGTCATAATCTATATTAATGATTACGTAAGTTTTTGTTTTTTAAATGATTATATAAGCTTAGAAAACCAAATAACCGATCTAAAAACAACGTAAGACCAAATCAAACAAATAGCAGTTGAATATAAAATTTGAAACACGATTATTAAAGTTAACTGGGCTAATTCATCGCGCTTATCCTTTATTTCGGCTATGTTATACCTACCAATTATCTTTGATTTGATATTCTGATCTAGCTCAAGTTCTATCTAAGATTTTTTAAATCAATAATTTCTATTTATTAAAATTAAAAATATTATTAGTTTTTCTCAATTTTTAAAATTAAGAATATTCTCAATTTTACATAGTAATATTCTAGATAATTGTTTCACTAATTAATGAAAAAAAAAAAGAGAGTATGAGATTAAACGTTTTTGCTCTTCTACTTATTGGTTTGATTCAACTATCCAATAAAATCGATAATATTATTAGTTTTTTCTTGTTTTAAAATTGAGAATATTATCAATTTTTTCATTTTAAATTTTTTTTTTCTAGTTTTCAGTTTTGCACATCAATGTTCTATCATCATACTCCTTTATAGATTGAAAATTTTCAGTTTTGCACAAAAAAGAAAATTCAGTTTTTTCAATTTTTTCAAAAAAAAAATAAAAAATAAAAAAAATCATGTTTGCTTCCAGTTTTTTGAAAAGATTTTTTAGAAAATTCTACTTTTTTTTGTTTTTCATATTTTTTTATTTTTACTGAATTTTTTAAATTTTTAGACACTCCTAATATAAATACACTTAAAGAGTATAATTTTCGTGAAAAAAAATCTTTAAAAAATTCACTAAATACCGAAAATACAACAAAAAATATAAAAATTCAGTATATTTTTTCGATTTTTGTGTATTTATTAATTTTTAAAAATATTATTTCATAAATATTTTACTTTTTAGATACATCTAAATAAGGTACATCTAAAAAAGTAAAAAAAAAAAAAACTTAAAATTTTAAAAATATTCACTAAAAACAAACAAACATGAAAAATAAAAAACTTAATTTTCAGAAAACTAAAACTAAACAAACTTTTTTTTTTTTTTGCACATAATTTTTTTTTTAGTTTTTTTCAATTTGAAAGTTGATATTTTAAAGTTTTGAAAATTAAAATAAATATCAAATATCATATTTCTTTATAAATAATCATAAATGATAAATAATTATTATTTAAAGGACAATTCCAACTATTAAAAATTTCATGAGACTTGAAGGTCCAAAAAATCTTAGTTAAGACTTAATGGAGTATAAGTTCATAAATTAAGACTTGTGTTAATATTTATTTCATCAAATTAATTTCTATTTAAAAAAAAATGATTTTTTTTGTCTAGAAAAACAAGCCAAACATGGTTCATAATTGTAGCAAATGATTTTATTATTTGTTTTTAAAATGTGCAAGGTAAGTATTTTTGAAAATTTAATTTAATTGTTTTTTTTTTTTTTTGGGCAAGAGTGAGATGGTGTTTGATAAGCCAATTCAACATTTAAAATTTAATGCATTAAGTGAAACTCAGATAAGTCCGCTTGATTACTACATTCATATTAAATTCTTAAAATATGGTCTAATTTTTTTTTTTTTTTTATATATAACTTATAACTTACTTAAAGCTAACTTAATTTATTATTTATGTATAAATATTGACATTTACCGCTATGCTCATCACCACTACTATCCCTAACCCCACTCCTACCGTTATTGCTATCACCAGCTGTAGACACCCCATTTTTGACCGACCTTAAGACTCAGACGTCACCGATTGAGCGCTCGGTGATGTTGCATATTGTGCTCGTTCAGAAGTCTCAGAGTCCCGGCCGTGAGCCCTGCCTCCGGACTTCCGAACCCTCTTCTGTACCTTGCCTCAGTTTGCGAACTAGACTCGGTTTTCTCTGTTTCTTTTCCTGAGGGAAGGGAGAGGTCCCGTAGACCATCTCTCAGCGGCCGTGGGCTACATTTCGTGGCCGTAGGCCATTTTGCCCATTTCGGAGCCCGGTTCCCGATTTTCGGAACCGTCAGGCCGTGTGCCTCGGTTCGGGACCGCCTAACCATCTCCGACTGCTCCGGTTTTTGGCATGCATCTCATTTACTCCCTTTTGAGGGACATTGAGGCCTGAGAGACCCACTTTGTGGTCGAATGCCACTTTCGGTGCTTAACAGCCTGTTGTTGGGACCCCGAACTGCGTGTTTTGGCCCCCGAACATTCGTTTTGCATCGGTTTTCGTTCATTTTTGGCAGGTACCTCTGTTTATCACCAGGAAGGTCACAGAAGGGCGGGAGGCTAGTAATTGTCTCAGTAACCAGTTATATTCCTCCGGCGCCCTCCGACGCCCGTTTTTCTCACTTCCGAGCCAATGTTGACCTCCCTAGGGCCACTATCTTCAACCCCAAACCACATATTTGTGTTGTACACACATGGGAGGACCCTAAAATTTTATGGCCGGCCAGTAATTCAACTTGGACCTTTTGAACCCCTCCTAAAAGTGGCTTGTTGTCTCTCCTGTCTTACAGTTGCCAATTTCCAACCACAGGGTTTTGTTGAGGACACATGGAAGGACACCTTTTTGTGGTGGCCGGCCAAAAATTCCTCTGGACCATTTTGCCCCTTGGCCGGCCGGGCATAGGGGGTGGCCGGCCGGCCACCTGCAGCTTTGATAACTGGCCGGCCAGCTTCCTTACAGGGAGTACATTACAGCTGTGCATTGTTTTTCCTCCAAAAACTGCATCCGGAGGGAACTCTTTTTGGAGGGAAAATTGATGCCAATTCCCTCCACTTTTTTCCCTCCATTTTCTCCCCCATTCTTGTCCATATAGCTGGCCTCCTAGCTCTCTCTCAAGGGTTGGGGAAATTGTTTTGAGCATATACATACATATCTCCATCTATCTCTCTCAAAAATCCCAAGTTCCACCTCATTTCTTCATCATCACCAAGCACCACCACCACTACTCCATCTCAGCAGCTTGGAGGAGTTTTTCAGAGGCCAAGGGAGCTGCAATTTGGTCCAAGAAGCAACAAAAGGGTTGGTCTACAAGGGTAAGTCCATTTTCCCACCTTTCTAGCTCTATTTTGCCTCATTTTTTTGGCCATCTTGCTTACTGTTTTGGGCTCCGACCCTAACTGAAAGGGTCATTTTTTTGAGTCATTATTCATGTTTGTTTAAGGGCTCAACCCTGTTTGAGTCCCCCATTGTGCACTTGTTTCAATACCCTCTTGTATGTCATTGTTTTGCATGGTATTTTTAGCATGTGTGTAATCTGTTTTTGAGCATGATGTAAACTGTAGTTAGGCCTATTTTGAGCACCTCTTCAACATTGAAGAAGGTATCAACCTTGTTTGGGACCTCCATGTATCACTTGCTTCATCACCCCCCTTTGGTCCCTATTTTTGCATGCTTTGTTATCTCACCTTGCTTCTGTTTTTAGGCCATGATCAGAACTGAAAGTGGCCATATTTTAACCTTCTTGGAATGTTTCATTAAGGGTCTTTGGCTGTTTGAGGAATGTTTTGTATACTTCATGTTATACCCCTTTGTTGGCCTATATCTTGCATTGCATTTTGAGCATGTTTGTATACTGATTTGGGGCTTGTCATCTACTGTAAATGTTCATATTTTTGGTCCCTCTTCAGTGTTTTAGAAGGGTATTTTTCTTTTTGGGCTTTTCATCTACCACTTGCTTCATTGCCTCCCTTGCGGAGCTATTCTTGTATGCCATTTTAGCCCTACTTGTGCTTACTGTTTGGCCATGTTTTGTACTGTAAAAATTCTATTTTTGGGGCTTCCTTGCTTCTTATTTTACACTTCATGTCCTAATTATGCATGCTTTGTATAGCTGTAAGCCATTTCGTGTACCTAGTTTTGCATTTCGGGAAAGATTCCATGCATCGGGTGTCATTTCGCCTTGTTTCGGGGCTGTTTTGCCCCTCATTTTGTCACTGATTTTTGCATGTTTTCATATCATATTCCATGTCTTTGCCATGTCTCATTAGAGTGGCATTTCGGTGCCTGAGGGTCCGTCACGCGTGCACGCATTTCGAGTTGTCTTGTTTTCATCATGATGGCCTCCTGTGTGAGTGTGGCTGAGGCTCTCTCATGTTGGTGTAAGCCCATTACTGCGTTGCGTATGCCATTTCATCCATAGCATTGTGTATGCTCGGTTGTGTCTTACCTCGTGTAGCGTGTATGCCATACCATAACATTGTGTATGTTAGGATTCTATCTTAGTTGCATTTCATGCATGTCATGCATATTGCATCGTGTTCGGGGTAAGAGTTAGCCTGGGCACGGGAAACGAGGTACGTTCCGTACTCCGAGTGACGGAACGCGTCTCAATTCCCATGTCACCGACACTCCGGATTATCCATGATGGAGTTAGGTTTTGTTGTAATGTTCATATGCATTCATTCTATATTGAGTTGTGTAATTTGGCTCATCGGCCATCATGCATCGATATGCGTGATTGGTGGCACGAGGATCGAGACATGCATACATTTGTGAAAATACATTGCTATGCCCCTTTCCTGCTCTCTGTTGCAGCATATCAAGAATCAGCGGTCTTCCGAGGCTTGGCGCACTTTTCAAGAAATAATTGCAAAACAGAGGCTAATCAGGGCATCGCCGTGGATTTCCACGCAAAGCAGTCCAAACATGCATCATTCCATCATCCCGAGCAGAATCAAGGCAGTCCCTGGCTTGCATGCCAGTTTTATTATTTTCTTAGTTCATTTGTAAATTAATTAGAAATTTGTACATTATTTGAACTGTATTATTTGGACTGTACTATTCTTTCATTCGGGACTATGCATTTATTTGGACCCTCTGCGCGAGGGCATAATTGTAATAAGTGTGGGTGAGTGTGATGTATGTCTTCCAACCCCACGTCTTTCTTCCCTTTTATTTACCTGCTTATGATGATTAGATATAGGGCATATTTCAATTAGCATACAGTATGACAGCATGTTTGCATTCATTCATCTGTTTTGCATGTACCGGGCTCGGCGCATCATACTAACTGCATTGTACTTCAATTACAAGATGAATACATGTTAGCTGTAGCATTCCATATGCCATGTTTAGAATAGCCGAGCCTGCTATAGTTGCATCTTTGCATGTGTTGCATTAGGCATTTCTGTATATTTAGGATCATGCATGATTTCTAATGAGCTTCTGTTTTGGCTTAGAGTACTCGGTGAGTTTTATGCTTTAGCATCCTTGCATGCGTGTGAGTGTTGCCATGAATAGCATGCTTACCATGAGGCTACGTGCTTATGTGATATAACTGCCTTGAATGCCTGTGGGTGGAGGTTGTGTTATTTGGATTGGAACAATTCATCGAATGTTTGTTTTAAGCCCACTAGATAGTGGCAAAATCATGTTTTTCTAAGCCCACCCGAGGGTGGCAAATCCACGTCTTAGCCTACCTGCGAGTAGCAACATCAAACCATTTTCAAACAAACAAACATGAAATGTTTTGTTCCAATTCAGGCGACTCAGTCTATACTTGTATGCTGTGCGCATCACATAGTAAATCTAGGCTAATAACCGGAATAAGAACACACAATGTTTTCAAAAATAGATATCATGGTTAGTAGAGGCTGGTCTTTGACCGGGCGAGCGGGGGTGCTCACGAAGTGACCTTCCCCAATCGTACCCAAGTTCCCGAGCCGAGGCAACTTTGGTGATGACGGACACGTGGCCTTTGGCACCGAGTCAGGGTTTCCTAAATTCCCATTAAAAAAAATATTTAGGTGGTGACTCTGTATCTGGGAAAGCAGTCCATGTTTGGCACTTCTTTTCAAAAAATCTATTTTCAAAATCGATTTGCCGGATTTGGACTCTTTGGTTCAAGATTAAGAACCGTGACATTTGAGTCCTTGAACTGTAGTGACCCCAATATGAACGGAACAGGACTTAACCCTCCCGGGGCATTCGGGGACGTCTACACCAGCCCCCTTTACCACTACTACCACTATATGATCATCATTGCCACCATTGCCACAAGTACCACCACGATTACTGGTACCACTATCACTACTACCATTACTACCACAATTCTTTATCTTTACGACCATCAGTAGCCGATAGTCACAACAAACATTGTACCACCACAACTACCACCATCGGTCTATCTCAACTACACCACCCTTTTACCATCACCACAACCACTTTTGTAACGCCTCCAAATTTCTAGCCTAAATGATAACACAACAATCATGGCTCTTTCAAGGAAAACCGAATATAAATCTCCAAACTTATATTACATGATATAATAGTTCTTCATGCAACAATACATTAATCCAACAACAAGTAAATAAACAAATAAATACCCCAAAGGGGTTTACAAGTTTCCAAGGCTTCAGCCTGGTTACACAAAACGATTATTCAAACCCACACACATACAGCCCTTGGCTTACACACAGAGTCACAGCAAAATGAGAGTCTCGTACTCTCAACACGCATTTTCTCGTCTCTAGTTAGGCAGCATTACCACATCTTTTCCTACGCAAAAATCCCGTAGGGTGAGCATAAAGCCCAGTAGGAAATCCTTAACAAGTGTATACATTTTATACAAGTCTCAAGAGATGAAATGCACATGTTATGCTATGCCCTTTTGAAAGAAAATCACATCTTCATCTTTGAAAACTATCATGCTCAATGATGTCATGCAATTTCAATTCTTTAAAACTTAACAATTCATTTCAAGAGCAATAAATACGACTCTAGTAATCCCTAGGTTGCTGTCTGCAAGTAGACTATACAAGTACTACCAATTTGTTATTTTTACCAGCATTGACTGGAAGGCTCGACACCTATAATTTGTCATTTTTACTAGTATCAACTAGAAGGCTCGACACCCATTCAATTTCATCTACACTACCTGTCAAGACTTACCACCGTACTTATCCCAAAACCAATTCATGGAAACTTGTTTCTCAACATTCTTTTCTCAATGCAAGTTTTCAAATCAACTTTCAAAGTTTAATGTAATCAAATGATTTGATATGCCAATAACACAAGATGAATATAAATACTTTTATTCCAATTCATCATCCAAGGAATAACACAATCCCCTCTTCTCATGTATCCTCAACAATTAGTCATTTCAAGACTATTTCAACGTTTTGAACAATAATTTTCAAAATGAACAACAATTCTCATATTCCCTGAAATTCATCATTTATATAAATATAAATAAGAAATTTTCCAAACATCCATTTATTTTGACACACAAAATAAATATAACAATATTATTCATAGATTTTCAATCTTTTTAAAAAAAATTTCCAAATTCTAGTTTTTCTCACCAAAACTATACAACTCAAATCTTTTGAAAGAAAACTTTCCAAAATCATCTTTTCTTCAATCAATAAAAATCAAAACCCATAAAATCATTTTAAAAGAACAATAGACAAACCCACTTCCAAAATCACTCAACTTCTTAAATTAACAATCAATTTTCAAAGCTATCGAAGGATGATTTCGAAAATCATCTAGATCTTGCAAATATATATATATATATAACTCTAAGAAAATCTCTACTTCAAGTTTTGAAGAAGAAATGAGATGAAACCCTCAAAATCAACGGTGTCGAAATTTGATCTTCACCGCACACAACAAAACTCTCGAGAAGTTAACCAGTTTTGATAAAGAACCTATGACAGAACTCTAATGGATCTTGAGAAATCAAGATTTTGATCTAATTTGGCATAGGAAAATGTAGAGAGAAGGGAGATGAAATGTTTTTAGAGAGAGATATACATACAAAAGTGATCTGAAATATCAAATTCATGAACTAATATAACATGGTCCGCTCGAACATGGAAAGCCCCGCCCGAGCGTCGAATACACCTTCCCAGTACTTTTGCAAACAGGTCAAACTTCTGGAACCAAACATTCTCCGCTCGAGCGCATAAACAGCCACTCGAGCGGACAAGTAACTTCGAATGCATTTTGCATTTTTGCTTTAGGGCCGCTGCCCCTCGACCCCGCTAGGGCGCTACCCTCGGACCTGCCAATGGGCTCTGCCCCCTGGACCCCCGCGAGCTGACCAAGCAGCTCGATCCTCGTTCTGCCGAGTCAAAGTGGCAAAACATGAAAAAATGGTCGAAACCGGGATCGCTATAACTTTCATACCACCACCATCGCCATTGGTGCCATAGCAACCACCCCTACTACCTCACCCCACAATATAAAAATCAAATGAGAAAATTTAATAATGATTTTAAATTTTATCACATCACGTATATATCAAACAACTTATTTTAATTCTTTTTTTGGGTGAATGCTTGTTTTAATTTAGTAATTAACTTTTTATCAAATTATATTTTATCTTAAAAAATTCAACATTCAATTTTCACTATTTAATTCTCAGCTTTCAATTTTCAGTTTTAACAAACACCATTTAAGATGATGTTTGGTGCAAGTTTTACAAGTTGAAAACTGGCTTATAGAAAATATATGTTAAAAACACTACTCCTGCAAGTTTCAAATATATGTTAAAAACACTACTCCAATTATCAAATAATCTTTTTTTATAGTTTATTTAAATTATTTTAATCTAATAAATTATAAGAAAAAATGCACCAAACACTCTGCATAGGCTTTTAAAATTTAAAAATATAAGTAATTGCACTTGACATGTCGATATATGAATTTAATAGGCTTTATTTATTTTTATTTATTTTAAGTAATAGTTCTTGGGGGCCATTCATTCAATTTGTTTTCCTACTTGCCTGCTTAATAGGGAATTTGGTTTATTGCTGAAAATTTCCTACTAACATTAACTCATCATTCATGATCTGGGCTAACTCTATGGTTAGGGTAGTTTTGACTTTTACTAACATATTTTTCCATGAGTTGATAAAAGTGTCAATGTGTCTTTCATTTTAAGATGTTAAATTAAGTTATAGTTTTTCTAAGAAAAAAGTTAACAACAACTCCTCCCCACAAGTTCTTAGTAGATGGGGTCCTACAAAATAAAATATCAAAACAGTTTATGCAATAAAAATAAATTAAATAATTAAAGGACTAAAATTTTAGAAATAGATAAAAAAAAAAATACTTTTTAACTTTACAAATTCTGTTATTTATTTATTTTTATTTTTTTATAACATCCTACTTATATATTATTAAAAATGCTAGATATTTCTAATAAATTACAAACTAACTATTAGGTGTGGGTCTCCAACATTTATGGATATGCAACTTATATAATTGATAATTTAATTTGTAATTTAGTAAGAATTTGTAAAAGGACGATCATATTAAGGCCTCGTTTGGGAACATGCTAATTTAGTAATTTTTCGATTATTTGGCTAAAATATAAGCTAAAAAAAACTAGTATGTTTGGGATGACTTTTTGACTTTTTACGAAAAGATGTGTAAAAAGTAGAGAAAAAAGAAAATTTTTGACTTTTTGGTATGAGTTGTTGGCTTTTTGGCTAATTTAATAACTTTTTGACTTTTTGACTAAAAAAGAGGGTTCCCAAACGAGGCCTAAATGACTCGTTAAAATTGCAGTTTAATTGATTATATATTGAAATTTAATTAATAATTCAATTTTTTTTTAAAAAATAATTTGTTAGATTTACTTACTTTTTGAATTAAAAAATATATTAAATGATTTTTTAGAATTTATCAATTATGTATTGAAATTTAATTAATAAAAAATTATAAAATGAAAAAAATGACATGTCAGATTTATTTATTTTTGTTCTCATGAAATAATATTTCACAAAGTTTATGTGAAAAATTATTTTTAATTAATGATGTACCAAAACCAACTCAATATTTTTTTAACGTAAATTATAAATACACTCATAAAATTTGTTTAAAATACTAATTAGCTCATGATTTTAAAAATTATATACCACCCCTTAAATTTTCTAATCACATAACAAATAACACTTTCATTAATCAACTATTAAGTTAATTAATTGTTTTTAATGATATCTTCAATTAATAGTTTTAGTCATTCATTATTGTATAGGAGAATAATTAGAAATTTTATTTTTCAATCAATTCTGTTAAATAACAAATTCTGACAAAAAAGATAATTCTAATTTTTGAAATCACAATGAGCAATTTATATTTTAACCAAACTCAAAAATTATATTTGTGATATATCCTTTTTATTTTATTTTATACACACACTGATTTCTAGACAAAATTTCTAATTCCACCCTTGGCTAGTACAATATTTTTTTTTTTTTTTTTTTTTGATTAGCAAAGAAAATTTTATTAAAGGTAAAAAGGGTACAAGATCGGGTAAAAAATGCATCATAGCTAAAAGATTGGCTAGTACAATATGGTAAATAAATTATAGCTTGCTCGTATGCAGGTTATTCAACTATAAAAAGAGAGAGCCCTTCTATAGATTTTCTGCAACAAAACAATAAGATTTCAATTTTCTTTTTGAGGTGTGTTTGGAAAGAAGGAAAATCTAAGAAATGGGTGTTGGAATGGGAGTTGTGATGATGATGTTGGGCATGGTGATATGCCTTGCCACGGTGACACATGCAGCTCAAGGGACTGCTACTTACTATGGTCCTCCTTACACGCGTGAGTGCATCTCGATTATTTTTAAAATCTTGAAATTAACGGCTCGATAAACATTCATTGACTCCTTGAAGTTATTCAAGATTTTGATTCTTATTATTAAATCTTTACTAAGTGCTCACTGTGCTATTCGGGCCTATGGGTCTATCAGAAGTTTTGTTTTGATTATTTAAACAATTCAATATGTAAAGCTCGTCAAGTATTTTATTATTGTAAAAAATTATATTGATCAGATATCAATAGTTACTTGATTAGGTTAGATTTCTGTCAACAATTTATTTTAAAAATCATACTTACTGTTGATAAAAATATGATTTGATCAAATGGCTATCGATATCCGATTAACGTGATTTTTTTGCAGGGATGAAGTACTTGGCGAGTTTTACACGTTGAACAGTTCGGATTATCGAAATAAGACCCATGATGGGTCCCTATGAGCCGAACAATATATTGGGGGTGTTTGTTTGGACTTTTTTGAGCCAATTTATAACTTCTAACTTTGGAAAAGCTATTTTGGAGTGTTTGATTAAACTTATTTCAAACAACTTCTGATTCTAACAACTTATCTTAACTCAAAAAAGTTGATTCTGAGAAGTTGCTCACCCTTACTTCTGATTATCAGCTTCTTCTGTAGACATGCTAATTTACAATTATACTCTTAGATTTTTTTATTTTTTATTTTTTATTTTTAAATAGAAAAAGACCCAAATGGACTATAGATTATTGTTATTATTTTTTATAAGACATGTAGACAAATAATGAATAATAAAAAATAATAGTTAATTGAAAAAATTACTTCATAACTTATTTAACAAACACTATTTCGCAACTTAAATCTATAGTCTAATAGTTACACTAAACAGATTAACAGCTTCTGATTAAAGTCATAATTTATAATCTGTTAAGTTATAATTTATAATCTGTTTTAACAATTACATCAAACGAGGCAACTCTAATCTGATCTCGGACTGGAAATAAGCCTGACCTATAATTTATACACCACTTGTATGCAACAACAAACTTATGCATATTCTACATTATCTATTTGAAAATTCTTGTTTTGAAAAATCTTATCATCTGGTTTTAGTCTTTATATTTTATTTTTATATCATTTTGGTTTGTATAATTTTAATTCAAATTAATTTTGACTCTAAACTTTTTATTTTGTGTGTCATACTTTTAGGAATAAAATTATAAATTTGATCAATTTAGTGATATAACCTCAATTAAATTAGTGTTTTTTTTTTTTTAATCAAAAACCCTAAGGATGTTATCAACTGAACCAAACTTATACAAAATCTAAAATTAAAGGTAAAAATTGAGCAAATTAAAACTGTAAGGACTAAAATGTCACAAGCAACAAAATGTAAGAACTACCAATATATATATATATTGTGTGTGGTTTTGCTTTTTTTTTTTTTTGAAACAGCCAAAAGAAAATATATTGATAATTATCAAGCAAAGATACAAAGACAAACAACAAAAAAAGGAGCAAAGATCACAAAGCCAAACAAGGCAACAGGTTGGTAAGGTAGCAACCAAGCTGCCCAACAGAAAAACACCACCAGCACAGTGCAGCAGGCAGAAAACCAGCACAGCAATGCTGCAGATCAGAAGAAGGGCACCTACAGCAAGGAACAACAAGGACACAGCAGCCCCACCTCAGATGCAAACCCAGCACAGCAACACCAACCACTCAACCAATAAAAACTAACACTTCTAATCATAGTACACTAACAATAACCCGTGCGATGCATAAGAAAATAGACCATATACATTTTGTGTGATAATTAAATTATTTTAACCTTGAATTATATTTTAACGGTGGCAAACCATGATGTTAGGCCATCCTGGTAGATATTAACAATAATTAACTTACGAAATTTCACAATAAAATTTGATATGCATGAAAAATTGTTAATTATAAAGATTATTAGGGATAATAGTATGGGTGAACTGTATGCAGGTGAGAGAAGGGGAAAAAAATTAAAAACACATGGGGGGTTCAAGTATGTTTATGGTGGGATGCAAATGAAAAGTTGTGAGGATACAAGTGTCACTTGCATCCCTCCATGTGTTGATAATTTTTTTCTTTTCTTCCACCTGTATGTAATTCCCCTTAATAGGATCACAATCAGTTGATAGCATAAATAACTTGCATGAAACTATAGTCTTATGCAGGGGAAAAAAAAACACACAACATTAAAAGAGAGAAAATCTATAAACTCATAAAAGTTATTATAAATGTACACTTTTAAATCAGTGGTGTATATTATTATTGTGAGACCAAATTTTAAATAAATCTCAACCTTTAATTATTGTTTCTACATAGTTTTTAATTTTTTTTTTTAATATAAATTTGTTGCCCTGCCCATAAAAAGAACTTCTCAAAAATAAATCATCAATTGATTCTATTAGTAACCCTCTATCTTTGACATGCATATCATATCAAAGTATAAATTCTTCTCCATAATCATTTTATCCAAAATTTGAATAATACTTGCATAGTTCCTACAACATTTAAAAATAAATAAATCAAGAAAAGATCTTCATAGGATTATAAAAATTATACAAGAAAATAGTTTTAATCTATTTTATTTATAAAATAAAATGATGACAAATTATTTGAACTTTATTTGAAGATATATAACAAATGATAGTTTTAATCATTACATACTAACAAAAAAAATATACATGCTACTCAATGAAAAATGATCGAATGCAACAAAAATCATGGATATTGAATTAAATTATATGGGCTCTAAATTGATAATATAATCTAGCAAATTAACTAAAAATAATAGAGAGAGAGATTGACAAATGTGTAGTATCTCCCTACCATATTTGTATTATGTTTATTAATTTTATATATCATATGAAAGTGTTATTCGTCTTGATCTTTCAATAAAATATGTACCAAGAAAAACAAATTTAATAAGAAATTGGTTCTAAAGTTTATTATTAAAGAAACAAAAATTTCAAAGAGAGACTAAGTAAATTGAGAGATGAGATTGAAGAAATATTATAACAAATGACAACCTCAAAAAAAAAAAAAAAAAAAAAAAAAAAAAAAAAAAAGCAAATTATTTTCAACAACTAAAAGAAAGAACAATAATTATTACCTTGGATAAATATAGTAATGAAAATTAATTTTGTGAGATTTTTATGTTGCCTCCTCCCATATGGCCTTCATTATCCCATTATCAATACTCTTCTCGTTCAAAGCCAACAAAAAGAAATTGTTTTATCTTTATCACTTGATAAATAATTACGAATAATTAAAATGGTAAAAAATTCAAAGTAAAAAAGAATAATATTTGATGGAATGAGAAAAAAAATGAATAAATCAAAATAAAGATTTAGATATATATGTTTTTGGTAGATATATATTAATAAATCATATCTTTATCTAAATTTTATTATTTTAATTTTTTTTAAATGAATTATTTAATCTTTTTATTTTGTAAACCATGAAATTAATTCTGATATGTTTATCTATGAGGAGAAACTTTAAAATTCAAATATTTATCTATAAGTCATGAAATTTATTATTTTAATTAATTATTTAATTTTTATCTTTATCTGTAAACAATGAAATTAATTTGCATAAATTATTTAACAATTTTTATATGTTTATCTATAGGGAGGAATTTTGAAATTCAAATCTTTATCCATAAGACATAAAATTAATTTTTATTTTAATTAATCAAACAATTAGAAAATGAAAGAAAATAGAAAATATGAAAGATAATGAAAGAGGATTGTCCCCTAGGAAAAAGAGAGTTTTAAAATTATGAGAATTTATGAATAGACTTTTGGGAGCTTTTTGAGAAAAAAATTATATTTGCTTATATGTATATATAGTATAGATATCATGCAAACACCTAACAAATTTAGGCTTTGTTTGGCAACCAATTTTTTGGAAAAAAAAAGCACAAAAGATAAAATAGGAAATAAATCAATAAGAAAAAATATCACATTTAAATTATAATCATTTACTTTTTCTCTTATAAAAGTTAAAAAAAGTTAAAAAAATCAAACCTAATAAATTTTTAATTCCAAGTTAAAATAACTAAAAAATAAAAAAATCAATTAAAAAAATCTATTGCCAAATGAGGACTTACACGCGTACAGATAGGTGACCTTTTTCAACATATGCTCTCTATTTTTATTTTTATTTATTTTTTTATTTTTTTTCAGCATCTGCATGTTATGGGAACCAAGACAAAGGAGTCATGATAGCCGCGGCAAGTGACGCCATAGGGGGGAAGGCGGCGTGTGGAAGAAAGTACAAAGTGACGTGTACGGGTCCGACAAATCAGGGTGTGCCACGTCCTTGCACCGGTAAAAGTGTAGTAGTAACCATCGTCGATTACTGTCCACCTGGCTGCCAGGGAACCATCGATCTCTCTCAAGCTGCTTTCGCCATGATTGCTGACCGCAAAGCGGGCAAAGTCAAAATTGAATATACCCGGTAAGCCTGACTGACTCTCATTCACAATATAAATACTAATGTTACATAATCTTAATTTCCACTGTTCCTTTATTTATTTCAGTGAAAAATATGTTTATATTTAGTTATGTTTTTGAAACTAATGACTAATAGTTACATTAGTGGTGGTAGTAGTGGAGGGGTTAGGGTGGCAGCGACAGTGGCCATGGTTATCAGAATCTCAATTCGGATCTTACAATCTATTTGGGCACAATCTATCCGAATCGTGCAAAAAATCTCTTACAAATAGGATCTTTTGATCTTGGTAATTGGATCTTATAGGATTATAGAATCCCAATCTAAATCCATTCCTATCCGATTGTAAGTCTTGTTTTGTATTGTATGACCTATTTTATTGTAAATTTTATATTTGTTATCTAAATATCAATTTATATGGTCCAAATGAATAAAAAAAAAAAGTATTGAATCAAATAGGTTAAGAAAAATAAATCAGGAAACAAACATTTGCATATTGTAGCAATTTTAAAAAAACTAAATAGTCGAAAGAAAAATGATTTGTGGCTCTAAAACTGCTGGCACTAATGGCACTAATTTCCTATTTTGGTAACTTTGTTTTTTTTTTTTTTTTCTTTACCTGATATAGAAATTAGTGCCATTAGTGCTCAAAAAATTAGTGCCACAAATCACAACTGTAGTCGAAAAAACAAAGTTATCTTTAGTGGGATTAGAGGAAGACAAGATGATTGCAACTTTATCCCAATTTTTAAAAAGATTATTTTTGTGACTCAACCTGCTCCACTAGATATGCCAACGATAAATTTTATCATTCGGTTAAGCCGCTCTTTTGAACTCTCAATTTATTTTCATATGTAACTTTGTTAAATATATATGTATATATATATATTTTCACTTTTTATATATTATTGTAGATTGCAAAGTATTATGTTATAGAATTTTTCTTCTTCACCTTCTCTTTTGATGAAATAGAAAACTTTTACCACCGAGTTTTCTATTGTATGTATTATATTTACATTTTACATGAAATATTTTATTTTTCACAATATCTTCACTTCTTTTTAATAAAATATAAGTTACGTATATTTTTTAACAAATATTTATTTAAATTAAATTATTACATAATTTGTCTTTTTCGATAGGATCTTACATTCTCGATCCAATCTTGTAAACACATCCAATGATCCAACGTAGGATTCTGATTTTAACAACCTTGGCGGCAACGGCGGCGGTAGTAGTGGTGGTGGTAAAGATGGGTTGAAGGAAGTGGTAGTGGAGGTGGTAGTGTGGTAGCGGTCGAAGCGGACATGATGGCAACAATAACGGTGGTAGTAGTGATGGTAGTGGCAATGTGGTGACATTGGTAAAATTCTAATTGAGAAAACATTTTTGACCTTTTAAAATTATAAAATATTTTCTATCCAAATAAACTATTTTTCAGTTGACAAAAAAATATTTTCGATTGAATTTATATATATATATATATATTTTTCCCACTGTTAGGCCGAATGGGTAGCAATTTCTTTAAATTATACATTTAGTGGGTAAGCTTTTAAATGATTTAGTTGTCAATAAAAATATCATCACTTATTGCTCTCTTTTCTTTCTTTCTTTCTTTTTTTTCTTTTTATAATTTTTTTATTGTTGTGATTTTGCAGGGCATGAAGCTATAATATATATATATATATAGTAAGAAAGATTTGGAAGGGACATGCTGATATTAATATAGAAATAACTCAAGCATTTCATGGAAACTTTGTATGTTTCCATGTGTTATGTTGTGACCATGTGATGCATCTGTATCAGTGGAATAAATAAAAATCATTTCTAAGCTTTTACCCATTATATAAGACTAGTGAGATGGTCGTGTGCAAGATAGGCTAGCTAATACTCATTATCGGTGCCCGTTATGAAAAAAAACTTAATAATTGTAAAATATAAATAGCTAAATATCAATGAAAATTGACTACTTGAAAAATTATTCATACAAATAAGTTAAAACTACTTCAAAAGAAGATTAAAACAAAATTAAGAAAAAACCAACAATGCTAATGTTCACAAAGAGATGGAGAGGAAGAAATAAAAAGCAGACTAAAATTAACAAAAAAATGACAAAATCAAGAATAACGATCCTGTGCTTATGCTCACATATGAATTTATCCCATGGTTGTAGCACATCAAGATTTGCAATATATATTCAAGAATTATAAATTGTTAGCAATCATAATTTGAATTGTCAGTTCAACTTTCATAAAACAAGATAAATACATGAGTAATTAAAAAATGATTGAAACACAAGATAATTCTATTTAAATATTTTGGACCAAAATAAGTCAGTCACACTATGATTTTATTAAAAAAAAATAAAAAATCAATTGTCTAACTAAAGCTCCAATTGAACAGAAATAAAAATAATTGTTCGTTGGCCATGCAAGGTTGCTAATATGATTACATCCATTTGCACGTATCAAACAAAAAAAGAAAAACAGGATTCAAATTCTTTCTTTCACCCAACTTCATAATTAGCTATTAACACACGAACATTTTTATACTTTCAAATATATAATAAACAGTCACCATAAAATATATATATATATATATAATAAATAGAGTCACCATAAAACAAAAAAAAAAAACAAAAAACAAAAAACAAAAAAACAAAAAAAACAAAAAATAGAAAACTACAATTTTGTATGAACACAACCACACCAAACAATGACTTTTGATACCTTCATCGTGATGAGATTTTCAAATTTTGGATGCTAGCTGCCAAATGTTGGCCTTATGATAATGACGAACTTCCATGAATTACTCTTTGAGAAATAAATGGTTGTGAAGACACAAAGAAGGAATAATAAACCTGCAGAAGATAGAAAAATAAATGTATAGAATGACATCTGCCCCAAACAAGATAGTGTAGTGATCAGCCAGTAGTAATTACTGACTACCAAATGTTGGAAGTGGAAGAGGGGGAAGGCCTAACTTTCAAAACAAGTTGGACTTCTATGATAATGAAAGCATACATTCCTCTTGGATTGTTATCTACATTATTACATGACTTAAACAATAAAATAAAATGCAACACTTATGACATAATTTTACAAAATCAGCACAAGCATATAACATCGACTTCTAATCAACTTCTCTTTGTATTTAGACTCTTCCTCACTTACATTTATATATATATATATAAGGGAGATGGGTGAGTTATTGTCTAGTGAATAGTAATACAGTAAAGTGGTAAACGAATGAACATCGATGAGTTTTAATAAAACCAAGCACAAGATCATAGTTTAAACATAACATAATTTGTACATGTAAACAAAGCTTAACTTGCAAATATATACATAGCGATGACCATTCAAAGGTTTTCGAGTCAAGAGTCCACAACAAGTGGCTAGAGGAGCTCAGTTAGTTAGAAGTTATTGGCATGATTCACAATAATAAACATGATCCAAGTTGTCATCTTAATATATGGTAAAAAAAATATAAGATGTTTATTCATAACAAAACAATATCATAACTTTCTTAAAATATCGTAAGTTTGCATTTCGAATAATAGCTTTAACAAAAATAATTTTACTATACTACTACTCACAAATGGCTCTTGAACAAAGGGTTACTTCCTCCAAAGTGCTTGACCTACAAAAGTACAATACAAGCATTCAATGAAATACGGTCTAAAGCGATGAAACATTACTCTTTTCGGTTCTAATTCTAATGTTCTAGCTTATCTTTATACTATTTCTCTCAACTATACACATTTAGGTCCATTTTCAATTCTTATTTTATTTTATTTCAAGTACCAATTGAGCAAAACGAAGCCCAACAAGCCAAAAAGGTGAAAAGTTGAGCAAATGCTCTGTTGGTCGTTATGGGATGCCTTAAGGGTTACCAAGCGCACCATACAATTCAAACTTCCGATCTCCTGATCTAGTCTCACTAGTGCAATATGAAACAAAGAATGAGAGTTCAAATCCGACAACTTTTATAGAAAATCCATTTATTTCCAAAATGTGTCAGAGATGGATTATATCACTAGATCTCAGAGTCGCCACCTAATCTTTTGGAGAAATTAGGAAACCCGTGACTCATGCCAAAGGCCATTATTCGCCATAACCAAAGTGTCTCAGATATGACATGGTATCATCTCAAGATATGTGGTGGTGCATATATTCAACTTAGAAATGATAAACCTACAAATGCAAATGAGCTGGACTTGAATGCATAAAAAATAGATGCAATACATGAGTGTGATAAATAAGACGTGATGATATACAAAAAACTTGTAAATAAAAGGATTAGAAAGACGTCGGGTTAAAAATTATTACAACAATTTGAATGGAAAAAAAAGAGGGGAAAGAAGAGAGAGAGAGAGAGAGAGAGAGAGAGAGAGAGAGAGAGAGAGAGAGAGAGAGAGAGAGAGAGATTACAACAATTGAATAAATAATAAAAGAGAAGAAAGAGGATTTGAGAAATTATTACAACATTTACTCGATCTAGCCAAACTACTGTTAAATCCAACAAATCATACTAAATAACGCATATAAACCATCTAGCAGCTCCAGAACCACTTAGGAGAGCACTTCCCAGAAACTGTTTGCTCTGTTCTTAGGAGAATCATCCAACCAGATACAAAATGGGTCGGCCAAACAGGAAATTGGCCAATCGAACTCTTTTTCTAGTCAAGATTTAGGTCAGTGCAAAAAATTCATAACAGAAGCTAAGAACGTCTTCCAAGGGGTGCTCATTCCTTCTATCTCCTTCACTTACAGAAATCACTTAGGAAAGAAGTAGATGGATCTCAACCCTTAACCATAGTATGAACATATATTTATATACAATAGATATTTTGCATCAAATTGACAAATTGAGAGGATCAAAGCAAAAACAAATTCAAGTCTAAGAAATATATGAGAACCTACATCATCTCTTTATGAATAAGGGTAGTTTAGTATCCAAATCTATGTTATTAATTAGATTAAGTAGATTACTGCACATAATTTTGTAGTGGAAGCTTTCCTTTGAAAGTAAGGGATTCATAAAAAATCCATTGAAAACATTTCTTCTATTTATGGAACGAGGTGTTTCCACTCATTTCCATGTTCATAGATAATTGAGAAGAGAGAGTTCAATGCTTTTTGACATAAAAATCTCTTGTTTTGCTTCTAAAATACTCTATAAAAGGGAAGAACACAACTTTTTTAGCATCAAATCCCAAAGATCATCCAAGCAATCCTATGAAATAATCCCTAACACTCATTGATATTAAGTAAAGAGTTGAGACACATGGATCCAAATGTTGGGAAGATAGGATATGTGAAGAGAAAGTGTGTAACAACAAGCAAAACTAATCTATATATTAAACTTGTGAATAGATAGCTAATTTCTACTCCCAATCACATTCACAAGATTCCAAAATATGCAACAGTAAGAGACTTTAGCTAAGAAGAGCAAGAAATGAAGAAAAGACTATCAACTCAATGGATGAGTGGATAATTTCTACCCTCTCCACATTTATGAGGACTTGTTACATATTGACAACAGTTATATAATGAAGAACAAGGCCAGAAATAATGGAAAATAGAAGAAACGGTACTCAAAAGTTCAATAATCTCACCTCTTAAAGAGGATGAGCTTCTTTGTTTTCCAAACTCTCTCTTGATTCTCTCAAGTCCTTATAGATGTGTTTTAAAATGTCCAAGAACCTTCACAAGAAGCTTAGGATCAAGCTTTAATGGTGTTTGATTGTTCAAAGTTAGATAGTAATGGGTAGGAGATGAAGCAAAAAAAAAAAAAGAGAAGTCAAGAGGCTTATATTAGCCTTGGAAAAATATTCTAGCCCCTAGAAAGGGGCTGCTAAGCTCTATTTATAGAGCTTCGGGTGTAAATATCTGAGATATTTATGAAAAATCTGTTAAACAAGTTAAAATTCTCGAAAATGCTCTATACCCGGACAATTCAGCCAATCGTTCCCTTTGATGTCCAGCCAAATGCACTTTTGACCGGCCATCATATATTGTCCGGCCAGTCAAAAAGCACATTATTAGACTAACAAGGTAAGGTTGGTCTGAATTGAGAGGAGAAACAAGTATTTAAGAGGATTTTACCTCTTCTATTCATTTCTACTATATCCGTTGCTCTGTTTGTTTGAAAATGTGTAGTATTCTAGTTTGAGAAATAATGAGTCTCAAGACATATTGGAAACCAAACTCGTTTTGAAAAAGAGTCTCATTTGGTCGAAAAGTACTTTGGTCAAAACAGGTATTTGGATGGTTTAAGGCTTACATCTTAAATGTCTTGTTGAGGGATTCACAAGACCAGCACATCTCGTTTTCATCCTTGGATACCCAAGAAAGATGTCACGACCCAAACCCGGGCCTATGGGTTTAGCATCGCAACCGGACAGTAATCCGTGATTACCAAAGGCCTGCTTAACAGTAATGACAGTAATACAGAGTAAGGGGCTGGTGGAAGCCAAACAGTAATAAAAAGATGTCTAATGAGCTGTGAAAATCTGAATGCAAAAAGACTTATATGAACAAGCCACATTCATAACCAAAACATATATACATACGTCATATACACAAACATCCAGGTTAGGGACCCAATCCCTTCACCATAACTGTACAGTCAAGTCTAAAACATTTATTACAAAACAGAGACAACATGGTGAAACTGAGACACCCCAAAACAGCCTTAGCTTGAACGAACTTGGAACCTCGAAGTGAGGCACAATGGTTGGCTCGACAAAATGAGAGCTTAACTCGACGCATCTAGCTCCGGTCCAGTGCCTGGACACCTACATATGAATATAAACAGTGAGCTAAAGCCCAGTGAATAACATATGCAAAAAGGGGTTAAGAATGAATGTCCTTTCATTAATTAAAACAGTCATTTGCATCATGTGGACGCGCCCACGTGAGGCCTCATGCTACAGTTCAGACTCGATTTGTCACGGTTCTTAATCTGAACCAAAGAATCCAAATCCAGCAAATCGTTTTGGAAAACAGATTTTTTTGAAAGAAGTGCCAAACATGGATTGCTTTGCTAGATACAGAGTCACCACCTAAATATTTTATTTTGGGGGAATTTAGGAAACCCTAACTCGTTTGCCTAAGGCCACGTGTCCGTCATCACCAAAGTTGCCTCGGCTCGGGAACTTGGGTACGATTGGGAAGGTCAGCTATGAGCACCCCCGCTCGCCCGATCACAGATCGGCCTCTACTAACCATGATATCTTATTTTGAAAACATTATGCGTTCTTATTCCGATTAATTAGCTAATCTTACTATGTGATGCGCACAACACAAAAGTATAAACTAGATCGTCTAATTTGGAACAAAGCATTGCATATCCGCCCATTTGAAAGATAGTTTGAAATTTGCTACCCGCAAGTAGGCTAAAACACGAATTTCAACGAGTTGTTCTAACTCAAACAATCCAACCTTCACCCACAGGCATTCAAGCAGGTTATATCACACAAGCATATAGCCACATGGTAAGCATGCTATTATGTTAATATTCACACTTATGCGAGATGATAAAGCATGAAAAGCTTACCGAGTACTTTGAGCTGAAACAAAAGAACTTGTTAGCAACCAATGTATGATCCAAGTCCATGTTAAGTGGCTAATGCATCGCATACAAAATGCAACTAGGATAGGCTCGGCTAATCCTAGGATGGCATCTGGAATGCAACAAATAGCACGTATTCAACTTAGAATTGAAATACAATGCAGTCAGCATGATGCGCCGAGCCCGGTGCATGTGGTACAAATGAATGGACGCACGCATGCGTAGTATAAGGATACTAAATTAAATATGACCTAATACTAACCATCAAAAGCAGGTAAGTAAAAGGGAGAAAGAAGTGGGGGTTGGAAGACACGCACACACGCACCTACACTTATTACAAATTCACCCTCGCTCGGAGGGACTAAAAGAATAATACAATTTAATTAACCTGCAAGCTAATTAATTAAATTATACAACACTTAACTAATTAACAAATCAATTAAGCTACTGAAAACAGTAAAGGGCTTTGGGAAGAGGGATGCACGCGTGCTCGGATTGGCTTCGCCCAGAAATCCAATGCCATGTACAAGCTGCCTCTATTTTCCCTTCTCTGCTCCTCTAAAAATGGCACAATTCTCAAAGAACACTCTCTGAACACTGTGGAACACCACCGGCCAAAGGGGAACCCCACCGGCTAAAGGTAAGTGGCCATCGACCACAAATAAAGCCATCGGCTATAAATGAATGGCCGGTCGGCACTGAATGAGGTCGGTCGGCCATCTGTGCCTGCAGAATCCTGCTTTGACAGCAACAGAGGATAAGCAAGGTATGGCAATGCATTTCAAGCAAATGTGTGCACCAACACACCCCTTATCATGTTTATGACTCAAAGGAGGATGTTCCTTGATTCTCGGACCACCAATCGCGCATTTCAATGCGTGATGGCCCAAGAAGTCAAGTTGTGCATCTTGATTTCAAATGAAATGCAAACCAAATAAGCACATAAAAGCCCAACCTCTATCACTTGATTTCAAGAGGCAAGACATGCATGTTCAATGTAATGCACTCTAGGCATGGAAACCAAGTATGCAACATGGGAATGCCAACAAGCATGCAAAAGTATATAACAAGTATGCAAGCTAATTGAGCATGCAAGATGCAATGCCAACATGCAAATATGCAAAATATATGGCATGTTAAGCAATCAAAACAAAGATGAGAATGCATGCTAAATGCACTATGATTCAAGCATGCAACACATGCGATAGGCCAAATATGCAACAACACACAAGGCGAGCATGCAACAGCATGCGAAAAATAGACTTACACCCAAATGGACAGCCCTCTATTATGCCAAAATCAGTGGCCAAATGCTAAGGAAATGAGGGCCACAATACACACAAACATGCATGCGCACATGGTTCAAAACTTAAGCATCAAAGAGCAACTTTTAAGCACACTTAAAAGGGACAAACATGGACTAATGGCATGCAAATTAAGCTCTGAAAATCATGCTATAAGAGGTTCCAAACCAACTAAGCAAAGTAAGCATACCATGCAACCAAGCCTAAAGCCTAAGGCTCACCAAAGAGGCATTGAACTACACTTAGCAAGACCAAACATGGCATGATTTAAGCAACTAAAATCAGAGTTTTAGCATGTTAAAATGAACCTCAAAACCCACTTAGATGGCATCTAAATGACTTACACATGGAAGCATACAAAAGAGGCCAAACATGGAGCACAAGATTACAACCTTTTGAAGCATTAAAGGAGCATCAAATGCAAGCATACAAGCATACCATGGGGACTGAAATGATGCTATAAGTGGTGCCAAACCACTGAAACAAGCCAAACAATGCATGCTCAACACTCACACACCCGAGGCTAGCAAGCCAAAATGTAAGGTGGCTATACAAAGCATGTCAAGCATGGCCAAAGAAACTAAAAATAGAGCTAAAGCATACTAAAACATACACAAAAGCTTCACAAAGTTTGGCCAAAATCATGCTAGAACAATGGTCAAAGCCTAAAGCATGTTAAGGCAAAATGTGGCATTACAAGACAAGTATGCAAGGCATGCATGGTGTGTTTAAACCAAGTAAAAACAGTGTTATATCATGACAAAATAAGCACAAATAACACTTAAGACATGGCCAACATGAACTTAAAAATGGTGCTCATACATGAGACTAAAATGGCACATTTTGAAGACAATAAGGAGAGGGGATGGCCCTCTCCTTCTTAGGACCTCAAGACACCATCCTCACCACTGAAATCTCTCAAGATTTCAGTGGTGAGGAGGCCCAAACAAGGTGGTCCCGGAGCTCACCAAAATAGCACAAAATGGGGGCCAAACAAGGCCTAAGAGGGGTCAAACAACCCCAAAGCTCAAAGAAACCTTAAACAACTATTTTAAGCAAGTAAAAACAAGACTTTTATATGTTATATATAAAGTCTAAAAACAGATGCAAGGTAGGCAAAAGGACTATGAAAAAATGGGGTATTTAAAAGTAAAGTTCTTACCCTTGAAGACCTCATTCAAGAACAATGCTCCAGCAGCCTCTCCAAGCTTAGATCAACTCAAAAAGTCCAAGAACAAACCTCTAATGCCTCAGCAACCAAGGGAAGGTGTAATGGTAGGTGTTTATGCACAAAAGTAAGGCTTAACACACCTAAACACACACAAATACAAAGGGAGAGTGAGATATAGAGATAGATAGATACAAGACTCAAACCCTGATCTCAAGACCCTTTGAAAAAATTTTGTAACCCTGGAAGAGGGAGGAGAGACCCTCCCTTTATAGACGATCACTCTTGCAAAGCTTACAAAACAAGCTAAGCAAGAGTGAAATCCCTCCATACACGTGTATGGAGGGGGTGCAAAGTGTATGCCAGCTAGCACAGCTGGCATAAAAATATCTGCAAAAGCAGATGCACAGTGGTCAGCTAGCCAAAAATGACAAATTGACCAAATACATGGTCGACCGACCAAAAATAGTGCCGGCCGGCCATCACTAATGGCCAGTGGTAACAAAACAGTGGCCGGTGGCCTCAAACTATGGGCGGTGAGGTGTGGGGATGGCCAACAAGCCATTCCCTGCTGTAGACACCCCATTTTTGACCGACCTTAAGACTCAGACGTTACCGATTGAGCGCTCGGTGATGTTGCATATTGTGCTCGTTCAGAAGTCTCAGAGTCGCGGTTGTGCGCCCTGCCTCCGGACTTCCGAACCCTCTTCTGTGCCTTGCCTCGGTTTGCGAACCAGACTCGGTTTTCTCTGTTTTCTTTCCTGAGGGGAGGGAGAGGTCCCGTAGACCATCTCTCAGTGGCCGTGGGCTACATTTCGTGGCCGTAGGCCATTTTGCGCATTTCGGAGCCCGGTTCCCAGTTTTCGGAGCCGTCAGGCCGTGTGCCTCGGTTCGGGACCACCCAACCATCTCCGATTCCTCCGGTTTTTGGCATGCATCTCATTTACTCCCTTTCGAGGGACACTGGGGTCTTAGATACCCACTTTGTGGCCAAACACCACTTTTGGTGCTTAACGGCCGGTTTTCGGGACCCCGAACTGCGTGTTTTGGCCCCCGAGCATTCGTTTTGCATCGGTTTTTGTTTATTTTTGGCAGGTACCTCTGTTTTATCACCAGGAAGATCACTGGAGGGTGGGAGGCCAGCAGCAACCAGTTATGCTCCTTCGGCGCTCCCCGGCGCCCGTTTTTCTCACTTCCGGGCTAATGTTGAACACCCTAGGGCCATTTTCTTCGAGCCAAAACCACATATTTGTGTTGTACACACATGGGAGGACCCTAAAAACACATGGATGGCCATTAATTCCTTTTTTCATTTTGAAACCCCTCTTTAAAGTGGGTTGTTCTCTCTCCTGGTTCACAGTTGCCAATTTTCAACTACAGGGTTGTGTTGAGGACACATGGGAGGACCCTAATATGCTATGGCCGGCCATTAATTCAACTTTCCATTTTTGCCCCTTGGCCGGCCGGCCATAGGGGGTGGCCGGCCGGCCACCTGCCATAAAAATGCCTAGCCGGCCTGCTTCCTTGGGATATGTGCATTCCAGCTGTGTCTCGGTTTTCCCCAAAAAATATCTCTATCCGGGGACTCTTTTGGAGGAAAATGAGGGCTCATTTCCCTCCACTTTTGCCTTGATTCTTCTCTCCCTCTCTTGGCCATATTGCTGTCCTCCCAACTCAAGAAGAGAGGTTACATAGATTGATTGGAGCATATACATACATATTACACCATTTCCTTCAAGTTTTGGTGCCATTTCTTCATCATCTCCAAGCTCTACCATCACAACTCCATTCCAGCAGCTAGGAGAGCTTTACAGCAGCTAAGAGGCTCCCATTCTTCAAGCAAAAGGCAGCCAAGACTTGTCTACAAGGGTAAGTCTCACTTTCCCTCTTTTGTAGCCCATTTTTGCCTCATTTCTTAAGCCTATTTTCTTACTGTTTTGGGCTCCGACCTTAACTGAAACTAGGTCCATTTTGAGCTATTCTTCAAGTTTGTTCAAGGGCTCAACCCTGTTTGAGCCCTCTATGGTGCACTTGCTTCAATATCATCTTGTATGAAAATATTTTGCATGCTATTTCTAGCCTTTGAGTGATCTTTTTTCGAGCATAATGTAAACTGAAAGTGGGCCTATTTTGAGTCCCTCTTCAATATTGAAGAAAGGCTCAACCCTGTTTGGCCTTTCTATCATGCACTTGATTCATAATCTCTCATATTTACCGTAAATTTGCATGATTTGTTTGACCTACATGTAGTCTGTTTTGGAGCATGTCATGAACTGTGAGTAAGCTTATTTTGTGTCCCTATACAACATTGTAGAAGGCATCAACCTTGTTGGGGGTCTCCATGTTGTGCTTGTCTTTATATCCCTCTTTGGCCCCCATCTTTGCATGCTTTGTTAGGCCTATCTAGCTTCTGTTTTCGGCCATAATCAGTACTGAAAATATCCATATTTTGGCCTTCTTGTCATGTTTTGTTAAGGGTCCAAGGTTGTTTGATGAATGTAAGGCATACTTCATGTTCTAGCCTTTGTTGGCTTCATTCTTGCATGACATTTTTAGCAAGTTTGCATACTGATTTGAGGGTTGTCATAAGCTGTAAATGTGCATATTTTTGGTCCCTCATCAGTGTTTTAGAAGGGTATTTTGCTTTTTGGGCATTGCATGTATCACTTGCTTCGTAGCCTCCCTTGTGGAGCCATTTTTGCATGCCATTGTTGTCCCATCTATGCTCACTATTTCGCCATGTTTTGTATTGTAAAAAATGCTATTTTGGGGCTGCCTTGCTACTGTTTTGCATGTCATGTACCAATTATGCATGTTTAGTATGGCTGTAGGCCATTTCGGGTGCTTAATGTCGCATTTCGGGACCGTTCCGTGCATTTGGTGTCATTTCCCCACCTTTCGGGACTGTTTTGCATCATTTGTGAGTGCTGAAATTCCATTTGCATGTTTGCATATCATTTTCCATGTCATTTCGTGCCTTAGGGCTATTGCCTCGGTTTGCGTGCCCATGTGCGCGCATTTCGAGGCACTTCATTTTTCATCTCACGGCCTCTTATGTGAGTGTGGCTGAGGCCCTCTCATATTAGTATAAGTCCAATCTGCATTTGGAATGCCATTTCATACTCTAGTACCATTCCCTCGGTTTGCGTGCCCGTGTGCACGCATTTCGAGGCACTTCATTTTCATCTCCCGGCCTCCTGTATGAGTGTGGTTGAGGCTCTCTCATGTTGGTGTAAGCCCATTATGCGTCGCATATCTCATTTTAGCATCTTCGCATCGTGTCATTTCGAGACATCTTATTTTAGTCTCATTGTATATCATATTTTAGGCCGTTTCATGTCTTTATGTCATCGCCTCGGTTTGCGCGCCCGTGTGCACGCATTTCGAGGCACTTCACTTTTATCCGACGGCCTCTTATGTGAGTGTGGCTGAGGTCCACTCATGTTAGTGTAAGTCCAATTGCATTGCGTATGCCATTTTATGCCTTAGGATCATTTCCTCGGTTTGCGTACCCGTGTGCACGCATTCCGAGACCTCTCATTTTCATAGCATTGTGTATGTTAAGATTGTATCTTAGCTGCATTTCATGCATATCATGCATATTGCATCGTGTTCGGGATAGGAGTTAGCCCGGGCACGGAAAACGAGGCGCGTTCCGTACTCCGAGCGACGGAACGGGTCTCAATTCCCAAGTCACCGACACTCCGGATTACCCATGATGGGTTTAGGTTTTGTTGTAGCATTCATCTGCATTCACCCCATATTGAGTTGTGCAATCCGACTCTTCGGCCATCATGCATCGATATGCGTGATTGGTGGCACGAGGATCGAGGCATGCATATATTTGTGAAATACATTGCTATGCCCCATTCCTGCTCTCTGTTGCAGCAAAATGAAGAATCAGTAACTTTTCGGAGTCTGGCACGCATTTCGAGGAACATCGCAAACAGAGGCTAATCGGGGCATCGCCGTGGATTTCTGCGCAAGGCAGCCCAACATGCATCATTTCATTATCCGGAGCAGAGTCAAGGCAGCCCCTGACTTGCACGCCAATTTTACAGCTTTCTTATTTAATTTGTTAATTAATTAGGAATTTGTACATTATTCGGACTGTAATATTTGGACTGTATTATTCATTCATTCGGACTGTATTATTTATTCGGACCCTCTGCGCGAGGGCATAATTGTAATAAGTGTAGGTGTGTGTGATGTATGTCTTCCAACCCCACGTCTTTCTTTCCCTTTTATTTACCCGCTTACGATGGTTAAATATAGGGCATATTTCAATTAGCATACAGTATGACAGCATGTTTGCATCATTCATCTGTTTTGCACGCACCGGGCTCGGCGCATCATACAAACTGCATTTGTATTTCAATTCCAAATTGAATACGTGTTAGTTGTAGCATTCCATATGCCATGTTTAGAATAGCCGAGCCTGCTTGTAGACACCCCATTTTTGACTGACCTTGAGACTCAGACGTCACCGATTGAGCGCTTGGTGATGTTGCATACTGTGCTCGTTCAGAAGTCTCAGAGTCGCGGCCGTGCGCCCTGCCTCCGGACTTCCGAACTCTCTTCTGTGCCTTGTCTCGGTTTGCGTACCAGACTCGGTTTTCTCTGTTTTCTTTCCTGCGGGGAGGGAGTGGTCCTGTAGGCTATCTCTCAGTGGCCGTGAGCTGCTTTTCGTGGCCGTAGGCCATTTTGCCCATTTCAGAGCCCGGTTCCCGGTTTTCGGAGCCGTCAGGCCGTGTGCCTCAGCTCGGGATCGCCCAACCATCTCCGATTGCTCCGTTTTTTGGCAAGTGCCTCTGTTTTATCATTCCGAGGGACACTGGGGCCTCTGGTACCCACTTCGCTGCCATACGCCACTTTCAGTGCTTACAGCCGGTTTTCGGGACCCCGAATTGCCCGGTTTTGGCCCCGAGCTTTCATTTTGTATCAGTTTTTGTTCATTTTTGGCAGGTGCCTCTGTTTTATCATTCCGAGGGACACTGAGGCCTCTAGTACCCACTTCGCGGCCGTATGCCGCTTTCGGTGCTTGCAGCCCATTTTCGGGACCCCAAACCTCGCGGTTTGGGCCCCGAGCATTCATTTTGCATCGGTTTTTGTTCATTTTTGGCAGGAACCTCTGTTTTAGCATCAAGAAGATCACTGGAGGGTGGGAGGCCAGCAATTGTTCCAGAAAACTAGTTTCGCTCCTCCGGGGCCTGTTTTGCTCACTTCCGGGCCAATGTTGAACACCCTGGGGATATTTTCTTCGAGCCGGGACTACATATTTGTGATGAGGGCACATGGGAGGACACTAAAAAGTGGTGGTCGGCCAGTAATTCAGATTTTCATTTTTGACCCTCTTCTTCAAGTGCAATGTTGTGACTCCTGTTTCAATGTTGCCAAATTCCAACCTTGGATCCTTGTTCTACACACATGGGAGGACACTAAAAAGTGGTGGTCGGCCAGTAATTGTGAATTTCATTTTTGAGCCTCTCCTTCAAGTTCTATGTTGTGAATCCTGTTTCAGAGTTGTCAAATTCCAACATTGGAACCTTATTCTACACACCTGGGAGGACCCTAAAACTTGGTGGTCGGCCAGCAATTTTTTTGTCCCATTTTTGGCCATGGCCGGCCGACCAGTTGGGGTGGCCGGCCGGCCACCTTCAAGAAAGTTACCTGGCCGGCCAGCTTTCTGCTTTTCACCTCTTTACAGCTGTCCAGCTGCTTTTTGAAATATCTCACCCCTCCGGGGGATATTTTGGGAGGGAAAGCTTGGATGCATTTCCCTCCCCTTTTACACCCTTTCTTGCCTATTTAAGGGGCTGGACAGCTCCTTCCCTAGGGTTGGAAGATTTGATCTCAAAAGCCTCTCTCCAAAAGCTCCCATTTCCATAACCAAAAACCCTAAAAACCTTGAAGCCCCTAGGCCATTCCTTCATCAACCCTAAGCCTCACCATCATCACCTCTATTCCAGCAGCAAAGGAGTGTTTTTCAAGGGCTAAGGATCAACAAATTGAAACCAAGAAGTCACAAAAGGCTTGTCTCCAAGGGTAAGCCTCTAATTCCTTTTTTCTAGCATTTTCTTGGATCAATTATGTACCCTATTTGCTTTCTGTTTTGGGCTCCGACCCCTACTGATTTTAGGCTCATTTTGAGCCCCTCTACAACATTGTAGAAGGGCTCAACTCTGTTTGGTGTCTCCATGATGCATCTCTTTAAATACCACTCTTTATGCCATTATTTGCATGCTTTGTTTGGCTTTTGAGTGATCTGATTTCGAGCCTGGTATATACTGTGTGTGGGCCCATTTTGAGCCCCTCTTCAACATTAAAGAAGGGCTCAACCATGTTTGACCTCTCTATCATACACTTTCTTTGTAATTCTTCCAATTTACCGTAAAATTGTATGATTCATTTGGCCTATTTGTGATCTGATTTGGAGTATTTCATGAACTGATATTGTGCTTATTTTGATCCACTCTTCAACATTGAAGAAGGGCTCAACCTGGTTTTCATACTCTACATGTCACTTGCTTTGAATTCATGTTCTACTCCTATTTTGCATGCCTCTTTGAGCTTATTTGGCTTCTGTTTTGGGTCTCCATCAGGCCTGAAAAGAGGTTTTTTTTGGCCTTCTCATCATTTTTTGTTAAGGGTCCAAAGTTGTTTAGTGAATGCTTTTGGTACTTCATGTAATATCCTCTTTAATTCCGTAAAATTGCATGCTTTGTTAGGCTTGCTTAGCTCCTGTATTCAGCCTTCATCAGGCTTGGAAAGTGTCTTATTTTGGCCCATTCTTCATTTTTTGTCAAGGGTCCAAAGTTGTTTGGTGTATGCTTATGGTACCTCATGTTATAGCCCTCGTTGGCTCATTATTTTGCATGCTTTGTTTCTCATATCTACACACTGAATTGGGGGCTGTCATCTCTTGTAAATATGCATATTTCTGGTCCCTCTTTAATGTTGTAGAACTGTTTTTTTTGGTTTGAGCATTGTATATACTACTTGCTTTGTAATTCCCCTCTTTTTCCCCATTTTTGCAAGTTATTTTTACCATACTTGTGGTTATTATTTAGCCTTGCTTTGTACTGAAAAAATGTTATTTTAGAGGCTGCCTTGCTACTGTTTTACATGTCATGTGTCAATTATGCATGTTTAGTAGGGCTGTAGGCCATTTAGGGTGCATTGCATCGCATTTCGGGCATCGGGTGTAATTTTGTCATAATTCGGGGGCTATTTGTGCATCATTTTAGCTGCTGAAATTTGCATTTTTCATATGCCATATGTCACATCTCATTCGCATGTCATTTCATGCCTTCGGGCCGTGCCTCGATTTGCGTGCCTGTGTGCACGCATTTCGAGGTAGCTTGTCTTTATCTTTCGGCCTCCTGTGTGAGTGTGGCTGAGGCCCTCTCATGTTGGTGTAAGCCCGTATTGCATCGCATATCTCATTTCATATCATTGCATTCCGTATGCCATTTCATACATTCCTCGGTTTGCGTGCCCGCGGGCACGCATTTCGAGGCATCTTTTTTTATCTGACGGCATCTGATGTGAGTGTGGCTGAGGTCTACTCATGTTAGTATAAGCCCAATTTGCATTTCCATCTCATTTTATCATTGCCTCGGTTAGCACGCATTTCGAAGCACTTCATTCTTATCCGACGGCCTCCTATGTGAGTGAGCTGAGGCTCTCCCATGTTGGTGTAAGCCCATCGTGGCATTCCGTATGCCATTTCATTCCATTTCACCATCGCCTCGGTTTACGTGCCCGTGTGCAAGCATTTCGAGATACTTCAGTTTTATCCGATTTGCATTTCACACCATCGCCTCGGTTTACGTGCCCGTGTGCACGCATTTCGAGATACTTCAGTTTTATCCGATTTGCATTTCACATCATCGCCTCGGTTTACGTGCCCGTGTGTACGTATTTCGAGGCACTTCGGTTTTATCCGATTTGCGTCTCACATCATGGCCTCGGTTTGCGTGCCCGCGTGCACGCTTTTCGAGGCATCTCATTTTCTCAGTATAGTGCATACCAGATTGTATCTTAGATTGCATTCATGAATTTTCTCAGTTTGCGTGCCTGCGGGCACGCATTTCGAGACATCTCACTTTCATTGCATTGTGCATGCTAGGTCATATGTTAGCTACATTTCATGCATACCATGCATATTGCATCGTGTTCGGGATAGGCGTTAGCCTGGGCACGGGAAACGAGGTACATTCCGTACTCCGAGTGGCGAAGTGTGTCTTAATTCCCAAGTCACCGACACTCCGGATTACCCATGATGGAGTTAGGTTTTGTTGTAGCATTCATCTGCATTCATCCTATATTGAATTGTGCAATTCGGCTCTTCGGCCATCATGCATCGAGATGCGTGATTGATGGCACGAGGATCGAGACATGCATATATGTGTGAAATACATTGCTATGCCCTTTTCCTGCTCTCTGTTGCAGCAAAATTAAGAATCAGCAGATTTTCGGAGTTTGGCACGCGTTTCGAGAAAAAGTGCAAACAGAGGCTAATCGGGGCATCCCAGTGGATTTCCGCGCCAAGCAGCCCAACATACATCATTCATCAGAAGCAAGGCAGTCCCTGGCTTGCATGCCAGTTTACAGTTTTTCTTAGTTAGTTCGATAATTAATTAGGAATCTATATTATTCTTTCATTTCGGGTTTGTATTATTATTTATTCGGACCCTCTGCGCGAGGGCAATGTTGTAATAAGTGTGCGTGAGTGTGATGTATGTCTTCCAACCCCACGTCTTTCTCCCTTTTATTTACCTGCTTACGATGGTTAGATATAGGGCATATTTCAATTAGCATACAGTATGATAGCATGTTTGTATTCATTCATCTGTTTTGCACGCACCGGGCTCGGCGCATCATACAAACTGCATTTGTATTTCAATTCCAAGTTGAATACTTGATAGCTGTAACATTCCATATGCCATGTTTAGGATAGCCGAGCCTGCTATAGTTTGCATCTTTGCATGTGTTGCATTAGGCATTTCAGCACATTTAGGATCATGCATAATTTCTAATCAGCTTTTGTTTTGGCTAGGAGTACTCGGTGAGTTTTATGCTTTAGCATCCTTGCATGCGTATGAGTGTTGCCATGAATAGCATGCTTACCATGAGGCTATGTGCTTATGTGATATAACTGCCTTGAATGCCTGTGGGTGGAGGTTGAGTTATCTGAATTGGAATAATTCATCAAATGTTTGTTTTAAGCCCACTAGATAGTGGCAAAATCATGTTTTCTAAGCCCACCCGAGGGTGGCAAATCCGCATTTTAGCCTACCTGTGGGTAGCACCATCAAACCATTTTCAAACAAACAGACATGAAGTGTTTTGTTCCAATTCAGATGGCCCAGTCTATACTTGTTTGCTGCGAGCATCACATAGTAACCTAGGCTAATAACCGGAATAAGGACACACAATGTTTTCAAACACAGATATCATGGTTAGTAGAGGCCGGTCTTTGACCGGGCGAGCGGGGGTGCTCACGATGTGACCTTCCCCAATCGTACCCAAGTTCCCGAGCCAACTTTGGTGATGACGGACACGTGGCCTTTTGGCACCGAGTCAGGGTTTCCTAAATTTCCTATTTTAAAATATTTAGGTGGCGACTCTGTTATCTGGCAAAGCAGTCCATGTTTGGCACTTCTTTCTAAAAAATCTGTTTTTCTTCAAAACGATTTGCCAGAGTTGGACTCTTTGGTTCAGATTTAGAACCGCAACAAAATCGAGTCCGAACTGCAGCGGGTCCCTCGCGGGCTTGTTACAGTTTCTGGCGACTCTGCTGGGGATTTAGAGAACTTGACTCAAACTCATGATATCTGGTTTTGACTACACTTGTGTGTTTTTTTGCATTGCATTTGCATTGGTGCGCCTAGGACACCGTGTTTGCCATATGCCATTCCCGAACGATTTGCCGGAGGCTTGTCTTGTCAAGTCATGTCCGTAAGGCTGATCGGCTCTGGGCTCTGACAGCATGGGAACACAAACTCCGGTTTTACCGGGGCACCCTTTCTGACCATTCGACCTAGTGCATATTCGAATCCATAGTGACCATTCCAAACTAGGACAGGTTGCTTACCCGTTTATAGGTTGTTTGAAGCCGCTGTGTGCGTAGTGAAACCCTAGCTCCTGACAAAATAGGACAGGGAAACCCTACCCCAGCATAGGGGTGTTTTGGTTCTCACTTATCTGCTATGTGCTTGTTAGAGTGCGTCTCTACAGGGAATGCATGTATCAGTTGAGTTTGGGCATCAGGCCTGCGGGCATCATTCAGTATCTGAGAATCAGTTGTCTGCGGATATCAGATTCAGTTTAGGGGAACAGTGATACGGGAACAGTGATCAGTGGTTGAAGACAGTGTATTTCCAAATTATCCAACTGCGTGTTGTATGCCCGACTGTGTGTTGTGTGTATTTAAATTAAGCTGTTATGCTGCCCGTTTTTCTGGTCATTTATTTCCTTTTTGCTTTATTATCTTTTTGCTAGGGGCAGTTTGTAGCACGATTGCTTTCGAGCCAGCCGATACTCCCCAAGCAATTTGGACACGAGGTCGCCGACTCAACCGATCCGAGGATCTAGTTGACGGACATCCAGTGTTCCACTCTTTACCCCCAGTCACCAGGAGAAGGGCGAGAAGGTACAGTGTGTCAGAGCACGGATCACCGGAACAGCAGTCTACTCTAGTGTCAGACAGTCGGGTTGAGATTCCTGTTTCTGCTATAGAGATACACTTGCCAGTTATTCAGATGGAACAACAGAATCCAACAATGGAGGCGATGATGCGCCAGATGAATGAGAGCATGAAACAAATGCAAGATGATGCTATCCACCAGGCGGAATTTTCTAAACAGCAGGCCGCTGTCATGGCCCAGCAGTCTGAGTTGATCACCAGGTTACAATAGCAGAACGCCGCATCTGCTTCACACCAGGTCCCTCCTCCACTAGGGGCACATCAGGTTCCTCCTCCACCCGGGGCCCCATTACCTGAGCAGATATCTACTGGCCAGAATGCTCCTCCAAATCCCCAGAATACCCAGAACACCCAGAATACCCTCCCAAATCCACAGAACGCTCTGCCGAACCTCCAAAACACTCAAGAGGACACGGGTCTTCCAACGGGGCTGGCTCCGCCCCCGCTTCAGCCACAACTGTCCAAAAATCTTACATCCAATCACCCGGACTCTCCATTCGAGTTCGAGGTAGACCAGACAGCTCTGAAATTGAGCAAGTTGGAAAAGCTCTTCAAGAAATCGCAGGGGGTGAAGGCCATCCCAGATATTGAAGACGGCTACACTGATGTGGCCGTGACATTGCCGGACAGATTTAAGATGCCCCAGATCGATCGCTTTGATGGATCCGGGGACCCCATGGTCCACCTCCGGCTATTTTCAGATATCTTGAGGCCAATGGGCCTAACCCGACCGCAAAAGCTTTCCCTGTTCGGTCGAACTTTATCGGGTGTGGTATCCACTTGGTACGCAAAGCTGGAAGATGATGTGAAAACAAACTGGGATGAGATGGTCGAAGCCTTCGTTGCACAATACTCATATAACACACAGATCGAGATTACCACTCGTGATTTCGAGACAACGAGGCAGGAACCCAAGGAGTCTTTCTCCGACTTTGTAACCTGGTGGAGGGCCAAGGCATCGATGATGACTTTGAGGCCCACAGACAGAGATCAAATCCGGATGATTGTGCGCAATCTCCAACCGGGGTTAATGAAGAAGATGATTGTAGTTCCCTTCCCCACCTTCGCAGATCTGCATGATATGGGGATGCATATTGAAGATGCGATGAAGCAGGGTCTGTTTGACCAAGACCGGGAGCAACCCCGGCGGACATTTAACCGAAGCAACAATGCGGGCCGAGTGGCTCTGCCAATACAAGAGCTTCAGAGGTCGATATGGTCACCACCACTCCCCCTCCCCAACCAAGGCCCGCAGCGGCCACACCTTTTTCTGATGCATCTGGGAGCAGTAACCAAGCTTCAAGATACCAATCCAGGGGTCAACGAACCTTCTCCCCACTACATATGCCTTTGTCCAAAGTTCTCGGGGTTCTGGTCAGAAAGGGGCATCTGAAACCCTTGGAACCGAGGCCCCCTCCAAATCCACTCCCCCCTTCCCACAACCCAGCCAAATATTGCAAATACCACCACCAGCATGGTCATGACACAGACCAATGTTTCCGGTTGCGTCATGAGGTTCAGGACCTTATCGACAAGAATATCATTCTACCTCCAGAAAGGCCCAACGTCACAACCAACCCACTCCCAGTACATAACCAAGATCCACCCAAAAGAATCAATTTCATCCAAACTGGGGACGTGTCTTACGACCCTAGTATCTACATTACTCCCTCCCACTTACCCAAGCCGGCGGTGATCCTTCCTGATAGCACTGACTTGTGCATGATGGACACCTCCACAACCCAACCTGAGCCAAAGGTGGTGACCACCGAAAATGGAACGGGGCAGGCTTCCGAGGAGAGCAAAACTGTTGAGTCTGGGGTGGAGCAGTCTGAGAATTTAGCTAGCAGAGCTTATGATCCGAGTGGATATATCTTGTCAATGAGCCAACCTAAGCTGAGTGTGGGGTTGTCGGAAGAAGCTGAATTGTGTATGATCCGGGGGGACAAACTTGAATCAGCGGGGGATGATCTGACAACGGTGGAAGAGGACTTCGCCAACCTCCAGTTTTTCAACGATCAGGAATCAGGGGATGCATCAATCAACTGGTTCGAATACGAGGAGTCAGCAGAAGTCGTCGGGTTGTTGGATGATCAGCCAGATATTGTACCATTTGTGGCCGGAAGGGCCGAGGGTCAGATTGAATTGCCAGAGAGCGCCGGTACGAAGAATTTCGCTCAGGAGCAAGACATTTTGAAAACCAAACAATTGACACTGGAGGAACAAGAAAAGAAATGGGATTCTGAGAGGATCCGAAAAGCAAAGAACCATGAGGAGGTTGAGAATGCTGTAAGCACGAAAACTGAACATGCTGTGAGCATGTGGGAGGAAAATGCTGAGAGCGCAAACAAGCCCGAACCAGACAGGTGCCTGTTAAATACTAATGGAATGTGGTGGGAAGATGACGACTTGTATCTCGCCCACACAGACGAAGACTGGGCGGGTGGCCAACCAGACAGCACCTGGTATCTCGAAGAGGTGGACCATATGACAAGAAGTGGGCGGTATTTCAAGCCCCCGCACCTAGATCAACCTGAGGTATCTGGGAAAGATAAAGAGGCGGAAAAACAGAGAGAGAAACAAATTGAAGAAGAAGCTGTGCTCAAGCAGTTAAAGAAAATACAGGCAGACATCTCCATCTGGGGACTGCTTATGGCTTCCAGGGTGCACAGACAGGCTGTCCTATCTGCTATGGACAAGGCCAAACTCTCCATCGAAACTACGCCAGAGCAGCTGGTCGGGCTGGTTTTTCCGGGAGGAGGTTCCCCGACATTGACCTTTACAGACAAGGAATTGCCGCCTGAGGGCGTGGATCATAACAGACCCCTCTACATCTCTGTAGAATGCAGGGACAAATGGATTCCGGTGGTACTTGTTGATACCGGGTCCGCTATCAATGTCTGCCCGGCCAGAACGGCGTATGCAATTGGGTTAAAACCTGCGGACTTTACACCGACTACTCAAGTGATCAGAGCCTACGACAATACAAGTAGGGATGTCCTGGGGACAATAAAAATCCAAACCAAGATTGGGCCTGGACAACACGAGGTAGATTTTCATGTCTTGGAGGTCCCTGCATCCTTTAACATGCTTTTGGGACGACCCTGGTTGCATCAGGTGAAGGCCGTCTCATCTACTCTACATCAAATGGTGAAATACCCCTATGGAAAGGGAGTAGCCATTGTTTTTGGGAATTCATCAATCCATCCTCCTCCGGAGGTATCTACGCCAGTCCTGGAGATCGAACACGGCATGGAAGATATGTTCATATCAGGATTTACTTTGGCTGAGGCCCGGGTGGTGCAAAATATTATGGCTGTGAATGAGGGTGTGTATGTCAGCGCTCAAGCCGTCTACCTCATGAACAAGATACAACATATCCCTGGGATGGGATTGGGAAGAAGCGGCAGGAAAGGAGTCGCAGCGTTGGCTGAAGTGCCACACAATCCACATACCTTTGGATTGGGTTATCTGCCCACCAAAGAAGATTGGGCGAGGAAGGGAAAGGAAATGGCCGGCAGAGCCAGAGCGAAGCAGGCTGGGAAGCCTTTTGATCTAATGCACAGGCCCATCCAGGGTACCCTGAACGGACGCTTTGTCCGGGAGGGGGAAGACTTTCCATTTTGCGGCTTCCCAGAGCCATGGTTGAACGCGGAGAAGAAGCGCGTACCAAGTTTCGAAATCTTCTTCGACCTGTAACTTTCCGAGGATGATGTTGCCACAGAGCAGACAGACCCAACAACTGAGGTGGGGCAGAATAAGGCAGTGGATTCTGAGAGCACAGAATTGGAAATTGGGGTAGCACTGGCATGTCTCCTCTCTGATCCTCCGATCGACCAAGATTGCTTGGGGAATAACTTCATGGTTTCCATGATTGGGGATGAAACGGCTACGAGCCGACCAACAGCTATTTTGGATGCATCAATCGCACCCTCTCTCACTTGGCAGTACGAGGAGGGATTTTTGTCCAGCAGCACCGGGTTAGGTAGTGAGCCGGAATCTGATTCCACCGAGTCCTGTGAGTCGGAATCAGATTCCAGCTCGACTGAGTCTGAGTCTGGTACTCCTGGGGGTGTCAACCCGGATGCCACAGTCCTGTCCAGGTCGTCTTTTTCCTTTTCATTTGAGTCTGTTGTAACCGATGAATTGGATGATTTGGATGTGCCTAATGAGAATGAACTGCCTGTGGTTTCCGAGTACTTTTCTGTGCCCCTAATTTATTGCATTAATTCAGACTTTCAAAATTTTGATCAAAACGACGAGGACGAAGTTCCTCCGGTTTTACAACGTCTAATTGAGCAAGAGCAAGAGAGATTTGTTAAGCCATTAATGGATGAAATCATTTCTGTGAACATTGGTACTGAGGAGGACCCGCGGCTGGTCCAGATCGGGTCCACGTTGTCTTCAGAGGAACGCGAGCGCTTAGTCGCTTTATTAAAAGATTTCAAAGATGTTTTCGCGTGGTCCTACGAAGACATGCCTGGAATCGATCCTGAGATTGTACAGCATCGGATCCCCCTTGACCCCGAGGCCCGACCTGTCAAGCAGAAGCTCAGAAGGATCCGCCCGGATTGGGCTCTTAAGATTAAGGAAGAGGTCACCAAGCAAATTGATGCAGGCTTCCTGCTGGTATCTGAATATCCGACTTGGTTAGCCAACATTGTTCCGGTGCCAAAGAAAGATGGCAGGATTCGGGTGTGTGTAGACTTTAGGGATTTGAACAGAGCTAGTCCGAAAGACGACTTTCCCCTACCGCACATTGATGAGTTAGTGGACTTCACAGCAGGGCATGCATTGCTCTCATTCATGGATGGCTTCTCAGGGTACAACCAGATAGTGATGGCGCCAGAAGATAGGGAAAAGACTGCATTCACCACCCCGTGGGGGACATACTGCTACCGGGTAATGCCGTTTGGGTTGAAGAACGCTGGAGCTACTTATCAACGGGCCGCGACCACAATACTACATGATATGATCCACAAAGAGGTTGAGGTGTATGTGGACGACATGATTGTCAAGTCTAAGGAAAGAGAGGGCCACTACACCGCCTTGCATAAGTTTTTCCAAAGGATCAGGGAATTCCGGTTGCGGCTAAACTCTTAGAAATGTACATTTGGTGTTACAGCGGGAAAAATGCTGGGGTTTCTGATTACACAAAGGGGCATCGAGGTCGACCCTTCCAAAATCAAGGCCATCTTAGAAATGCCACCACCGAGGACTGAAAAGGAGGTGCGAGGCTTTCTGGGTAAAGTGCAATTCATAAGACGGTTTATTTCAAAACTAACCTTAACTTGTGAACCACTTTTTGGTCTTCTGAAGAAAGGAAAGAAGTTCCAATGGGACGGCCGATGTCAAGCTGCATTTGAACAGATTAAAGAATATCTACAGAACCCACCCGTTTTATCACCAGCAGAACTAGGGAAACCGTTGATTTTGTATCTGTCAATAACTGAGACCACGATGGGCTGCATGCTTGCACAAGAATCAGAAGATAGGGTGGAGAAAGCCATCTACTATTTGAGCAAGAAAATGTTGGAATATGAGACCCGATATACGCCGCTGGAAAAGGCTTGCTTAGCTCTGGTATGGGCTACCAGGAAGCTGCGGCACTACCTGTTAGCTCACTCTGTAATGTTGGTTTCACGACTAGATCCCATCAAATATCTTTTCGAGAAACCAGCGCTTACGGGTAGGCTAGCTCGTTGGTTGCTGTTGCTCTCCGAATTTGATCTCACATATGTGACGCGCAAGTCAGTGAAAGGAAGAGCAGTGGCAGAATTCCTTGCCGACCACCCGGTTGAGGGGGATGAAGTAGTTGAGTACCTATTCCCGGATGAATCAATTCTGCATATCGACGAGGAAACTTGGACAATGTACTTTGACGGAGCGTCAAATCAGCATGGGTATGGGATAGGAGTGTTGCTGATAGCACCCGACAATTCCCGTATCCCTCTAGCCTTCAAACTCCGGTTCAAAGTCTCAAATAATGAAGCAGAATACGAAGCGTGCATTGCTGGTTTGGAAGCAGCCCTAGAACTAGGGGCAAGACGGCTGGATGTCATTGGGGATTCGAACCTTGTTGTGTCTCAAGCTAAAGGAGACTGGAAAGTAAAAGAGGAAAATATGATGATGTATCACCAAACCTTGGATTTGCTGATTCCTCGGTTTGAAAAGATAAATTTCACTCATCTACTAAGAGAGAACAACAAGTTCGCAGATTCGCTAGCAACTCTATCATCTATGATAGACATCCCGTGTGGAGTCCGGATGCGTCCAGTCATCATCGACCAGAAATTTGTACCTGCCTATGAGTCGATTGTAGCCATAGATGAAGTTCAGGACGAACACCCTTGGTATTACGACATCTGGAACTTCTTGGAGAAAGAAACATACCCGCCAGGGGTAAATGCTAAAGACAAAAGGGCAATAAGAAGATTGGCCGTTCAGTTCATCATCTGCGGGGGTAAACTGTATAGAAGGGGTCATCTGGGAATGCATAAACTGTGCATTGATGCAGAAGAGTCAAAGCGTCTGATGGAAGCCATCCACGGAGGAGAATGTGGAGCACACATGAATGGGGTAATGTTGGCAAGGAAAATCCTCAGACAGGGTTATTATTGGTCCACCATGGAGGAGGATTATATCGGTTTTGTTCGGCGATGCCACAAATGTCAGATCCATGCAAACCGCATAAACATCCCGCCGTCGAAGCTGTACAACATGACTTCACCATGGCCATTTTCAGTCTGGGGAATTGATGTGATCGGGGCTGTCACGCCAAAGGGGTCGAATGGGCATGAGTTCATCCTTGTAGCGATAGATTACTTTACGAAGTGGGTTGAGGCCCAATCTTACGCAATATTGAAAGCTTCGCATGTCGCAAAATTCATCAGGAACAACATCATCTGTCGCTACGGGGTCCCAAATGAAATAGTTTCAGACAATGGTTCTCACTTCAAAAAGGAGGTGATCGATTTGTTGGAGAAATACAATGTGGCTTTTCATAAGTCGTCTACTTACCGGCCGCAAACCAACGGAGCAGTTGAGGCCGCCAACAAGAATATCAAGCGCATACTACAGAAGATGGTGGAAACCTATCGGGACTGGCCAGACAAGTTGCCGTTCGCTCTATGGGGCTACAGGACTTCGATCAGAACTTCTACTGGGGCGACTCCGTACTCATTGGTCTATGGAATGGAGGCCGTTCTGCCTATTGAGATTGAGGTCCTGTCATTACGAGTATTGGCCGAGTGCCAGATAGCCGAAGCAGATTGGCAGCAAAACAGATTTGAGGAACTCATGCTTTTCGATGAAAGAAGGTTGAAAGCACTGTACCACGTCCAAGGCTATCAACGTAGAATCGCCCGGGCTTTTAACAAGAAAGTTAAGTCCAGGAACTTGAAAGAAGGAGATTTGGTACTCAAGGACAACCGAGCTCCCATCCACGACCCAAGGGGCAAGTTCAGACCCAATTGGACTGGTCCTTACATTATCAAGTCAATCTGGTCAGGTGGAGCTGTGGTTCTGATGGATCTAGATGGCTTGGAGTTTTCCCAACCGATCAACATGGACAAGTTGAAGAAATACTACCCCTGAGAGGCTCGCTAGGCCGAAAACCCGAAAGGGCGACCTAGGCAAAATTCAGAGCATAGAAAATTTGAAAATTATAAAAACTGAGCTCGCAAGGTTGAAAACCCGCAAAGGGCGGCCTTGGCAAAAGTTAGAGCGCAAAAGGAGAGTAAAAATACCCGAGCGAACCTAAGCCTGAACTACGTAAGACTTGATTCCCATCTTTGGGATACGTAGGCAGCTTCATCTTGAAGTTCAGTCACAATCTTTTCCCCGATCAACTTTGTCCATTCTGATCATCTCAGTCATCTCTATTCATCAGCATTTATTGTGATCTCCGGTATAGTGCTATTCAGACTAGGGGCAACTTTCCGTTGCAATGAAGTGTTGTGGCATCATCCAGACTAGGGGCAACTTTCCGTTGCTATGAATTGCCGAGGCACTTTTCAGACTAGGGGCAACTTTCCAGTTGCTAGGATTCGGGGTTGTGCATCTCAGTGACAGATCTCAAGCGTGTCCAGTTCTGATTCATTTCGAAAATAGTTTTGAAAAGTTTTAATAAAAGTTGACTTTGTTCAAATTAATCTTTTCACAACTAAGACCATTTTTGGACCAAAAGTGGAGAATTTTCAGTACCACAACCTTCAATTTCATCGATTTCACAGAGTTTTCTTGCTCTTGCATACAATTGAAGTTGCTTTTTATTACACTCATAAAGAAAACTTGAAAGTACTAATAAAGCAATAAATCTGGGGCATAGTCAAGTCAGGTGTCCCTGCGCCCCCTTCCAGAGCTAGTTGAAGCCTCTGATGCCGACCTAGGCCCAACCTGTGCCTCCTCGTTGAGCCAATCCCAACACTCATCAGACAAAGTGCAACTGAAAGTAGGGGCAGGGGCCAGAAGCTCTCTAACTCTCCATACCGCGGCCTGCCGAGTCAGCTGTGCGCCTCGAACTGGAAATGTAACCGGATACTCTATCCCCTCTGGTGGGCAAGTCTGATCATGGCCAAATTGGCGCAGAATACGGAATGGGAAATAGAACACACAGTGAGCCAAGCCAATCAGTCGAATCCCGACCTGCCGTGACATGCTATAGCTCATTGCCGGGAGATTGAGCCAAGGGCAGCGCCAAGCGATGCGATCTGCCGATAAGTTGCACATCCATTCAAACCACCATCCCTCATCAAGGGCACTGACTAGGCGTTGCCGAAAGAAGTAGCCGCGAGCTGAGTAAGCAAGGCAAGAATCCACAACTTGCAATTTATCCATCAACCATATCTGGGGAAGGATGAAAAATGAGAGAATAAAGAATAGAGAGATGTGCGATGAGAGAAAAGTAAGATAAGGGTTTTGTGAGAAAAACCGAGCCCGAGGGCCGAGTGATGTGAGTGAATATACATGTAAGCTTGGGTGGGAAACATTACCTGCAACAGTAGTGGACTCCCCGCAAACCTGCTTGTCTCCCGGCGGTAGAAAGCATCCAAGCCCATCAGTGTCTCAGCCAATGTCATGGCGACACAGCTTTTCCCATCCCTCAAGCCTTGAGTGACTTCAATCAAACGGATACTAGCTCCTCCGGAGCCCGAGACAAACAGAAAATGAGACAGTAGGCACAAGCAGAGGGCGTGCTGCCGGAAGCCTTGCCAATAGTGGTTGCTGCGGTCACCGGCATCAGAGAATCGGTAAATCAGGCTCGGGATATCCAACATTCCGTCACTAATCAGAGATCGAGCATCATGCGCGTTGAGACCGCACATCCGCCCTAAGGCTTGGGCATAACTAAAATTGAGCTGGGGCAGAATTTCCTCGCCTCGCTCGGACTCCATCAAGGCTTGAAAATCTTCAAAAGTAGGACATACCTCTTGCCCGCCAAAGCTAAAGACGTGCGTCACCGGGTTCCAAAACCTTGCCGCAGCAGAGAGGAAAGGAAGATGCAGTGGAGTCCGGCTTAGCGTGAATAGTGCATTCAAGCCAAAACCCCGGAAGTTCAACTTCTCCGAGCCATCTAAAGAAGAAATCCAAGATGTGAGATTTTCTATGAGAAATGCCTCCATTTTTGCGAGGAAAGGTGATGAAATGAATGAGTTCCAAGGATGGGGCTTTTATAGAGGGGCAAAACACTATTCAAAGGACACGTGTCAAATTTCTGGAGGTTGCGGGAGAGGTGGCCGGCCGGCCATCTATCCTAGTAGGCCGGCCACCTTCTAGTCTTCAAATGCAAAATGTTTTCGGCCGCGCGTTGGTCCTGTTTTGCCCGTCGGAGGGAAGTTTGAGGCACTTTTTATGCGTCAGGAATGTTGAAGGCCTCCATTTCTATCAGTTTCGGATACATTCCATTATCCGGATTGTCCGTCCGGAGTATGTTCTGTTGTATTTTGCTTATCGAGTTGTTGTTTTGTTTATCGAGTTGTAAATTTTGTCGAGCTGTCGCATTTCATGCTTCGAGTTGTTACTTTTTGGTTACACAATTTTGTTAAGTCTTGTCTATTGAGTCGTTAACATTGTTGTACTTTGCTTATCGAGTTGTAAACTTGCTAAGATTCTGTTATTGCTTAGTGAGTCGAGTTGTTTTGATTTGTTGCGTCGGTTCGTTATCTGCCCCGGTAAATACACAAGGCACATTTCCATTCAATTCCCTTTTTGCGCAAAATGATGCGATGCGATGCTAAGAATTTCAAATACAAACATCTTTTCAAAAAAGCTGTTTCATTCCATCATGTTTTACAACAAAATAAAGGTACAAGTTTTACAGAAAATAGAACTGCCTAACAATATGCAAAGTGCTACAAACTACTAGCCAAAAAGTAAAATAAAGCAGGAAATGGCATCAGTATCCTCGGGAACGGGAATGAGGAGGTCCTCTCATCCTCTTCTGCGAGATAATCTCTGCATCACCATCACCATCCGGATCAGAGCTGTCATCCTCCGGATCCCCCTCAGGCTCGTCTCCGCTCCCAGAACCAAGACCGGAGCCTCCCTCCCCAGGAGATGTCTCTGACACACGGTCTGCGACCTCCTCCTCCTCATCCTCGACAATGGGTGCCCTGTGTCTGCGAGACGACCCTGCTCCTCGAGCTCCTCGGTAAGGCCCGGATGGCCCAGCTCCTCGGGGCCCAGTACCTCGAGTAGGTCTAACACCTCGACCTCTCTGAGAAGGCCCAGGTGGCCCACCTCGGGTCGAAGCATATACGGGAGGCATCTGAAAATGAAAAGTGCAATACATCAGTTCAAACACAAAAAGCAGGTGCAAATACAGTATGTGAGTGGGGTGTGTGCCAGATGTGTTCTACACAGCCTATCAGTGCAGCAGAATGCTCAAAACCAGCATGTTAACAGAAATATGATAAATGCAAGAGAGATGAAGGGTACCTGGAAGCCCATGATGGACATCTGTGCCTCTCTACGCAGGACCATCCCCTCAAGTGAGGCCACCACCCCGAGCATCTGGTCTATGTACTCCCGAGGTGGCTGCAGACACAAGCTCAACTCATTAATAAATAAGCAACTGCCAAAATGTCTGTGTGATAAATGAAAAATGGTGGAACATACCGGTGGTGAGTCAGGATCACTGACATATCTGTGACCAGGCATCGGAGGCTCCATAGGGATCGGAATCGGGGAAGTAGTCCCATACTGCCAACTCGTCAACTCAGTCGGCATATCTGGCCATCCAGGATGATCGAGAGTCGGAGGGATCGGAGGAATCGAACTGCCTCTACCTCTAAATGCACCAGCCCTGCTAGAAGAGGGGATGTCTGCAGCACGGGCACGGCTCGAAGATGGTGCGCCAGTGGGCCTCAGTGGTGGAGTCCGTACTCCCGTCAAGGGGGGCATCAGATATATGCGGCGATAGGTGGCGTAGTTCCCCTCAATGAGATGTAATAAAGCATCGGTGCCCTGCATGTCCCTAATGACCTCCTCAGTAGATAGCCTATCGGCAGTCCGCATAGTGGGTGGAGGCACAGCAGGAGGGTCCTGAGAATCATACCCCCACACCTGGCGCTGAAAGCGTTCCCCCAGGAACCAAGCCCTACCAACTGGTCCCTCGAGCAGGAACCTATACTGGGAACTGGTCGACCCTCCGGGGTACTGATTCTCGAGATCGTCGCCAAAGATTGCCCAGGGTTGCCAGGTGATCTGCGGATAATCAGTGCATAAATCAATCAGAAATCAGAATATATAGAGCAAGCCAAGAATGAAAATGAAAGGAACTGAGAGTTCTGAAATACCTCTGTCGCCCGAACAGTGTCGAAGTACTGTCGCAGAGAGAAGAGAGTCTCTCGAGGCCTCGATAAGTGCTCGCCCTCAAACATCAATGAAAATGGAGTCATAGGAGGTCCTGCCACCTCCATCTCCGGAGCTAATGTGGGGAAATATGCATATACCCATAGCTGAGAAAAGCAGTGCGGAATGTGAATACAAAGTGTTAAAGGCAGAATACAGAATACAAAGTGCGCCGTGTGTGCAGTGAACAAGTAATGAGGAGCAAAAATGTAAATCAAGAGGACAGAATGTACCTCCCAAGCTCTCCAGTAGCCGCCGAGTAAGTCCCCCCGCGTGCGAGAGACTGCGCTCATGTAACAATAAAGGGTAGCCAGGCCAGCGCCACCCCAATCATACTGATTGACCTGTGATAGGTCTACTAGAGCGCTCAGTAGATACAACCCTACCATGTTCCCTCTATCGGCGAACAAGGTAGTCCCGAAGAGGAACATGAGAAAACCACGGGTATACTGCTCGACCTCCTCGGGAGACTCAGGCTCCATCTGTAGCCGCCGGAAATGGGAAGAAAACAAGTATACCGAACCCTCCTGGAAGCTCTGTCTACAGGCGGGAGTGCCCCCAATAGATGCATCCAAGCAGCCTCCAATTGACCCATATCTTCGTCGTAGGGAATGGGTCCACCGCCTATGTCTAGGCCGGTGAGTACAGCAAAATCCAGCGGGGTCATGGTCATATCCCCGGTCGCAGAAAAATGGAAAGAATTGGTGGTGTCCCACCATCTCTCCGCCAGAGCAGCAAATAATGTCCTACTGATAAGACAGTGTGATAACCCCCTGCAGAATGGTCCGAATCCTGCGAAGTCAACCAAGTCCCGGACAGCTTCCGGAAGCTCAGCATACCACTCCCTCGCGGCAATGGAGCCATATCCTCGCACTGTGCGAGAGCCAGCCTGCATTTAGAATGAATGCATGTATCAGCAAATGAAGTGAAAATGAGCTGTGTGCTAATGAAGTGAAAATGAGCTGCAAATGAAGTATTTGGGCTGCGTGTTCAAATTTCAGAAAATCAGTAGGCTGTGTGTTCACTTCAAATCTGGGTTGCGTGTTCAGAAAATCAGAGTTTGGGACTGTGTGTTCTACTCTTAACCAGTGGGCTGTGTGTTCGCTTCAAATCTGGGCTGCGTGTTCAGAAAATCAGAGTTTGGGACTGTGTGTTCTACTCTTAATCAGTGGGCTGTGTGTTCACTTCAAATCTGGGCTGCGTGTTCAGTAAATCTGAGTTAGGGCTGTGTGTTCTACTCTTAATCAGTGGGCTGTGTGTTCGCTTCGAATCTAGGCTGCGTGTTCAGAAAATCAGAGTTTGGGACTGTGTGTTCTACTCTTAATTAGTGGGCTGTGTGTTCACTTCAAATCTGGGCTGCGTGTTCAGTAAATCTGAGTTAGGGCTGTGTGTTCTACTCTTAATCAGTGGGCTGTGTGTTCGCTTCGAATCTGGGCTGCGTGTTCAGAAAATCAGAGTTTGGGACTGTGTGTTCTACTCTTAATCAGTGGGCTGTGTGTTCACTTCAAATCTGGGCTGCGTGTTCAGAAAATCTGAGTTAGGGCTGTGTGTTCTACTCTTAATCAGTGGGCTGTGTGTTCGCTTCGAATCTGGGCTGCGTGTTCAGAAAATCAGAGTTTGGGACTGTGTGTTCTACTCTTAATCAGTGGGCTGTGTGTTCACTTCAAATCTGGGCTGTGTGTTCAGAAAAATCTGAGTTTTGGGACTGTGCGTTCTACTCTTAGTCAGTATGTGCTGTGTGCTCATTTTCAACTTCGGGCTGTGTGTTCGGTGAATCAATGTTTGAGCCGTGTGTTCAATTTCTAACTAATGCGTACTATACGTTCACAATCAGGCGATGAATTGTGTGTTCGTGAAATTCAAGTGGCTAAGTCACATGCTCGGGATGCAAGTAAAGTACTGTGTCATAAGCTAAACTGTGTGTCTAAGCATGGCAAAGGTACAAAATGCACGAAAGATACAGGAAATAAAGTAAAATACCTCTGCATCGTGGGAGAGGTGATGCTCCGGCTCTCGCAGAAGAAGATCCCCTGGTACCCGATCGTTGAAATCGGTGAAATGACGAAAAACGGCTCGCGGAAGCCTATGTACCGCTGGGGTGTATCGATCAGGAACAAAAGGGCGAACCCTCGGGGGCAATGTCATAATATCAAAATCATCTCCGGCGCCGAGAAAACCTCCGCCGTGAGGAAAGTGACCCGCCATGTCGAGAAATCTGCAAAGAGAAGCAAAAATGAGCAAAATGAACCAAAATTGGAAAAAGTCAACAAAAGTCAACTCTCGGGAAATAAAAAGTCAACAAAAGTCAACTCCCGGGAAAATCTTCCAAATATTGAGACAAAATTACCTCAAGTGATGAAAATGAGAAGAGAAGCCCCGAAATCAAAATTTAGTCGCCTCAAAGTGCTTAAATCTGAAGGATTTCGCAGGAACAACTTGTGTGGAAGGCCGAGGGGCGCGTATAAAATGCAGATTTGAAAGAGCAAATGGCTTAGGAAGCAAGAGGAGAGAATTTCACACTTGGGGGAGTGATTTCGGATGGAGTGGAGGTGCCTATATATAGAAATAGCTGAAAAATACCAAAATGCCCCTGCTTTTGGGCAGTGGCCGGCCGGCCACCTTTCCTGGCTGGCCGGCCATCTACTTTTTTCCCCCTGGCCGATGGCCTCTCCTAGGGAAATGGGCTGACCGTTGGTGGTCCCCACCCCCTCCCCTACCTCTCTGCAAATTTTGAGGAAAATCGGAGTTCCCGGGACCTGAAAAAGTTCAAGAAAAGTGCACTTTCTGGCGCTGAATTGCTCCACTGGAACTTCAACTGCAATTTCTGACATGTGTCTCATCATTATTCATCAAAATCAGAGTGTATCCTTTTTAAATATGTTGTGACCTCTCCGGGAGGTGAATCAAAGGCCGCGATCAAGTTGCCTTCACCGAAATGCACGTTTCCCAGCTCATTGTTGCGCAACAAACGGGCACCCTAATTTGCGCTCGTTTTGCATTATTTGGCTCATAATTTGCATTCTCATGAATGTTTTGCATTGTCATGCATGATTTCTTGATGTATAATACTTCTGTGCTTAAACATGTGTTGTCACGCATTATCTTATCTCACATTGCGATGCATTCATTCGCCGACACTGTGTGTGTCCAACTCTTGGAATCGTAGGAATCGCATTGAATATATATTGTTAGCATATTGTTCTTGTTGAATTTCTCTATTTTGCAGGCACGATATTGTATGTACGGTCCATTTGAGGCTGGTGCGACCAGGCGAATCGCGCAGGTATCGTATCTTCTCCGTGTGAGACGCGACGAGAATTGAATAATTCTCCGCATTCCTAACTGCATGAAATGTAGTTGTTGCTTTGCATTCTTGCTTAAAACTGTTGCATCTATTTGTCAATACTTGCTTCATTACAGCTTGCTGCACTTGCACGATCACTTGGCTCCGTGCCTATCATTTGCATTTTGCCCCCTTTTGCCTGAAGGCACGCCTGCGGGCCCGCACATCTCTGTTTACCTTGTATGATTGTCTAAGTCTTCGGCCTTGTCAAAAATGGGTCGTCTCTAGGCTTTGACATTCACTCCCGTCACTTCTTGACTTCCGAGTTCTGTCAAAGAGGGGCAACTGTAGACACCCCATTTTTGACCGACCTTGAGACTCAGACGTCACCGATTGAGCGCTTGGTGATGTTGCATACTGTGCTCGTTCAGAAGTCTCAGAGTCGCGGCCGTGCGCCCTGCCTTCGGACTTCCGAACTCTCTTCTGTGCCTTGTCTCGGTTTGCGAACCAGACTCGGTTTTCTCTGTTTTCTTTCCTGCGGGGAGGGAGTGGTCCTGTAGGCTATCTCTCAGTGGCCGTGAGCTTCTTTTCGTGGCCGTAGGCCATTTTGCCCATTTCAGAGCCCGGTTCCCGGTTTTCGGAGCCGTCAGGCCGTGTGCCTCGGCTCGGGACCGCCCAACCATCTCCGATTTCTCCGTTTTTTGGCAAGTGCCTCTGTTTTATCATTCCGAGGGACACTGGGGCCTCTGGTACCCACTTCGCTACCATACGCCACTTTCAGTGCTTACAGCCGGTTTTCGGGACCCCGAATTGCCGGGTTTTGGCCCCGAGCTTTCATTTTGTATCAGTTTTTGTTCATTTTTGGCAGGTGCCTCTGTTTTATCATTCTGAGGGACACTGGGGCCTCTGGTACCCACTTCGCGGCCGTATGCCGCTTTCGGTGCCTGCAGCCCATTTTCGGGACCCCGAACCTCGCGGTTTGGGCCCCGAGCATTCATTTTGCATCGGTTTTTGTTCATTTTTGGCAGGAACCTCTGTTTTAGCATAAAGAAGATCACTGGAGGGTGGGAGGTCAGCAATTGTTCCAGAAAACCAGTTTCGCTCCTCCGGCGCTCGTTTTGCTCACTTCCGGGCCAATGTTGAACACCCTGGGGAGATTTTCTTTGAGCCGGGACTACATATTTGTGATGAGGGCACATGGGAGGACACTAAAAAGTGGTGGTCGGCCAGTAATTCAGATTTTCATTTTTGACCCTCTTCTTCAAGTGCAATGTTGTGACTCCTGTTTCAATGTTGCCAAATTCCAACCTTGGATCCTTGTTCTACACACATGGGAGGACACTAAAAAGTGGTGGTCGGCCAGTAATTGTGAATTTCATTTTTGAGCCTCTCCTTCAAGTTCTATGTTGTGACTCCTGTTTCAGAGTTGTCAAATTCCAACCTTGGAACCTTGTTCTACACACCTGGGAGGACCCTAAAACTTGGTGGTCGGCCAGCAATTTTTTTGCCCCATTTTTGGCCATGGCCGGCCGACCAGGGGGAGTGGCTGGCCGACCAGTTGGGGTGGCCGGCCGGCCACCTTCAAGAAAGTTACCTGGCCGGCCAGCATTCTGCTTTTCACCTCTTTACAGCTGTCCAGCTGCTTTTTGAAATATCTCACCCCTCCGGGGGATATTTTGGGACGGAAAGCTTGGATGCATTTCCCTCCCCTTTTACACCCTTTCTTGCCTATTTAAGGGGCTGGACAGCTCCTTCCCTAGGGTTGGAAGATTTGATCTCAAAAGCCTCTCTCCAAAAGCTCCCATTTCCATAACCAAAAACCCTAAAAACCTTGAAGCCCCTAGGCCATTCCTTCATCAACCCTAAGCCTCACCATCATCACCTCCATTCCAGCAGCAAAGGAGTGTTTTTCAAGGGCTAAGGATCAACAAATTGAAACCAAGAAGTCACAAAAGGCTTGTCTCCAAGGGTAAGCCTCTAATTTCCTTTTTCTAGCATTTTCTTGGATCAATTATTTACCCTATTTGCTTTCTGTTTTGGGCTCCGACCCCTACTGATTTTAGGCTCATTTTGAGCCCCTCTACAACATTGTAGAAGGGCTCAACTCTGTTTGGTGTCTCCATGATGCATCTCTTTAAATACCACTCTTTATGCCATTATTTGCATGCTTTGTTTGGCTTTTGAGTGATCTGATTTCGAGCCTGGTATATACTGTGTGTGGGCCCATTTTGAGCCCCTCTTCAACATTAAAGAAGGGCTCAACCATGTTTGACCTCTCTATCATACACTTTCTTTGTAATTCTTCCAATTTACCGTAAAATTGCATGATTCATTTGGCCTATTTGTGATCTGATTTGGAGTATTTCATGAACTGATATTGTGCTTATTTTGATCCCCTCTTCAACATTGAAGAAGGGCTCAACCTGGTTTTCATACTCTACATGTCACTTGCTTTGAATTCATGTTCTACTCCTATTTTGCATGCCTCTTTGAGCTTATTTGGCTTCTGTTTTGGGTCTCCATCAGGCCTGAAAAGAGGTTTGTTTTGGCCTTCTCATCATTTTTTGTTAAGGGTCCAAAGTTTTTTAGTGAATGCTTTTGGTACTTCATGTAATATCCTCTTTAATTCCGTAAAATTGCATGCTTTGTTAGGCTTGCTTAGCTCCTGTATTCAGCCTTCATCAGGCTTGGAAAGTGTCTTATTTTGGTCCATTCTTCATTTTTTGTCAAGGGTCCAAAGTTGTTTGGTGTATGCTTATGGTACCTCATGTTATAGCCCTCGTTGGCTCATTATTTTGCATGCTTTGTTTCTCATATCTACACACTGAATTGGGGGCTGTCATCTCTTGTAAATATGCATATTTCTGGTCCCTCTTTAATGTTGTAGAACTGTTTTTTTTTGGTTTGAGCATTGTATATACTACTTGCTTTGTAATTCCCCTATTTTTCCCCATTTTTGCAAGTTATTTTTACCATACTTGTGGTTATTATTTAGCCTTGCTTTGTACTGAAAAAATGTTGTTTTAGAGGCTGCCTTGCTACTGTTTTACATGTCATGTGTCAATTATGCATGTTTAGTAGGGCTGTAGGCCATTTAGGGTGCATTACATCGCATTTCGGGCATCGGGTGTAATTTTGTCATAATTCGGGGGCTATTTGTGCATCATTTTAGCTGCTGAAATTTTCATTTTTCATATGCCATATGTCACATCTCATTCGCATGTCATTTCATGCCTTCGGGCCGTGCCTCGGTTTGCGTGCCTGTGTGCACGCATTTCGAGGTAGCTTGTCTTTATCTTTCGGCCTCTTGTGTGAGTGTGGCTGAGGCCCTCTCATGTTGGTGTAAGCCCGTATTGCATCGCATATCTCATTTCATATCATTGCATTCCGTATGTCATTTCATACATTCCTCGGTTTGCGTGCCCGCGGGCACGCATTTCGAGGCATCTTTTTTTATCTGACGGCATCTGATGTGAGTGTGGCTGAGGTCCACTCATGTTAGTATAAGCCCAATTTACATTTCCATCTCATTTTATCATTGCCTCGGTTTGCGTGCCTGTGGGCACGCATTTCGAAGCACTTCATTCTTATCCGACGGCCTCCTATGTGAGTGAGCTGAGGCTCTCCCATGTTGGTGTAAGCCCATCGTGGCATTCCGTATGCCATTTCATTCCATTTCACCATCGCCTCGGTTTACGTGCCCGTGTGCAAGCATTTCGAGGCACTTTGGTTTTATCCGATTTGCATTTCACACCATTGCCTCGGTTTACGTGCCCGTGTGCACGCATTTCGAGGCACTTCGGTTTTATTCGATTTGCATTTCACATCATCGCCTCGGTTTACGTGCCCGTGTGTACGCATTTCGAGGCACTTCGATTTTATCCAATTTGCATTTCACATCATCGCCTCGGTTTACGTGCCCGTGTGCACGCATTTTGAGGTACTTCGGTTTTATTCGATTTGCATCTCACATCATGGCCTCGGTTTGCGTGCCCGCGTGCATGCTTTTCGAGGCATCTCATTTTCATCTCATTTTCCCAGTATAGTGCATACCAGATTGTATCTTAGATTGCATTCATGAATTTTCTCGGTTTGCGTGCCTGCGGGCACGCATTTCGAGACATCTCACTTTCATAGCATTGTGCATGCTAGGTCATATGTTAGCTACATTTCATGCATACCATGCATATTGCATCGTGTTCGGGATAGGCGTTAGCCCGGGCACGGGAAACGAGGTACATTCCGTACTCCGAGTGGCGGAGTGTGTCTCAATTCTCAAGTCACCGACACTCCGGATTACCCATGATGGAGTTAGGTTTTGTTGTAGCATTCATCTGCATTCATCCTATATTGAATTGTGCAATTCGGCTCTTCGGCCATCATGCATCGAGATGCGTGATTGATGGCACGAGGATCGAGACATGCATATATGTGTGAAATACATTGCTATGCCATTTTCCTGCTCTCTGTTGCAGCAAAATTAAGAATCAGCAGATTTTTGGAGTTTGGCACGCGTTTCGAGAAAAAGTGCAAACAGAGGCTAATCGGGGCATCCCAGTGGATTTCCGCGCCAAGCAGCCCAACATACATCATTCATCAAAAGCAAGGCAGTCCCTGGCTTGCATGCCAGTTTACAATTTTTCTTAGTTAGTTCGATAATTAATTAGGAATCTGTATTATTCTCTCATTTCGGGTCTGTATTATTATTTATTCGGACCCTCTGCGCGAGGGCAATGTTGTAATAAGTGTGCGTGAGTGTGATGTATGTCTTCCAACCCCACGTCTTTCTCCCTTTTATTTACCTGCTTACGATGGTTAGATATAGGGCATATTTCAATTAGCATACAGTATGATAGCATGTTTGTATTCATTCATCTGTTTTGCACGCACCGGGCTCGGCGCATCATACAAACTGCATTTGTATTTCAATTCCAAGTTGAATACTTGATAGCTGTAACATTCCATATGCCATGTTTAGGATAGCCGAGCCTGCTATAGTTTACATCTTTGCATGTGTTGCATTAGGCATTTCAGCACATTTAGGATCATGCATAATTTCTAATCAGCTTTTGTTTTGGCTAGGAGTACTCGGTAAGTTTTATGCTTTAGCATCCTTGCATGCGTGTGAGTGTTGCCATGAATAGCATGCTTACCATGAGGCTATGTGCTTATGTGATATAACTGCCTTGAATGCCTGTGGGTGGAGGTTGAGTTATCTGAATTGGAATAATTCATCAAATGTTTGTTTTAAGCCCACTAGATAGTGGCAAAATCATGTTTTCTAAGCCCACCCGAGGGTGGCAAATCCGCATTTTAGCCTACCTGTGGGTAGCACCATCAAACCATTTTCAAACAAACAGACATGAAGTGTTTTGTTCCAATTCAGACGGCCCAGTCTATACTTGTTTGCTGCGAGCATCACATAGTAACCTAGGCTAATAACCGGAATAAGGACACACAATGTTTTCAAACACAGATATCATGGTTAGTAGAGGCCGGTCTTTGACCGGGCGAGCGGGGGTGCTCACGATGTGACCTTTCCCAATCGTACCCAAGTTCCCGAGCCAACTTTGGTGATGACGGACAAGTGGCCTTTTGGCACCGAGTCAGGGTTTCCTAAATTTCCCATTTTAAAATATTTAGGTGGCGACTCTGTTATCTGGCAAAGCAATCCATGTTTGGCACTTCTTTCTAAAAAATCTGTTTTTCTTCAAAACGATTTGCCAGAGTTGGACTCTTTGGTTCAGATTTAGAACCGCAACAAAATCGAGTCCGAACTGCAGCGAGGTCCCTCACGGGCTTGTTACACTGCTATAGTTGCATTTTTGCATGTGTTGCATTAGGCATTACTGTATACTTAGGACCATGCATAATTTCTAACATAGCTTCTATTTTGGCATGGAGTACTCGGTGAGTTTTATGCTTTAGCATCCTTGCATGCGTGTGAGTGACTGCCATGAATAGCATGCTTACCATGAGGCTATGTGCTTATGTGATATAACTGCCTTGAATGCTTGTGGGTGGAGGTTGAGTTATTTGGATTGGACAATTCATCAAATGTTTGTTTTAAGCCCACTAGATAGTGGCAAAATCATATTTTCTTAAGCCCACCCGAGGGTGGCAAATCCACGTCTTAGCCTACCTGCGGGTAGCACCATCAAACCATTTTCAAACAAACAGACATGAAGTGTTTTGTTCCAATTCAGGCGGCTCAGTTTATACTTGTATGCTGTGCGCATCACATAGTAACCTAGGCTAATAACCGGAATAAGAACTCACAATGTTTTCAAAAACAGATATCATGGTTAGTAGAGGCCAGTCTTTGACCGGGCGAGCAGGGGTGCTCACGAAGTGACCTTCCCCAATCGTACCCAAGTTCCCGAGCCAAGGCAACTTTGGTGATGACGGACACGTGGCCTTTGGCACCGAGTCAGGGTTTCCTAAATTTCCCATTTTAAAATATTTAGGTGGCGACTCTGTATCTGGCGAAGCAGTCCATGTTTGGCACTTCTTTCAAAAAAATCTATTTTCAAAACGATTTGCCGGATTTGGACTCTTTGGTTCAAGATTAAGAACCGTGACATTTGAGTCCTTCGAACTGTAGTGACCCAATATCAAACCAGAACGGGGGGGACTCGCACTCCCTTCCCCCGGGATGCGTTCGGGGACGTCTACAGTTTCTGGCGACTCCGCTGGGGAATTAGAGAACTTGACTCGAACTCGTGATATCTGGTTTTGACTACACTTGTGTGTTTCTTTGCATTGCATTTGCATTGGTGCGCCTAGGACACCGTGTTTGCCATATGCCATTCCCGAACGATTTGCCAGAGGCTTGTCTTGTCAAGTCATGTCCGTAAGGCTAATCGGCTCTGGGCTCTGACAGCATGGGAACACAAACCGCGGTTTTACCGGGGCACCATTTTTGACCATTCGACCTAGTGCATATTCGGATCCATAGTGACCATTCCAAACTAGGACAGGTTGCTTACCCGTTTATAGGTTGTTTGAAGCCGCTGCGTGCGTAGTGAAATCCTAGCTCCTGACAAAATAAGACAGGAAACCCTACCCCAACATAGGGGTGTTTTTGCTCTCACTTATCTGTTATGTGCTTGTTAGAGTGCGTCTCTACAGGGAATGCATATATCAGTCTATGAGTTTGGGCATCAGGCCTGCGGGCACCAGTTCAGTATTTCGGGATTCAGTTTACCCGAGGGTATCAGATTTGAGGCAGAATTTTGGGGGCAGAATTCAGTAGAGGGCACAGTAATCCTGTTATGCTCATATCCGTTGTGGTGAAATCAGGCTGAGATGCTGCATGTTTTCTCTTTTGCTAGGTAGTTCTGGAACCATAGCTTCAGAAGGCTCCAATATCCCCCGGGTACATTGGACTAGTGCTGATAGACTTTGTTAGGTCAGAAATTAAATTCAAGGGCAACCAGTGTTCTTTCGCTGAGGCAAGGCAAAGAAAGGCCAGTCAGGGCTTACCGATTCATCTGATCCGTCAGTCACCAGTCACATCACCCTTGTTCGGAATCAGCAGCCCGTGATGGCACAGGGTTCGGAAGAATTTGTAGCCGTGATAGCAGCGTTGAATCAGGGAACTACCATGCAGGCTGAGACCAGTATTGAAACGCAGCGCCCATCTGGGGCATCTGCCTCACATCCAGCTTTGGGCCCCCAGCCGAACTTTGACCCACTTCCACCAGTTGAAGACTTGCTGTGTCCGAGTCCTCGAGAAGGGTTGGCTCAAGCCCAAGTTTTCAGACCCCTGGTGCAGCCTAGTGAGAGGCGTTATCCCCTTGATGCTAATGACCTTGATCTGACCGCAGTGAAAATTGCGAACCTTGAAAAGCAATTCAGAAAGGCACAGGGCCTTAACTCCATTCCCGACATTGAGGATGGGCACACCGAGTCTGCTGTACGGCTCCCAGACAGCTTCAAAATGCCATATATTGACCGTTTCGACGGGTCTGGGGATCCAATGGTACATTCCGACTCTTCTTGGATGTCCTAAAGCCGATGGGTCTGACTAAGCCACAAAAACTCTCTCTATATGGAAGAACCCTATCCGGTGTAGTAGCCACTTGGTACGCTAAGTTGGAGGACAAAGTGAAGCAAAACTAGGAAGAATTGGCTGAGGCCTTTGTCGATCAGTATTCCTACAATACCCAAGTTGAAATGACCATCCAAGAGCTTGAAGCAACCCGCCAAAACCCAAAAGAGCCTTTTGTGAAATTTGTTGCGAGGTGGAGAGCAAAGGCAGCACAGATCACAGATCGCCGCCCTTCTGAGAGGGATCAAGTGCAGATGATGGTACGAAACCTCGAACATGATATGTTGCAAAAGTTGATAGTAGCTCCGCTATTCACTTTCAAAAGTTTGCATGAACTGGGGGTTCAGGTCGAGAATGCGTTCAACAGTGGGATCATTCCCAGAACAAGTGAACCAACGAGGAGGGTGATTTCAAGGAGTACCAATGTCGGAGGTAGCACTATTCCCGAGCCCACTGAAATTGATACAGTCGCCACAGCCAACCCTTTTGCCAACCCAAGCCTGCAAATAGCCGACCCAGCCCGACCTCAGGGCAGAACTTTCACCCCTCTCTATATGAGCCTAACCAGTGCACTAAAACACCTGATGGAAAAAGGGCATCTCAAACCCCTCGATCCTCAACCTCTTCCCGACCCACTCCCAGCCAGACATAACCCTGCCAAGTACTGTATGTACCATCAGCAGCGCGGTCATGGCACCGACCGTTGCTACTGCCTTCGTCATGAGGTCCAAAATCTCATCGATAACCGGACAATAGCTCCACCTTCAGACCCCAATGACCAAACATTTCCCACCTACCTCAATCTCATCCATACATTGCCATCCACCTATGACCCTAGCATATACATCACCCCGGCCCATCTATCCAAGCCTGAGGTGTTTACCCCAGAAAGCATGGACTTATGCATGATGGGTGCACCTGAACCCCAATCATCTCAAACCCATGAACCCACTACCTCCGAGCTGATGAGGATGATTGAAGATCTTCAAAGAACAGTGGCGGATTTAGCCTTTGGAGTTTTGGCTCCATCATCAACCACATTGCCTACCAGGGAGTCCATGTCAAAAGGCTCCCCAGTCTTGGGACGAGCTGCATTTGAGGAAGGCCAATCCCTTGGCAAAGTTGAAGCGAGTGGAAAGAACAAGGTAGGGGCGGACATGGATCCCCATGAACATCTTCTATTGGCTGTTAAGGCTTTGAAATCCGAGGGACTGAACAAAGAACAAGTGCTCGCGGTTGTCGCAAAAGCTATGAATGACACTTTCGCTACTCAAGTTGGGGGCAGTTTGACTCAAGGGGCAAGCCAGGAGAAGGGCCGTTGTACCAAGAATATTCCTTTCAACTCTAATCCCGTGCTTGGAAGAGATCAGCAAACTAGGCCAGCACCCGCCAATCCCTTTGCTGGTGCGCCCAGCAAAAATCCACAAACCCAGAAGTACCAACCCCGAGGTCAGAGGGCCTTCCATGCCCTCCACATGCCTTTATCCAAAGCTTTCCAAATCCTTGTTGGACAAGGCCATCTCAAAACCCTTGAGCCTCGGTCTCTCCCGAACCCTCTTTCGGCTACACATGATGCTACCCAGTACTGCGCATACCATCAGCAAACTGGCCATGCTACCAACAACTGCTTCCGTCTTCGCCATGAAGTACAGGATCTATTTGACAACGAGGTCATCCTCCCGCCGAGCTCAGCAAAGTCTATCGGCACTGGGTCAGTGAACTTGGGGGATAATGTTATGTGAATGGGAGATGAACCACCTGCGGGCGGCGCTCAATCAACTCCAGACGTGGATGGCACACACTGTTCTGAGCAATGTGCAAATACCAGTTTTTGTGTTTTCTGACTTGGGTATTGGGTCAATTTTGTTCTTTTGTTTTGAGTCTGTCCTTTTGTTTTGAGTCTGTCTCTTTTGTTTTGGGTCTGTCTTGTTGTATCGAGTCAGTCCTGTTGTATAGGAGTCGGGTGATTCCGGGGTGTTACCTCGAGCGTCACCATTTTGTTTTGCGTTTGTCTTTTTGTTTTGTTTTGTTTTGAGTCTGTTTCTGCCAAGGAGCCAGTTATGCCAACAGATTTTGAATGAAACAGCAGTGATTTTCACGCTCTCACATTTGCTCCTGCCGTGTGCTAGTTTTGCCAGGATTTGAATGAAATGGCAGTGCATTCCACCTGCTCTCTTGTGCCTTGAAGTCATTGTATTGACCTAAGTTTTTCAAAACCTTTTTGAACACTGCGGTGAAAACAAAGAGGGAGGAATTCCTCGGGATTTGCAAAACTTTGATCAAATGAGAGAAAGAGATGCATACTAAGCCCTTAATGAATGAAATCATGCTTGTTAGTGTGAGTACTGAGAAGGACCCTGGCTTTGATGCAGATTGATCCTACACTGTCTTCAGCGCGAGCGATTTGTCGCTTTTTTTTAAAAAAAACTTTCAAAAAATGTTTTGCGCGGTCCTGCAAAGACATGTGTGGAATCGCTCTTGAGATTGTGCAGCTTAGGATCACTCTCAGCCTCGAGACTCGACCCCCCCTTGGCTTTCAAACCTTGAACTGGCATTCAGAATGTTCAACGGTCGACCACGATGTAAGGCCTGTGTGGCCAGATTTGAAGCAGCCCTCGAACAAGAGGCACCAAAGTCAGATCAAGAAGGTCAGACCTCATCAGAAGAAGCTTGCAAGGCTAGAGCAGAAGCACCCCTCGAACTAGGGGCAAAAAATATCCGATGTGCTCGAAGAGCCAAAGGTGGATCTTTCTGCAAGTTAATACAACAGCCACTCTCCTGGATATAGAGGGCTTCAATCTCAGAACCATTTGGCATGGACTGGTTACATTTTTACCCTTTGAGAGGCTCGCTGGGCCGAAAACCCGAAAGGGCGACCCAGGCAAAAGTTAGAGCGAGACAAGAAAAATATATATACAAAAATGCAAAAAGAAAAAAAATGCAAAGATACAAAAAATGCAAAAAAAAGAAAAGAAAAGAAAAATGCAAAAAAGAAGAAGAAAAAGGAATGAAAAGAATAGAAAAAAAAAAAGGAAAAGAAAGAAAAACAAAGCTCGCAAGGTCGAAAACCTGCAACAGGCGCCTTGGCAAAAGTTAGAGCATAAAAAAAAGAGGTTAAATACCCGAGTGTACCTTAACCCCCGAACTACGTAAGGCTTGATTCCCATCTTTGGGATACGTAGGCAACTTCATTCTGAAGTCCAGCCGTAAAACAATTCAAATTCAATTGTGTCCATGTAATGGTTTTGACCATCCTTGCCTTCTCTGTATCCGAGAGTACAGTTGCAATTATCACTCTGAGGACTGACTACAATGCGCTGCAGTACCATTCAAACAAGGGGCAACTCTTCGTTGCCATTCAGTGTGCTGCGGCGCCATTCAAACAAGGGGCAACTTTCCGTTGCCATTCAATGTGCCGCGATGCCGTTCAAACAAGGGGCAACTTTCCGTTGCCATGAAGCTCTCTTCAAGCACGGGGCAGTTTTCCCTTGGATCCGAGGTTGTGCATCTCAAGAGTAGGTTTCATGCTCGTTGAGCAATGGCCGTTTGCAAAAATAGTTTTTGAGGATTTTTACTGAGGTTGACTAATTCTCTCGAAAATTATCCCATTTTTCTAAAACTGGACCATTTCTTGGACCCAAAAAAGGAAAATTTTCAATGCTCATAGCCTGACTTGCATGATTTCAAATCAAAAACTGAACAAGCATGTTAATCTAACTCTCATTTTTGGTCAAAATTGTTTTAGTAGAAGGCAAAAATAAAAAATGGTCAAAATGATGAACTAGGGGCACAGTTGAGTCAGGTGTTCTGTCTTTTCCACGTTATCAATGCATTTGCCAAGAAGGGCACTCTACCTGCCAGAAGAGGGCACAACTGAAGCTAGAAAGGGCAGAAAGCTCTTACACCCTCCAAGCAGCGAAGTATCAAGCCAAGTGCGAAGCACGAACGGGAATGGATCAAGATATTCCACTCCCTTATCTTGACAGATCTGATCACGTCCAAGCTCCCCGGCAGAGCATCATCAACCGGTGTTAGCTACAGATTTGCTACACACCCAGTTGTAGCACAACCCTTCTGTGGGAGAAATTCACTAGCTATGAGCGGAAGAAAGAGAATCGAGCAGAATGCTAGGGGTCTGAACCCGCAACTTCCCATTTATCCATCAACCACCTAGGGGAGGGATTAAAAATGAGAGATTGAAGAATAGAGAGATGTGCGATGAGAGAAAAAATGAGAAAATGGCTTTTTGTCAGAAAACAAGAGATTGAGTGTCGAGCGATGTGAGAGACACAAATAAGAAAGGGTGGGAAACACTACCCGGTGAAACAGGCTCCCTGTGCACGTCTGAGTGTCGTATCTTTTGTTTTATCTCGATTCTTATTTTGAGTCGTTTCGAGTGTTACTCGATGTGTCTAGGTTGTGTGCCTTTTATTTCCTTGTTGAGTCGTTTGGTTGTGGTCAGTTGTAGGCTCAATACCCGGTTGAGAATCCTTTTCTCATTTTCAAAAGAAAAATCGTTTTGTGCTCCGAGTGCCGTGCCGTTCTCCACATTTGTGCAAAACAGGATTGGTTCTTTCAAAAAGCCACAGGGTCCACCCCCGATAAGTGTGAACAGTAAAACAAGGACCTATCTGAAGCTATTTAGGTTCCGGACTGCAAAGCAAAAGAAAAGAGGGAAAATTTGGGGCATCTTAGCATGTCTCAACTTTAGCAAAATCCGAGACTGCATTCTAGGTGCACCTTCTCAGGCCTCGCCGTTTCTCTGGAGTATGAGTGTATCTCAACCCCAAGTGTAAGCCTGCTTCAAGTCAGAATGGCGGTCCAAGTAGCACCCGAGGGTTTCACATGCAGATGTTATCTCTCGCCAACATGAACAGGGTGTGCCCTTTTTGAGCTGAGTGTGTTGCAAAGTCCTCTAAGAGGCAAATTAGAGGCACCAGAGTACATATTTGATGATCCTCTATTGCATAGAGTGTGAACTTTCATATACACTGTTGTTGCATGCGTGCCGTGCATCATTATGATTCTTGCAGAGAATATGCTTGCTTTCAATATTGCATAAACTGTGCTTCCATACTTGCATAGAAAATGCCCGTATCTTTTGCATAGAAAATGCCTCCATACTTGCATAGAAGATGCATTTTATCGCACTTTCTTGTGCATTTTATCTCGCTCGCACTGTCTTGTGCACTTACACTTTGTATCTCACTTGCACTGTCTTGTGCATCTTGTGGTTGTATTTCACTCGCACTATCTTGTGCATTTCAAATCACTCGCACTGTTTAGCGTATTGCACTATCTTGTGCATTACATTTCACTCGCGTTGTTTAGCGTATCGCGCTGTTTAGTGCATTTCAAATCACTCGCGCTGTTTGGCGTATCGCACTATCTTGTGCATTTCAAATCAATCGCGATATTTTACGCACCTCAATCGCACTGTTTTGTGCAGTTTACGTTCGCGCTATTTTGCGCACCACAATCGCACTATTTTGTGCAGTTTACCATTTGCGCTATTTTGCGCACCTCCATCGCACTGTCTTGCGCATTGCATTCATCGCGCTATTTTGCGCACCTCAATCGCACTGTTTTGTGCAGTTTACCTTCGCGCTATTTTGCGCACCACAATCGCACTATTTTGTGCAGTTTACTGTTCGCGTTATTTTGCGCACCTCCATCGCACTGTCTTGCGCATTGCATTCATCGCGCTATTTTGCGCACCTCCATCGCACTGTCTTGTGCATTGCATTCATCGCGCTATTTTGCGCACCTCAATCGCACTGTTTTGTGTAGTTTACGTTCGCGCTATTTTGCGCACCACAATCGCACTATTTTGTGCAGTTTACCATTCGCGCTATTTTGCGCACCTTCATCGCACTGTTTTGTGCAGTTTATCATTCGCGCTATTTTGCGCAACTCAATCGCACTATCCTGTGCTTTGCATATCACATCGCACTATTTTATCGTATTGCACTATTTTATGCATTGTATCATTTGCGCTATCTTACGCGTCTCACCTGCACTTGTTAGTGCATCACATTTCACTCGCGCTATTTTGCGCATCGCACTATTTTGTGCACATTACTTGCATTGTGCATTGTAGCATTTGCGCTATCTTGCGTGTCTCACCTGCACTTGTTAGTGCATCACATTTCACTCGCGCTATTTTGCGCATCGCACTATTTTGTGCACATTACTTGCATTGTGCATTGTAGCATTCGCGCTATCTTGCACGTCCCACCTGCACTTGTTAGTGCATTACATTTCACTCGTGCTATTTTGCGCATCGTACTATTTTGTGCACATTACTTGCGTTGTGCATGCATTTTTTCGTGCTATCTTGCGCACCTTACCTGTATCACACTGCTTTATGCATTCACTCGCCGACACTGCGTGTGTCAAACTTTCGGAATCACAAGAATCACATTGAATATATGTTGTTAGCATATTGTTCTTGTTGAATTTCTCTCTTTTGCAGGCACGATATTGTATGTACGGTTCATTTGAGGCTGGTGCGACCAGACGAATCGTGCAGGTATCGTATCTTCTCCGTGTGAGACGCGACGAGAATTGAATAATTCTCCGCATTCCTAACTGCATGAAATGTAGTTGTTGCTTTGCATTCTTGCTTAAAACTGTTGCATCTATTTGCGAATACTTGCTTCATTACAGCTTGCTGCACTTGCATGATCATTGAATTACATCTGATCTTGTGCATATCATTTTGCATTTTGCCCCCTTTGCCTGCGGGCACGCCTGCGGGCACATATCCCTGTTCATCTTGTAGGATTGTCTAAGTCTTCGGCCTTGTCAAAAATGGGTCGTCTCTGGGCTTTGACATTCACTCCCGTCACTTGTGACTTCCGAGTTCTGTCAAAGAGGGGCAACTGTAGACACCCCATTTTTGACCGACCTTAAGACTCAGACGTTACCGATTGAGCGCTCGGTGATGTTGCATATTGTGCTCGTTCAGAAGTCTCAGAGTCGCGGCCGTGCGCCCTGCCTCCGGACTTCCGAACCCTCTTCTGTGCCTTGCCTCAGTTTGCGAACCAGACTCGGTTTTCTTTGTTTTCTTTCCTGAGGGGAGGGAGAGATCCCGTAGACCATCTCTCAGTGGCTGTGGGCTACATTTCGTGGCCGTAGGCCATTTTGCCCATTTCGGAGCCCGGTTCCCGGTTTTTGGAGCCGTCAAGCCGTGTGCCTCGGTTCGGGACCACCCAACCATCTCCGATTCCTCCGGTTTTTGGCATGCATCTCATTTACTCCCTTTCGAGGGACACTGGGGTCTTAGATACCCACTTCGTGGCCAAACACCACTTTTGGTGCTTAACGGCCGATTTTCGGGACCCCGAACTGCGTGTTTTGGCCCCCGAGCATTCGTTTTGCATCGATTTTTGTTCATTTTTGGCAGGTACCTCTGTTTTATCATAACGAGGGACACTGGGGTCTGAGAGACCCACTTCGTAGCCGAACACCACTTTCGGTGCTTAACAGCCTATTTTCGGGACCCCGAACTACGTGTTTTGGCCCCCGAGCATTCGTTTTGCATCGGTTTTTGTTCATTTTTGGCAGGTACCTCTGTTTTATCACTAGAAAGATCACTGGAGGGTGGGAGGCCAGCAGCAACCAGTTATGCTCCTCCGGCGCTCCCCAACGCCCGTTTTTCTCACTTCCGGGCTAATATTGAACACCCTAGGGCCATTTTCTTCGAGCCAAAACCACATATTTGTGTTGTACACACATGGGAGGACACTAAAAACACATGGCCGGCCATTAATTCCTTTTTTCATTTTGAAACCCCTCTTTAAAGTGGGTTGTTCTCTCTCCTGGTTCACAGTTGCCAATTTTCAACTACAGGGTTGTGTTGAGGACACATGGGAGGACCCTAATATGCTATGGCCGGCCATTAATTCAACTTTCCATTTTTGCCCCTTGGCCGGCCGGCCATAGGGGGTGGCCGGCCGGCCACCTGCCATAAAAATGCCTAGTCGGCCTGCTTCCTTGGGATGTGTGCATTCCAGCTGTGTCTCGGTTTTTCCCCAAAAATATCTCTATCCGGGGACTCTTTTGGAGGGAAATGAGGGCTCATTTCCCTCCACTTTTGCCTTGATTCTTCTCTCCCTCTCTTGGCCATATTGCTGTCCTCCCAACTCAAGAAGAGAGGTTACATGGATTGATTGGAGCATATACATACATATTACACCATTTCCTTCAAGTTTTGGTGCCATTTCTTCATCATCTCCAAGCTCTACCATCACAACTCCATTCCAGCAGCTAGGAGAGCTTTCCAGCAGCTAAGAGGCTCCCATTCTTCAAGCAAAAGGCAGCCAAGACTTGTCTACAAGGGTAAGTCTCACTTTCCCTCTTTTGTAGCCCATTTTTGCCTCATTTCTTAAGCCTATTTGCTTACTGTTTTGGGTTCTGACCTTAACTGAAACTAGGTCCATTTTGAGCTATTCTTCAAGTTTGTTCAAGGGCTCAACCCTGTTTGATCCCTCTATGGTGCACTTGCTTCAATATCATCTTGTATGTCAATATTTTGCATGCTATTTCTAGCCTATGAGTGATCTTTTTTCGAGAATAATGTAAACTGAAAGTGGGCCTATTTTGAGCCCCTCTTCAACATTGAAGAAAGGCTCAACCCTGTTTGGCCTTTCTATCATGCACTTTCTTCATAATCTCTCATATTTACCGTAAATTTGCATGATTTGTTTGACCTACATGTAGTCTATTTTGGAGCATGTCATGAACTGTGATTAAGCTTATTTTGTGTCCCTCTACAACATTGTAGAAGGGATCAACCTTGTTGGGGGTCTCCATGTTGTGCTTGTCTTTATATCCCTCTTTGGCCTCCATCTTTGCATGCTTTGTTAGGCCTATCTAGCTTCTGTTTTCGGCCATAATCAGTACTGAAAATATCCATATTTTGGCCTTCTTGTCATGTTTTGTTAAGGGTCCAAGGTTTTTTGATGAATGTAAGGCATACTTCATGTTCTAGCCTTTGTTGGCTTCATTCTTGCATGACATTTTTAGCAAGTTTGCATACTGATTTGAGGGTTTTCATAAGCTGTAAATGTGCATATTTTTGGTCCCTCATCAGTGTTGTAGAAGGGTATTTTGCTGTTTGGGCATTGCATGTATCACTTGCTTCGTAGCCTCCCTTGTGGAGCCATTTTTGCATGCCATTGTTGTCCCATCTATGCTCACTATTTCGCCATGTTTTGTATTGTAAAAAATGCTATTTTGGGGCTGCCTTGCTACTGTTTTGCATGTCATGTACCAATTATGCATGTTTAGTATGGCTGTAGGCCATTTCGGGTGCTTAATGTCGCATTTCGGGACCGTTCCGTGCATTTGGTGTCATTTCCCCACCTTTCGGGACTGTTTTGCATCATTTGTGAGTGCTGAAATTCCATTTTCATGTTTGCATATCATTTTCCATGTCATTTCGTGCCTTAGGGCTATTGCCTCGGTTTGCGTGCCCATGTGCGCGCATTTCGAGGCACTTCATTTTTCATCTCACGGCCTCTTATGTGAGTGTGGCTGAGGCCCTCTCATATTAGTATAAGTCCAATCTGCATTTGGAATGCCATTTCATACTCTAGTACCATTCCCTCGGTTTGCGTGCCCGTGTGCACGCATTTCGAGGCACTTCATTTTTATCTCCCGGCCTCCTGTATGAGTGTGGTTGAGGCTCTCTCATGTTGATGTAAGCCCATTATGCGTCGCATATCTCATTTTAGCATCTTCGCATCGTGTCATTTCGAGACATCTTATTTTAGTCTCATTGTATATCATATTTCAGGCCGTTTCATGTCTTTATGTCATCGCCTCGGTTTGCGCGCCCGTGTGCACGCATTTCGAGGCACTTCACTTTTATCCGACGGCCTATTATGTGAGTGTGGCTGAGGTCCACTCATGTTAGTGTAAGTCCAATTGCATTGCGTATGCCATTTTATGCCTTAGGATCATTTCCTCGGTTTGCGTGCTCGTGTGCACGCATTCCGAGACCTCTCATTTTCATAGCATTGTGTATGTTAAGATTGTATCTTAGCTGCATTTCATGCATATCATGCATATTGCATCGTGTTCGGGATAGGAGTTAGCCCGGGCACGGGAAACGAGGCGCGTTCCGTAGTCCGAGCGACGGAACGGGTCTCAATTCCCAAGTCACCGACACTCCGGATTACCCATGATGGGTTTAGGTTTTGTTGTAGCATTCATCTGCATTCACCCCATATTGAGTTGTGTAATCCGACTCTTCGGCCATCATGCATCGATATGCGTGATTGGTGGCACGAGGATCGAGGTATGCATATATTTGTGAAATACATTGCTATGCCCCTTTCCTGCTCTCTGTTGCAGCAAAATGAAGAATCAGTAACTTTTCGGAGTCTGGCACGCATTTCGAGGAACATCGCAAACAGAGGCTAATCGGGGCATCGCCGTGGATTTCCGCGCAAGGCAGCCCAACATGCATCATTTCATTATCCGGAGCAGAGTCAAGGCAGCCCCTGACTTGCACGCCAATTTTACAGCTTTCTTATTTAATTTGTTAATTAATTAGGAATTTGTACATTATTCGGACTGTAATATTTGGACTGTATTATTCTTTCATTCGGACTGTATTATTTATTCGGACCCTCTGCGCGAGGGCATAATTGTAATAAGTGTGGGTGAGTGTGATGTATGTCTTCCAACCCCACGTCTTTCTTTCCCTTTTATTTACCCGCTTACGATGGTTAAATATAGGGCATATTTCAATTAGCATACAGTATGACAGCATGTTTGCATCATTCATCTGTTTTGCACGCACCGGCCTCGGCGCATCATACAAACTGCATTTGTATTTCAATTCCAAATTGAATACGTGTTAGTTGTAGCATTCCATATGCCATGTTTAGAATAGCCGAGCCTGCTATAGTTGCATTTTTGCATGTGTTGCATTAGGCATTACTGTATACTTAGGACCATGCATGATTTCTAACATAGCTTCTATTTTGGCATGGAGTACTCGGTGAGTTTTATGCTTTAGCATCCTTGCATGCGTGTGAGTGACTGCCATGAATAGCATGCTTACCATGAGGCTATGTGCTTATGTGATATAACTGCCTTGAATGCCTGTGGGTGGAGGTTGAGTTATTTGGATTGGACAATTCATCAAATGTTTGTTTTAAGCCCACTAGATAGTGGCAAAATTATATTTTCTTAAGCCCACCCGAGGGTGGCAAATCCACGTCTTAGCTTACCTGCGGGTAGCACCATCAAACCATTTTCAAACAAACAGACATGAAGTGTTTTGTTCCAATTCAGGCGGCTCAATCTATACTTGTATGCTGTGCGCATCACATAGTAACCTAGGCTAATAACCGGAATAAGAACTCACAATGTTTTCAAAAATAGATATCATGGTTAGTAGAGGCCGGTCTTTGACCGGGCGAGCGGGGGTGCTCACGAAGTGACCTTCCCCAATCGTACCCAAGTTCCCGAGCCGAGGCAACTTTGGTGATGACGGACACGTGGCCTTTGGCACTGAGTCAGGGTTTCCTAAATTTCCCATTTAAAAATATTTAGGTGGCGACTCTGTATCTGGCGAAGTAGTCCATGTTTGGCACTTCTTTTAAAAAAATCTATTTTCAAAACGATTTGCCGGATTTGGACTCTTTGGTTCAAGATTAAGAACCGTGGCATTTGAGTCCTTCGAACTGTAGTGACCCAATATCGAACCAAAATGGGGGGGACTCGCACTCCCTTCCCCCGGGATGCGTTCGGGGACGTCTACACCTGCCCCTCAAAAGCAAAACACAGGTGTTTGGTGAAAAACCAAACACAAAATAGTCGAGTCGAGAGATCTTGAGGCAAGACGCGTGGCCGAGACCTCCGGGAACTCAAGACGAACACAAACACGGATGATCACCGAGTGTTCAAACGTTGACGTCCAAGTCTTGAGGACGGTCAAAAATGGGGTGTCTACAGTTGCCCCTCTTTGACAGAACTCGAAAGTCATAACAATGACGGGAGTGAATGTCAAAGCCCAGAGACGACCCATTTTTGACAAGGCTGAAGACTTAGACAAAGCATACAAGCTACAGATAAGATATGCGCCCGAAGGCAAGGGCAAAATGAAAGACAATGCAGAAAGCCGAGCATAACTTATGATCATGCAAACAAAGCTGTAACAAAGCATGGCAATGCAACAGTTTTAAGCTAGCAAACGCAAACTACACTACAATGCAGAGAGGGTGCAAGAGAATTATTCAATTCTTGATACGTCTCACTCGGAGAATGCCATACCTGTGCGGCTCATCTGATTGCACCAGCTTCAAATGAACCGTACATACAATATCGTGCCTAAAAGAGAAAGAAAACTCAACAAGTACAATATTGTTAGCAACATGCATAATAATGCAATCGAAAGCTGCGTGACAACGCAAGTGTATGAGTGCATGACAATGCAACCTATGCGTGACAAGGCATAACAATGCAGAATGGATGCAAAATGATATGCAACATTTACAAATCTACGTATAAACAATGCAAATGATATGCAATGCAATTGAATCATGATGAAATCATGAGCGGTTCAAAAACCACACAAATGTCATAAAGATGATGGAGATGCAAAGTTAGTCTACTATTGAAAAGGTGCCGCAACCCTCAAACCACAATACCAGCAGTGGAATAGGCGCGTACACATGCAGAACTATGAGTGATGTAGACGGAACACAAGAACAAGTAATTGGGTGGAATGACATAAGTGAGGCATGCTTTGCTCAGAAAAGCTCATGATCCTAAATGCTGGATGCAATCGAACTACACTACAATGCAGTATATACAGTGGATAAGGCCTACGGCCAAACCGTATCTTGCCTAGGAAAGGCATGGACACAAACAAGCCACGTTTAACACAGAAATGGTGCCGTCACCCTCAAACCACAATACTAGCAGTGGAATAGGCGTGTACACATAATATCATAACTATGCTTCAACGTGAAAAGTATGGGCACATACCAGACCAAGCTCAACATGGAAAGGCGTAAACCATAGATGGATGATGCAGTGAATGCATGCAATACTAAACTATGTACAATACAATGCATGCATAACAATGCAAGCTATATACAATGAATGCATGACAATGCACTGTTTACAATGAATGCATGACAATGCACTATTTACAATGAATGCATGACATATGCAAAATAAGGAAGAATGCACTACAATGCATGTAAGGAAAGATGCATGACAATGCAAGCTATGCACAATGCAATATTTACAAGCTAAAATGCAATGGATGCAGTGGATAAGGCCTGCGACCAAAACCGTTTCTTGCCTAGGAAAGGCATGGACACATACAAACCGCGTCTAACACAAAAACGGTGCCGTCACCCTCAAACCACAATACCAGCAGTGGAATAGGCGCGTACACATAATATCATAACTATGCTTCAACGTGAAAAGTATGAGCACATACCAGACCAAGCTCAACATGGAAAGGAGTAAACCATAGATGGATGATGCAATGAATGCATGCAATACTCAACTTTGTACAATACAATGCATGCATGACAATGCAAGCTATATACAATGAATCCATGACAATGCACTATTTACAGTGAATTCATGACAATGCACTATTTACAATGATACATGACATATGCATGTTTTTTTTTTTTTTTTTTAAAACACATGCAAAGTGCGAATGATGTATGTTGTTTTTTTGTTTGTTTTTTGAAATGCATGTAAATGCAAATGATGCAAGTTTTTTTTTTGTTTATTTTTTGAAATGCATGTAAATGCAAATGATGCAAGCGCGTGACAACGCACGTCTTTTGAGATGCATGACAATGCACGTGAACTCGAATGTGTGATAACACGCGTCGCTTGATATGCATGACAATGCATGTGAGGTACGCATGACGATGTGACCTAAAGAATGTGCATACTAATGCAAGTATGACATGCGCATGACAATGCGAGATGTGTGCATAACGAGGCGAGTGAAATGACGTATAACCAACGCGCGTTTCATGACAAGACGTTGTAACATATGCATGTGGGGCAACTTTCGAATCTCGCAAGAAACAAAAAGGATACAAAAAGGATACACCTCGCACATATTTGAGTGCTACGCACAGAAGACACAGCACAAAGACCGGTTAAGCTTCGAAAATGCATTTTCTTGCACTATTTTGAGCAATGGAGGCACTATCTTGAGCAATGAAGGCCCCAAACCATATCAAAGACCCAAACAAAGGTGTAGGAGGCTCATCGGCCATGAGGGGAGTCCACCGGCCATCCATCGGCCACAAAATAAGGCCACCGGCCATCTATTTGGCCGACCGGCCAAAAGTGCTTATTCGGGGCAGTTTTGACATTTCGGCACGGGTCTTTAAATATTGGGCTTCTAGCCCTCATTTCTCACTTTGCCCTAGCTTGAAAATCAGCCCCCCTCCTCCTTAGGTCATTTTTCTATCTTTGATCCTCATTTTTGTCGCATTTTAGAGCCCGTTTCGTCGTTCGATTCGCAATCTCCTTCGCGTTTCGAACATTTTGAACCGAACAAATCTTTGTTTTGGTGCCTTTTTCTCCATTTCCACCACTCAAGGCTTGTTTTCCTCGAGTTTTCCTTGATGTTCGTGCCTTTTCTACACCCCGACTTTTCCGGCCATTTTTCACCCTCCCGGGGTTGACCTTTCAGTTGACTTTTTATATTCTCCCCCCGTTTTCACTCTTCCGACCATTTTTGCACCCTACTCGAGATGACGGACGATCTTCCACAGGGCGGGGCTTCCCCGGAGATGGATGTTGACCCCGAGGTTGAGCTCTTGCCTCTGAGCGTTCGACCGTTCGACCTGGTGACCTACAGGCCGGCGATTCACATGCTACCTCCTGATGGTCTTTGCCAGTTCAGGACTTTTGCTAGGGGCGTACCCTTAGAGCTTCTATTACGCGAGCCAGAGTCACACCTGTCCTTTGGCACTTCCGAGGTACATTCTTTCCCATTTCATTTTCTACAAAGTAGAGTACATAACTGCAACACTTGATTCTGTCTTTTAAGTGTTTGGCCCGGATACACCGATATACCATATGCTGTAGTCCACTGTGAACACACTTGCACCTGATATCTGCTTGAAACTGAAAACGTGCACACACGCTGCATTTCACCGAACCACTCAAACACACTGACACATCACAAGTCGTAGCTTACTGCAGGGACACCCGCACTCAACATCTACCTGAATTTTGAACACGCGTACACACGTTGTATCTTTACTGAAATGATCCGAACAAACTGTTGCATCACACGCTGGAGTTCGCCGTGAGTACACCGGCACTCAATATCGGCTTGAATTTGAACACGCGCACACACGCTGTATTTGCACTGAAATGATCTGAACAAACTATTGCATCAGATGATGGAGTTCACCGTGAGCACACCGACACCCGATATCTGTTCGAATCTGAACACACGCACACACGCTGTATTTTCACTGAAATGATTCGAACAAATTGTTGCATCACACGCTAGAGTTCGCTGTGAGCACACCGGCACTCAATATCTGCTTGAATTTGAACATGCGCACACACGCTGTATTTTCACTGAACCACTCAGACATATCATATATTATAGTTCACTGTGAGCACACTGGTACCCGATATCTATTTAACTAGAAACGTGTACACACGTACTTCATTTTCACTGATCTTGAGTGTATCCGGCACTGTATTTATAACACTACTTTGCAATTGTTCGTTTTGATCATAGGGGGATTCCCATGCCTTCCGGGGGTATGGGAATGTCATGGCCCGGGGGTGGTACATGGAGCTCCCCGAGGCGGTTCGTCGTATCATTGACCAGGCCGGCTTCTGCACTTTCTGCATAGGGCTCTTGCGCCACACTACGAGCAGACCTCTCCTTGCAGCTTTGGTGGAGAGGTGGTGGGACACCACTGATTCCTCCCACTTCTCTACCACGGGAGATATGACGATGACTCCCTTTGATTTCTCGATGCTCACCGGCATCGGGGTAGGGGGTGATCCGATCCCCTTTGACACAGACATGGATGAGTGGGAGGCTGCCCAGACGCACCTGCTTGGCGTCCTACCACCTCTCGCCCGCCCAGGATTCGTCAGATACTTGTGGTTCGAGGACCACTTCAGGATTCAGGCGCCGACTACTCAGGAGGAGGAGGAGCAGTATGCTCGCGGCTTCCTCATGTTCTTGCTGGGGACGACCCTTTTCGCCGACCGGGCGAACACAGTGCCCCTCTGTCTGCTGAGCACTTTGGTGGACGTCTCTCGGATTCGCCGCTATGACTGGGGTGGCGCAGGTTTGGCCACGCTTTATGGCTATATAAGCTCATCTTCTCGCCTCAGCGGACAGCTGCTCGGAGGCTACTGGCGGGCTTGGGAGGTACGTCTTCTTCTTCTATTTTACATTTCTGCTTTATATTATCTATACTCTGTATACCGTACACACTGCGAACATGCAATCTGCTTCACACTAACTGTACACTGCACACACTGCACACGACACATCGCACACTGCTTTCTGATTTGTCTGCTTTATCTGATAAGCATATTGATATCTGTTCTGTTACACTCTGTACAGTTGTGGGTATACGCCTACTTCTCGAGGCTTGCTCCAGTGCCAAAGGAGGAGATGCCTCCATGATCCTATTCTCCCACCGCTTCGACGTGAGGTGCGAGTGGAGGCCTCGGGAGTCTTTCATATATTTCCGCTATTACTTCGACACCATCACCGCCGCAGAGGTATGTCAACATTACACTTCATTTAAGTTTTGCTTTGTATTGCATTTTCAATAGCAATAGATAACAAACTCTACTTTGTTTACAGATCACCTGGTAGCCGTGGGCCTCCTTGCCCATTGCAGTTCGGGAGCGGTATGAGGGCGCTCAGGAGACCTCCCGCTTCAGGATCTTGCTAGAGGGCCCGGTCTGTCGGGCTTGGTACCTGGGCGAGCGCCTCCTACGCCAGACCCTAGGTTTGCCAGAGCAGCCAGTTCTAGCGCCTCCTCCTACTTATGTGAGGCATACGGAGAGGTACACTTCGCGGGAGATGACGGAGTACACCATCGGCTGGGAGTGCAACCGTTTTAGAGGCGAGGGCGACTACGCAGAGTACGTCTGGACCTATATCATGCGGCCTTTGAGCAGTGGCCATCAAGTTGAGTGAGAGAGGGCCGCAGCACCAACAGCTACGGCAAGAGCGGGAGCAGGAGCATCGAGGACGGCTCGGGTTTGTGGCAGGAGTGGGACTCGGAGAGGACGGGGGGCTAGTTGGCCAATACTACCCACGACGATGACATGCTGAGGGCAGGGTGGGGAGACTTACCAGATTCCCATTGCTCCCCCTCTAGCTGATCACGAGCTAGTCGGGTTCTACAACTTGCCTCCGGTATGTACTACTGTATTTTACATCTTGCACTGTCATTTCATTTCACTTCATTTGATATTCCGCAGAATACTGATGTTTCTAACACTTTTGCAAGCTTCCTCCGAGTACACTCGCCAGTCCCTGGAGTTGACCGCCTCTGTGATGGGGATGCTCTAGCGGAGCCTCGATCTATTGACTATCTATGGCATTCCGGTAAGTTCCTTCAACTGCAGTCTCAAACTTTACACAATCTGATGCATCGCACTATTACCACAGCACTCGATATACGGCCTTCACGGCATCTGATACACTGCATCCCACAGACTGTTCAAAGCATTACTCACGACGTTCATACATTGCACTCAGTCACTGCATTCTGTACCGACATACTGCTCATAACATTCATACACTGTACTCATACACTGCATTCTGTACTGATACACTGCTCATAACATTCATACACTGTACTCATACACCGCATTCTATACTGATACACTGCTCATAACATTCATACACTGTACTCATACACTGCATTCTGTACTGACATACTGCTCATAACATTCATACACTGTTTTGCGTAGCATACTGATGCGTTTGCCATTTGCGCTTTTCAGCCTCCATTCCAGATTCTTGCTGCAGGAGGTGCTCTAGCTGGGCCTTCTATTCCGGCTTGGGGAGGAGGGCGAGGAGGCACAGTGTATCGCACCAAAGCGGGGCGTACTCATGTTGGGAGCAGCTCTTGGGCAACAGTTCCCGATGATGATGAGTCCGAGGCGGAGATAGAGGCAGAGTCGGAGGCAGAGTCGTCCGAAGAGGAGACCGAAGATGACTCAGGCTCAGGCTCAGATGATGGTGCTCATGATGATGATGCTCCTGGACCTTCGTCCAAGAAGAGGACGAGGACAGACTCACGGGCCTGAGACCAGTTAGCATTGACCCAGACTTTTGTTGTTGTTGTTGTTTTTTTTTTTTTTTTTTTTTTTTTTTTTTTTTTTTTTTTTTTTGTTTCGCTTTAGACATTTTCCTTTTTGAGCTAGTAGTTTGAGTACTTTGTACTGCCACAGGCAGGTTTTTATTTTCTCCAAAGCTATGTACTTGAAAAAGGATGAAATGAAACGAACTTTTTATCTGAAAAAGTGTTACATTTGTACATTTCATACTTCGCATCATATTATACTTCAAATGAGATCGATCTCCTGTATGAAGAACAAACACTTGTATTGTAATAACCAGATAATGAACCGGCCAACAGCAAAACAATTCAAACAACCCATTGCTCATTTTGAACACACAGCCCATAACACAATACTCGGTTTACTCGGCACACAGCTCATTCTGAACACTGCTCATTATGAACTCAAAGCCCGTAACACAGTATTCTGTTCATTTGCACACGACCCATCCTGAACAAACAGTCCAATCTGAAAAGACGGAATACAAAGATGGAAGCTGCTGAAGCTGAAACACACTCAGATGCAATCTGGAACCCATACGTTCACTGTTTCCAAGTGACCCGGGGTTGAACCCCTGTGGTTTCACAAAAGAACCAAATCATGTTTTGCACAAATGTGGAGAATGGCATAGCACTCTGAGCACAAAATGATTTTTTGAAAATGAGAAAATGGTTCTCAACTGGGTATTGAGCCTACAACTAAACATAGCAAAAATGACTCAACAACGGAGAACAAAAGGTAAACAACCTAAAACACGACGAGACACGCATGGATACGACTCCAAACAAGAATCGAGACAAACAAAACAAAAGACATGACACACAGATGTGTTAATGAGACGAGAGACCTCAGATCACGAGGAGCCAGTTTCTCCGGGTATTGTTTCCCACCCTTTCTGATTTGTGATTCTCATATCACTCGTCCCTCAGGCGCATTTTTTCTCTCGAAACCCTTTTGCTCACTTTTCTCTCAACTTACATCTCTCTATTCTTTAATCTCTATTTTTATATCCCTTCCCTAGATGGTTGGTGGATAAATTGAAGGTCGTGGGTTCATGCCCAACACTGTTAACTCACAGCTATTTTTGTTTGGTGGCGTTTAGTTGATGCCCCAGCTGAGGGAGTGGAATGTCTTGATCCACCCCAATTTTGTGCTTCGCACTCGTCTTGTTACCTCGTTGCTTGGAGGATGTTGAGAGCTTTCAGCCCTTTACAGACAGCTCCAATTGTGCCCTTGTTGACAGGTAGAGTGCCCTGCTGGCAAGTATGTTGACGATGGGGGAAAAGGCAGGAAGCCTGACTCAACTGTGCCTCTAGTTCATCATTTTGATCATCATTTTTTTTGGTTTTTTACTAAAACAATTTTAACCAAAATGAGAGTCAGATTAACATGCTTGTTCGATTTTTGATTTGAAATCATGCAAGTCAAGCTATGAACACTGAAATTCTCCTTTCTTTTTTTTTGGGTCCCAGAAAATGGTCCAGTTTTGGAAAATGAAATGATTTTTGAGAAAATGGTCAACCTCGGTAAAAATTCTCAAAAACTATTTTTTGCAAACGGTTAATGCTCAAACGAGTGCAGAACTTACTCTCGAGGTGCACAACCTCGGATCGGAGGCAATGGAAAATTGCCCCTTGTCTGGATGGCACAGCACGACAACGGAAAGTTGCCCCTGGTTTGAGTGACGACTCATGGCAACGGAAAGTTGCCCCTTGTCTGAATAACGCCGTAGCATACTGTGAACAGTTCTCATTAGTGGTGATCACGACCAAACTCTCGGATACAGAGAAGATGAAGATGATCAAAACCAATATATGGACACAGTCACTTTGAAAGTGTTGGTGGCTAGACTTCAGGATGAAGTTGCTTACATATCCCAAACATGGGAATGAAGCCTTACGTAGTTCCGGTTAAGGTACACTCGTGTATTAACCCTCACCACGCTCTAACTTTTGCCAAGGTTGCCCTTCTGGGTTTTCAACCTTGCGAGCTATGTTTTTCTTTTCTTTTCGATTCTTTCCTTCTTCTTCTTCTTTTTGTTTTTTCGTCTTTTTGTTTTACTTTTTTTTTTTTTCATTTTCATCTTCTTCTTTTTTTTGTATTCTTCTTTTTTTTTTTTGTATTTTTTTCTTGCTCTAACTTTTGCCTGGGTCGCCCTTCCAAGTTTTCAGCCCAGCGAGCCTCTCAAAGGGTAAAAGTATAACAAGTCCATGCCAAATGGTTTTTTTGAGATCCTGAAGTCATCTGAATTCAGGAGAATGACTGTTGTATTGATTTGCAGAAGGATCCATCTTCGGCTCTTCGAGCACATCGGACATTTCTGTCCCTAGTCCGACGGGGTGCTTCTGATTTAGCTTCGCAAGTTTCTTTTGGCGACATCTGGTCTTCTTGATCTGACTTTGGTGCCTCTTGGTCGAGGACTGCTTCAAATCTGGCCACACAGGCCTTACGTTATGGTTGACTGTTGATCATTCTGAATTCAAGGTCCAGGCTTTGGGAGCAAAGGCTCAAGTCTCGAGGCTGAGAGCGATCCTAAGCTGCACAATCTCAAGAGTGATTCCACACAGGTCTTTGCAGGACTGCACAAAACATTTTGTTTTTGAAAGTTTTTAAGAAAGCGATAGATCACTCGCGCTGAAGATAGTGTGGAACTGATCTGGATCAAGCCAGGGTCCTTCCCAGTACTCACACAAACAAACATGATTTCATTCATTAAGGGCTTAGCATGCCTCTCGTTCTCTCAATTAGGCAAATTTTGCAAAATCCAAGGAATTCCTTCCTCTTCGTTTTCACCGCAGTGTTGAAAAAGTTTTTAAAAAAACTTAGGTCAATGCAATGATTTCAAGGTACAGAAGAGTAAGTGAGATGCTTCGCCAGTCCATTCTAAACTTGCTGGCACAACTAGCTCAAAGTAGCAATAAGCACGGAAACATGATAACCACAGCTGTTTCATTCAAAACCTCCGGTTGCAACTGGCTCCACAGTAGAGACAGACTCAAAAGAAAACAAAAGGATAATTACAAAAACATGATATCCGAGGCAACAACCTTGGAATCACCTGACATTCTATACAATGGGATTGACTCAATACAACAAGACAGACCCTTAAGCAAAAAGATTGACTCAAGACAATGAGACAGACTCAAAACAAAATCAAAAAAATGGCTCAACATCTGCAAACGCTCAAAATAGTGCATGCCAGACGCCACATCTGAAATACACTTAGCGCTGCCCGCAGGTGGTCCAACTTCTAATCACATACTCGCAGTATCTTCGAAATCTAACAACTCAGCCGTGACAGACTTCGCTGAGGTGGGTGGGAGGATGACCTCATTGTCGATCAAATCTTGCACTTCGTGAAGAAGACGAAAACAGTTGTCGGTGCAATGACCGATTTGCTGGTGGTACGCGCAGTACAAAGCAGCATCATGTGTGGGAGGGAGATTCTTTGGGAGAGGCCTAGGCTCGAGGGGTTTAAGGTGCCCCTTTTCGACAGGGATCTGGAGTGCCCTAGACAAAGGCATGTAGAGTGCATGGAAGACTCTGCGCCCTCGGGGTAGATACTTCGAAGTTTGCTGACTTTTGCCGGACGCACTGGCAAAAGGATCGGCAGGTGCTGCCTTGACTTTCTGATCCTTTCCCGGTGCAGGGTTGGGATTTGAGGGAACTGTTCTGGCATGACAGGGCCTATCCCAATTTTCTGTTTGGCTGGAACTCCCCTCGGTTGGAGTGGGGAAAGCATCATCCACAGTTTTGGCCACCACTGCGAATATTTGTTGCTTATTCATGCCCTCGGCTTTCAAAGCCTCGACTGCCCACAACAGTTGTTCAACGGGTTCAACAACTGTTCTCACTTTGTTCTTACCTCTGGCCTCAGCTTGATCGAGGGTTTGGGTTGCTATATCAGAGCAAAACCCAGTTGTTGTTGCCACGTCATGCCCATAGTTTGAGGCAGCCTCAGGTTGGCTGAGCTCAATCACAATGCACCCCAGTAGTGGGGGCTCCTGCGGTACAAAATTCCCGGCATATGATGTGGTTGGTGGCGAAGCAGACATCCCATAGGTGAGATCAGCCATGGACCTCTAGAGGTCGCCAATCATTCCCATTAACTTGAACATGGTGGGCTCATGAGCCTGATACAACTGGGGTTCCTAGATCGGGTGCGCGGCAGGCGACCTGGGCGGATACGGCACATCAACATTGGTTTCATTCTGTAAGATGATTCCTTGGTCTAATGCGGCTGTCATAACTACAATTTCCTCTGAACTTTGTGTCATCATAAGTCCTCTTGAACTGAACGGAGATGATGGATCAGATGTCTGTCTTGCCTCAGCAAAGGAGACCACTGGCTATTCTGCACTAACTCTCTGAACTGAAAGAGAAAACACACAGTATTTCGGCCCAATCAGAATAGACACAAGCATAGCTGAATAACTGTACTCTACTACTGATCACTATTCCCCAAAATCACTGCCCTAAAAATTGAATCTGATACCCGCAGATATAACTGATTCCTCAAAACACTGATGCAGATACCCTCAGGCCCGATACTCAGACTTGCAAACGGATATATGCATTCCCTGTAGAGGTCAACTCAAAAAGCACATAACAAGCAAGCAAGAGCCAAAACACCCCTATTTTGGGGTAGGGTTTCCCTGTCCTATTTTGTCAGGAGCTAGGGTTTTACTACGCACGCAGCGGTTTCAAACAACCTATAATCGGGTACCAACCTGTCCTAGCTTAGAATGGTCACTATGGATTCCGAATATGCACTAGGTCGAATGGTCAAAAGGGTGCCCCGGTGACAACCGGGGTTTGTGTTCTCATCGTGGCAGAGCCCGTAACCAGTCAGCCTTATGGCACGCTACTCGAAGTGAGCCTCCGGCAAACCATTCAGGAATAGCAGACGGCAAACACTGTGACTTAGGCGCACCAATGCACATGCAATGCAAAGAAACACATGAGTGAAATCAAAACAAGATATCACGAATTCGAGTCAAGCTCTCTAAACTCCCCAACAGAGTCGCCAGAAACTGTGGACGCGCCTGCATGGGGCCTCACGCTACAGTTCGAACTCGATTTGTCACGGTTCTTAATCTAAACCAAAAAGTCCAAATCCGGCAAATCGTTTTGGAAAATAGATTTTTTTGAAAGAAGTGCCAAACATGCACTGCTTTGCCAGATACAGAGTCGCCACCTAAATATTTTATTTTGGGGGAATTTAGTAAACCCTGACTCGTTTTCCTAAGGCCACGTGTACGTCATTACCAAAGTTGCCTCGGCTCGGGAACTTGGGTACGATTGGGGAAGGTCAGCTATGAGCACCCCCGCTCGCCCGATCAAAGATCGGCCTCTACTAACCATGATATCTTGTTTTGAAAACATTATGCGTTCTTATTCCGATTAATTAGCTAATCTTAGTATGTGATGCGCACAACACAAAAGTATAAACTAGATCGTCTAATTTGGAACAAAGCATTGCATATCTGCCCATTTGAAAGACAGTTTGAAATTTGCTACCCGCAAGTAGGCTAAAACATGGATTTCAACGAGTTGTTCCAACTCAAACAATCCAACCTTCACCCACAGGCATTCAAGCAGGTTATATCACATAAGCATATAGCCACATGGTAAGCATGCTATTATGTTAATATTCACACTTATGCAAGATGCTAAAGCATGAAAAGCTTACCGAGTACTCCGAGCCGAAACAAAAGAACTTGTTAGCAACCAATGTATGATCCAAGTCCATGTTAAGTGGCTAATCCATCGCATACAAAATGCAACTAGGATAGGTTTGGCTAATCCTAGAATGGCATGTGGAATGCAACAAATAGCACGTATTCAACTTAGAATTGAAATACAATGCAGTTAGCATGATGCGCCGAGCCTGGTGCATGTGGTATAAATGAAGGGATGCACGCATGCGTAGCATAAGGATGCTAAATTAAATATGACCTAATACTAACCATCAAAAGCAGGTAAATAAAAGGGAGAAAGAAGTCGGGGTTGGAAGACACGCACACACGCACCCACACTTATTACAAATTCACCCTCGCTCGGAGGGACTAAAAGAATAATACAATTTAATTAACCTGCAAGCTAATTAATTAAATTATACAACACTTAACTAATTAACAAATCAATTAAGCTACTGAAAACAGTAAAGGGCTTTGGGAAGAGGGATGCACGTGTGCTCGGATTGGCTTCGCCCGGAAATCCAATGCCATGCACAAGCTGCCTCTGTTTTCCCTTCTCTGCTCCTCTAAAAATGGCACAATTCCCAAAGAACACTCTCTGAACACTGTGGAACACCACCGGCCAAAGGGGAACCCCACCGGCTAAAGGTAAGTGGCCATCGACCACAAATAAAGCCATCGGCTATAAATGAATGGCCGATCGGCACTGAATGAGGTCGGTCGGTCATTTGTGCCTACAAAATCCTACTTTGACAGCAACAGAGGACAAGCAAGGTATAGCAATGCATTTCAAGCAAATGTGTGCACCAACACACCCCTTATCATGTTTATGACTCAAAGGAGGATGTTCCTTGATTCTCGGACCACCAATCATGCATTTCAATGCATGATGGCCCAAGAAGTCAAGTTGTGCATCTTGATTTCAAATGAAATGCAAACCAAATAAGCACATAAAGGCCCAACCTCTATCACTTGATTTCAAGAGGCAAGGCATGCATGTTCAATGCAATGCACCCTAGGCATGGAAACCAAGTATGGAACATGGGAATGCCAACAAGCATGCAAAAGTATATAACAAGTATGCAAGCTAATTAAGCATGCAAGATGCAATGCCAACATGCAAATATGCAAAGTATATGGCATGTTAAGCAATCAAAACAAAGATGAGAATGCATGCCAAATGCACTATGATTCAAGCATGCAACACATGCGATAGGCCAAATATGCAACAACACACAAGGCGAGCATGCAACAACATGTGAACAATGGACTTACACCCAGATAGACAGCCCTCTATTATGCCAAAATCAGTGGCCAAATGCTAAGGAAATGAGGGCCAAAATACACACAAATATGCATGCACACATGGTTCAAAACTTAAGCATCAAAGAGCAACTTTTAAGCACACTTAAAAGGGACAAACATGGACTAATGACATGCAAATTAAGCTCTGAAAATCATGCTATAAGAGGTTCCAAACCAACTAAGCAAAGTAAGCATACCATGCAACCAAGCCTAAAGCCTAAGGCTCACCAAAGAGGCATTGAACTACACTTAGCAAAACCAAACATGGCATGATTTAAGCAACTAAAATCAGAGTTTTAGCATGTTAAAATGAACCTCAAAACCCACTTAGATGGCATCTAAATGACTTACACATGGAAGCATACAAAAGAGGCCAAACATGGAGCACAATATTACAACCTTTTAAAGCATTAAAGGAGCATCAAATGCAAGCATACAAGCATACCATGGGGATTGAAATGATGCTATAAGTGGTGCCAAACCACTGAAACAAGCCAAACAATGCATGCTCAACACTCACACACCCGAGGCTAGCAAGCCAAAATGCAAGGTGGCTATACAAAGCATGTCAAGCATGGCCAAAGAAACTAAAAACAGAGCTAAAGCATACTAAAACATACACAAAAGCTTCACAAAGCTTGGCCAAAATCATGCTAGAACAAGGGTCAAAGCCTAAAGCATGTTAAGGCAAAATGTAGCATTACAAGACAAGTATGCAAGGCATGCATGGTGTGTCTAAACCAAGTAAAAATAGTGCTCTATCATGAAAAAACAAGCACAAATAATACTTAAGACATGGCCAACATGAACTTAAAAATGGTGCTCACACATGAGGCTAAAATGGCACATTTTGAAGACAACAAGGAGAGGGGATGGCCCTCTCCTTCTTAGGACCTCAAGACACCATCCTCACCACTGAAATCTCTCAAGATTTCAGTGGTGAGGAGGCGCAAACAAGGTGGTCCCGGAGCTCACCAAAATAGCACAAAATGGGGGCCAAACAAGGCCTAAGAGGGGTCAAACAACCCCAAAGCTCAAAGAAACCTTAAACAACTATTTTAAGCAAGTAAAAACAAGACTTTTATATGTTATACACAAAGTCTAAAAACAGATGCAAGGTAGGCAAAAGGACTATGCAAAAATGGGGTATTTAAAGGTAAAGTTCTTACCCTTGAAGACCTCCTTCAAAAACAATGCTCCAGCAGCCTCTCCAAGCTTAGATCAACTCAAAAAGTCCAAGAACAAACCTCTAATGCCTCAGCAACCAAGGGAAGGTGTAATGGTAGGTGTTTATGCACAAAAGTAAGGCTAAACACACCTAAACACACACAAATACAAAAGGAGAGGGAGATATAGAGATAGATTGATACAAGACTCAAACCCTAATCTCAAGACCCTCTGAAAAAATTTTGTAACCCTGGAGGAGGGAGGAGAGGCCCTCCCTTTATAGAGGATCACTCTTGCAAAGCTTACAAAACAAGTTAAGCAAGAGTAAAATCCCTCCATACACGTATATGGAGGGGGTGCAGAGTGTATGCCAGCTAGCACAGCTGGCATAAAAATATCTGCAAAAGCAGATGCACAGTAGTCGGCCATCCAAAAATGACAAATTGACCAAATACATGGTCAACCGACCAAAAATAATGCCGGCCGACCATCACCAATGGCCAGTGGCAACAAAACAGTGGCCGGTGGCCTCAAGCCATGGCCGGTGAGGTGTGGGGATGGCCAACAAGCCATTCCCTACCCCTCAAAAGCAAAACACAAGTGTTTGGTGCATAAGCAAACACAAAACAGTCGAGTCGAGAGATCTTGAGGCAAGGCGCGTGGCCGAGACCTCCGGGAACTCAAGACGAACACAAACATGAATGATCACCGAGTGTTCAAACGGTGACGTCCAAGTCTGAAGGACAGTCAAAAATGCGGTGTCTACACATCAGTAAATCAGTTATTCAGTCAGTGGCTCATATTTCATGCCATATCAATCATTTAGAAATCGTAACAGTCATACGTGGTACGTCCAATAGCAAAACAGTACAGTACGTCTTAATAGACTGAACAGTCAGGTGATGGCCATCATGACAGTAAATAGTAGTAGTTCCAAACATTGGAACTAACAGAGATCTCTGTAACAGTAGCAGTAACAGTAACAGTAAGTTGCTATGGATGCCACGAGTATAGTTTATAAATAGGACAAACATTCATTCAGTAAACAGTGTTATTTCAGAAAGCAGTGCAATCAATCGTTCAGAAATAATTGTAATTAAACGTATCTTTATAACATTGTTACTCACAGAGTACTGGGCTACAGACAGGCTAGTCAGCGTCCTCGGGTGCCAACCATACACATTTGCAGAACAAACACACACACTAAGTTACACACTTGGGATTAATAACTTAGCCCCTTAACTTGACTCAGTGCGGTTCTATAACATTATCCTCATTAAGATGCCTTAAACTTGGCCTAGGAATGCCTAGGATGGAATGAGGATGCAAAAATGTACTGTAAAACACTTTTCAAATTTTTGCTGAAACAGGGGTCTTGCTCGAGCGTGGCTTTCTACGCTCGAGCGAGCTTACCCAAACAGAGGGGTCGCTCGAGCGTGGACTCCCTCGCTCGAGCGGTCTGTAAAAATGCAAAAAGTACTGGTTGTTGAAATTCTCTACTCGATGTTTGCTCAAGCATAGGTCTCGTCGCTCGAGCGTGCGTCTGCGTGCACAAAAACCTAAGAGCTTGCGATCTACACTCGAGCGGGGCTCTGAACAAAAAGATGGTCGCTCGAGCGTAGAAGCCAAAATCTGGAATGTCCAGATTTGCTCCCAAAGCTCAAACCAAGAATTAAACTTATCAAAACTCAACCTCTTGGGCCACTTTTTTGGAAAACACTTGAAAACTCGTACTATAACACGTTTTGAAGATCAATTTTGTAAAATCAAGCCCGAAGGTGAGACAATTAAACACAATTTTGAATGAAACTTGAAGAATAATGCAAGAACATCACATGCATGAGTTCTTATGAATTCCAATGCTCCAAAACATGATCAAATGCAAGATTGAACTCAAAACTATGGTGAATTCATGGACTACAACCAAAATATGAACATGCATGTGGAAATTCTCATGAAAACAACCTCAAAATTCTATGATATGGACATGCATGTATAAATTAATTAAAGTGCCTTGAATTCTAGCTCAATTAACCCATGAATTCACCTATTTCATGTGTAGACAAGTTCTAGATGGCTCAATGACAAGATCAAGGGGTTGAGCTCTTACTTAAACTCCTTAATTAAGCTTTACTTAAACAAAGTTCTTGAGCAATTCAACAATTCTTCAAAAATTTCCTCAATTTCTTCTAATTCTCCAAGCCAATTTTCTTGTTGAACTCAATTTCTCCTAACTCACTCTCTCTCACGGTTTTTCCAAGAAGATGGATGAAGAAATGATGTAAAACTAAGCTCCAAACAATAACTCTAAAGGTGCTCCACCAAATAGCAAAGATGTAATAAATTCAAACTAATGTAATTCGACATTATTTAATCTAATTAATCATTCCAAATCAAATTTTAATTAAACCTACCATAAAATCACATAAATCCTAATTAGCATAAAATACTAATCAATTTCTGAATCGGTCACCGATAAGGCTTTCAATTCGCATTTCGAATTAAAAAAACACGAACAGATCATTCAGTAATCAAACAGATAGAAATGCATTTAAAGCAACACACTCATGCAAACATATTAGGATTTCATTCTAATTAATTACTTATCATGCTCAATCATAGTTTAACACTAATCAGAAGTGAGGGTTGTCACAGTCTTCCCTCTTTAGAAGAGTTTGGTGCTCCAAACTCAGATTACCTTCATTTTGGAAGAACACTGGGTCCAGGGGGAACAATTCAGGATATCTTTTCATCATATCGTCTTCCCTTTCCCAAGTGGCATAAATGCCACCATGGTTTTGCCAATCCACTTTCACTAACGGAATTTCTTTATTTCTCAACTTCTTGATTCGTCGATTTACAATCTGAATAGGCCGTTTTTCATAAGTGTAGTCATCACTTAGCACTACACGGGTAGGCTCAATAACATGGAAGGGATCTCGAAGATAATCCCTCAACATTGAAATATGGAAGACATTATGCATATGCTCCATTTCAAGAGGAAGCGTTACTTGATACGCCATCGGAATAATCTTTTCAATGATTTCATACGGCCCAACATATCTCGGTGCTAGCTTTCTCTTAGCCCCAAAACGAGTCTGTCCTTTCATTGGTGTCACTTTAACAAAAACATGATCACCCACTTCATATTCCCTATCTCGCCTTCGGATAACCACATAACTTTTCTGTCGGCTTTGTGCGATTTTCAATCTTTGTTGAATCAGTTTCACCTTTTCTGTGGTCTCATGTACAATCTCGGGCCCAAGCAAAGGCCCGTCCCCAACTTCTACCCAGCAAATAGGAGATAGGCATTTTCTGCCATATAAAGCCTCGAAAGGCGCCATACCAATGCTCGAGTGAAAACTATTGTTGTAGGCGAATTCAGCTAAAGGTAAATGATTTTCCCAATTTCCTTGGAAATCAAGAACACACATATGCAGTAAGTCTTCCAGAGTCTGGATGGTTCTTTCTGATTGGCCATCTGTCTGAGGATGGTATGTACTACTCAGTCTCAATTCGGTACCCAATGCCGTTTGCAGACTTTGCCAAAATCTTGATGTAAACTTCGAGTCCCTATCAGAAACAATAGACACAGGCACTCCGTGCAATCTAACAATCTCATCAATATAAATTGCAGCTAATTTGTCCGCATTATAAATTGTTTTGACAGGTAAGAAGTGAGTAGATTTAGTCAATCGATCAACAATAACCCAAATTAAGTCCATACCTTTACTGGAGCGAGGTAATTCGACAATGAAGTCCATAGTAATATGTTCCCATTTTCACTCCGGTATCGGTAAGGGCTGAAGTAAGCCTACGGGTCGTTGATGTTCAGCTTTAACTTGTTGGCAATGTAGACATTTCGACACAAAGTCAGCAATCTCTTTCTTCATTCCCGGCCACCAGAAATTAAGTTTCAAGTCTTGGTTCCTTTTTTGTATTTCCTGGATGGATGGAAAGTTTTGAATTGTGGCCTTCCTGCAAAATTTGCCTTTTCAGTTCAGACTCATTTGGTATACACAACCTTCCCTGAAATTTCAACACATTGTTTTCAAATTTAAAGTCTGGCCTTGGTTTGGATTCATGTTCATCAATGATCTTCTTTAGAAGGTCATCTTGGTATTGTTTCTCTTTAATCTCCTCAACAAGTGCCGGTTGGGCAGAAATAGTAGCCAATGTCCCACCTTGTTCTCGCAAAACAATCTCAACTTCAAATTTCTCAAGATCACATAGCAGTTCCTTCTGTCCGATGAGTAAACATGCCAAATTCCCAATTTATTTCCGACTAAGTGCATCAACAACGGTGTTAGCTTTCCCCGGATGGTACAAAATTTGCAAGTCATAGTCATTTATTAGTTCTAACCATGTTCGCTGCTTCATGTTCAACTATTTCTGTGTAAAAAAAATATTTCAAACTCTTGTGATCTGTATACACTTCACATGTTGCCCTATATAAGTAGTGGCGCCAAATTTTCAATACAAATACCACTACGGCAAGTTCTAAATCATGAGTTGGGTAATTCTTTTCATGCGGTCTTAATTGTCGGGAAGCATACGCAATAACTTTGCCATTCTGCATTAATACACATCCCAAACCCTTATAAAAAGCATCACTAAAAATAGTAAATCCATCCATACCTGAGGGTAGGGTAAGAATCGGTGCAGTCACAAGTCAAGTCTTTAACTCTTGGAAAGCTGATTCTCTCTGATCGGTCCAGTCAAATGATATCCCCTTTTGAGTCAACTGGGTCAATGGTAGAGCGATTTTGGAGAAATCTTTCACAAACCTTCTGTAGTACCCGGCTAAGCCCAAGAAACTTCGAATTTCAATAACATTAGTCGGTCTAGTCCAATTCACTACTGCTTCAATCTTCTGTAGGTCAACTAAAATGCCATCCTTACTAATCACATGTCCCAAAAACATAACATTATCAAGCCAAAATTCACACTTTGTTAGTTTTGCATACAGTTTCTGTTCTCTTAAGGTCTGTAAAGCACTTCTCAAATGTCGTTCATGTTCTTCCTTACTCTTGGAATAAATCAAAATGTCATCTATAAAAACAACCATAAATTCATCGATGAATGGTTTGAAAACTCTGTTAATAAGGTCCATAAATGCAGTAGGCGCATTAGTAACTTCGAAAGGCATAACAAGAAATTCATAATGTCCGTACCTCGTTCGGAAGGCAGTCTTTCCAATGTCCTCTGTTTTGACTTTCAGCTGGTGATAACCGGATCTAAGGTCAATTTTGGAGAAAACTTGTGCACCTTGCAACTGGTCAAATAAGTCATCAATACAAGGCAATGGATATTTGTTTTTCACTATTAGCTTGTTCAGTTCACGGTAGTCAATGTAGAGTCTTAGCGAGCCGTCTTTCTTTTTCACAAATAAAACTAGTGCGCCCCACGGTGAAGTACTGGGCCTGATGAACTTCTTATCCAACAACTCTTGCAGCTGAATTTTCAGTTCTTTCAATTCGGCAGGTGCCATTCTGTACGGAGCTTTAGAAATTGGCTGTGTACCCGGTAACACTTCAATAGTGAACTCTATCTCCCCATCAATCAAATCCCCTGGCAGATGATCTGGAAAAACATCTGGGAATTCTCTAACTATAGAAATACTGTCTACATTAGCTTTAGTATCAGCAGGTATAGTCAATATGCAACATAAATACCCTCTACACCCCTTTTTAATCAATTTTGTGGGAGCCGAATAAGCAGAAGAATCGGGAGGCGCACCCCAGGAACTGGACACTACTCAGCTTCGTATTGCGTAACTAGGGCACCGAATACGTTAACAAAGCCGAATAGACGAGGGTCAGTAGATCCAGATGAATATAAGGTGAATAGGATAAAAGTAGGCTCTGGCCACGAGGTCCAAAAAAATGAGTATAAATATAAGAACCGCAAATCCAGAAAGGTATGTAAGAATCACTTCACTTAACTTAAACAAGAAGCTATCTTGAGTGTCTGAACTAACTTGTCCGTCGGAGTGCTAATCCCGGCACCCCCGACCGGGGTTTTCCTCTTTTCAGGTGACTAGCTGAGGATCGCCAGCGCCTTCCAGGATCTGAAGAGTATTTCCAAACCACTTCCCCACAATTGGCGCCGTCTATAGGAATACTCAAATACATCCATGGAAGGCGTGACCGGAGATCCTCCGATGGCCACCAACAAAACCACATAGAGCGGTGACCTCATTCCAGCCAACTCGCTTGGATAACAAACCATCGCAGCAAGACTAGCCTCAGACCTCCGCTCATTGTCAACACCAACGCAAAAGACAATACAGGTGACCATGGCACAAGCTAGGCAAACCAAACAGAGGTTGGACAACATCATCGCTGAGAACGAACGCCTGCGTCGCGACCTGGCCTCAGAAATATCAAAATCCAAACGAACGGTGCGCCAGGCTTCTAAGCGACCACCGAGGGCAGATGATCGACGATCCCGGGTCCCGTAGCAAGCAATTGACGGCTGCTATGCGACAACAAATCCTCCTGCGGGGTTGGCAAAGGTCGAACGTCTTCATAAGTGCGTCCGGAAGGATGTGGTCGAAACACGTGCTCCTCTGAAGGGTGCAATTCCGCTTGATACCGTCCACATGATATACAGCTTGCCAGCAGCCCCGGTCGTACATGCGATCCAATCACATCCAGGTCCCCAACAGCAGCTCACGTCAGCGAAGTGGCCCCAAGAAACGCCAAGTATCACCTTTGACGATTCTGATTTGATCGGTGTATCATTCCCTCACATCGATCCGTTGGTTGTTGAGCTGCGCATCAACCAATTCACCGTCGAACGCGTTCTCATCGACCAAGGCAGTACCTTGGAGGTTATGTATTATAGAACCTTCACCAAACTCGGATTCAACGAGTCAGACCTGACTCCGGTCCCTTATCCACTCTTCGGCTTCAACGCCACTCCAGAGTACCCATTAGGAAAGATCAGCTTACCTGTTTGAGCAGGTTCCAGAACGGTGGACGTGGAATTCTTGGTCATCAAGCTGCCATCGCCGTACAATCTCATCATGGGGCGATCATGGTTGCATACATTGCAGGCCGTCCCAAGCACCTATCATCAACTGCTTCATTTCCCAACAGAACACAGCATTGAGCAAATCCGCGAATCCTAGAAATCGGCACAAGCAAGTTATCTCCTTGCCGCCAGAACGCCAAAAGAACTGCAAGTAAATTCCATTGAGGTGCTGAATCGGGAAATCCTAGATGACGTTGGGCGGAATCCAAATGAGAAAGCCACGGAAGATTTAGACCGAGTTGACATTGATGGCAGTCCAGAAAAGTTCTTCATGATCGGCGCCTCTCTGAATCAGGCCGACAGGCAGTAGCTGATCTCTTTCTTGCTCCACAACCTTGACGTCTTTGCATGGACTCTGTACAAAATGCCGGGAATAGACCCGTCATTTTCACAGCACCGTCTGAATGTCGATCCGAAATGTAAGCCGATCATACAGAAAGGCCGACAGTCAATCGCGGAGCACACTGCCGCCGTTGTTGAGGAGGTAGACAAAATGCTTGACGACGGGGCAATTAGAGAAGTCACTTACCCTACGTGGCTCTCCAATACAGTGGTGGTGAAGAAGAAAAATGGGACTTGGCAAGTGTGCGTCGACTTCACGGATTTGAACAAAGCTTGCCCCAAAGACTGTTTTCCTCTACCTAGAATCGACCAACTCGTCGATGCGACGGCACGTCACCAACGCATGAGTTTCCTCGATGCTTACAGAGGCTACCATCAAATCGCCATGCATCCAGATGACCAGGATAAAACTGCCTTCCTTACCTCAAGAGGAGCCTATTGCTACAAAGTTATGCCCTTTGGGCTGAAGAATGTAGGGGCAACCTACCAAAGACTGGTCACTGCCATGTTCAAAGAGTAACTCGGCCACACTATGGAAATATATATCGATGATATGGTGGTCAAGTCCAAAGAAGAATAGAATCATATAGCCGATCTAGAAAAGGCATTCAGCATCTTACGCAAATACAGAATGAAACTGAACGCTTCCAAATGTGCATTTGGAATCGGCTCTGGCAAATTCCTGGGTTACATCGTCAATCACCGAGGAATTGAAGCCAACCCGAGGCAGGTCACAGTAATTTTGGAACTCGGCTCCCCCCGTTCAGTAAAAGAAGTCCAAAGGTTGATGGGGATGGCCGCTGCACTTAACAGATTCATCAGCCGGTCTACAGACCGCTGCCGACAATTCTTTCAGACACTACGGCAAGGTAAGGCTTTTGAGTGGTCCGCCGAATGCGAAGCAGCCTTCAACGGACTCAAGACATACCTCCGCTCAGTACCTCTCTTTACAACACCAGCCGCTGGTGACCCGCTCATTCTATATCTGGCAGTTTTCGATAGGGCCGTCAGCACTATACTGTTAAAAGAGGAGGAGGGTGAGCAACGGCCAGTGTATTATGTGAGCAAGGCAATGGTTGACGCCGAAACACGCTACCTTCCGTTGGAAAAACTCATCTTAGCCCTAGTCATGGCAGTAAGAAAACTGATGCATTACTTCCAGGGACATAGCATTGGGGTGCTAACAGATTATCCCCTCCGATCGGGTACTACGGAGTGCAGAAGCATCGAGACGTGTTTCAAAATGGGCTCTTGAACTCAGCCAATACGACATTCGGTTTTTACCTAAAACTGCAATCAAGGGGCAGGTGTTGGCTGACTTTGTTGCCGAATTCACCGGTGAGCTTGCCAACCTCAAACCTGATGAAGTTCGACCAAAGGCCGAGGTTCTACCAAAGCCGAACTGGAGAATTTATGTCGGGGATATTTGGCAATTATATTGTGATGGATCATCTAACCAAAGCGGCAGTGGCGCCAAAGTTGTAATCATGTCTTCAGACGGCACAGTGATTGAGCAGGCCGTCAAACTTGGTTTCGAAGCATCAAATAATGAAGCTGAATATGAAGCCCTTCTAGCCGGTCTGCGGAACACGCACCTTCTTGGCGCTCGGCGTCTACTTATGTTTTGTGATTCAAAGTTGGTAATCAATCAGCTAAAGGGGGAGTATGCGGCAAGAAACGACCGTATGGCGGCCTACATGAAAACGGCCAATTCCTTACTGGCAAAATTTGACCATCATGAACTGAACCAAATAACGCGCGATCAGAACACACATGCGGACGCCTTGGCATGCTTAGCCTCCGCCATCAATTCTGAGATCAAACGGACCATCGAAGTAGGTTTCATCCCGGAGCCGAGTATTGGCCCTTCGGAGGAAATCCATGTCAATGTTATAGAATCCGCACCAAGCTGGATGGACCCCATTGCTGCATTCCTCTCTTTTGAACAACTCCCAGAGGACAAAAAAGAAACACACAAGCTGCGAAATAAAGCCCTGCGATACTATCTGGATTCGCAAGGAGGACTTTACAAAGAGTCCCTCTCTGGTCCATATTTGGAATGCGTACACCCCGACAAAGTGGAAGGGCTTCTGACAGAGATACATGAGGGCAGTTGCGGTGCCCATTCCGACGGACGCTCCCTGGCCCATCGAGCTATAACGCAGGGGTATTATTGGCCGACAATGAGGGTTGATGCGGAGAATTATGTAAAAAAGTGCGAACAGTGCCAAAAGTTCTCCCCATTAACTCATCTGCCTGCCGAAGAGTTGCACTCTATCATTAGCCCCTGGCCGTGTGCTCAATGGGGACTTGATATTGTACGACCATTGCCCAGGGCCCCAGGGAACAAGCGATTCTTAATCGTCGCGACAAATTACTTCACAAAATGGGTCGAAGTGGAGGCTCTAACACATATACGAGATGCCAACATTAAACGCTTTGTATGGAGAAACATCATAACACGATTCGGCATTCCAAGAGCTCTGATCTCAGACAATGGCACCCAGTTTAATTATGGCGTGTACCAAGAGTTATGCAGCAAATATGGTATTCGGCCTTACTTCTCGACGCCGGCCTACCCACAAAGCAATGGTCAGGCCGAAGCCTCTAACAAATCCATCTTGGATGGCATCAAAAAGAGGCTGGAAAAAGCTAAAGGCAAATGGGTAGAGGAACTGCCGAGTGTATTGTGGGCTCATCGAACTACGCCAAGGAGATCCACCGGAGAAACGCCGTTTGCTCTATGCTTCGGAACCCAGGCAATCTTACCCCTGGAAATCGGACTCCTAACTTTGAAATCGCAAGTTTTTGACACAGGCCAAAACAACATGAAGCTTTCCCTAGACCTGATTCTAATTGAAGAACGAAGAGACCGCCCTCTAGCATCCATGGCACGCTATCAGCAGCAGATTGCCAAGTCGTACAATCAGCGAGTTCAGTTGCTCCGATACACGCCAGGAGAGCTTGTCCTAAAGAAGGTACTTCCAGCTGACCAAAGACCAGCCGATGGAAAACTGGGTCCAAACTGGGACGGCCCCTATCAAATTGAATCCAGTGCAGGAACATGGGCATATCGGCTCTCAGACATGACAGGAAGAAGCCTACCACGGCCTTGGAATTCTACACATTTGCGTAAATTCTATCATTGACCCGACTTGTGGGCTTGATACTTGTGTGTGTTCCATCCCTGTAATACAAAGCTTCTCGTTTTCCCAAGTTCGCCCCCAAGCCTTGATTAATAAGGTCCGATTAAGCCTTCCAAGGCCAAAATAAAGACTCTGGATTCGGAGCGCCCTTCGTGGATATCACGATTGGCCAAAATAAAGACTCCGGATTCGGAGCGCCCTTCGTGGATATCACGATCGGCCAAAATATAGACTCCGGATTCGGAGCGCCCTTCGTGGATATCACGATCGGCCAAAATATAGACTCCGGATTCGGAGCGCCCTTCGTGCATATCCCGATCGGCCTTTCTGCGGTTTGTATTCCAACCACTTGATTGGCCGAATAAATATTCAATAAGAATCATCTGTAATTCAGACCGGCCAATACGTGTCCAAACATTTACGTCATACAACACGAAACTTGCCAGAAAGATAAAGTAATATGATTAATTAAACATATAACATTTCAAGACCAAATACAAACGTTGAAAAGAAAAGAAATTCTATTTATTCAGCGCAATGTCTATTCAATCGGCACCTTCATCGTCGCTCTTCTCAGTTTCAAAATCGGGATAAGGAAAATGATGGCGATGATACAGGGGCAAGGCCGAATCAATTCCTGCGGCTTCGAGGGATTCCTCATTTTGAAGGGCCTTGATCCAGCCGTGCTTGAACCCACGATTTTCACATCGACAGACCTCCTCGGCAAGGTCTTGTTTGGTCTTCTCCATCCCGAACTTCAGGCCATCCTGAAACCCCTTTTCATAACCTGAGGACTGTTGGGTTCCTCTCCCCGCACCAGTCAACTTAGATTGATCGGTCGCAATTGACGAGCTCACTCGAACATTCTTCAGTTCCCGAAGCTCACGCTCAGCCTTTTCCGCGCGAATCTCCAAACTGCGATTCCTTTCATCCTTTTTCCCGCTCTCACGTCATGCTTCCTGCAGACGCATACCGACTTCGTACGTAGTATATAGTCCTTTCACGGCCCCATGGATGCCGTCTCGAAATACTTCGAAATCTCGACGTCTGACCATCGATTGTTGGACTTCCGGCGGAAATATCTGTCGAGCAAACTCAACTGCCACATCTGGGTCTTTGATGATAGAGTCCGCCCCCGTCATTGGTCTATTCCTCATAGAAATCGCAAAACTCAATGGTCGTTGCGTCGCATCAGGCTCGATTCTCGGTTGACTATCCTTTCGGGGCGGTCTGCTTCGATGACTAAGGGGCTTCTGTGTTACCCGATCCTTGGACGTTCTTCTTCCCGAATGCGTAGGCTCACTTTTGCGACTCATTGCGACGTTTGATTCAGTCAATCTTCATCCCTTCCCAGTTTCCTGAATGAAAAGCAGTAGGGCCTCTGGCGTGAACCCGCTCCATTTATCCTTCGATATTTGCAGCTTTCCCGAGGCCACGTCAGCAATCCCAAATGTCAACATTCGGATGCCAACTGTCCAGCCCGCGAGTCAGGCCTATTCGGCTTCCCAAGCTCGCGCCCTGGCTAAGGTAAGGGCAGATTTATTAATCTTATAAGCCGAGTTTTCAAGTCCAAACGGCCGACCAGTCTGTGCCTTAGCCAGCCTACGAGTCAGGCCTATTCGGCTTCCCAAGCTCGCGCCCTGGCTAAGGCCAGGGCAGATTTATTAATCTTATCGGCCGAGTTTTCAAGTCCAAACGGCCGACCAGTATGTACCTTAGCCAGCTCGCGAGTCAGGCCTATTCGACTTCCCAAGCTCGCGCCCTGGCTAAGGCAAGGGCAGATTTATTAATCTTATCGGCCAAGTTTTCAAGTACAAATGGCCGACCAGTCTGTGCCTTAGCCAGCCCGTGAGTTAGGCCTATTCGGCTTCCCAAGCTCGTGCCTTGGCTAAGGCAAAGGCAGATTTATTAATCTTATTGGCCAAGTTTTCAAGTCCAAACGGCCGACCAGTCTGTGCCTTAGCCAGCCCGCGAGTCAGGCCTATTCGGCTTCCCAAGCTCGCGCCCTGGCTAAGGGCAGATTTATTAATCTTATCGGCCGAGCTTTCAAGTCCAAACGGCCGACCAGTCTGTGCCTTAGCTAGCCTGCGAGTCAGGCCTATTCGGCTTCCCAAGCTCGCGCCCTGGCTAAGGCAAGGGCAGATTTATTAACTAAAATAGCATGCAACATTGATTGCGCACAACTCACGTTTTATATATATACTCATGACTGTAGCAATAGATGAAAAACACTAATTAAAAACTGTAAAAGTACATTCAACAAATTAAAAACTGTCAATTGGCCGACTCAGCCATCAGAATCAGATTCCAATGGCTCAACATCCACTTGCTCATATGGTATTCGCATAATCAACGAAGCGTTAGCAGCAACAAGGGCTTTGAGCCAGCCATGTTTGAATCCCCAATTTTCAAACTTCGGGACCTGGTCAACGTACTCGGCAAGCCCAGCATTCTTCCCGGCCTCAAACACGTTGGAAGACTCTGAGTCGGCCGCTTCCTTCACCGCCTTCATTTCAGCCAACTCAGCCTCCAGTCTGGAGACTGCCTTCTGGGCCAATTTGAGCGCATCTTCGCTTGCATCCGCCTTCTTCTCGGCATCCAATCTCAACTGATCCGCGCTACGAGCCCTCTCCATCTCGGCGTCAGCCCTTGAGGCTTCCTTATTTGCCCTCAAAGCCTCGACCTCAGCCCTTCTCCTTTGGCCCTCTGCTTCCTCGCGTAGATGGCCAATCTCTTTGACGGCGTCGCGATGGCGACGGCCCAAATCGGCTATCCATCCGACGGTCTACAAAACAAGCATTTAAGTAAAGCTAAGTTCAACAGTATTCGGGTTAAGTAAAGCTAAGTTCGAATATGTACCAAAAGCGCCGATTGGGCGGCTAGTGCTGTCGCATTCAGAACCGTTTCCACTCGGAAAGCCTCCTTGTCAGACGGCAACGACATGGACATGGCCAAGCTGAATGCGACTTCTGGATCTTTGAGCCCCGACGCGTCAGAAGAAATCGAAACGTTTCTTATCATCGGCTGAATGACAAAAGGAACGTCCACATCCGATCCCTCTAATCGAGGACGTTTGCCACCGTGTTCCTCCGAGCCGGCTTCAAACTCGGCAGGGCGTTTCTCTGCCTCAACTTCTTGGCCGGCCTGCACAATCACAGAAGATTCGGCATTCCGATTTTCTGCCGTTTCCACCTCAACGACGCGCACGGACTTTGATCTGCTAACAGACGGGGAGAATTGAAAGTCGGTGGCGGGCGGTATTTCAAACGGAAGGGCTTCCGCTCTTCGTCGCACAGCCAACCTTTCCGCGTTCGCCTTCCTGGCAAGTTGTGTCAGGCTTAACCCTGCCATGTCTTCGTGGTCTGCGGCGGGAATACTCTCCAAACCGTGAACAACGCCGTCAAGTGAAAGATCCCCTCGGCTAGAAGCAGAAGGGGGATCGGCCGAATTTAATACCTCGTCAGATTCAGTTTCAGACTGATCTGATTCGCTAACATCAGCTACGTCCTGCTCTGAATCGGACCCTTCAAAACCAACCTGCCTCAAGTTTTTGAAGTCAGACAAAATAAGAGCGATAAGAGAATCTTCGCCCTCTGGAACAAGGATATTTTCCGCCGCCGAGAAGGTCGTATATGTCGGCTCGTAACGAAGCAGAATATGCGCCGACCTCCCTTGTTTCTGAAAACTTCGACGGCTAAAATATTTGAGCGCGACTTCTATATCCGAAAGAACGGCGCCGTCAGTCGAAGGCAGAACTTTCTTCAAAATGCTCCCTGCAGAAGACAAGTCGTCACATTTCAAACAAGGGGCTTCACAATAAAAACGAAATAATAAAATAAAAGCGAGAAGGCAATCAGCCACCTGGCTCGCCCCTCCGTCTAGGAATGGGGTCGGCGTGATCCTCCCCTTCGCCAAATTCCCAGTTACCCTAGACAACGACCATAATGTCATCTACTCGTTTTCCAGAACTGGAAAACATCGTAATCAGCTGATGGTCGATATCCTTGGCCCTAAGGAAGAAATGCCCGTGCCGACCAGAAGACTTAGCCAAGGCATAACAATGCCAGATGGCTGGAATGCCAAGGTTAATTCTTAGGCGACGGTTGAGCGCTATAATCCCCATTACGATTCTAAAAAAATTCACATTAGGTTGGGAAGGGATTAAGACCCAGTAGCGAAGCACAGTCCTAAGAAACGGGTGAAGGGGGAAACGGACTCCATCCTCTGCAATTGACAAGAGGGGAAAGACAATTGTGGTTTCGTCCTCCCTTTCCATATCAAGAGTGTCGTCTACCACAAGCGACAAACGGACATCATCAGGAATGGAGAAATGGCGTTTAAAGCCAGCGATTCGATCTGACGAGAGGTGATCTTTCAAATGTTTCGCCATGACTTACAGTTAGTAAGAATATGCCAAGGAAGAAACAAACTAGAAAAAGTCTTCAAAGTAAAGGAGGAGAGAACTTACAAAGGACGAAGAGGATATCGGGAAACAGAGTTGCGGGGAATATCCAAAAGGCAAACTAGCGATGAGCGTGACGAGATACATGAAAGGATGTCAAAATTTTAAATCGCAATAAATAAACATATGCGTGAAGGGGAAAAGTCGACACGACAACCGAAAGAAGTGCGCTTAGATATCCGCATAACGATGAGGCCAGCCGTCGAATTTTGGCTCCGACCTTTTGAAATTGAAAACCAAGCACTCCAGCAAACTGTCGTCAGTAAAGTGCTTGGGGGGCAATTGTGGGAGCCGAATAAGCAAAAGAATCGGGAGGCACACCCCAGGAACTGGACACTACTCGGCTTCGTATTGCGTAACTAGGGCGCCGAATACGTTAACAAAGCCGAATAGACGAGGATCAGTAGATCCGGATGAATATAAGGTGAATAGGATAAAAGTAAGCTCAGGCCCCGAGGTCCAAAAAAGTGAGTATAAATATAAGAACCGCAAATCCAGAAAGGTATGTAAGAATCACTTCACTTAACTTAAACAAGAAGCTATCTTGAGTGTCTGAACTAACTTGTCCATCGGAGTGCTAATCCCGGCACCCCGACCGGAGTTTTCCTCTTTTCAGGTGACTAGCTGAGGATCGCCAGCGCCTCCCAGGATCTGAAGAGTATTTCCAAACCACTTCTCCACAAATTTAAAAGCTTTCATGAACGAAATCAGATATGGGGGAGGTACTACACCAACTCCGTTAAATACAAATTCAGGCAATCTAGGTGGACGAAAAATGACTTGTTTCGTTATACAGTCAATAGAAGCATGATATTTTGTTAGCCAGTCCATTCCCAAAATTACATCGAAATAATCAATATTCAAAGGCAGTAAATCAATATACAAAAGCACATCCCCAACAAAAATCTCATATGCAGGATACACATAAGCACAAGTCATGGATCCCCTAGTGGGTGAAGATACAGCTAACAAATAGTTCATGGGTTCCAGTGGTCTACTTAATTTTCGTGAAAAAGCATGCGAGACAAATGAATATGTAGACCCCGAATCAATCAGAATATAAGCATTTTGGGCACAGATTGAGAGTATACCTGACACAACTGTATCGATGTTCTGCACTTCTCCCAGTACAAGTGCAAACACCCGGCCTTGCCTTAAAGGATCATTTCCAGTGGCTTTGGGGTTGGGTTTTGGTGTAACAGTTGATGCTACGACACTAGCTGTAGCCTTACTATTGCCTTGAGATGTGGAAAGGCAATCTTTAACCATGTGGCCCACCTTGCCACACCTGTAACATGCACCAGAAATCTTGTAGCAAACTCCCTTATGCCTTTTGTCGCATTCGGAGCAGGGTGGTATGGAACCACTTCCCTGACTAGAACTGTTCGTTGAACCTGTATTTTGCTTTTTATTCAATGAGTTATTTTGGTCCTTTTTAAAATTAAAGCCTCGCCTCTTACCCCGCTATTTGGTTACCAGTGTCTTAGTCTCTTGTAATGCAGTGATATTTGCCTCGGCCATAATTGCTTGGTCAAGGACATCCACATATTTAAGTAATTTCAGAACATTGATTCGATCAAGTATTTCTATAGTAAGCCCACCTTCAAACTTTCTAGCCTTTTTGTAATCAGTATCAACCATGTGTGGTGCATATTGGGCGAGTTCAGTGAACTTAGATTCATATTCTGCTACAGACATGGTACCTTGTTTCAACTGTTCAAATTCAGTTACCTTGCGGTCTCGGACACACTGGGGAAAGTATTTTTCAAAGAAAGATTCCATAAACTGAGCCCAAGTCATAGCATTGTTGGTTTCATGGATGAGCATCCACCACCGTCTGGCCTCTTCTTGTAAAATGAAGGTAGCCAGTAATACCTTGTGTGCTTCAGAACACGGAAACACTTCAAACAACTTTTCGGTTTCTAAAACCCATGCTTCGGCCTTTAGCGGTTCAGGGCCTCCTTGGAAAGATGGTGGCTTCATCTTGTTGAACTCCTGTGTTAAAGCAATAACATCATCATGAACATTCAGTTCTGGTTGTACTGGAGGAGGTGGGGGCTGTTGGTTCTGTTGCTGTCTTAGGGCCTCAATCAACAGTTCAACCGTTCATTCTAAACTTGCCATTCTTGCCTCAGATGATTCAAATTCATTAGCATTTCTTGCATTCTCCATTTCACTATATGCAATACGGTAATAACAAACATAGGAAGTTGCATACTTAAATACATTGGCATATTAGCACATATATTCATATCATGGCCACACACACTTTCTCATGCTCATGCTCATGCAATGCCCTAATTACTTTTCTAGGACATCCTATAGCTCATTTGGACACGTGTGTACGGTATAACTCGTGCTCTGATACCACTCTGTTACGACCCAAACCCGCCCCTATGGGTTTAGCATCGCAACCGACCAGTAATCTGTGATTACCAAAGGCCTGCTTAACAGTAATACAGAGTAAGAGGCTGGCAGAAACCAAACAGTAATAAAAAGATGTCCAATGAGCTGTGAAAATTTGAATGCAAAAAGACTTATATGAACAAGCCACATTCATAACCAAAACATATATACATACGTCATATACACAAACATCCAGGTTAGGGACCTAATCCCTTCACCATAACTGTACAGTCAAGACTAAAACATTTATTACAAAACAGAGACAACATGGTGAAACTAAGCCACCCCAAAACAGCCTTAGCTTGAACGAACTTGGAACCTCGAAGTGAGGTACAATGGTTGACTCGACAAAACGAGAGTTTAACTCGACGCATCTAGCTCCGGTCCGGTGCCTGGACAGCTACATATAAATATAAATAGTGAGCTAAAGCCCAGTGAATAACATATGCACAAAGGGGTTAAGAATGAATGTCCTTTCATTAATTAAAATAGTCATTTGCATCAGTAAATCAGTTATTCAGTCAGTGGCTCATATTTCATGCCATATCAGTCATTTAGAAATCATAACAGTCATACGTGGTACGTCCAATTGCAAAACAGTACAGTAGGTCTTAATAGACCGAACAGTCAGTTGATGACCATCATGACAGTAAACAGTAGTAGTTCCAAACATTAGAACTGACAGAGATATTTGTAATAGTAGCTGTAATAGTAACAGTAAGTTGCTATGGATGCCACGAGTATAGTTTACAAATAGGACAAACATTCATTCAGTAAACAGTGTTATTTCAGAAAGTAGTGCAATTAATCGATCAGAAATAATTGTAATTGAACGTATCTTTACAACATTGTTACTCACAAAGTACTGGGCTACAGACAGGCTAGTCAACGTCCTCGGGTGCCAACCCTACATAGTTGCAGAACGAACACACACACACTAAGTTACACACTTGGGATTAATAACTTAGCCCCTTAACTTGACTCAGTGTGGTTCCATAACATTATCCTCATTAAGATGCCTTAAACTTGGCCTAGGAATGCCTATGATGGAATGAGGATGAAAAAATGTACTTTAAAACACTTTTCAAATTTTTGCTGAAACAGGGGTCTTGCTCGAGCGTGGCTTTCTACGCTCGAGCGAGCTTACCAAAACAGAGGGGTCGCTCGAGCGTGGACTCCCTCGCTCAAGCGGTCTGTAAAAATGCAAAAAGTACTGGTTGTTGAAATTCTTCGCTCGATGCTCACTTGAGCGTGAGACATAGCTCTTTGCTCAAGCGTAGGCCTCGTCGCTCGCTACGTGCACAAAAACTTGAGAGCTTGCAATCTATGCTCGAGCCAGCATTCCGTCGCTCGAGTGGGGCTCTGAACAAAAAGATGCTCGCTCAAGCGTGGAAGCCAAAATCTGGAATTTCCAGATTTGCTCCCAAAGCTCAAACCAAGAATTAAACTTATCAAAAATCAACCTCTTGGGCCACTTTTCTGGAAAACACTTAAAAACTTGTACTACAACAAGTTTTGAAGATCAATTTTGTAAAATCAAGCCCAAAGGTGAGACAATTGAACACAATTTTGAATGAAACTTGAAGAATAATACAAGAACATCACATGCATGAGTTCCTATGAATTCCAATGCTCCAAAACATGATCAAATGCAAGATTGAACTCAAAACTATGGTGAATTCATGGACTACAACCAAAATATGAACATGCATGTGGAAATTCTCATGAAAACAACCTCAAAATTCTATGATATGGACATGCATGTATAAATTAATTAAAGTGCCTTGAATTCTACCTCAATTAACCCATGAATTCACCTATTTCATGTGTAGACAAGTTCTAGATGGCTCAATGACAAGATCAAGGGGTTGAGCTCTTACTTAAGCTCCTTAATTAAGCTTTACTTAGACAAAGTTCTTGAGCAATTCAACAATTCTTCAAAATTTCCTCAATTTCTTCTAATTCTCCAAGCCAATTTTCTTGTTCAACTTAATTTCTCCCAACTCACTCTCTCTCATGGTTTTGCCAAGAAGATGGATGAAGAAATGATGTAAAACTAAGCTCCAAACAATAACTCTAAAGGTGCCCTACCAAATGGCAAAGATGTAATAAATTCAAACTAATGCAATTTGACATTATTTAATCTAATTAATCATTCCAAATCAAATTTTAATTAAACCTACCATAAAATCACATAAATCCTAATTAGCATAAAATACTAATCAATTTCTGAATCGGTCGCCGATAAGGCTTTCAATTCACAATTCGAATTAAAAAAACACAAACAGATCATTCAGTAATCAAACAGATAGAAATGCATTTAAAGCAACACACTCATGCAAACATATTAGGATTTCATTCTAATTAATTACTTATCATGCTCAATCACAGTTTAACACTAATCAGAGGTGAGGGTTGTCACAAAAGAGCACCCACGTCTTAAGACTGGTCAAAAATAGGGTGTCTACAGCCGCTCGTGCGGGGCCTTCGAGCTGCACATACAGATTAAGCAGTCCACCTCAACTGGTTTTTCCTCCCAATTTAAAATGGGCATATTTCTCTCATCTGGACTTGGTTTTAAGTGATTCTTAAGTCTAAATTCAAGCCTTGAAAATATAGTTTCTAAAAGTGGTTGCCTTACATCCAAATTCCAAGTATAAAAAGAGATATGATCAAATTAGTGAAGGCTACTCACTTTTTCTTAACCATTTCTTCCCTAGCTTAATCTTTTCCTATCTTTCTTTCATTCTTTCCTATTCAATTTAGGGTATCTAAACATGATGTAAAACATACAAAAATTTTATAGGATACTTATTTGAAAGATTCTACACAAAACCCTTTGATTTATTCAAGCAATTAGTTGAATTCTCACAATTTCTTCTTAACCTAGCTTCTTTTGATCACTTCTCCATTTCTTTTCTTTTAATCTATCAAGAACCTATCATAAATCATTTTCTTGTTGATTTATATTTATATCATGTGAATTTCTTCTTAACCTAGCTTCTTTTGATCTCTTCTCCATTTCTCTTCTTTTAATCTATCAAGAACCTATCCTAAATCATTTTCATGTTGATTAATATTTATATCATATGAAAGAGGGTAGAAATCCTCATCTTGTGATGATTTTTACTCAATTTTTGGTCCAAGAATTGAAGCTCCTTTGTTTATCTTCTTGTTCTCCGTTTTCGTCTTCTCATTTTCTTCTATCTCATCTCTCTCTTCTAACAATTTCCAGTAGATTTTTCATTTTTACTTCTATTTTTCTATTTTTTTTATCTAGCATGGAGACACTTGTCTCCCTTAGGTAAATCCATGCCCTTGAGGTCTATGTTTCACCTCTGTGCTTCACCAATTCCTTAATCTCCATCTTTAGCTTAGTTAATCAAGTTTAGTTCTAATTAATCAACGTTAGTCTCTAATCATTATTAACTTAATTAATCTCAATTAGGTTTAATTAATCCTACTTAATTATTGCTAATCCTGATTAAGTTTTAATACATTGTATGGAAATGCTCGACTCGTTAGACCTAAATCATTAAGCTCCTTAATTAAGGTTTCTAAGATTTTTAGATATTCAATATTCAAGTTCAAAGTTTTCTCCTAACTCTAAAATGTTCTCCCAAAATTCTACACCAAAGTTCCTTTTCCAAGTATAAGCATTCCTAAGTTCTTTATCATTGGTATTCTTCATTAAAGTCTCTTATTCACACTTGACATTAAGTTCTTTATTGAATATACTCTCTGCTTCTAATCAAATGTAAGGTAATGAAATTAAAGTAAGCATTCAATTGCATCACGTAAAAATACTTGTGGTGTGGTACATATTTACTTTCCAAATTCAAGAGGTGACTACTTTGTAAGTCTTAGCGATTGATAATAATATTCAAATGTTCAAAATTTTCTAATTACTCATTTCTAAGCTTTACTTTAAGTATTTTGTGTAATGAGATAGTTAATTTGACTTAGGGAATTCAAAGATTGATAATAGTATGGTTATGGCACATGACATTGTTTGTGATGTTACAATATACTATATTAAATTCATAATTGTAGAGTATATTTCTAGCCTTTGGATATTCAAACAATAATCAATAGTACCATAAAAAAAAGCAAGATAATTTGTAATGAGAAATCTGACTTAGAAAATTGGGGGGTTTTATTCTCAATGCTATCCAATTTTGGATTTGGTGCTAACTGGGTGAGCTGGATAAAAGAATGTGTAACTTCAACAAATATTTCTATTTTGGTGAATGGTTCTCCAACTTCTGAGTTTAAACCACAGAGAGGGCTTAGACAAGGAGACCCGTTATCACATTTTCTATTTAATATAGTGGCGGAAGGTCTTAACATTTTATTGAGTAGGGCAAAATAGCTAGGGTTTGATTAAGGGCGCATTAGTGGGTTCTGACCTGAGAATCATGCACTTACAATTTACAGATGATACTATATTGTTCCTGTGAAGCTGAATGGGAGGAGGTTTTAAACATTAAAAGAATATTGAGATGCTTTGAAATTATGTCGGGCCTGCAAATCAATAACCATAAGAGTGTGGTGTGTGGGGTGGGTATTCATTCAAATCTCTATCAAGAATTTGCTTCCAAATTACATTGCCTTTATCAAACACTACCTCTGAAATACTTGGAAATGCCTTTGGGGGGCAGTCCTAGTAGAAAGAAACTTGGCAGCCTGTGATAGAAAAGCTTAAATTAAAGCTTGCCTTATGGAAAAGAAGATTCCTCTCATTTGTAGGTAGACTAACACTAATAAAAGTTGTGTCGTCTAGTTTTCTTATATATTATCTTTCTCTATTTAGGATGCCATCAGGAGTAGCAAAGGAGATTGCTAAAATTCAAGCAGCTTTTCTTTGGGGAGGTTCGAATCTTAGAAGAAAAATTCATTTGGTAAAATGGGGTGATGTTACTCTTAGTAAAAGTCAAGGAGGGTTGGGTGTGAAAAGAATAGATTTGATGAATGTATATTGACTATTAAAGTGGTGGTGAAGGTTTGGGGCGGAAGAGAAATCCCTTTGGAAGGATGTGATTTGTAAAAGGTACTATCGGTCTATTGATATGTGGTCTCCTGAACTTGTAAGCGGTGGAAAGATGTCCAAAATGATTTTTTTCATTCAAACTCTACAATTGTTCTTGGGGATGGTCGGAGGTCAAGGTTTTGGCTTGATAGTTGGGCAGGATCTGGTTGCTTGAAGGATGTGTTTCCTAGACTTTTCTTATTGGCTGCGTTCAAAACTGAATCTGTGTTTTCGGTGAGAAATAGACTTGATCAAGATGATTGGAGCTCATTGTTTAGAAGGAGTTTGTTTGAGTGGGAAATAAGGAGTTAGATAGATTGAAGAGATTGTTGCGTTAATGTAACTAATAAACTGAAATGGAATGTTGATTCCTCAGGAGTGTTCACTGTCTCATCAGCATACCATTGGTGCGAATCCTCATTTGGTCCTACTTACAGGGTGACAGAGTGTCTTTGGAAGAATGTGGCACCCCCAAAAGTTCAATTCTTTGGCTAGCTTGCTTGGAAGAGAAGGATCATGACATCTAATTATCTTCAAAAAAAATGGGAATTCTGGATAATCATACTAATTTTTATTGTGTGTTCTGCAATGAGGAGGAGGAAACAGACAACCATGTGCTCTTGTATTGCCATTTTTGGTTAGTTTGGTCCAAAATATGAAATGGCGGGGTATTCAATAGGTGATTTCAAAATCTGTGGATGAGCTGCTACATTGGTGGTCAGGAACAAAGTTGAAGAAATTAGAGAAAAAGATTTGGAGAATCATTCCGTTTGCGGTGTTCTGGTCAATATGGAAATTAAGGAATGATTGTATTTTTAACAATGCCCAACCTAGCTTGGAAGAGCTTTGTGATTTGGTCAAAATGAGAATTGCATTATGGATCAAAGCATCATGCTCAGGATTGTTCTTCTCAGTGAATGACATTATCTTTAATATATATCAGGTCAAAATTTGTTCCAGGTGAGAGGCTGTCTAGTATGTCTGCTGATTGATGTATGTTGCTGATTGTTCCGGGTGAATGGTTGTCTAATATACTGTTGTATGTTGCTGATTGCTACTGTGTGGTGCATGGTTTTGGGGATGCTGTAGTGGTGAATCTCTTGTGTAGATCCAAGGAGCTGCTGAGTTCTGTGATGGTTTGCTGTTTCGTAGTGCCGAGGCCTGCTCTATTGCTCTAATGTGTGCTGTATCTGTTTGTGTTGTTCTGTTTTTTTGCTTTGCTTCTCTGTGGTTTGGTCTTTTTTGATTTGTTTCTCACCAATCTTGGGTTTGTGCTAGCAAATGATAGTGCTTCCTTAGCGATGCCAACCTAGTTAGGATTGTTAAGGTTAGCGTTGATACTTTTTGCACTTCTCTCTTTGTTGATGTAAGTTTTTACATTTTTTGCTTTCTTCATCAATAAAGTTTCTTTTTTCCGATAAAAAAAAAAAAAAAAAAAAAATTGTAATGAGAAATCAGCTAAAACAAATGTGGTAATGTTGATGCAGAAATCAAACATTAGCATGTCACCTTTTTGTTACATAAAAAACACAATGTAAAGATTATTTAATTGATTAAAAACATTGTTGGCATTATCACTAACAAATAAAATTTATTATATATTAATTAAAATTTTGATTCAGGTTAAAATTTGTCTTGGGCAATTTTAACAAAGGCTTTCATTTGATTTGATGAACTGATTGAGTATATAGTGAAATGAATGGCTATTCCGAACAATTTTGTACCTAGGTTTGTATCTTATTTAAGGTTAAAAAAATAGAGAAGATGCTGCAAATAGTTTAAACATTGCAAATTTCAAATCAGATAATAGATTGCAATCATCAATCCAAGCGACAAAATACCTAAACAACAAAAAAAATCACCTAAAATCAACAATAAGAATAGGAAATCGTAACAATGGACAAAAGAAAATGAGATTTATTCAAAGCAATATTCAACCAATAAAAAACCTAAACCATAGTGAAAGTTTGAGACGCAGGAGAGCAAACTCAATGATTCATCAAAAGCCGAATTGAAGTTGTTGTTCAATTTTGTGATCTCATACAATTTATTTGATCATACCATCAGAATTTGAACACACAGAAAAAATCTACATCATTAATAGAATAAAAATAAATAACGTTAGGCTTTACACAATTGAGTATATAACAAATTAAAAATTGACATGTATCATGCCACATTATTGTGGATCAAATTGTGAATGTTTTTTTGTGGGTCTTAAACATTTTCTAACAAAAAATGAACAGGTATAAAAGAAAAGAATGAGTCTAAAATTTAAATGTGATAAAAAAAAAAAAAAAAATAGAAGCAAAAGAGAAAAATCATAATTTGTTTGATGTTGAAAAGCAACGACAATTGGAAACATTATTCAAACAAAGACAAAAGGAAAAGTTTTGTGAACATAAAATTGAAAACCAAAGACAACGATCCGATGATGACAAAAAATGGGGAAAAATTACAGGAACAAAAAAGGAAAAATAAATAAATAAATAAATTTGCACATAAGAAAGAAAAAAAAAATGTACAAAGAGAAAACAACTTGTTACCCCAACAATATCTAGAAACATGCATATATATATATATATATTCCCAAAACGCGAGAGGCTGAGTAAGAAAAAAAAAGTTATAAAACAAAATTTCCCCTAATAACAAAAATATTTATATAATGTTTAAATAAATATATATATATATATTATAATTATCATTTTGAATTGTTTTCTTATTTGTAGACTCTATGTGGGGAGTTGCATCGTTTTGATTGTGGGTGCGAACTTCTTTAAAAACCAAGTTTGGGAATTTTGACATCTAGCTTGCATTTCTATGCTACTAGGTTGGGTATAAGAAACAAAATTATATAAATTTTAGAAAAAAAATTGAATTTATGCCCGAACTATATTAAAATGAACAATCACATATTTGAATAGTTTTTTTAGAAAACTTACAAATATTTTTAATACTGTAAATAATTTCCATCTGTTCATAACAATTATAGGTAGAGAACTCAGTGGTGTTTTGAAATGATGGTAAAAAACTGATTTGTTGGATTTGTGTATAAAAAATGAGAGAGGTGTTGTCGCTCAAAAAAATCTTAAAAATATATATATATATATAAAAAAAAAGAAGAAGCTAAAAGGCTAATCGTCCCAAATTGCCCCTCATGCTTTTAAGATTTTCAGTTAAACCAAACCAAACTACACCTTCGTCCAAGGCAGGTGAGGTTAACAACTTGAATTCTTTTTTGTCTTTCTACTATATAAAAAGCTACATACTTTTAAAATTAAATAAATTCATAAGGTTTTCAGTATATATCATTATTCTTTCTAACTAAATATAAATATTTTTCTTAAAATTTTTCTAAACTTTTATTGATATTTTCTCAAGATTTTTTTTTTTTCCTACCAAATAATCCCCGAACCTCAAATTTGTTTAAACTGATACTCAAATAATCACCAAAAAGGATCTTGGAGCACATTTTGGGTCCTAGCTCACTGTTAATTTTTTTAATTTATTTTTATCTTTTTTTTTTAATTTTTTTAATTTACTTTTATCTTCTTTTTTTTTTTAATTTATATTCCATTTTACTTGATTTGATTCAAAAAAATCTATTCAATAAGGCAAGCAGAATCATGATTCATGATTATGCTAAATTATTCATGCAATAATTAATTATATATATTTTTTCTTTTTTTAGCTCCATGATCATAAATCCTTATTAATATAAGAGAAAATTTTATTTTTACCCTTATACTTTGCCTCGAAGATTAATTACATCCTAAACTTTGAATAATTTCAATTTTATCCCCAAAATTTTTGAAATCATATCAATTTGTCGCCTACCGTCACATTTAAATGACAAAAGTTTTAAATATTACATATTGACCCTAAATTTCAAAACAAAGATGCAAACTCAGCCTCTCTTCTTCTCTCTCATCATTCCTATGAATTACCCAAATCCTTATGTTGCCCTCATCCTCCTTCCTCCGCCATCATGTTCCCCACTATTACCACCACCAAGAAGCCCTTTGCTCTCACTACACATATTAAATCGTCTCTATCAACATACAAAATAGTAATACATGAATCAATCTGGGTTAAGTCTGATTCGATTCATCAAATCATCTTTATCAACACAAGAAACAGTAATACATGACTCAAAAGGTTTGTTTCTTCATTCAATTCATCTATATTTCATTTTCAGTGTTTGAATATGATTAATTTGATCTCTAGTGTTTTTTGGTTTGGATGTAAAAATTATGCTAAAAATTTGGGTTTGTGTTGGGTACGTTTGTTTCTTCAACTTTAAGTTAGATCAGAAGTCTCGAGAGCCATCCTACAAATCAGAGATCGAAGCCATGAGACTCAGCAAATCCAATACCATGTTCATTGATTTCTCTCATGTCATGTAATTTAACGATGTTCTTCAAAAGGTTGTCTCTAATAAATACCTCAAGTACTTCATTCAATTCTCTCACTTCATTATTGTATATATGTATAGATGTATTTGTGTGATGTAAAAATCCCTTAATTTTTTTGGGTTGGGTTCAATTTTGTGATGTCCCAAACCCTTTAAAGCGAATTAAGTGCATTAATTGATAATTTCTATCTCTTTGTGTTGTCTTCATCATTGTTGAACCTTTTGAGTTTGGTGTTATTATCCATTCCTTCTTGTGGTTGTTCCAGTAGGTACATTTTAGTGTGTTTTGAGACGTCATCTTGTATTTTTGGGTGTTGGAGAGAAACCAAGAAGGTTGGGAAATGTTTTGAAGTTACTTTGTCTCACCTTCAGGTTAAGACTGCTTGAGAGGTCTTTTGGTCGCTCGAGTGGTGAAATCGACCTTCCAATATATTGTTTTGCAGTCTAAACTTCTAGAAGCAAGTGTTTTTCGCCCAACCGAATCTTTCATTGCTCGAGCAGTCTTTTATAGAGAGGAGTGGAGATTCTGAGTGGGTATTTTCCACTCGAGCGCGGGTTTGATCGCTTGAGCAGTCCCTCAAATTTGAATTGTTCACTTGAGCACAAGTTTGGTTGCTCGAGCGATTTGTCTGCAGTCTGCTCTAAAATTGTATCAAATCACTTCAAAAGTTGAGTCTTATACACTTTTCCATCACTATTCACTTTCCACTCTCTCTCTACTTTAACAATCACTCTCTTTTCTCTCATCTCTGTTTATAAACCCTCCACCCACTTCACTTACTCCTTGATCTCTCATTATCCATTGAGATTTTGACCTTAGTGTCTTCTTTAATATTGGAGAGCTCATCAAGGGCTACGTTGTGTATAGTGGAGATCGATTTTAATGCCGTTGATTTCGGAGCTTTTCATCTTTTCTTCTCGAAGTCTTGAGGTCTAGATTTTCTTTGAGTTATATATATGATTTTAGCATATCTTGTTCATTTCACTAAAATTTCTAGTTTGGGTTTGGGTTTGGGTTTTGAAATGTTGAACCGAGAAAATGTTAAAAAAATAATTTCTTTCTCATGGTTTGGCCCATGATAAATTATTTTGTGAACTATGGACCATTTGGGATGCATGCTTGTAGTTATTTTGAAAATGAAGGAAAAATTCTCTTTTGGATCAAACCATAGGTTTTGGGGAAATTTTGGAGAAAGTGAAATTGGTGTAATATCCATGAAATTGATGTTAAATCCTTTGAGAAATTGAAGAAACCTTTCTTATGTTGTTGTATTGATGAGGCACTCATGAAAGGAATAAGAATTTTGGTTGAACAATTATGGTAATGTGTGATGTATATGTTTGGATTTTGGAAAAATTGAAAATGGATGATGATTGTGAATATGAGGAAATGTCATATGTCATATGGATTCGTACCTTACCATGATTTTGAGAACTATTGAACCATGGAAGCTTTACTTGAACAAATGTGAAAATTATGGAGATATTATACGAATGAGATATTTATATGTAATTATTTCTCATTTCATTCATTTGCGTCATCTTGAATATCATTCACTTACGATCTTGACTCAGAAATTAATTCATTGTTTTGAGAAAACAATTGTTGCTATTGAAAATGTTTTGGGGTGAATACGTTTGCTAAGTTCGATTAGGGGGTGTAACTGGTATTGTTTAAGTTGGCCTGAGTGTTCAGGGTGAAAGATCGAAAATACGCGTGGAGAAGATACCACGTGCCTTTTGGTTAAGAGCCGGTAAAGTGGGGGATTGATAGTGCTTGTTATGCTTACTTGCATACACCAGTTTAGTGATTACCTGAGTCATATTTACCAACCCATTGTCCAAATTAGACTTTCATGAAGAAAATGAATTTTGAATGAAATATTGCATGGACTTCGAAAGAAATGGAGAACTTTGACATTTGAACCTGGCATGGCATTGCATTCATGTATATGAGATTGCTTAAAACATATATACTTTGTTAAGATATCTCTACTAGGCCTTGCTCTCACCCCTAGTGATTTTGTGCAGGAAGGATGCAGTGATCCCGCCTAATTGAAGGTGTGGAGTGTATTGAGGGCAAGAGGCTCTCCCTTTTGTATGATTTTGTTTGCAAGCCAAGGGCTTAGTATGTTTAGGTTTGACAACCTTTTTGTATAACTAGGCTTAAGCCTTGAAACTTGTAACCTCAGGGCATCTACATTGTTGTTTATTTCTTTTACTTTTATATAGTTACAAATGCTATGGATTCATCTTTTTAGGAGGGTGAATATGTATTGCATGTGAACACTTTTGTATGCTTCTTCTATGAAATAAAATACTAATTGAGGGAGTTAGTTGATTGAGGAAGGATCATGTGTTGGGTATATTTATTGTAATGCCCTCAAATTTATAAATGATAAATTAAATAAGATAAATATACCCAACACATGATCCTGCCTCGATCAACCAACTTCCTTGATTGGTATATCATTTCATAGAAGAAATATAAAAAAAGTTTACATGCAATACATATTCACCTTCTTCAAAGATGAATCCATAGCATGTGTAACTATATAAAAGTGAAAGAAATGAATAACAAGATAGATGCCTTGAAGCTACAAGTTCCAAGGCTTAAGCCTAGTTACATAAAAAGGTGGTCAAATCCAAACATGTTATGCCCTTAGCTTGCAACAAAATCATACAAAAGGGGGAACCTCTTGCCCTCAATACATTCCACACATTCAACTAGGCAGGAGCACAAGACCCTGTAGGGATATCTTATCAAAGTATATATGTTTTGAGCAATCTCATATAAATGAATGCAATGCCATGTCATGTTCAAATGTCAAGGTTTTCTATCTTTTTCGAAATCCATGCAATGTTTCAGTCAAGGTTCACTATCATCATGATTTAAACAATGGGGTGGTAAATACGACTAAGGTAATTCCCCAAGGCTAGTGTCTACAAGTAAGCATATCAAGCACCACCAAATCCCACCTTACCGGCTACTAACTGGAGGGCTTAGGTACCCACACAAGTGTGTTTCTAGTCTTACACCAAGGACACTCAGGCCAACTTAATTTTGAATCCTCACCCCCTAACCAGACTTACCAAACGTATTTACCCTAAAATGATTTCAATAACAACAGTTGTTTTCTATAAACAACGAGTTAATTTCCGAGTCAAGATTGTAAGTGAATGATATTCAAGATAATGCAAATGAATGAAATGAAAAATAATCACATATAAATATCTTATTTGCACAATATCTCCATAATTCTCACATTTATTCAACTAAAGCTTCCATGATGAAATAGTTCTCAAAATCATAGTAACTTATGAATCCATGTGACATATGACATTTCCTCATATTCACAATCAATAATCATTTATCAAATTTTCAAATTTCCAAACATACACATCACATATTACTATAATTGTTCAACCAAAATTCTCATTCCTTTCATGAGTGCCTCAATAACATAACAACCTAGGGAAGGTTTCTTTAATTTCTCAAGAGATTTAACATCAATTTCAAGAATATTACACCAATTTCACTTTTTTCCAAATTACTCCAAAACCTAGGGTTTAATCAAAAGAGGGGTTTTCCTTTCTTTTTAAAATGACTACAAGCATGCATCCCCAATGGTTCAAAGTTCACAAAAACTAATTTATCTTGGACCAACATGAGAAAGAAATCATTTCTCTAACATTTTCTAGGTTCAACATCTCGAAACCCAAACCCAAACTAGAATCGTAGTGAAAAGAACAAGATATACTAAAACCATATATATAACTCAAAGAAAATCCCTACCTCAAGACCTTGAGAAGAAAAGTTGAAAAGCTCTGAAATCAATAGCATTAAAATTCGATCTCCACCGTACACAACGTACCCCTTGACGAGCTCTCCAGATTTAAAGAAGACATTAAGGTCAGAATCTTAATGGATAATGAGAAATCAAGGAGTAAAAGAAATGGGTGGAGGGTTTTCTAAAGAGAGATGAGAGAAAAGAGAAAGAGTTAATGTAAAGAGGGAGTGTGAAGTGAAAAGAGATAGAAAAGTGTGTAAGACTCAACTTTTAAAGTGATTTGACACAATTTTCAGAGCAAACTGTGGACCAATCGCTAGAGCAACCAAGCCTGAGCTCGAGCGAACAATTCAAATTCGAGAGACCGCTCAAGCGATCAAACCTGCGCTCGAGCAAAAAATACCCACTCCCAGAAACTCCACTCCCCTTTGTAAATACTGCTCAAGCAATGAAAGATTTGCTCGAGCTGAAAATGCATGCTCCCAAAAGTTTAGACTGTAAAACGAGATACCGGATGATTGATTTCACCGCTTGAGCGACCAAAAGACCGCTCGAGCAGGTCTCAACCTGAAAGTGAGACAAAGTAACTACAAAACATTAGCCAACCTTCCCGATTTCTCTCCCACCACCAAAGGTACAAGATGACATCTTGGAGCACACTAAGATGTACCTACTAGAACAACCACAAGAAATAATAGATAACAACACAAGACTCAAAAGGTTTAACAATAATGAAGACGACACAAAGACACAGAGATTACAAATTAGTGCACTCAATTTGCTTTAAAGGATTCGGGACATCACAACTCATATCTAATTTATTGTTTATAAATTTGGGGGCGTTACAAATTTTTAGGTTTAAGCCATTGTTGAAGAATGCCTACAAGAGATTTGTGATGAAAAAAAAAAAAACCCACATTCATCACCGATGATAACCCTAACAAGGACATCAATGTTGCCTTTTTTAACCTCCCTTTATTAAAGATGTATTATCCAAAATCATACACACACAAATGCATATATGCCAAGAATTTGAAGCAATTGTTGTTTACATTGGCCTTGTTTGGGAAGTTAGCTATTTTAGTAGGCTAAAAATTTTGTGTTTGGGAAGATGGTTAGATTTTTTTGTAATTGGATGTGATATTTGTGAGAGAAAAAGTGAAATGATTATGGGTTTGATATGACATTTTGTCTTGTTGACTATTTTAGCCTATATTGTCTTTTTGTGAATTTCAGCCTAAAAAGCCAATTAATAGCCTTTCCCAAACAAGGCCATTGTGTTCTATTATTGCCCCCAATGTCCCCACAAAAGTCAAATTTTCACATTGTGTTGGTTTGCTCCCAATTCCCCACTAAAAAAAAAAAAACTTTCTGACAGATTAAAGAATTTGAATACTGTTGATGTTGGGAAACTAGTAGCAATAAGTGGCGTTGTCACTTGCACCAGTGAGGTTAGACTAAAGCTTCTCTAGGAAAGCTCCGTGAATTCGGAACCAAACAACGGAGGCTTAGGGAATTCCGGCGGAGTTGGTTCTAGGAATCCATTTTCAGAGGTTTCTTGAGAAATAAGATGATTGAGTTGCAATGGCAGAGGGAGGAGGAGGGCTAGAAGCCGGTGATGGTGGCCGACGGAGTTATAGAGGTGTATAGAGGAGATACGTTGAGTTTGCATCTTTGATTTGACATTTGGGATCAAAATATAAATTTTTTTTTTTAAACTTTTTCCCTTTAAATGTGATGATAGGGGACAAATTAATACAATTTCAAAAACTTTGGAGATAAAATTGAAATTTTTTTAAATCTGGAGGTGTAATTGATCATTGAGACAAAATATAAAAGTAAAAATGAAATTTTCTCTTAGTATAAGGACACAAAACTAAAACTTGGTAGTCAACACCTGTCATATAGTACACTAATTTTTTTGAAATAAGGGAACACCATGCAAGAAATATATGTTTTCATTTTTCAAATGGATTTAAAAATTTAAAAAAAAATTATTTAGAAATAATTTGAAGAATGTGTAGACATAAATTTTTCAATGCCAACCATTTGAGAAGCATGAACCATTTGAACTTGCAACTCAATTTCCTCACGGCCTGAATTCGTTTGGCATGCTTAAACCATAAATAATATATCAATTTTACAAGTTTGCCTTATTATCCTTAAATAATTTCTTATGTCTTGTCTTAAATCTATTTCTTAAGCTACTCAAGCTTGGTTTATATAGTCTAGATACTACTTCACTCACGCTAGGGGTGTAAATCTGGCCCGGCTCGGCCCGGCACGGCCCATGTCGGGCCTCATGGGCTCCCAGCAAAATTCAGACCGGGTCGGGTAGCCCACGGGCCAAAAAATTAAGCACGGGCCCAAGCCCAAGGGTATTCAGGCCCTGGGCAGGCCAGTGGTTTGGGCCTTGGGTCTGGCCTCGGACTTAGGTGGGCCTAACCATTTTTTTTTTGTTTTTTTAATTTTTTTCTACCAAAATTTTATTATTTTTCATTAAAAAATACACTGGGCCTTGGACGGGCCGGGCAGGCTAGGCTTCGAGCCAGGTCCTAAGTGGGTCTTAAGTAGGCCACGGGCTGGGCTTCAAAACAATGGCCCAGGCCCTAGCCCAGGGGCTCGGGCTGGATCGGGGCGGGCCTAAATGAGCAGGGCCCATCTCGGGGCACGGGAGGGCTTCGAGCTTATCACGACCCAAACCCACCCCTAAGGGTTTAACATTGTAACCGGCCAGTAATCCGTGATTACCGAAGGCTTGAATGACAGTAATAACAATAATACAGTATAAAAGGGGTTGGCGGAAACCAAACAGTAATAACACGGTGTCCAATGAGCTGTGAAAACCTGAATGGGAAAAACTTTTATGGACTAATCCACATACATAACCATATATGTACACATATATATCAGATACACATAATATGCAGGTTAGGGATCCAATCCCTACATCATGACTGTACAACCAAGTCTAAAACATTTGATACATAACAGAGACAAAAGGGTGAATCTGAAACACCCCAAAAACAGCCTTGGCTTGAGCAGACTCGGAACTTCGAAGTGAGGCACAACGGTTGGCTTGACAAAACATGAGCTTAACTCGACGCTTCTAGCTTTGGTCCGGTGCCTGGCCACCTACATATAAATATAAACAGTGAGCTAAAGCCCAGTGAATAACAACTATGTAAAGGGGTTAAGAATGAATGTCCTTTCAGTAATTAAAATAGTCATTTGTATCAGTAGATTAGTTATTCGATCAGTGGCTCATATTTCATACCATATCAGTCATTTAGAAATCATAGCAATCATACGTGGTACATCCAATAGCAGAACAATACAGTAGGTCTTAATAGACCGAACAGTCAATTGATGGCCATTGAAACAGTATACAGTATTGGTTCCAAACATTGGAACTAACAGAGATCTCTGTAACAGTAATAGTAACAATAACAGTATAGTAACAGTAACAGTAACAGTAAGTTGTTATGGATGCCACAAATACAGTTCATAAAATAGGACAAACATTCATTCAGTAAACAATGTCACTTCAGAAAGCAGTATAGTCGATCGTTCAGAAAATAATTATAATTGAACATATCTTTACAACATTGTTACTCACAGATTACTGGGCTATAGGCAAGCTAATCAGCGTCCTTGGGTGCCAACCCTACACAGTTGCAGAACGAACACACACTAAATTACACACTCGGGATTAATAACTTAGCCCCTATCTTGACTTGGTGTGTTCTATAACATTATCCTCATTAAGATGCCTTAAACATGGCCTAGGAATGCCTAGGATAGAATGAGGATGCAAAAATGTACTTAACAATATTTTTCAAAACTTGCTGAAAACAAGGGTCTCGCTTGAGCGTGGCTTTCTCCGCTCGAGCGAGCTTACCGAATAAGAGAGGTCGCTCGAGCGTAGACTCCCTCGCTCGAGCGATCTGCAAAAGTGTGAAAAGTACTAGTTGCTGAAATTCTCCGCTCGATGCTCGCTCGGGCGTGAGACACAATTCTTCGCTCGAGCGTAGATCTCGTCGCTCAAGCGTGCGCCTGCACACTCAAAAACCTGAAAGCTTGCAATTTACGCTTGAGCCAGTATTCCGTCACTCAAGCGGAACTTTGAAAACAAAGGTAGTCGCTCGAGTGTGGAATCCTTTGCTCGAGCGTGGAAGCCAAATTTTGGGTTTTCTAGATTTGCTCCCAAAGCTCATACCAAGAATCAAACATGCCAAAACTCATCCTTTTGGGCCAAATTTCTGGAAAACACTTAAAAACTCATAATACAACATGTTTTGAAGATCATTTTATGAAATCAAAGCCCAAAAGTATGACAATTGAACACAACTTCAATTAAAACTTTATGAACATTACAAGAACATTACATGCATGAGTTCTCATGAACTCTAAAACTCCAAAGCATGATCAAATGCAAGATTGAACTAAAAAACATGATAAATTCTAGAGTACAACCACAATATGGGCATGCATGTAAGAATTCACTTGACTTCCTTAAATTCTAGCCCAATTCACCCATGAATTCACCTATTTCATGTATATACAAGTTCTAGATGGCTCAATAACAAGATTAATAGGTTGAGCTCTTACCTAGGCTTCTCAATTAAGCTTTACTTAAGCAAGGTTCTTGAGCAAATGTACAATTCTCCAAGGCTCCTTCAAATTCCTCAAAATTTCCAAGCAAAACTCTAATAGAAACCAATTCTTCCTATTCTCCCTCTCTCTCACGTTTTGACTAAGGAGGTGGAAGCTAATGGTGTCAAACATATATGAAATGAGAATAAACAATGGCCTTGAAATAATCCACTTAATGGCAATTGTGTAATAAACTCAAGCTAATTTAATTTAACTTTATTTATTCTAATTTAATCTTTCCAAATAGAATTTTAATTAAACCTACCATAAAATTCTATAAATCCTAATTAGCATATAACACAAATCAATTTCTAAATCGGTCGCCGATAAGGCTTTCAATTCGCAATTCGAAATTAAAACATGAACAGATCATTCTGTAACAAACAGATAGAAATACAATTAAGCAACACACTCATGTAATCAATTACTTATCATGCTTAATCACGAATTAACGCTAATCAGAGGTGAGGGTTGTCACAGAGCCACCCACGAGTCGCGGGCCAATTTTACACGCCTAACTCACGCTCCATTTGTTCGGGCATAAAATTTTTTTACAAAAAACGTTTTCCACAAAATATATTCCCAAAGAAAACATTTTTTTTTTTTATTTTATGTTTGGTGGTGGTGGTGGAACGAAGGTTGAGGTAGAGGTGGAGGTGGTGGTATGATGGTGAGGCGATGGAGGGGATAATGGCGATGATGATGATGGTTGTGGGGTGGTGAAGGTAAGAGTGGTAAAATTTTAGTTCAGAAAATGTTTTTCACTTTCTAAAAGGGAAAAATATTTTTCACTTTCTAAAAGGGAAAAATATTTTCTACCCAAATAGGTTTGTTTTCCATTGACCATGGAAAATATTTTCCGTTGACTTTCCTTCTCTATTATATCAAACACCAAAAACTACAAAAAAAATATTTAAAAAAAAAAATTCCGCCCAAACAAACGGAATATGATTGACAATTAGATGGTTTAGCACTGAGTGGAGTCTTGTACATAAACTTTCCATGGTCAAACATCACAGTTCAAGCCAAACTACCAAAACTCAAATTTAGTACCAAAACAGTTTGAATTATTAATATATTTTTTGGATTACTTTTGTCTTGATTAAGTAGGAATTTCCTTGTTTGTTAAAGAACCTATCTTTTAACACTTCTCAAACCGTGTAACATACTTGTGTCATATCATGTCATGTGTTGGTAGATTTTGCTCATAAATTGAACTGTAAGGTTGGCTTGTTACCTCTAACATATCTTGGTCTTCCATTGGGGGCTTATCCAGGGAGGAGGAAAATGTGGAAAAAAGGTAGACTGGCTGGTTAGAAAAGAAGGATGTTGTCCTTCGCAGGAAGATTGACTCTGATTAAGTCGGTTTTATCTTGCTTACCTGTGTACTACTTTTCTCTGTTTAGAATGCCTGAGGGTGTGGCTAAGGCATTTGAGAGAATTCAAGCAGCTCTTTTACGGGGAGGTTCGGATCTTAAGAGGAAGGTGCACTTAGTTAAGTGGGAGGAGGTGACTACAAGTATTGGTCAAGGAGGCTTGGGCATTAGAAAGATTAGGGTACCTAACTCTTGTTTATTGTTTAAATGGTGGTAGAGGTTTGCAGGTAAGACAAAAACATTGTGGAGGAGAGTGATTTGTAGCAAGTATAATTAGGAGGAATGGAGGTGGCTGCCTTCTTGTGCTGCTAGCACTAGACTGTCAAGATTATGGTCTGATATAATCTCAATGGCCAATTTCAATCTGGATCTGCTGGAGAGGTTTCAAGTCAATTTTAAAATAATGGTGGGGAATGGTAGTAGGGTAAGGTTTTGGGAATATAGGTTGTGTGATTCCTATTATTTGAAAGAATATTTTCCTAGATTGTTTAGCCTGTCAAGGGATACGAAATGCTCACTCAGTATGTTTACTAATCTGAAGGAAACATCAGGGGGGTGGAGTATGAAAGATTGGAAATGCTGCAGTTAGCCTCCGTCCTTGAATCTGGCCTTCTAGTTAGCATGGGAAGAGTGAATGACTCACAATGGGCAACCAATTCCACAAGTTTGTTCTCAATGTCCTCTTTGTACAGCTTTAACAATGTGGAGGTAGGGTTTATTTCCAAATCTATTAATTTGATTTGGAATAATGTTTTTCCTCCCAAGGTGAAATTCTTTGGTTGGCTCGTGTGGAAGCATAAGATTAAAACTCCAGTGTTTCTACAAAGGATTGGGGTTCTTACGGGAAATACATCCTCCTTGTGTTACTTTTGTAAAAATAAAGAGGAATCGGTGCTTCACATGCTTCTACATTGTCCCTTTGTGTGGAATGTCTGGTCTTCCTTATTAAAGTGGTGGGGGCTGCAATAGGTCATTCCTGGTATAGTTGTTGGTCTGCTGAATTGGTGGGAGGGTGGTATACTGAAGAAGCAAAAGAGGATGATTTGAAGGAATGTCCCTCTTGTTGCCTTGTGGTCTATATAGAAGCTAAGAAATGGTTGTGTTTTCAATGAGGCTAAAGTTGATGTTTGGGAACTCTCTGACTTGATTACAACTATAGGGTTGCTATTTGTTGGAAAAATGGTTTAATATAGGCATATTTTTTAACCCAATTTGTGTGGGCCCCAAATGTCTTGTGGGGTGGGTTCGAAGAGGTGTAGTGTTCCTTGCCGCGTGGCAAGACACAAACTGAAGACGGAACGTCAAAACCATTTATGAGTGAATGGGAAGTTGACGTCGTTTTCGGGTCAAACATTAATTTTTTGATAAAATTCATTTGAATTTTTTACTAAAAAATTATTGTGGGAATTTAATTTAATTCTAAATTTAAATTTTAAGTTCTTAAGTGGTTTCCTAAAGTTTATACATCTTTCTTTATTTATTAAACTATTCAAATAGTTTTATATATATATATATATATGTATTCAAAATAGTTTAAATAATATATTCCAACAGTTGCTTTGACTATTCCTCTAACAGAACTTTATTCAAATTGTTTGAAATTTGCAATAGTCAAATCAATGTTTGAATAGTGGTGCAACTGTTCAAATTTTTGTGCATCTTTTCATTCTATTTTGGAACCTATTCGGGCTGTGTAATTTTGCCTATTTATACCCATCAATTCCAGCAGTCAAATAGAGAAAAAATTTCCATCCGAAAATTCAGTATGAAATCTTTGTCTTTTTGCTGTTCAGATTTCTTTTAGTGCATTATTCTTCATATATAATTTTAGGAATAAATATTCAGAGAGTTAGAACACAGGTTTGGTTCGCCGAACAATTTGTTTTGGAGTGCTACTACAAATTGGTTAAGATCATTGTATCTTGGGAGATAGACGCCACTCAACCGTAAGCACCGTAGCGGGGCGAATCTGTCTTAAGAACAGAGTGTCACACACTCGACTTGGTCTTTGCATTTTTAATTCGGTTCTACAAAATAAATACTGTAAGTTTTATTTTATTTTGTTTGAATTGTTTCAATTTTTTATTTACACAGAAGATTGTTCCAACAATCTTAAGACAGATTCGAATTTATTCTGTTTTACAGAATTTTTTCGTTTGTTTCCTTTTTTCTTTCTTCTTTTCAGAAAATTATTTTCTGTGGATTTTCAAAATAATATTCTGGTTGGAAAAACAAATAGTGATTATATGCTATTTGACAGATAGTAGTAATATATTGTCTATTTTCTTTGACAACTAGTAGTACGATACTGGTGTCATTAACAATTCAGAATATATTTTTGTGAAATTTGTTCAGAAATTAATTTTGGGTTTTAGAAAATATTTTCTGAGTTTTCTTTACTTAAAATTCTGTTTTAGTATTTAATTATTGAAGTATTACAGAAATTAATTTTCTGTGTAGAATTAATTTGGTTAAATAAAATTTTATTTTATTTCCAAATTAATTGAAAAATAAAAGTTATATTCTTATTTCTTTTATTTTACAGAATTTAATTTCTTGTGTGGAATTAATTTGGTTCAATAAAATTTTATTTTATTTCCAAATTAATTGAAAAATAAAAGTTATATTCTTATTTCTTTTATTTTACAGAATTTGATTTCCTGTGTGGAATTAATTTGGTTGAATAAAATTTTATTTTATTTCCAAATTAATTGAAAAATGAAAGTTACATTCTTGTTTCTTTTATTTTTACAGAATTTAATTATGTGAATTTGGTTTAATTTTTTGTGTAGTGTAAATTCTAATTATAATTTTGTTTTATATATTAGAATTGATGGCTGCTGAAACTAATGCCCAAACAAGTACTACTGTGGTGGCTGCAATTGCACCAACCCCCTCTCCTGTGATGACAGTACCAATAAATCATTGAGAAAAGCTAGAGAAGTTCTCAGGAACTGACTTTAAAAGATGACAACATAAAATGTTGTTCTATCTTACAACTCTGAACTTGGCTCGTTTCCTCCGTGAAGATGCTCCTATCTTGAAAGAGAATGAAACCGACCGGCAAGTGGTTGTTGCGGTTGATGCTTGGAAACATGCCGATTTCCTTTGCCGGAACTACATCTTGAACGGACTTGACAACACATTATACAACGTCTATAGTCCAATCAAGACAGCAAAGGAACTTTGTGAATCGTTGGAGAAAAAGTACAAAACAGAAGATGCCGGCTCAAAGAAATTTGTGGTTAGCAGATTCCTGGATTTTGTAATGGTTGATTCAAAAACTGTGATTAGCCAAGCTCAAGATTTCCAACTCATTCTACATGACATTCACGCAGAAGGCATGTCTCTCAGTGAATCCTTCCAAGTTGCAGCCTTAATTGAAAAATTACCAAAAGGCTAGAAGGAATTCAAGAACTACCTCAAACACAAGCGCAAAGAAATTTCTATGGACGAATTAATTGTACGTTTGAGAATTAAGGAGGACAACCGCAATTCTGAAAAGCGGGCTGTTAAGCATCCTATGGAGTCTAAGGCAAATGTGGTGGAACATGCTTCAAAAACCAAGAAACGAAAGTCTTCTGAAGAAAGTTCATCACAAGGCTCTAAAAGGGGGGGGGGATAATAAAAAGTACAAGTTTAATAGCAAATGTTACATCTGTGACAAAGAGGGATATCGGGCCAAAGATTGTCGTAGCAAAGGCAAAAGCAAAAGAAGAACAAGCAAGAAGCCTACTCAAGCCTATATAACCGAAGTGGACAAGATTTCTAATGGTGTAGATGACATCAATCTTTCTGCAGTTATTTTCGAGGCAAATCTTGTCGGAAATCCTAAAGAATGGTAGGTGGACACTGGTGCTACTCGCTACATTTGTGCTGACAAAAGGACGTTCACATCTTATTCTATAGTGGACAATGGTGAACAACTCTTTATGGGCAACTCCTCAACTTCCAAAGTTGAAGGATAAGGAAAGATTGTACTCAAAATGACATCTAGAAAGGAACTCACTCTCAACAATGTACTGCATGTACCGGACATTCGCAAGAATCTTGTGTCCGGATCTTTGTTGAGTAAGAATGGGTTTAGACTAGTATTTGAGAGTGATAAATTTGTACTTACTAAGAATGGGATGTATGTAGGAAAATGTTACATGTCTGATGGCCTTTTCAAGTTAAATGTAATGACCGTTGTACCCTCAGTTATTAATAATACTACATCTTCTTCTTACTTGCTTGAGTCTTCAAATTTATGGCACGATAGACTAGGACATGTTAATTATGGATCTTTATGTAGATTAATTAATATGGAATGTTTACCTAAATTTGACATTGATTCAAATCATAAATGTGAAATTTGTGTTGAGGCAAAATTATCTAAAACTCATTTTCATTCAATTGAAAGAAGTACGGAATCACTTGAATTAATTCATAATGACATTTGTGATTTTAAATCAATTCAAACTAGGGATGGGAAAAAATATTTTATCACTTTTATAGATAACTATACTAGATATAGTTATGTTTATTTAATTCGAACCAAGGATGAAGCTTTGGAAACTTTCATTCAATATAAGAATGAAGTTGAAAATCAACTTGGTAAGAAAATTAAGAAACTTAGAAGTGATAGAAGTGGTGAATATGAATCACCTTTTGGTGAGTTTTGTAAAGAACGTGGAATAATTCATCAAACCACCGCACCTTACTCACCTTAGCAAAATGGAATTGCTAAAAGGAAAAATAGGACTTTAAAAGAAATGATGAATGCCATGTTAATAAGTTCTGGATTACCTTAGAACTTGTGGGGGGGAAGCAATACTTTCTGCTAATTATATTTTAAATAAAGTACCCCGAAAGAAAGTGAATCAAACACCTTATGAAATGTGGCATGGTAAAGTACCATCCTACAAATACTTAAAAGTGTGGGGGTGTTTGGCTAAAGTGGTTATTCCTAGTCCTAAAAAGACTAAGATAGGTCCTAAGACCATTGATTGCATTTTCATTGGTTATGCCAAGAATAGTAGTGCATATCGGTTTTTGATTCATAAATCAGAACATTCTGAAATGCATGTAAATACTATGATTGAGTCTCGGAATGCATCATTCTTTGAACATGTATTTCCAAATAAGACTGGATAGGAAACTAGTAACAATAAAAGATCTCATGATGCTATTACTAGTAAGGATCAAGAACATGATCAAGAACAAGAGTTAGATCAAAATGAGGAAGAGGAACCTAGGTGTAGTAAACGTGCTAGAACCTCAAAATCTTTTGGTCTAGATTTCCTAACATTTTTGTTAGAAAATGAGCCTTTCACTTTTAAAGAGGCTATGTCCAGTCCTGAAGCTCCTTTATGGAAAGAAGCTGTCAACAGTGAAGTTGAATCCATCTTGCAAAATCACACTTGGAAATTGGTGGATTTGCCACCAGGTTGTAAACCTCTTGGGTACAAGTGGATTTTCAAAAGGAAATTGAAAGCGGATGGATCAATAGACAAATACAAGGCAAGACTTGTGGTTAAAGGTTTTAGACAAAAAGAAGGTCTTGATTACTTTGACACATACTCACCGGTTACTAGAATAACATCCATTAGAATGCTAATTGCCATTACATCTCTATTCAATCTAGAAATTCGTCAAATGGATGTGAAAACTGCTTTCTTAAATGGTGAGTTAAATGAAGAAATTTACATGGAACAACCAGAAGGTTTTTCTATTCTCGAAAAAGAAAAGAAAGTGTGTAAATTGGTTAAATCATTATATGGTTTAAAACAAGTGCCAAAGCAGTGGCTTCAGAAATTTGACAAGGCAATGATGTCAAATGGTTTTAAAATTAATGAATGTGACAAATGTGTTTATATTAAAAACACAGACAAAGGTTATGTCATTGTATGTCTTTATGTAGATGATATGCTCATCATTGGTAGTAATAATGACATGATTAAAACTACCAAGAAAATGTTGAATAAACATTTTGACATTAAGGACATGGGCATTACTGATGTAATTCTTGGTATAAAAATTACCAAAACATCAGAAGGATATGCTTTGTCACAATCTCATTACATTGAGAAAATACTTGACAAATTTAGCAAAGATGATGATCATCTTGCTAGAACACCTGTAGATGTTAATTTGCATCTTTCTGAGAATGTACAGGAAAGTATTTCTCAATTAGAGTATGCCCAAATTATTGGAAGCTTAATGTACTTAATGAACTGCACTCGCCCAGATATAGCTTATGCAGTAAGTAAATTAAGTAGATATACGAGTAATCTGGGAGTAGAATACTGGAAAGCAATTATAAGGGTTCTAAGATATCTCCGATTCACTCGTAACATTGGGCTGAATTATACTAGATATCCAGCAGTACTTGAAGGATACTGTAATGCAAATTGGATATCGGATACTAGAGACTCGAAGTCCACCAGTGGGTATGTCTTTACTCTTGATGGGGCGGCTGTATCTCGAAAATCTTCCAAACAGACTTGTATTGCTAGGTCTACTATGGAATCTGAATTCATAGCTTTAAACAAAGCTGGGGAAGAGGCAGAATGGCTTCGCCACTTCCTTGAAGATATTCAATTTAGCCAAGACCGGTGCCTGCTATATACATACATTGTGATAGTCAATCAGCTATAGGTAGAGCACAGAGTCATATGTATAATGGTAAGTCACGACACATTCGTCGTCGACATAACACCGTAAGACAACTACTCTCTAATGGAATTATTTCCATAGAATATGTTAAGTCTAAAGACAACATAGCGGATCCACTAACCAAAGGGTTAGCAAGAGAGTTAGTTGAGAATTCATCGAGTGGAATGGGACTAAAGCCTATTAAATAAGAGTTACCACAACAGCAACCCAACCTAGTTGATTGGAGATCCCAAGATCTAGGTTCAAAGGGACAACCGAGTTGTGAATGACTCAGAAGAATCACTAGGGAGTCTAACTCCTACCCATTTCTTTGATGAAATAGTAATGTCTGCAGTGTTTGAGGTTAAGTAAAATTTTAATGATTCTTATATCTAGGTACACCTAGTAGAGTATGGCAGGATACTCTTCATAAGAATCACCTATATGAGTGTGAACTAAGCCGGTTCTATGAGATTTTTGAAGGGCTACAATTCTCTAGAGCACTCATGAAAGACCAGGTTGTTCAGGGCCAAAATGAACACAATAGTGAGAACTAAACTGTGTCTGGGGATATACTTTGTGAGTTCTATTGTCTTGGTTTACACAAACGGCTGAACAGTTCAAGACATCATGTTCACTGTTTAGCTAGTAAATCCGATAGTGTCTCACAAGGGAAGGTTCAAAGCCAAAAGCTACCTATCCTTTGCAGAATATTTCCACTTTCTGTACTCTCTGAAATTAGATCATCTTGTTGCATTTTCTCTCCGTCAAATTCTATTCATATGGGGGATTGTTGGAAAAATGGTTTAATATAGGCATATTTTTTAGCCCAATTTGTGTGGGCCCTAAACGTCTTGTGGGGTGGGTCCGAAGAGGTGTAGTGTTCCTTGTCGCGTGGCAAGGCACATAGTGAAGACGGAACGTCAAAACCATTTATGAGTGAATGGGAAGTTGACGTCGTTTTCGGGTCTAACATTAATTTTTAGATAAAATTCATTTGAATTTTTCACTAAAAAATTATTGTGGGAATTTAATTTAATTCTAAATTTAAATTTTAGGTTCCTAAGTAGTTTCCTAAAGTTTATACCTCTTTCTTTATTTATTAAACTATTCAAATAGTTTAATATATATATGTATTCAAAATAGTTTAAATAATATGTTCCAACAGTTGCTTTGACTATTCCTCTAACGGAACTTTATTCAAATTGTTTGAAATTTGCAACGGTCAAATCAATGTTTAAATAATGGTGCAACTGTTCAAATTTTTGTACACCTTTTCATTCTATTTTGGAACCTGTTCGGGCTGTGTAATTTTGCCTATTTATACCTATCAATTCCAGCAGTCAAATAGAGAAAAATTTTCCATCCAAAAATTCAATCTGAAATCTTTGTCTTTTTGTTGTTCAGATTTCTTTTAGTGCATTATTCTTCATATATAATTTTAGGAATAAATATTCAGAGAGTTAGAACACGGGTTTGGTTCACCGAACAATTTGTTTTGGAGTGCTACTACAAATTGGTTAAGATCATTGTATCCTGGAAGATAGACGCCACTCAACCATAAGCACCGTAGTGGGGCGAATTTTTCTTAAAGACAGAGTGTCACACACTCGACTTGGTCTTTGCATTTTTAATTTGGTTCTACAAAATAAATATTGTAAGTTTTATTTTATTTTGTTTGAATTGTTTCAATTTTTTATTTACACAGAAGATTGTTCCAACAATATTTGGCTGATATCATTATCAAAGCTGTGGTAGTGAACGGTCGGTGATTTTATTTATAATCTAAATGAGGTTCAAGTATGTATTGGTGGGGGTTGAGAAATCTGTGGGCAGCTTTGGTGTTTTTGTTGTGCTGGGCAGAGGTTATTGTGTTGTTTAGGAGCTGTGGTTTGTCTGTTTGGGTCTTTGTGTTTCTTTATTTTGTTTGTTGTTGGTACCTTACCAACTTGGTCTTGAGCCTACAGATGATTGTGTGGTCCTCTTGGTGCCAACCTAGTTGGCATTATGATAGGTTACTATGATGTGTTGCTCATTGGCCTTCTTTATTGATGTATTCTCTCATGCATTTCACACTAGTTTCATCAATAAAGTGTCTCATTTTGCTAATTAAAAAAAAAAAAATGCAATGTGTTGGTATTTTTTGGGATAGTAATGTTAGTTATAATAATACGGTGACATTAATAAAATTTTAAATATAATATTTTTATTTTTTTTATACAAAATGATATGACTTAATATTATTTTTTTTTATTTTAAAAATAAAGAATTTTGGTATTGATTTTTCCCAGGGGTAATAAGTTAAAAAAGATTATATATTTCGTATGAAAACATGTGTAATAATATATATATATACATAGAGAGAGAGAGAGAGAGAGAGAGAGAGAGAGAGAGGGAGAGAGAGAGAGAGGGGGAGGGAGAGATGATCATAAATTATTATTTTATCCCCTAAATTATTACACAAAAATCAATTTGGCACATAGACTTCGCATTATTTTAATTTGACCCCTAAACTTTTTTAAATTTGATTAATTAACCCTGCCATTTTTTGTTAATATTTGAGGGCCTAATTGATTTTTAGAATATAGTTTGGGAGATAAAATAAATTTCTAAATAAAGTTTGGTAACATGCCAATAAGTTTAGTTTGATTGTAGATGAAAACAGATTGCGGGGGTAATTTGATCAAATTTAAAAAACTTTAGGGGTCAAATTAAAATAATGCGAAGTCTAAGTGCCAAATTAATTTTTACGTAATAATTTGGGGAGCAAATTTCTCGAGAAATTCTCCATCCTCCCTTTTCATCACCCTCAATTGCACCCTTAATGAGGTGACAAACAATAACAATCAATCAATGCTCTTCAAAGTGTAGAACCACTTCATATAAAAATGAGTCATATCATTAAGAGTGAAATTAGGGACGTAAAATTTTTTTAAAAAAAATACATATATATATATATAACACCAGTAGATATATATATTTATTTATTTATGCATTTTACCTTAACATGACAGTAACAATAATTCTAAAAATACAAATGTTACACATAATGGGAGAAATAATGATAGGTCCCACATAATGGGAGATCTACATATGGCACCCATAATTTTATCTCACATGTGTTATATTTTGTGGAATAATTATGTGTTTCTAGCACAAATGTTTTAAAAATCGGACCAGTGAACGAACCAGAAAATGAATTGAGGTAGACGAATCACTGGTCAGGGATGGATCTAGGATTATGACTTTGGGGGGGGGGGGGGCAAAGTACGTTTAACCTCTAACCAATAAAATTTGAAGTTCAATACCAATTTGTACTAACATGAAAAAAATCAATAATGTTACGATAAAATATTAAACTATATATTCCTTGTCAACATAGTTGAGTATCAAAAGATGATCATACAATTGAGAATATTTTTTTGCCCATATTCACTTACAAAAAGTAGTAACTATTTCTACGTGCATTTATTTACTAAAATTCGGCATCTTCAATTAAGCTCGACACTCTTTCATAATATCAAAAGTATGAATGATAGAGTCTACATCAAACCTTCGAGCAATGTCTTTTTCAATGTACGTAATCAAGTAACTAGCTAGAAAACCATCTTCCATTCTATTGCGCAATTTAGACTTAACAAGTTTCATAGCTGAAAATGCACGTTCCGATATAGCAGTTGAAATAGGTAAAATTAACACAAGATGGATCAATCTATCAATAAGAGGATAACTTGTTGACTTTTTTGTTTTCGCCAACATTTGACACAACTCAGAAATTGTTGACAGCTTCTGAAACTCGGGAAGTATGGAAATATCAAGCTCATAGTTTTCCAACTGATCCGTCAAATGCAATTTTTCTTGCTCGGAGAAATCCGTGGGATAAAATTTATTTGCAAGATTGCAAATATCCTCAATTTTGAATGATCTATAACCATCCCTAGGATCCAAGGCTGAGCTAAGAACAAGCAATCCCATTACATCTCCCTTAAACCTATTGTTTAATTCTTGTAATTGAGAATCAACTGTAACCATAAAAATATGAACTCGAAAATAATGTTCCACGGTGAGCTGACCTCTTTCAGAACGAGACTGACCTTGGCAAAGGACAGCACATATCAGGAATCTATATACCATGATCATTGGAAAATAATTTAATTTTCTCCAACAATGGAACCCATCCATCTTCTCTAAATTTTTGAATAAGTTTCTTCGTTATAGACACCAAATGCATTGCATTTAATATATCTTGAGATTTACTTTGCAAAGCTTGGCAAAGATCATCAATAATCTCCATGAAATCCCTCATAAGATGTAAAATGAAGACAAACTCAAAAGATGTAATGGAATCGTAAACTCCATCCGCCTCGGCTTGTTGATTCAATTTGCTTCCATGATTAATTATGTTTCTTAGGACTGCACAAGTAGCACTGAACATGTTTATCAAACTACAAATGGAACCCAAATGAGAACCCCATCGAGTATCTCCAGCCCGTTTCAATGTTCCAATCTGACTTTTTCCTTTACCAATTTCGAATTCATCATCAATGGCAAGCTTTTCAACAATATTTGCAGTCTGAGCAACTCTTAATTGATCATGTCTTTTGCAATATGAGCCAACTATATTAATTGCTCGAGTCAAGTAAGAGAAAAATTGATTGATAGACATAACCTGTTTAAATGCTCCTACTAAAACCAATTGGAGCCGATGAGCAAAGCAATGAACATAATATGTGAATGGATACTCAACACAAAATAGAGCCTGCAACCCAGTCCATTCTCCAGACATGTTACTGGCACCATCATATCCCTGACCATGAATATTTTGCACACTAAGGTTATGACGAGAAAGGACAATATAAATTTCTTCTTTCAAAGTTGCCGACATGGTGTCTAACACATGAACTATGTCAAAGAAATCTTTTATAAAACCATATTTATCAACAAATCTCAAAATAATTGCCATTTGCTCTCTTTTCGATTCATCTTCAGATTCATCAACTAGAATGCAAAAATTCCCATCATTAATCTCCCAACGAATGAATTTCCCAGTGAGAGTCCACGTTTCCACCATCCACACCGACAGCTCCGACGAAGCCTCCGCCGGACCACCGACAACAAAGCATCTCCGTATCCCTTTGTAAAAGTTTCATATTTTACACTTTGACCCACTAAAGTTTCTAAAATTTTGCTTTCATCTTGACCTAATTTAAAAAATACATATACATGAAATTTAAAATAAATTATTATATATGTTAACTAATTCACAAAAAAAAAAATCCAAATAGTTTAAAAATTTGGGAGGCTACTCTATATAATTTTGAAATTATCTAAAAAAAAATTAGGGGTGCGAACTCCTATAATTTTAAATTATTTTAAAATTTCTAGTATAATATATGATATTTTTCAAATTTTTGAGGGTGCGGCCGCCCCCCCTAGATCCATCCTTGGGTTCAACTGTCGAGGTTCAACCAGAATCGAACCGTGATGTAATAAATATATTAAAATTATATTTAAATAAAAATATAGTAATAAAATTATAAATTATAAATATTAAATTATCTTAAATATTTCTCCTAATATTTTTTTTTACTAAAAAATATAATAATATATTATAAAATATTATTAATTTTAATTTTGGAAGAGGAAATCAAATATTCAATATTCCCTCCATATAATTTTAATTCAAATAATTTGATTGAAAGAAGGGCAAACAATTTGGAGGGATATCAAAATTTCAAGTCTCCTTCTAATATATTTGATTGAATCCCACACAGATTCCTTGAGTTTTTTTTAAAGAATTTTTTTTCGTATAAATAGGTAGGAACTTTTACAATAATTTCAAGCTCTTAATGGGATTCTTCACAAGACGAGATCCTTAAAAGAGAGTTTCCAATTAAAATTTTCTTATATAATATATATATATATAATAAGAAAGAAAGAATGGAAAGAAAGAAATAATAAAAAAAAAAAAAAGTTAGAAAATATCAAACAAAAAGTTCAAAATTTTTAATTTCATCTACCTACCGAACCAGTCCCGGTTTGGCGATTCAACCGCCGATTTTCCCAGTTCTCTCAAAATAAGTCGGTTTTTGGTTTCGAACAGTTTAGAGGGCATATGATGGGTCGTTTAACACACCAAAATTAAATACTAAACTATACCAAATTCAATCAGAATAATGGCAAGTCCAGGTATCAATCCATAGGGACAATTGTGAAATTAAACTAATTTAATTGTTAAATTCCTAAATTAATTTTGATAAAAAGATTGATTGTTCATAACATAATTTAATAACAAATAAATTAAACTAAGGAATTAAATTATCAATAATAATTGAAATTGGGTTTACTGAATTGGGGAAAAATCCTAGGGTAGAGAATTCACCACTAACCACATAATTAGGGTTTCCAATTGAAATCAATTATGCTATGGTTTGAACGGATTAATGTTTCGCAACTACAAACTCGAAGCATTTGACAAGAAGATCATCACATTCAATGTACGAGCACGAACCATCTCAAGTAATACGAATCGTTCACTCTAAACTAAGGTAGTGATACGACTCGTTTCTCGTAGTATGGTTCGTCTCATACCTTGAATGTGAAGGAATAGAAAACACATGTATGGATAACATTCAACAATCACAGAAAGTCAAATATTCGAAGAGATAATGAAAAATATATAAAAGAAACTTCTAAATCACCATACAAATGTTCAAACCTTTACATAATTAAAAATCAAAAAGAAAACAAAATAATTACACGGCTAGGGTTTCATCAAAACCCTAGAAAAGAAGACTAGCCACTCATGGAGGAGTGGAAGGAGGTAGATGGAGAAGAAACCACCATGAGAGACATCCTTGAAGCTTTTGTTTCCCTCTCTTTCCCAAACCCTAGCCTCTCTCTTTAGGTCAAAACAATTTCAGAACCCTAGAAAAGCCTTTTCCTTTTCTTTTTATACTTTTACTCACTTCCAAACAGGTTTAAAACGTCAGTTTGACTTTCCCAGAAAAAGTCAACTCTGTCCAAATTTTGTCTTTTTGCCCATTTTATGCTCCGACGATGTACAATCTGATTGACATTCAACACACATAAAGTATACAGTTTGACCAACAAGTGAAGTTAAGAGATTCTAATTAATGGCCTCAATGATGTACATTTCAGCCTTAATCACATCCCCCAACTTACTACTTGCTAGGCCTCAAGCAAGTAACAAAAATAAAATTAAATTAAACAAAATCTATCGATTTCCTCTTTCATGGGAAAACGGTTGCATTTAGCATATGCAACAAGCCTTTAAACCACTAAGTTACCCCAAGTGGGCGAGTAAAGTCTCGTGAGGGTTTCCAGAAATGATATCCACAAACATTAACATATTCATATATACTCAACAACAAATGACCACACTACTCTACCTAACAATCAACTTATGTACCACTACAGTGTGATATTACGACATCATGAGTCATTAAAGGCACAGTGGACAAGCATGAAGGAACCTATTGAGTCAAAACTACAATTCAGTTAATACAAAAGTAAAGTTCCCTGTACTTGTGCATGCTAGTAGAGAAGTCATGAATACCCTCGGTGTAAAGTGCAATCTCCATATTAGTTAACTATCCACTATAATAGCCCAGTGTAACTCATAATAACACCCAACATATACAGAAAAACTAACCTGTTGCAGCCAAGATTCTCAAAAGTTTTTTTTTTTTTTTTAATAACTGTGCAATGTCCTGATCCATTAAGCTTTCTAATCAACCCATGTAGCAGGTTTTGGGCCAATGACTCCCAAACCAGACGGTTTTAGGGCATTAGATGTAGCGACACCCCTATGGGCTTAATAACTCGAGTTGAAAATGCTACGAATCCGAACTAGTCATTCTTCTTATTTTTCCTTAACTGTGCAATGTCCAAGTCCCTTAAGCTTTCTAATTAACCCATGTAGCAAGTTTTGAGCCAATGACTCCCAAACCAAACGATTTTAGGGCATTAGGTGTAGAGACACCCCTACGGGCTTAATAACTCGAGTTAAAAAGGTTACGAACCCAAACAAGTCGAGTTTTTTTTTCCTTCATTTTTTTTTTTTTTTTAAGAATCTTGGCTCCTCATTTATTCTTTTCTGCAACTCTAGCTATTATCAATGATGTACACCAGGGATTATAATAAAAAGATCACCGCTATGATAGTGTGTTCATGTGAATTAAGGCATACTCATGACAAGTGTATTAATACCACAAACACAGACAACTCTCCTCGTGCAAACATCGCATGCAAGTATCTACCCAATAAACCATTTTCATACAAGTCTACTATGCTCTCCAATAAATATATGCAAATATCATCACCCTACTAGCCAAAAGTCACATCAAATGAAGTAATGCAATCAAGTGAAACAGGTATAAGCATGAATTATGAGCCAAATAGAAATGCACAAAAAAAAATATAACCATCATCCCCCAACTTGAATATGACATTGTCCTCAATAGAAAAGTAAAGAGAAATGAGAGAATATTACCTGAATTGTAGGTGCACATCTAGGTAGGCAGAGAGTAACATATGCACACTTCATTTTTTTTTTTTTTCGAAGAGATAAAAACGAAAATAATTAAATAAATGAAGAAAAATGACCTTAAATTAAATTAGCTAAACTATAAAATAAACTAAACTACAAAAGAGACTAAAGTATAGAATAAAATAATCTAAACTAAACATTTTTTTTTTTTGAAATTAATAGAAGAGAAGAAAATAAAATAAAATAAAAACTAAACTACTTAATAATTAAATGAAAAATTACATCATAGAATAGAAAAAATAAAAATAACATCACTAACTAAACAAATAAAAATAAAACAATCAACAAGCTAATTAAACTAATGAGAATCAGTAACGAAACAATTTAAACTAAACAAATATAGAAAATAAAAAAAAAACTAAATTAGGATTATTGTTAGCACCATGATTTCGGAGGTTTTTTTTTTTTTTTTAAGAAAATAAAAAAATAAAAAATAAATAAATAAAATACGAATTTTTTTAATATATATACATAAAATAATAATAATAATAATAATAATAATAATAATAATAATAATAATAATAATAATAATAATAAATTTATAAATAAACAATTATATATTTATTTATTTGTAAAATTTATTTAGGTATTTATTTAAAATTTATTAACTTCAATAAATTAAAAATGAAAGAAAAGATAATAATAATAATAATAATAATAATAATAATAATAATAAAATAAAACCAAATGCACCATTTCCGCACATGGCCCGCACCTGCTTATCAAGCAGAGTGCAACCTCTCAATTGCACAATTTCCCACACGTGCAGGGCCTAGGCCGTATGTGCGGCGATTTGCACCCCCTTGCGCAAATATTTTTTTTTTTTGTAATGATCGTCGTCCCGCACGTGCGGGGCCCAAGCCGCACGTGCGGCTTGGTTGATGCACCAACGCTCGCACTTGCTTTTAAAGCAGGGGGCAACTTTGATTTTGTGAGTTTTTTTTTTTTAACAAGTACAACAAATTTTTTTTTTATTATTATTATTTTTAAAACGAACAAGTATAACACTCTTTTTTTTTTTTTGAAAAAAAAGAAGAAAATAAACATGAAAACATGCCCTTTTTTTTTTTTTTTTTTTTTATAAATGTGGTTGAATACTTGATTTCCCAAATACCACAAAGCAGAAATCAAGGTCTTACCCAGGCTAGGGAGGGTCCCTTCCACCCACACGCATGCAATGACCTTTTTCTGCCACATTGCAACAGCATACTTTAACAAAAACAAGAAGTACTCGCAAGCGTACATGCTTCAAGAAAATGGAAAACTAACTCCCAACACCTAACAAAAGGCACCAGAGTTATGGCATAAAGTTGCCACTTCAGAATCCCCCAGGTAATAAAACCCAGCATAGTTTATAGCCTTCGGGCTAATACAACCCAAATATACTTAACCATTTCTACCTTCAATTGACATCCGAAATAAATATAGCAAATAAGAAAATAACGGAATGCCTACTAAAGGTATAATCTTCATGCGAAAATCACAGGTACTACTTTTCTCCCTAACTGTGTTTGTAACTTTCCCTATTCTCCAACAGGATGGCAAACTAGGTTGATTCGGTATCCAGAATCGAGGCGCATAAAGCTACCTCAACCTATGGGGTTGCCATACAGAGTTCAAGCCGAGGTAGTTTTGAAGCAATCTCCACACCCCTGGGTATTTAAACCAGATTCTAGTCTCGAAAATCTCAAACCTTTGTGTTCTAGGCTTTGCTATTCGAACTCTAGTTTCCACCGTCTCAGTTGGTCTCCTAGGAACTCACTACAAACACGGTTAGGTGGCTATACCAAACCGTCAGATGCTGTTCGGGCACGGCTAACACTAAAGGAATTACACATTTAGAGGATTTAAAGTCTCCTCGACGCAAATAAAGCATAACGAGAACAAAGAAAAACAGAATAGCATAGAAGGGAAAGAAAAAAAAAAAACAATCTATCAATCATAGTAAAATGGGTCCATCAAAGCAATGGACTCAATCATATCCCCATTCCCAATCCCCTCTATATATGGTTTCAATCTTTGGCCATTCACTTTGAAAGTGTGGCTAGTCTTTGGATCTCGCACCTCAACGACGCCATGAATAAATGTCTCGACAACTACAAAGGGGCCATCCCATCTTGATCTTAGCTTACTCGGAAAGAGTCTCAATTTTGAATTAAAAAGTCACACTTTTTGGTCGGGTTCAAAGAATTTCCTATTAATGTGCTTGTCATGGAATTCTTTAGTCCGAGCTTTGAAAACTCTCGAACTCTCATATGCATCATTCCGGATTTCCCCCCAAAAGTAATACCTGACCTGTGAAAAGAATCGGTCTTTGTCTTGCTTAGACCAATTTTGCGAAATTTGCCCAATGGCCAAGTAATTCACAATATGTGCAAAACACGGGGGGCTCGCTTGTAACAACTCAAAGAGTTGTTCGTCCAAAAATGAATCATGCAAAATGAGTGTGGCCGGGAGTGGCTTCAACTCAAGTGTAGGTGGTGTGACCGAAGATAGTATGGCAGGCTCTCGACAGAGGAAGAAGTGACTCAAACCGGGTTTTCCATGGAGGAAAATTCGGTGTAGAAGAAGAATTAAGCAAGACATTCACCTCCTCAACTGACCCATCAATATCAAAATTTTCAAACCCAAAATGAGCTAGACAAGCCTCTAAAGGGTCCTCTACAAGAATGGAGGGCAAAGCCTCCTCCACAATCTCATCCACAACATCTACTAATAAGCACTCCTCTCTCTCATGAGGTTGTTGGGATGCTTGGAAAACATTAAGTTTCACTTGCATGTTGCCAAATGAAATTTCCATAACCCCAGTCCGACAATTGATGCATGCATTGGCCGTAGCCAAGAAAGGTCGACCTAAGATCACCGGGATTTGTTTCTTAGAACTGGCTACCGGTTCCATATCTAACACCAAAAAGTCAACAGGGAAGTAGAACCTATCAACCTTAACTAGCACATCCTCAATCATGCCACGTGGCACTCTGAGGGACCGGTCAGCCAATTGAAGAGTGACAGTAGTGGGCTTCAACTCGCCAAGCCTAAATTCCTCGTACACAGAGTACGGCAATAAATTGACACTAGCCCCTAAATCTAATAAGGCCCTATCAATGAAATGGTCCCCTATAATGCATGCAATGGTTGGGGCACCCGGGTCTTTAAGCTTAGGAGGTGTGTCATTCAACAAGATGGAGCATACTTGTTCCGTGAGTAGGACCTTTTGAGACACATATGTCCTAGATTTACAATTTTGTGTACGAAGGTCCTTCAAAAATTTGGCATATGATGGTACTTGCTTAATCGCCTCCAACAGGGGGAGGTTGATTTTTACCTGTTTAAAGACATCCATCATTGCCTCCATAGATGCCGCATTCTTATTAAAAGGGGACGGTGTATCAAGGCATTGGGGAAAGGGTGCCTTAGGCACATATGGAGTGCTAGGGACTAAGTCATCTCTCTTAAGTGTTTCCCTCTCACCCTTGCTCTCACTAGGTGAACCACCGTGGTCACCCTTCTTAACTCTAGTTGCATTAGACGCAATTGGCTGAGGCTCTAACTCCCTACCACTTCTCAAAGCAACTACCGCCTGTACTTGCTCATGTTGCTTCCCATTCCCACCCGAACTCTCTGCCCCGTATTGTCCCTTAGGGTTGGCTACAGTTTGACTTGGTAATTTTCCCTCCTCTCTCCGATTCATGTTGTTAGCCATTTGACCCAATTGGGTCTCTAGCTTGGCAATAGAGTGAGTGTGGGAGTGAACTACCGGTGTTAACCCCTGAAGTTCTGAGAGGACTTCCAACACCTGAGTCTCAAAGGCAGAGTTTCCCTGAGGAACAGGCGGGGGTTGTGGTTGTGGTTGCCGGTATGGTTGTGGGGGTCGATAAGGTTGCAGTGGTCGGTAAGATGATTGGTTGGCAAAATTATTGAAATTCTGCCTTAGTGGTGGAGGATTGTAAGAAGTGCCTTGTGAAAGGGGTCTCCATGAGAAATTAGGATGATTTCTCCATCCTGGATTATATGTGTTGGAGTATAGGTCATTACCCGGGTTGGAGAATCCTTGAGCCACATTCACATGCTCTTGGACTAACTCCAGAAATTGTGATGCCGAAGGGCACTCACTCAAGTCATGAGTAGGGCTCACACATATAACACATGCCTCATGGAATTGAGGCTGATCTTGCTGGGTAGGGGCATGTCCCGTAGCTAATAAGTGGTCTATCTTGCGGGATAGTGCCTCTACTTGTTGGGCTAACTCTAAGTTTTGCCCGACCTCATAAATGCCCCCTCTTTTCAGGGCTCCAACTACTGGTTGCCAGACTTGCCGGGCTGCGGAGGCATGGTGAAGGGAATTATCACTTAGGTTCTCAAACAATTGCCATGCCTCGGCATCATTTTTAGACATGAATGTCCCACCACAGGACGAATCCACCATTTGACGGTGCGGCTCAGTTAAGCCATAATAAAATGTTTAAACAAGTTGCCAATCAGGCACTTGGTGGTGGGGACACTGTTGGAGAAGGTCTCGAAGTCTTTCCCACGTCTCATGGAATTGCTCGCCGTCCATTTGAGCAAAGTTTGTGATGGCTCGCCTAAGTTGGTTGGTTTTACTTATGGGAAAGTACTTCTCCAAGAACCGTTGCTGTAATTGGTCCCAAGTTGTGATTGAATTAGCAAGTAAAGAATTTAGCGAGTGTTTGGCTTTATCCTTTAACGAGAATGGAAATAATCGCAACATTAAGGCCTCATTTGTGAAATTCTGGATCCTCACTGTCGAGCAAATTTCCAAAAATTCATTCAAATGCTTATAAGGGTCATCATGAGTTAGTCCATGGAATGATGGGAGCATTTGTATGGAGCTGGACTTAATCTCATAATGAGCAGCAGTGGTGTTGGTTAATTGGATGCATGATGGTGATGTATATGCATTGGGTGTGAAATAATCCTTAAGGGTCTGGTTAGGCACATTCGGGACATTAGGATCTGCCATCTCTAACGGCTCAATGTATGAATATGAATATCCAAGTCTAGGAACACGGGTAGAGGCCTTAAGTCTCCTAAGGATCCTTTCTAGTTCAAGGTCCAAACTCCACAATTTAGGGCGACAAGAACGACGCCCGTGCATACACTACCCACACACACACAATAAGTTCGACTCGGTGCACTAAGTTACGAAAGCAGAATGCTAAAAGAGAAATACTCACTGCGATTCAACGAAAACGCTTTACTCGTCTTGCGAATACTTGACGTGTAGACGTTGTCTCCAACCTCTATTTGAGCTTTGACTTTTGTTTTAGCACTTTGGTGCTTTGCTTGTGAGTGTTTGCTTTTGTTTACTCACTTTAGTGCTGCGATTTCTTTTTTTTTTTAAAAAAGCTCAGCTGCGTTCTGCTTGCACTTCAATGATAGCTCCAATTTCAAACGCTCTGCACACTTAACAACACCAAAAGCATAAAATCCTAAACTAAAAATTAAAATAAGAATGTAACTTTAAATTAACTAATTTCGCCAAAAGTCTCCGGCAACGGCGCCAAAATTTGATGGGTCGTTTAACACACCAAAATTAAATATTAAACTATACCAAATTCTATCAGAATAATGGCAAGTCCAGGTATCAATCCACAGGGACAATTGTGAAATTAAACTAATTTAATTGTTAAATTCCTAAATTAATTTTGATAAAAAGATTGATTGTTCATAACCTAATTTAATAACAAATAAATTAAACTAAGGAATTAAATTATCAATAATAATTGAAATTGGGTTTACTGAATTGGGGAAAAATCCTAGGGTAGAGAATTCACCACTAACCACATAATTAGGATTTCCAATTGAAATCAATTATGCTATGGTTTGAACGGATTAATATTTCGCAACTACAAGCTCGAAGCGTTTGACAAGAAGATCAGCACATTCAATGTACGAGCACGAACCATCTCAAGTAATATGAATCGTTCACTCTAAACTAAGGTAGTGATACGACTCGTTCCTCGTAGTATGGTTCGTCTCATACCTTGAATGTGAAGGAATAGAAAACACATGTATGGATAACATTCAACAATCACAGAAAGTCAAATATTCGAAGAGATAATGAAAAATATATAAAAGAAACTTTTAAATCACCATACAAATGTTCAAACCTTTACATAATTAAAAATAAAAAAGAAAACAAAATAATTACATGGCTAGGGTTTTATCAAAACCCTAGAAAAGAAGACTAGCCACTCATGGAGGAGTGGAAGGAGGTAGATGGAGAAGAAACCACCATGAGAGACATCCTTGAAGCTTTTGTTTCCCTCTCTTTCCCAAACCCTATCCTCTCTCTTTAGGTCAAAACAATTTCAGAACCCTAGAAAAGCCTTTTCCTTTTATACTTCTACTCACTTCCAAATAGGTTTAAAACGTCAGTTTGACTTTTTTCAGAAAAAGTCAACTCTGTCCAAATTTTGTCTTTTTGCCCATTTTATGCTTCGACGATGTACAATCTGATTGATATTTAACACACATAAAGTATACAGTTTGACCAGCAACTGAAGTTAAGAGATTCTAATTAACGGCCTCAATAATGTACATTTCGGTCTTAATCAGCATATTCGAACCGAAACATCGACCGGTGGACGATTCAACCAGTTAAACTAGCCGGTCCAGTCCAGTTTTCAAAACCATGCCTGGCACTAATTTTGACATTAAAGGGTGGTTTGGAATTATCTAAATAAGTGTACTTTTTGACTTTTTATAAAATATGGATTGGGTTTGAAGTGATGTGGGAGAGAGGTGATGTGACTTAAATAGGATAGTGACTTTTGATTTTTTGCCCTTTTTAGATTATGACAAACAACACCTAATATATTATTTTTATAGCATTTTTATGTATAAAATTTGAATATAAAGAGTTTTACTTTATAGTAAAATAGTAATTAGATGGAAATATAAGGGTGTGGGCAGTACAATTTGGTACTATTTAAGGGTAAATTTATAAATTAAATTGTAAATGGTGAATTAACAAATAAACGAAAGAATTTTGAGCAATTTTAATTTGTTAGTTGATTGAAAAATAATTTTAAAAAGCAAATATGCTAGCGACCCAAATTAATCCACCTAAAAAATCGTGGATGGGTGATTGTGTGGTAGAGATTAATTTGTGTAGTTTTATGTGTAGAATAAATCTAATTCACAAGATAAAAATTCTGGATTGATAAAGGTGGATTCGTAGTATTACTCTTTAAACAATTATCGAACATTTGTATAAATATATAATACTCTCTCGTCTCAAAATATTAGTCTTTTATTCAATTTTCATTGTCCCAAAATATTAGTCAATTTTTAAAAATTAAAGAATAAAATAATATGAATTTACTATGTTGCCCTTCTTTTAAATTCATTAATAACACAAAAAGTACAATTATGACAATTGATATTCCTAAAAAAATGTATTATGAAAAGATAATTTTGAAAAATTAAATATTTTAAAATGCAATAATTGTACTATAAAAAAAATTAGATTTCCCAAAAGAGACTATTATTTTAGGACGGTGGGCATACTAATTTATATAATATTTTTCATATATAAAACACTAATTTACAACAAATTTCACATTTTAAACCTTTGTCACATTAATTTTACTTTGATATTTCATTAGAAGAAAAAATATGTATGTATTAATTATAACATAGCAGAATGGTTTCGAAAACGAATTATAAATTTTAAATTATAGATCAAATTAGCTTGTAATTAGCGAACTAATCAATATAAATTAAACAAATCAATATGAATTAAGCGATATTTTACACCTTTACAATCTATTAATGGTTTTGTAAGAATATATATTTTTTTAGGAAAATAAAAAATCTCCCTAATTTTCTTCCCCCTAATCCCCCTAATTTCCTTTTCTGGAAACTGTTTTCTTTTTTTTTTTTTTCTTTTTTTTTTCTTTTTTTTATACTTAAACAGGAAATTCGGGGGTTTCGAGGGGAACCCCCTCGAGCTACCAATCAACTTTGATTTTTTTAATGATTACGTAAGCTTTTTGAATCAAATAAATAAAAGTTTAATATAAAATTTGCGGAACCGCTACAGAGCTCGAAAGAGCTTGGCTCGAATTGGCTCGAGGGGTCAAAACGACGTCGTTTTGACCCTTTTTTTTTTCTTTTCTTTTTCTGATGTTTCAACTCCATCTTTTTCTCTATATCTTTTTTTTTTTTTTGCAGATCAACGAAGACCAGGTGCAGAAGAACGAAGGAGGAAGGAGGAAGGAGGAAGGAGGGAGGAAGAGGAGGAGGAGGAGGAGGACTGAAGGGGGCAAAATATTCGGGGGAGGAGGAGGCGGAGGAGGGGCGACGGCGGCGGGGCTGGGCTGGGCGACGATCTACCGCCGTTGACGGCCTGGGCTGGGCGACGATCTACCGCCGTTGACGGCCTTCTCCTCCACTGCTGCATCTTCTCCTCCCTCTCCCTCTCCCTCTCTTCTCCTTCTCTCTCTCTTTTGTGTTTCGAGCCACAATTCGAGCCTGAAATTCGAGCACTGAAACATTTCCGTAAAATTTGAGACACGATTGTTCCTTTATTAAAGTTCACTGGTTTGATACATGGACATCCCGGTCTATTCGTTTATTTCGGCTCATGAGTATAAGTTTATTCATAACAAAATTCAATGAGATTCATATCCGTTATCTTTGGTTTGACTTTTAAAATGTGTTTTTATTATAAAAAAATTAAAAATTTACAAAATTCAAAAATAATTTGGTAAAAAATTTTAAAAAATATTTATCATTTTATATAATTTTATTTTTTGGGATCCATCATTTTGTGATACATATGTGTTCTATTTTTTGGAATAATTCTGTGTTCTTGACACTGCTCTGACATTAATATATTATTTTTGTAGCATTTTTTATATACAGATTTTGGTTATAAAGGATTTTACTTATATTAAAATAATAATAAGATCAAAATATATTTTTTTTTACATCTGGCTGGCTGTCGTAATCTATTTTAATCATTACGTAAGATTTTTTTTTTCTTTTTTTCTAATGATTATGTAAGCTTAGAAGACCAGACATGGGTCATTATTATGCAGTGCACACCGTGGTGATTGCTGTGTGCTTGGTAGAGCCTGTTTTTAGTCTTTTTTTTTTTTTTTTAATGATTTAAATTATTTAATTTTTACAAAATATTGAATATAATATATTTATAAAAGTATCAAGTTAGTCGAATATCAATATCACTTTTATCAAATCATATTTGTAAATATAAAAATAAATTATAAATATGATTGTAAGTATAAAATTAAATGAAAATGTTATTAATCTCTGATTAATTTAATTTTTTATAATTATATTTTACTTGATATTTTTTAAAAAAAATAATAATTTAAATTATTAAAATGGAACCCAAAACATGCCTCATGAGACGTACAACAGTGAGAAGACCGGCTAGCAGTGGAATATAAAATTTACTTATATTAAGATAAAGGATTTTACTTACATTAAAATAGTTTAGACAAAAATATATTTTTTACACATGGCTAGCTGTCGTAATCTATTTTAGTTATTAATTTTTTTTTTTTTTTTTTTTTTAAACGATTATGTAAGCTTAAAAGAGTGGATATGGGTCACTATTATGCAGTGTACACGGGAGTGGTTGTTGTGTCTGGTAGAACACATTGTGTCTGGTAGAACACATTTTGAGTTTTATTTTAATGATTTAAATTATTTATTTTTTAAGAAATATCGAATATAATATACTTGTAAAAAATTAAGCTGGTCGAATATTAATATCACTTTCATCAAATCACATTTGTAAATACAAAAATAAATTGTAAATATGATTGTAAGTATAAAACTAAATATAAATACAATTAGATGAAAATGTTATTAATATTCGGTTAATTTAATCTTTTTTATAATTATATTTTGCTTGATATTTTTAAAGAAATAACCATTTAAATCACCAAAATATATCTTAAAACAAGTCAAGCAAGACGTACAACAGTGAAAAGACCGGATAGCAGTGGAATATAAAATTTCAATATAAATTTTGCTGGTCCAATACATCCCGTTTTATTCGTTTAATTCACCTCTTGTGTACGAGTCATCCATAACAAAATTTACTGAGATTGATATCTGCTATCTTTGGTTTGATTTTTAAAATCCTTTTTATTAAAAAAAAAATTAAAAATTAAAATTAATTTAGTTAACAAAATACAATTACTTATCATTTTATATAATTTTATCTTTTGGGGGTTAAAAATAATTTTTAAAAATTTAAAAATATCTCTTTGATATTTATTTTGGTCAAATTAATTTCTATTTAAAACAATAAAATAAAATAATTTTAGAAAAACAAATTGAACATGGTCCATAATTGTAGCATATGATTTTATTATTTCCTTTTAAAGTGTGAAAGGTAAGTACTTGAAAATAAGTATTACAATTAAATTTCTTTTGCAAGATTGAGATGGTGTTTGATAAGTCAATTCAATATTTAAATTTTCATGTATTAAAATAAGTTTGTTTGATAACTATGTTCATATTAAATTCTTAAAATGTGGTCTACAAACTTTTTTCTATTTTTTTTTAATTTTTAAGTAATTTAAAACTTATTTAATACTGACTTAATTGACTACTTATGTATAAATATCAACATGTATCGCTATGATCTCACCACCATTTTGTGCCATCACTACCATTCCTACCCTAACCCCACCACCACGACCACATCTAATATCGCTGCTACCGCTACCACACCTAACCCAACTCCCACCGTCGTTACTACCACCACCTCTACCACCATCATCATCACCATCGCCACTAGTACCACCATGGTTACCGCTACCACTATAACTACTACTATTACTGTCACAATTCTCCATCTTTACCACCATCACTAATCATAGCCACAACCAACATTGTACCACAACTACCACCACTTGTCTATCTCAAATACACCACCCCTTTACCATCACCACAACCACTTTCACACCACTACCATCACCACCATTGCCACCACTCCTACTACCATCACTACCATCTTACCACCATAATATAAAAATAAGACCAGAAAATTTGAAAATAATAATTTTAAATTTCATCATATAAATATATATATATATATATCAAATTACTTGTTTTAATTCAGTACTTAACATTTTATCAAATTATTTTTTAACCTAAAAAATTTAGCATTTAGTTTTCACTACTTAATTGTTAGCTTTCAATTTCCACTTTTATCAAACACCACTTAAGATGATGTTTGATGCAGGTTTTTATAAGTTGAAAATTGATTTATAGAAAACTAGTGTTAAAAACACTCCAATTTTCAAATAACTTTTTTTTTTCCTTATTATTATTATTATTTTTTTAGTTTAGTTAAACTATTTTTATCTAATAAGCTATAAAAAAAACAAAAAAAAAAAATGCACCAAACGCTTTGCATAGACTCTTAAAATTTGAAAATATGAGTAACTCTAACAAATTACACGAAACTTTTGATAGGTTTTATTTATTTACTTATTGGAAAATTCTCCAGTGTGCACCCTTTGTATGTAACCTAAGACGAAAATATATAATTTTACTACAATTTTTTTTTAATTTTAATCACAAAGTGTACTATCTCTCCATAAATTAGCGTAACAAAAATTTCATAACGAAGTCACAAATTTTTTGTAACATCAACCACATAATTTTGGACATTTTCCTTACGCTAATTTATAGTAAGATTACACAGTTTATGGTTGATATTTTGACATTTTATGATAAAATTACATATTTTTGTGATAGGTTGCGTGGTATGCACCCCTAAAAGGGTGCACATCGGAGCATTTCACTTGTTTATTTATTTATTAAGCAATAGTTCTTATATTCAGTCGGTTTCTTTTCCTACACGCCTAGGGAATTTGGTTTATTTTTGAACATGTTCTACACGAGCAAGAAATAATGTTCTCGTATAATCCTGTTAATTAAGTTTGCGCTCCTTCAAACGTCATCGCTTTACTCCCTGAAAACACAAACGTGAGCTAGCCGGCGGGTGTGTGTCGGATACCTCTCCGATGCCTAAGTCAGCAAAAATAGACAAATAGACAAAAGGTCTGTATATTCGGGAATCAAAGTTGTGTGTTACCTCTACATAGGTTATGTTGTGAGCTTTTATAGGTTCTGCGTGGCACAATCCTAGTAGGACTCTTATCCCTCCATGTAGAGTCCTCCTAAGAATCACACTCCTGAAAGATAATGATTATCCTTCAACACCATCATCACTGCTTAAACCAAGTGAGATGGTTTTACCACGGTTGGATGATAGTATGACCGAGCTAACACTTACCTTTGACATACTCAATTCAGTGATTCTATACACAGTGCCTAGCTCGGTCCCCGTCCAAGTATACCTCGGTTCTAGTTGTCCAAACCGAGCTAACTGTAGCAATCCCTCACTGGGCTAACCAGGATGAGGTCGATCACGCAAGGCCCAGGCTCTTCAATCCATAGCTCGGTCGGAACTTCGCTTGGGTCAAGCTTGCTAGCTTTAAGACCGGGCTACATCAAACCTTACCCCGGTCCATTGTGTGGCCCAACTCACAAAGAAGCCTTTAGCTCGGCCCAATTATAAATTAACCTCTCAATTGCCCCTTAATTCCATCTGTGTTGCATGATTAGGATTACCTGTTATCAGCCGACCTAAAAAAAAAACTTTAGCCTTTCAACCGAGCTAAAATGCCACCGGGCTATGGATTGGTTCGGTCAAAAAACGTCTCTTCAGTCATGCCGTCATCTGAATCACTTGCTCATCTATAGACACGTGGTTGGCCCCTACTGGTTGAGTACAACTGTCAACGCCGACTTTGTATCTTGTGAATTTTGAACAGTCCCGCCTTTTTCACTCTCTTTACACAAAAACCATACATTTTGAACCAAACATTTCTACTATTCATCATCTTCTCTCTCTCTCTTTGAGCCTCCATTTTTCCAAACACAATGCCTGCGAAGCTCTTCCTTGCGACTTTGATCTTCATCATCTCGTCTTCATACTTGCAAGTAACTTAATCCCATTTCCTCTTTGTTTATATAGTTTCTGAAGTATGTAGCATAATACTCGTACACTTTTCAAAATACATATATCATTTTTGCTTCCATTTTTCTGGGAAAAAACTATGTAATAGAACCACTGTATTCATGAATAATCTAAAGAACGATGCGTTTAATCCAAAATAGAATTCCAACCGAGCTAGGAACCTGTTTGTACTTAAGGTGTGCACCTAGCCGAACTAGATTAAGTTCCAATAGATCTTACCTTTTGTTTCACTTAGCCGAACTAAGGAACTGTATTAGGTGTGTGCACTACCGAACTAGAAAGCTTTAACCAATGACCGGGCTATCACTTGGGACCAAACTAGCTATCTGATTTAGTTAAAACCGAACCAAGAATGCCACACCCTAAGCTTCAACCGGGCAAGGAACCTCTCGTTCTGCTTAACTGAGTTGAAGTCCTTCATTTCAACCGAGCTAAGAACAGACTGTACAACACGTAGCCGAGCTAGGTCTCCATTTATTTTGCCTTTGTTTCTTTTAGCACGGCCTAACGACCTGTACTTAACACTTTTCCTTTTCACTTTGCAGATTGACTAGGTTGGCCAGGCACACCTTTACACGCTCAATCGAGATACTGAAGGTCATCTCAACACCGAGCTAAATTATACATAATTTAAGGCCACATAGAGAAGTATAGATTTTTAGTAAAGTCTGCAGGGGTTATCGCCGAATTCCGCAAGGACTACAACATCCCTGATGATGTCCACCTTAGTTTAGCCGAACTAGACACAATTCCCTGGGAAAAACCGGGCTTTGTCCCTTTCAACGTCATATCCATTATAGAAGCCGGACTTTGATTCCCCGTCCAACCACTCCTTTGTGAATTCCTTAAGAAAACAAGACTTTGCCTTACCCAGCTTTCCACTAATTCTTACCAAATAATAAATGGCATCACCGAGCTAAATCGCCGGCTTGGCCTCAACCTCGGTTTAGCCGAGCTATTTCACCAGTACTCTCTAGGCCAGAACGAAGATGGCTGGGTTTATTATTTAAGAATAAGACGCCGTTGAGAGAAAATAATTAAAAATACACCTGACAAAGATGTAAATGATGATGATTTTTTCTGGGTCTCGGGCAACTTTGAAGACCAGGAGGCCCAGATCCCGGGCGACCGAATTAACTAGAATAAAGGAGTAGCCGGTATACATATCTCGGCTCACTTTGTGCATTCTTTACTCTGTTGGTCTCATTTTCAACCGTACTAACCGTTGTCTTTTTCCTTTATGCAGACTTGGACCATCTAAAGACCCAGCATAGTTACCCCAACCTTGATGCACTCCGCGCAGCACTAAGATATCCTAACTGAGGTTGGGCCGAACTACTCAACTTTGAGCCGCCATATAGATACAGCGGCAGGAGGAAAACCAGGGTGACAGATTTCCTTTTAGAGCCATCACCAGAACCTGATCCAACCCTTCCACAAATCAATCTCCTTCCATTAATAGAAGAGCAAGAAATGGCCAAGAAGAGGGCAGTCAGAGCACTTATTACTGAAACAGCTACTCAGGCCGAGGTCCCACAAGTTGGCCAAACAAATAAGGCAGTGGCTGCCCTTCCAACGGCCCGTGCCTCGTCATCCCGGCCGAGTAAGCATGCTCGCACTTCCTCCACTGAGCCACGCCTTGTCGATAAAGAAGACACCACCATATTTCCTCAATCCACCCAGCTGAGCCCAGAACCAGTACGTTCAAACCGGGCTAGCCCTTCAGAATGGGTGCCCAAGGTCACGTACAAGAACCGAGCTATCACTGATTCTGACTCAGTGGTCGCAGAAAAATACCACTCGCTGGCTTTTAACCTTGCTAAGAGTGTTTGCCTTCCAGCCGATATGGAGCACCACAACCATCTCACCAAGCTGAAGGCCATTCGTTCGGCAACAAAATCAATGGTGTTGGTAAGTTTTCCCTTTTCTTGTCCTAATTTGTACATCTATTTGCTCGGTTTTGCTCAAAATTGTTTCTCTCCTTTTGTAAGCCTTACAGAAGAACCACGTCGCTCACAAGCGCATGTTGGAACTGCGCAAAACAACAAGACAGGCCGTGGCAGAGGCCCATGCTAAATCCGCCGAGCTAGAAGAGTCCAAGAAGCAAATAGCCGAGCTACATACCGAGATGGCCCGCCTGATTGGTCTTGTCAGCTCGGCTAAAGCAGATAAGCAAAAGGCTGCGACTGTGCTAAAAGACAAATATTTGCGTGAGCTGGCCAAGCTCGAGAGAAAGAAGGACACTGAGATCGCCCGGTTGGAGAAAAGCGTGGAAGACGCCGAAGACCGGGGTTACAAGGAGGGGGAGGCCACTTACATCCAAAATTGTGAAGCTGCCAAAGATATATTCTTCAAATGTGGATAGAAGGCGGCGGTGACCAAGCTCGGTCATGGCCAAGAGACCGAGGTCTTCCAAAACCCTCATTCACATTACATACCGAGCTACATGGTGAAACATGCTACTGTCATTCAGCAAAAATTTCTTCAAGAAGGGGAGAACGAGGATCCTACTCCTGAAGGCAACGCCCAGCCCGGTCGCCAGTCTACCTCTCCCACTCCAGTGGTCTCCATGCCACCTCCACTTGTTGCGACTGTCGTGGTGCCTTCGACCGAGCTCAACCAAGGTGTGCTTACCACAACCGAGCTACCTCTGGGTGAAGACTAGGTTGTTTTGGACACCAACTTGGATGACCTTTTCACCTGATTTTTCTTTTCCATGTTTAACAAAAGAGTTTGTAACCAGGCTGAGGCCATACCTTTTGTACTTCTGATTTGGATTTTGAATGAAAATCTCTTTTCTTTCTGTTCGGTCTGTTCCACACCTGCACTTATTTTGTATTCATTGTAACATTTTCTTGCCAAGATACCTATCTCGGTCTTAACCTTGAAATCTATTTGGTCATACCCGCCATCCTCTTCAGCCTAGGTTTTTATCTTGGCTGAAGAGTACTAGAAGTTGGTTATTGCAGCCAACCACTCTTCAGCCTAGATCCTTATCTCGGCTAAAGAGTACTAAAAGTTGGTTATTCCAGCCAACCACTCTTCAGCTTAGATTCTTATCTCGGCTGAAGAGTACTAAAAGTTGGTTATTTCCAGCCAACCACTTTAGCCTTAATCCTTATCTCAGCTGAAGAGAGCTCAAAGTTGGTTATTCCTGCCAGCTTAGAGCTAAGTGTTTGGTTATTTCTGCCAAACTTCCTACAGCCCAGATCCTTATCTCGGCTTAGGAGAAGTAAGTGTTGGTTTTTCCAGCCAACCTCTTCAGCCTAGATCCTAATCTTGGCTAAAGAGAGCTCAAAGTTGGTTATTCCTGCCAACTTAGAGTAAAGTGTTTCGTTATTCCGACCAAACTTCCTGCAGCCCAGATCCTTATCTCGGCTTAGGATAAGTAAGTGTTGATTTTTCCAGCCAACCTCTTCAGCCTTGATCCTTATCTCAGCTGAAGAGAGCTCAAAGTTGGTTATTCCTGTCAACTTAGAGCTAAGTGTTTGGTTATTCCTGCCAAACTTCCTGCAGCCCCGATCCTTATCTGGGCTTAGGATAAGTAAGTGTTGGTGTGGACGCGCCCCGCGTGAGGGCCTCACCCCACAGTTCGGACTCGATTTGTGTCAGTTCTTAATTTTGAACCAAAGAGTCCAAATCCGGCAAATCGTTTTGAGAAAACAAATTTTTAGAAAAGAAGTGCCAAACATGGACTGCTTTGCTAGATACAGAGTCACCACCTAAATATTTTTTAATGGGGAAATTTAGGAAACCCTGACTCGGTGCCAAAGGCCACGTGTCCGTCATCACCAAAGTTGCCTCGGCTCGGGAGCTTGGGTACGATTGGGGAAGGTTAGCTATGAGCACCCCCTCTCGCCCGATCCGAAGATCGGCCTTTACTAACTGTAATATCTTGTTTTGAAAACATTACATGTCCTTATTCCGGTTATTAGCCTAGAATTACTATGTTATGCGCACAGTAAACAAGTATAGACCAAATCGCCCAAATTGGAACCAAACATTTCATGTTTTTTTTGAAAGTGATTTGCTACTTGCGAGTAGGCTAAAATGTAGGTTTTGCCACCCTTAAGTGGGCTTTAGAAAAGATGGTTTTGCCACTATCTAGTGGGCTTAAAACTCACAGTTTTAATGCATTATCCCAATTTAGGTAATTCAACCTCCATCCACAGGCATTCAAGCAGTTATATCACATAAGCAGCTAGCCTCATGGTAATCATGCTATTATGGCAACACTCACACGCATGCGGTATGCTAAAGCATAAATGCTTACTGAGTACTCCAAGCCAAAACAGAAGCTAGTTAGTAATCATATGCATGATCCTAGTTCATGTTAAGATGGCTAATACAACACATGCAAGATGCAACTACAATAGGCTCGGCTATCCTAAGGAATGGCATATGAGATACTACAACTAATAGGTACTCAATTTGGAATTGAAATACAAATACAGTTAGCATGATGTACCGAGCCCGATGCATGTAAGACAAATGTGTGGATGCACGCATGCATAGCATAAGGTATGCTAATTTAAATATGCCCTAGTCTACCATCATAAGCGGGTAAATAAAAGGGAAGAAAGACGTGGGATTGGAAGACATACACACACCTACACACACTTATTACAATACGCCCTCACACGGAGGGACCAAAAGAATAATACAGTCCGAATAAATAATACTAAATTAATTATTACAAAACTCCTAATTAATTAACAAATTGAATGCAAAATTAAAATGGCCACAGCCCCGCCTTCGAAATGTTTGGATGATGCATGCTCAACTCGTACTGCCCGGAAACCCGTTGCCATGGCACTGTTGCCTTTGTTTACACTGCCCTGCCCCTCTGAGGATCATATAAATTTCCAGACCTGTTTTGAATTACTCCCTGAGTGCTCCGGATTGCCACCGGCCAGAACAAAAGGCCACCGGCCATGGTAATTGGAGCATCGGCCAAAACTTGAATCACCAACCAGCCATTGGTGGCCGGTCGGCACTATATATGGTCGGCCGGCCATAAATTCCTGCAGAACCCTGTTTTTGACAGCAACAAGGGACAGACAGTGCATGGCATGGAAATTTCACAGCAATGTGTGCATGTACACACTCCCTATCATGCGATGAACTCAAGGGAGCATGGCCCTCGACCCTCGGGCCACCAATTAGGCATGATGGCCTAAGGACTCAAGCTTGCCATTCAATGTAAAATGCATGCAACACACAAATGAAAACTAACACCCTATCATGTTGAGATCAAGGGTCTTGGCGACCGAGGGTTGAGAGGTGTTACATCACTTGGAGTATGAACACTTCTCACCCCTCAAGTTTGGCTTGACACCCCAAACCAAACAATGCAATGCAATGTACGCAAGGTGGCTCAAGTATGCAACATGAGCAATGTGATGTGTCAAACATACAAGATGTAATGCCATGTAACTCATCATGCAAACTATGACATGAAATGCAACTAGCTAACAATACGCAAACATGCAATTGTGATACTAGGCAAGCATGAAATCAAAGCAATGCAATATGATCATGCAAGGATGGACCTAAAGTACAAAGGGGCAGACCTCAGTCTACCCTCCAAACAGTGGCCAAAATGCCCAAAATGATGAGCCAATGCTTATGCAAACATGTACACCACTAGGTCCAAGGCAAGGAGCATTCTACCACAACTACCCCAAGCACTCATGGCATGAACTTTCCAATACGAAATAGAGTTTCAATATGCAAAATTAGCACCCAAAACCCACTGATATGGCAACCTAAAGCTCAAACACTTAAGCATGTATAATGGCCCTTTTCAAGGCACAACAAAACAATTCTTCAAGGCATGAAATGGATGATAAGTGTAGGCATACAAGCATGAATTAGGGACTGAAATGGCATGTGAGATGACCCCAAATCACTTAAACAACCTAACCCAAGCATGCTCATGATTCACATAACCAATGCCAACATGCTAGAATGCTAAGGAGCCATATAAAGCATATCAAATATGACCAAACCAGCACCTAACAGACCCCAGGCATGGAAAAATATAACCAAGAACTTCACAAAGTAAAGTCAAAACATGAGAGCATGGTGGTCAAATGTCATGATACATTTCTAGGCAAAATGAAGGAACACAAAGCAAGTACAAAATGCATGCTAAGGGTCAACAAACCAACATGTAACAGAGATATAATACGACCCAAAACACCCAAAAATCCTCTGAAATGGAGTCATAAACAACTAAGTATGCATGCTACCATATTGAGCCAAAAACATGGATAAATGAGTCACAAAGGGGAGAGGGGTGTCCCTACCCTATACAAGACCTCAAACCTCCTTTTTCACCACTGAAAATCCATTAGATTTCAGTGGCGAGAAGACCAATACACAAGAATAACCAAAGCTTGCCAAAAGAGCACACAAAGAGACCAAAAGAGGCCTAAGAGGGGGACGTCAACCCCCAACACCAAAACAACCTTAATGAAGAATCTTAAGAATGAAAATACAAGAATTTTTTTAGTTATACACAAAGCCTAAATCAACATGCAAGATAGGTGAAAAACTAGTGCAAGATTGGGAAAACTAAAGCAAGATTGTTACCCTTGAAGAACTCTTGAAGAACAGCAAGATCAACCACCTTCCTCTGGTCAAAACCAGTCCAAAAACTCAAGAACAAGCCCTCCAAGCCCCTCAAAGTTGAAGTATGGTGTAATGGTGTGTGTCTTAGGGCAAAACTAAGGCAAAAACACACTTTTTAGGCCTCCAAACACACACAAAGGATGAGAGAGAGGGAGATATAGAGAGAGAGAGAATGTATATGACAGATATGTATATGTATGTCTCTGGTTTTTTTTTGTTCCACCCTTGACAATGGAGGAGGTGGGGTCCTTAAATAGACAAGGGAGATGTTTTGAAGCTTCTCCAAGAAGCTAAACTAAAAAAGGGTCAAAGGGGGCAAAAGGGGCAAGGCTTCCTGAGGAAGCTGGGACAGCTGGCAAGCTTCTTGAGGAAGCTAAGACAAAGGTCCAAGCTTCCGCAAGAAGCTAGACCAAAAGGGTGTAAAAGGTGCATAACAACCACACTATGCACGGGGAAGAGTGTTGGTGCATTCCAGCTGGCACAACTGGCATGCACCATGCCTAAAGTGTGCAAAAGGTGCATACCGGCCAGCAGAAGAGGTCACCGGCCAAACAAAGGAAAGGCCGGTGGGGTGTGGGGATGGCCAACAAGCCATTCCCTGCCCCTCAAAGCAAAAGCACAAGTATTTGGTACAAAACCAAACACAAAACAAATGAGTTGAGAGATCCTGAGGCAAGGCGCGCAGCCGAGGCCTCCGGGAACTCAAAACGAACACGAACATGGATGATCACCGAGTGTTCCAATGGTGACGTCCAAGTCTTGAGGACGGTCAAAAATGGGGTGTCTGCAGTTGGTTTTTCAAGCCAACCTCTTCAGCCTAGATCCTAATCTTGGCTGAAGAGAGCTCACAGAAGAAAATAATTTATGCTGAAAAGAAAACTACTTGTTTTATTGAAAAAAAAAAACTACAAGTATGTTTAAAGAAAAACTAAAAATAAAATAGTTTGAGATTGGCCGTGTTTCATGGCCTGGGAATGGCCTTGCTGTCTTTATCTTCCAAGTGGTATGCCCATTTTCCTGCTAATCCAACCACTTTGTAAGGTCTTTCCCAATTAGGCCCTAACTTGCCGTCTCCGGGTACCAGGGTGTTTCCCATTACTTTGCGCAACACCTAATCTCCAATCTTGAATTGCCTCGGATGTACCGTCTTGTTATATTTTCTGGATAACTCTTGCTAGTATGAGGCGATGTGAACCAATGCTCTTTCTCTTCTTTCTTCAGCTAGGTCAAGTTCCAAGGTTATGTCTTCTCCATTCAAGTCTGGGTCAAAATTTTCACTTCTAATTGTGGGGAGGCCGATTTCCAGTGGGATTACTGCCTCCATGCCATAGGCTAAGGAGAATGGCGTTTCTCCGGTTGATCGCCGATATGTGGTACGGTAAGCCCATAAAACACGGGGAAGCTCCTCTTTTGCTTTCTCCAACCTTTCTTCAGTCCATCCAAGATGACTTTGTTTGATGCTTCTGCTTGGCCATTGGCTTGGGGGTATGCCGGTGTAGAATTGTAGAATTCTATCTTGTACTCTTCACAAAAGCCTCTAAAAAGTTCTCCGTCGAACTGAGTGCCGTTTTCAGATATTAGAGCCTTGGGTATGCCGAATCGAGTGATGATATTCTGCCAGACGAACTTCTTCACATCTTTCTCCTTTATTGATGCGAGTGCTTCTTCCTCCACCCACTTTGTGAAGTAGTCTGTTGCTGCAAGAAAGAATTTTTTGTTGCCGGGTGCCGTTGGAAGTGGTCCTACTATGTCCAAGTCCCACATTGTGAAGGGCCATGGGCTAGTTAATGGTAGAAGTTCTCTGGCTGGCTGATGTATTCGGTGTGCGAACTTCTGACATTTCTCGCACTTCTTGACATACTTTTCTGAATCTGCTTGCATGTAAGGCCACCAATATCCTTGTGAAATTGCTCTGTAGGCCAATGATTTTCCTCCTTGGTGGCTTCCTCATATGCCGTCGTGTATCTCGAACAAGAATGCCTCAACCTTGCTAGGATGGACACATTTCAAGTAAGGTCTTGTGAAGGATTTTTTGCACAAGGCCATTGATGGAGAGAGTCAAAATCGCTGTGACTTGGCTCTGATCTTGTTAGCTTCTTTCTTTTCTTCAGGTAAGACGCCGTTTTTTAAGAATACTATAATGGGATCCATCCATGAAGGGCCTAGTTCGGTGCAACATACCTTTTCTACTTCGGGTTCTTCAATGCTTGGTCTTGGTAGGAAGTCGATCAATAATGGATGTGGGATGGATGTATCTGTCATTGAAGCGAAGCCTGCTAGTTCGTTTGCTCTATTGTTTTCTTACCAGCCAATCTGCTCTATTCGCACCACTTCGAATTTCATGATTTCCCTTCTAACTAACTCTTTATACTTTGCCATACTCTCATCTTTTGCTTCGTAGTTGCCTGAAATCTAGTTTACTACCAGCTGGGAGTCACTGTAAACCATTAGCTCGGTAGCCTGCATGAAAAGTGCTGATTTTAGGTCTTTTAAAAGAGCTTCATACTCCGCATCATTGTTTGATGCTGGGAAGCCAATGTTGACTGCTTGTTCCACTATTAGGCCATCTGGTGAGATGAGAACTATGCCAAGTCCTGCACCATGCCTATTGGATGCTCCATGAAGAGCTTCTACATCTCTCCAACAAATAGCTTCCAGCAAGTGGAGGGGTCGGATGATGTCTTTGGATCATGAGTGTCGTTTTCTTCCAAGTCCCCAGCTGCTGTTGGGGTTTGCTTTTTATTATCTGACTGCCCCAAGTCTGCACTTGCGGATGAATCCTTACTAGGAATGGCATGGTTTATTCCTTCCTTTTGATCCTCAAGCCTGTATGGTTTGTAATGTGGCGGTGTGTCTTGTATTAGGGGTTGCACACTTCTTGCGGCATTTTCCATCCCTATTTTGGTTGTACCGGTCAAGTCAACTGGGCATATGTGATGACTTCCAAGTGTGAACTCTGCCACAAAGTCTGCCAGAGCTTGGGCTTTTATTGCGGTTCTGGGCTGAAATTTGATATCAAACTGTCCCAATTCCACTACCCATTTCAAGATTCGCCCCAGAAAAGTTCGCCCTCTCAAACAAAGCTTTTAGGGGAAAAGCTGTTAGGACGATTATAGTGTAGGCGTGGAAGTAATGCGACAACTTCCTTGAGGCCATCATCAAGGCTAAGGCCAATTTTTCCAATGGTAAGTACCTGGTTTCTGCATCCAGCAAAGTCTTGCTAGCATAAAAGATGGACAGGTGTTGGATTCCTTTCGCTCTGACCAACACTGCGCTGACTGCGTGCTGTGAAACTGCCAGCTACAAAAAGAGCTCTTCTCCAGGTATTGGGGTTACTAGCAATGGTGGAGAAGACATGTACTCTTTCAAGCTTTCTAGGGCGTGGTCGCATTCTTCATCCCACTCAAACTTGGCCTTTAATGCTTGGAATAATGGTCGACATCTATCTGACGACCGACTTATGAGCCGGTTGAGTGCGGCTGCAATGCCAGTGAGATACTGCACCTCGTTGACTGTGTTGGGCCTCTCAAGATCCTGGATTGCTTTGATCTGAGAAGGGTCTGCTTCTATACCTCGATTGGTCACCAGAAAGTCTAGGAATTTGCCCGATGCTACGCCGAATGCATACTTGGATGCATTTAGGCACAACTTGTTCTTCTTCAGAATCTGGAACATTTCATCTTGGTCCCTGAGATAGTCGTTCTCATTCTTTCTTTTGACCACCATGTCGTTGATGTAAGCCTCCATAGTTTTTCCTAACAATGGTTCAAACATCTTGGTGACCATCCGCTGGAATGTTGCCCCTGCATTTTTTAGGCCAAAAGGCATAACCTTGTAACAGTACAATCCTCTAGGCGTTGTAAATGATGTGACCTCCTGATCTAGTACATACATAGCGATCTGATGGTAACCCCTGTACGAATCAAGGAAGCTAAGTCGACTGTGTCCTGCCGTCAGGTCTACTAGTTGGTCTATCCATGGTAGGGGAAAGCTGTTTTTTGGGCATGCCTTGTTGACTGTTTTGTAGTCCACGCAGACACACCATTTTCCGTTCTTCTTTGGCACTACTACGGTATTGGAAATTCATCTAGGGTAGTGCACTTCTCTGATAGCTCCTGCCTCCAGCAAGTTTTCCATTTCTTCCGCCACTATTTCGGCATGGTGGAGTGCCGATTTGCGAGTGCGCTGTATAACTGGTCTGGCAGTTGGATAGACGTTCAGTTGGTGACAGATGAAGTTTGGGTCAATGTCAGGCATGTCATACGGTGTCCAAGCAAACACTTCGATATTAGAGGTCAAGAATTCCATGACCTCTATTCTCTCAGTGCTGGACAATGACGAGCCGAGCAAAAAAGAACTTTTCTAGGTCTTTTTCATCTATCCTTACCTGTACCAAGTCTTCCACTGCCTTTTGCTCAACTGCCTTGCCAACATCGGCAAATAGTTCATTGCTCTTGGGTTCTTCCACCATCTGTACATATCCTTTTGCAGCTCGGCTGTCATTTACTGTGACGAAGCACTATTTTTACTTAATTTGGTCTCCAAAGACCTCTTCAATTACTCCGGTTTCGTTGGGGAACCGCAGTACTTGATGGTAAGTTGAGGCTACCGATCACATGGCGTGCAACCATGCCCTCCCCAAGATTATGTTGTAGGTGGAAGGGACTTTCAATACCCAGAATTCCACCTGTTTTGTCATGGTTCCTGCTTTGACTGGGAGGATTATCTTGCCCACTGGCCATTCTGGCATCGAGTTGAATCCGATTGGGGGAGATGTTACAGGTGCCATGTCTTTGTCCTCCAATTTCAGTTGTTTGAAGGTTCCGTAATACATTATCTCACATGAGCTTCCTTGGTCGATCAAAATCCGTTTGACGTCGAAATTCTTGACACGTAGAGTGACAACCAGTGCATCATTGTGAGGGCAGTATATCCTTGCTAAATCTTTGTCTGAAAAGGATATGACATTTGTGGCCTCTGTTCTCCCCTTTTTGTTGGCAGGTTGTGCACTTAATACCTCCCTTAAGTGCTCAGCCTTTTTGATCATCCCCTTGAGCTCACATATCCGCTCAAGTTCGAATATCCCATGTATCACGTTAATCACACCTTGAGGTGGAGTGTCGACCGGTATCCCGTTTGGGATGTTGTGGTTCTAGGGAGCTGGCTGTGTTCCTCCTTCTATGTACTGGTCCAGGTGCCCAGCCACCACTAACTCCTCCAAATGCTGTCTCAATGGTGTGCAATTTTCAGTGCGGTGCCCCTTTTCATCATGGAAGGTGCACCGGGATCTTTTGTCATGGTCTTTTTGTGCTTCTCCCAACTTGGCTGGCCATCGGACGAAAGGTTCGTTGCATATCTCACTGAGAATTCGGTAGATTGGTTTTTTAAACACCGTGGTTATGACAGTGCGAATTCTCAACTTCCTTTTGTCTGGGTCCTCTCTGTTAGCCCGCCTGCCTCGCCCATCCCTGCTTGGTTGTTCTACCATGTTGACTTTTGCTAAAGTCTTTTTATCTGGTGTTGCTGTTGTGCCAGATTTCGCTTTAGCACGGGCGCCATCTTCCTCCACCCAAATATGCTGGTGCACTCTTTCCATCAAGGCCTCTATCGTGAGGGGTGGCGTTATAGTAATCGAGTCCCTCAATTTGTTGCCGACTGGCAGGCCCCATTTGTATTATGCAATGGCGAGGTTTGTAGGGCAATCCCCAATCTGGTTGAAGGTTTCCCAGTAGTGACTGTTGTAGGATCTCAACGTCTCCTTGTCGCCCATGCCAATGGAGAGTAGCTGATCGATCTCCACTGGTGTCTTGGTGTTTGTTCTGAACCTAGTCATAAACGCCTCTGCCAATTGTGCCCAGGAGGCGATGTTGCCTTCTGGTAGCCTTTCAAACTAGGTTAAACCTAGGTCACCAAGGCTAGATAGGAATAGGATGCACATTAAAGCCTTGTTCCGCCGGTATACTGCCATAACCTGGCGAAAGTGGCTCAGGTGCATGTAGGGGTCTGTCTTCCCTTCATAAGTAGTGAATTTGGGCTGGTGAAAGCCCGAAGATAGCGGTGCATTCTCAATTGCCGGAACTAATGGCGAGCTCTGTAACCTTGCTAATACTTTGTCTGTTGGTTCGTAAGTAAGGCGTGGTATTAGCATTCCTACCTCGACGCTCCCATGTGTCCGAGGAGCCAACCGCTGAAGGGCTGAAACTCTACGCGGGCCGCGTGCCCTGGTATCCTCCTTCCATCGTGCCCTTTCTTCAAGCACAGTTCGCAAGTCAGATGATCTGGGCAACTCCGTGTGCCTGGATGACGTCTGGTGCGTATGCGATAGCCGATAAGCGCTTCCATCAGTATATGACCTCTCAGTTCTCGTTCTCTCAGACCTGGAGTAGTGAGTCCTGGAAGTTCTTGATTGAGTGTCGCCTGTTCTCAGGCTCCTACTCTCTACTTGCAATGGTGTGGTATGCCTACCACGATCTTCCGAGTGGCGAGGGGGCATGTTGCTTTTGCACCCCTCTCCTGTCACCACCCCTTTTCCTTTTATCTGGCGCTTCATTGACTCCATGTCTGCTGCCATCCTTCGTATCAACTCGTCCTGCTCTTTCACGTGATCTTCCAAAACTTGAGAGTCCATCCTCCGCCTCTGTCTTTTAGGACTTTGAGAGCGACGGGGGCTATTAGCCCGCCTCCCCCTTGCATCCCTCCGGGGATTCTGCCGCTGGGGTTCTAAATCCGCCATGGGAGGGATAGAAGGCAAGCCTTTGGGCCTTCCACCCCCCTCCGGGGTTTGCCCGTCAATAGTTGATTGCAGCAAGTCTTCATTGTGCGCCATTACTTCCAACTAGCAAGGAAAACTTGATCAAGCGGTTTTGTTTTTTCCGGAATTCCCACAGACGGCGCCAATTGTACGAGCAAGAAATACTGTTCTCGTATAATCCTGTTGATCAAGTCTGCGCTCCTCCAAACGTCGTCGCTTTACTCCCTGAAAACACAAACGTGAGCTAGCCGGCGGGTGTGTGCCGGATACCTCTCCAATGCCTAAGTCAGCAAAAATAGATAAATAGACAAAAGCTCTGTATATTCGGGAATCAAAGTTGTGTGTTACCTCTACATAGGTTATGTTGTGAGCTTTTATAGCTTCCGCGTGACACAATCCTAGTAGGACTCTTATCCCTGCATATAGAGTCCTCATAGGAATCACACTCCTGAAAGATAATGCTTATCCTTCAACACCCCCTTCACTGCTTAAACCAAGTGAGATGGTTTTACTACGGTTGGATGACAGTATGATCGAGCTAACACTTACCTTTGACATACTCAATTCGGTGATTCTATACGCAGTGCCTGGCTCGGTCCCCGTCCAAGCATACCTCGGTTCTAGTTGTCCAAACCGAGCTAACTGCAGGAATCTCTCACCGGGCTAACCAGGATGAGGTCGATCACGCAAGGCCCAAGCTCCTTAATCCATAGCTCGGTCCGAACTTCGCCTGGGTCAAGCTTGTTAGCTCTAAGACCGGGCTACATAAACCTTACCCTGGTCCATTGTGTGGCCTAACTCACAAAGAAGCCTTTAGCTCGGCCCAATTATAAATTACCCTCTCATGTTCTACTAACATTAATGCATGGTTCATGGTTTGGGGTAACTCTATGGTTAGAGTAGTTTTGACTTTTACTGACATATTTTTCCATGAGTTGATAAAAGGTCAATGTGTATTTCATTTTAAGATTTTAATTTATAGTTTTTCTAGGAAAAAAATTAACAATAACTCCTCCCTACAATTTCATAGTGGATGGGGTCCTCCTAAAAAAATTTCAGAACATTTTTATGAAATAAAAATAAATTAAATAATTAAAAAGACTAAATTTTTAAAAATAGATTAAAAAAATACTTTTTTAACTTTATAAACTCCATTATTTTTATTTTATTTTTTATAATATCCTACTTATATATTATTAAAAATGCTAAAAATTTCTAATAAATTACAAACTAAGTTACAATGATGTGGGGGTCTCCTACATATATGGATGTGCAACTTACCCTTTATTGTGAGTGATTGATAATTTAATTTGCAATTATTAAGAATTTGTAGAAGGATGGTCATATTAACGACATGATAAAATGACAGTTTAATTGATTATATATAGAAAATATTAATTAATAATTCAAATTAAAAAAAAATAACTTGTTAGAGATATTTACTTTTTTCATTAAAAAATATATTAAATGATTTGTTAGAATTAACCGATTATATATTGAAATTTAATTAATAATTTATAATTTATAAAATAAAAAAATGGCGTGTTAGATTTATTTAGTTATGCTCTCATGAAATAATATTTTCACAAAGTTTATGTAAAAAATTATTTTCAATTAATGATGTACCAAACTAACTCAATATTCTTTTAGCATAAATTATAAGTACACCCGTTGAAATTTTCTTTAAATACTAATTAGCTAGGGTCATTTTGAAAATTATATCTCAACCCTTAAATTTTCTAATCATATAACACATAATCCTTTCATTAATCAACTATTTTAGTGATGTTCTTCATTTAACTGTTTTAGTCATTCATTGTTGTATATAGTATAGTTAATAACATCATTTTTCTGTCAATTCTGTAAAATGATAAATTTTGACAATAAGTATATTTATAATTTTCAGAACTATAACAAGCAATTTGTATTTTAAACAAACTCAAAAATTATATTTGTAATTTATCTTTCTTTTTCTTTCTTTTTTTTTTTTTTAATTTTTTTATTTTATACACACCTTAACTTCTAGACAAAATTTTTTATTTTTCCCTTGACTACTACCACAGGTAAATAAGTCATAGCTTGCAGGTATGCTGGTTATTCCCACACGGAAGATTTATAGCAGTCAATGGATTCCACGGTTGATTTACTATTATGGTTGCTGGGTTCATTTTTATATTTGTATGTAATTGTCTTGTTTTGTTCCAGTGGTCCTTTTCTGTTGGATGTGGTTCTTGGGTTGTTATCTTAACAACTGTGTGCGGGTGCTAGCAGATAAATGGTTAGAATTCGCTACGATATTTTTACACCCTCGAAGCTATACACACACAAGCAGAGAAAGATAGAGAGAGAAAGATCAATCAATCTAGAGAGAGAGAGAGAGAGACTCAAATTCTGAACCAAAATTAATTAAGATTGGTGTGTTGCCATGCAAGCGCCTTGTTCTGGTGGCTTTTTTCTTGCTTTGCTTTATATCCTCCATCACAGCTACAGCAAGAAGATTTTATACAGAAACTACTTATGAAGCTGAAAAGGGTGAGGATGTTAAATTTAAGCCAAAAGAAAAGGGGTTACGGGACGACCAAGACTTGATGACAATGGACTACACTCCTGCAAGAAAGAAGCCTCCTATTCATAACTGATTCTATATATATTTTTCAAATTAATTAGTCAAAAAATTTTGGGAGGTTGGTATAGAATATGTAATTTGATATATCTGTATTAGTTAGAATTGGGGCTGTTGCAGATGACCCTCTCTCAAGCTCAAACACTCCATCAACAATAGAAGAGAAACTTAATAGCAGATTCAAGTGTGATTATTATTATCTTCTTACATGGAAGGAGGGTGGAATCCGGTTCTCAGAAAACGAAGGATGGGTATGCAAAATGGTCGATCAAGGATGAATGACTTGGTATCTCTATTTGTGGATGAAGTACCAGAGGCCATGACCCCTAGAGACCTATTTAATCTGTTCAGCAAGTTTGGAGTTGTGAAGGATGTCTTCATACCAGGAAAAAGGAGGAAAACAACAAGCACCAGATTTGGATTTGTTAGGTATGACTGCAAGGTGGCCGCAGAGATGGCAGTTCAAAAAGCTGATGGTTTATGGTGCCACAACAGGGCATTGCGAGTAAAGTTGGCTGAGTTTAGCAAGTCCATTCAAAGTGGAAAGATGCTAACAAATGCTAAACAGAGACGTGTGGAGCAGAAAAAGCAGTGGACACCCATCCAACCTATGATGAGAATCAAAGGTAAGTCATATGCGGAAGTGGTTCAAACTGGACGACAAAATGGAGGAGAAAGTGGAAAACATACTGTATCTGTTACAGCTGCGGAGGCGGGGAACGGGTGGTTATATGATAGTGTCCTGGTCAGGTTCAAAGCTTTTTTCTCCTTCCAAGACTTTAGAAAGGAGGTCTACAAGAGGATTGATAACGAAGTGGTAGTTCGACAAGTGGGAGGTAAGCAGGCAATCCTAACATTTAGCTCCAACCACCAGAAGAAGGAAGCACGAGGGAGAATGGAGGAGTGGATTCATGACTGGAGTGACGAAGTTTCTGAATGGGAAGAAGGGAAGTTAATGGAACTTGATGAAATTAAGGAAGAAGGAATTCAATATTTGGCAGATGGTCCCTTTGGCTATGTTATGGTCCTTATGGAAACTTAGGAATGATTGTTTATTTAACAATGGTATTGCAGATTTTGCACAGATGGCAGAGAGTTTGAAAGTAAGAATTGCATTATGGGTCAAGTCAAATGTTAAGGGGGTGCATTACACAGTTCATGATATTGTGGCAAACCTGAAGCAGGTCAGAGGGTGTATAGCTGGAAGCTGACCTGTATGGGAAGGTATCTGTCATCAATAGTTGGAAGATGGAAGCTGCTGCTGGCCTGTCCTGTATGTGAAGCTGCTGCGTAGTTTGTAATGGCAGTTGATTATATCAGGTTCAAGTCTGAATGGGGGAGTAGGGGTGCTGCTGCTGTCTGGCTGCTGTGCACCTTGATGCTGCAAGGTCCACACTCTGCTGCCTGCAGTTTGGCATTGCTCTGCTTGGTTCTGGTGCATAATGGAGGGTGGTGGCATTGTCCATGTTGCTGCAGTTTGCATGGCCTGCACTCTGCTGTTGATATGTGGATCATACTATGAAGAAAGAGGCTGCTGCTACTGTGGCCTGAAGTTGAGGATGCTGCTGCTAGTGTGGACTGAAGTATGAGTACTGCTAGTGAAAAGATGATTGAGCACAAATCTCAGTAGGAGCTTGCTGAGTTGCTATCTGGGCTGAGTTGCTATCTGAGCTTGCTGTGTCATGAGCTAGAGGGAAAGAGGGTGTATGACTTAGGATTAAGGCTGTTCTGTCACTTGAGTGAAGGTGGAGGGTGGAAACTGGGCTGAAGCTAGATGTGGACCTCCCAGCAGACTTCAAATTTGCTGGTCTGGTTAATTTGTATAGCGGCTGCTGCTATGTGGTTTGTATCACTTCAAGTCTGCAGTTTGTGAGGATCATGTACTACAGGAATGCGCTGCTGCTGTCAAGACTGCTGTTATGTGGATGCTGTTATGTGGATTGTCATGATCTAGAGGGATATTTCATGCTTTAGAGGAATGTTCATGCCTGGTTTTTTATTTTATTTTCTTTCCTCTGTCTCTTGTTTTTTCCGGATTGGTTTCTCACCAATCCTGGGTCAAGTGCTAGCAGATGATTTTGCTTCCTTAGCGGTGCCAACCTAGTTGGGATTGTTAAGGCAGTGGTGATGCTTTTTGCACTTCCCCCTTTATTGATGTAAGTTTTATGCTTGTATGCTTTCTTCATCAATAAAGTTCCATTTCGCTTATCAAAAAAAAAAATATTTTTACACCCTCTCTTTTTATTGATGTTTGCAATTGTATTATTCCTTAATCATTATCAATAAAACGACTTTTTGACACCTTTATTGATGTTTGTCATTGATTTTTAGATGTTTAAAAAAAAAAAAAATGGTACGCTGGTTATTCAACTATAAAAAGAGGGAGCCCTTCCATTGATTTTCTACAGCAAAGCAACGAGCTTTCAATTTTCATTTGAGGTGTGTTTGGAAAGAAAGAAAATCCAAGAAATGGGTGTTGGAACGGGAGTTGTGATGATGATGGTGGCCATGCTGATATGCCTTGCCACGGTGGCACATGCAGCTCAGGGGACTGCTACTTACTATGGTCCTCCTTACAATCGTGAGTGTTATATTATTTGATGAGAAAAATTAGGGTTCATTAAATTTTTTTTATGCAAAATGATCATGAAAGATTTTTGATTTTTGAATTATTTTGATTAGTGTATGGTGCTTTATTTTAAGTGTAATGCAAAAGTCACAAAACTTTCACAATTATTTTCATAAAAATTTTTTCATAATATCTAACATTGCTGTTATTTTATTTTTTAATGACTAGATAAACATTTATTGACGCTTTAAAGTGATTCCACTTGAAATTTTGATTCTTATTATTAAATCCATGAGGAGTGCTAAATTTATAATCAATACACCACTTGCATGCAGCAACAAACTTATGCATACTCTACATTATCTATTTGAAAAATCTTATGGCCTTGTTTTGGTCTTAGTATTTTGACTTTTATGTTATTTTGATCCCTATAATTTTAATTAAATCGATATTGATTTTAAATATTTACTTTATCTCAAATTAGTCAAATTGATTTCAATTCTTAACATTTTTTATAAATTTTTTAGTGTATACCACTTCTAAGTATATATCATGTAAACACCTAACAAATTTACACACATACAAGTAGGCAACCTTTCTCAACATATGCTCTAAATTATTTATTGTAACGCCTTCAAAATAACACATAAAACCCATCATTTTAGACATGCAATGATATAAGAGAAATCAACACCTTTCTATTCATCAGAGTAGCTCTTACAGTAATATTACATGTTAACAACAAAAACAAATGCCCTACGGGCTTATAGCTTTCCAAGTCAACACTTGGTTACAAAAAGAAGAGTACTAAGTCTATACAAAATAGGCCATTGGCTTGATATAAATTCAATACAAACAAAATAATAAAAAAAAAAGAGTCTTCAACTCTCATAACCATCCAAGCTATGTCCTTGGAGGTGGCATGCTACGTGTACCTGAAAATGATGTCTCATATAGGATGAGCCAACGCCCAGTAGAGATATGCTAAACACAATATGAGCAGTAACTAAGACATTAGCAATTGATAAATGTTTGACTCACATAAACCAATTCATATATCACTTTCATTACATGACCACAGTGTCTATGTTTCATTTCATTTTCTATTTCTTATCAAATTCACAATTCACAACAACGGCTCAAAACCTGGCCAACAATTTACATGAGATAGTGACTCGTATTAAACATTTCCCATTTCACAATAGATAAGCATACCAGTTATATCAACACTTCATTAGACAAGCATATAAACTATATCAACATCTCAACAGATAAGCATACAAGTTGTATCCACACTTCAACAGATAAGCATATGAGCTATATCAACACTTCCATAGATAAGCATATGAGCTATATCCACATTAACTGATAAGCATATGAGCTGTATCAACGGAGTCCATCCCCTATCTCCTCCCAAACAATATCCGGTTTAGAGGTCCATCCCCTATCTTCCCCTAAACCGTGGAGTACATCCCATATCTCCTTCCACACACACAACGTATATACACATAGGTCATATACATAATCAATCAATACGTACAGTTAATGTATTTTGTCAACCGTCATACTCTATGACACATCCAATTGATTAGTTTTAGTTTGCCTAATCATCATGCATTGTCTACAACAATCATAGCTACTCTCCACCAGTAGCCCAAAGCAATTATTTCTAAACGGATAATAAAAGCACCAACAGATAAAATATCCATATTTCCAAAGGTAAGTGATTAATAAATCCAACTTCACTAATCCATCTTATAATGAGCCAATTTCATTATATTTAACTCAATTCCATATTTTCTCAATAAACGTCATTAATTACATTAGTGACCCAAATATACCCAAACATGGCATAATTCCCTTTATTCTCAATATTGACTCCAAGAATCCATATATTACCAACAACATCAATATACTCATTTCGAAATCCAAATACATATTTATAGTCCAAAATAAACAAAACCCTCTTTTCAAAATCATACATTTGAAACCCTAGTTTCCAAAACCCAAAACCATTTATACAAAATACTCAATATCTAGGTCAAAACCCATAAGAGTGAGTAGGAATCCCTACCTCAAATTCGGAGCCCAAGGGAAGAAGATGAAGAAATTGAAGATGCTCCAAATTCCAAAATTTTCAGATTAAGAGATAGCCCTTGACGATCAACTCAAATTTTACAAAGGCTCAAGGTAAGGAAATCACTCTTACTAGATCAATACCTAGAGAGAATGTAAGGTTTTAGAGAGAGGAGCTCTCAAATGGCTTTTTCGAAAAAGTAAGAGAAAGAAAGGATGTTGAAAAGTGATCCAAAAAGTGAAATCTCAGAGTGTTATATCAATCGCCCTACTCGAGTGTAGAAACCCCCGCTCGAGCATCACTCACAGACTCCCGCTCGAGCGTCAAAACTCATACTCGAGCGGCGGATACACACTCCCAGAACTTTGACAGACCAGGTCCCCGCTCGAGCGTCAAACTGCCCACTCGAGCGTCACACACAAACTCCCGCTCGAGCGTCCAACATTGCAGAGGAAATACTGGGAGATGGATTTTCCCGCTCGAGCGCCAAAACCCCCACTCGAGCGGAGAAAAAAAACAAAGGCCCGCTCGAGCATCAAAAGCTCCGCTCGAGCGTGCAGGTCAAAATCTGGGCAACTACTTTTGGTTCCTAAGCTCAACCAACTTGTTTCAAACCTGCCTAACACAACCCAAGACTCAAATACAAAGAGTAAAGGATGTAAACAAGATATACACAACAACCAACTCCACGGAACCTAAGTCCGGATACAACAATTAAAGAAAGGGAAACCAGGATCGCTATAACCTCCCCCTCTTAAAGAATTTCGTCCCCGAAATTAAATACAAGTTTTCAAAAAAAAACAAGTTTTCTCCATTCCCAACAATATTACAACATAGTATTAAACAATCCGACCCATTATCGGTCAATCCCATCTCTTTTCAAGAGGCAATTTATATCATATAACGACCTGCATTATCAACATGCATTCCTTTGAAATTTGACAATTTCATCACATTTTCCACAATTCCATAACATATGCAACATTAATATCATGCTTGCATTTCCATAATTTACTTAACATACACAATGTTAACATAACTTATTTTGAGGCAAGTTCCAAAACATACTTCCATAAACCAAAACATTTACAATGTTTTACAACTTAAGACGTATATAATGCTCTTAAAGTTCAATAACGTTACAAAATTTCAATATATGATTACACATTAACAAACAAGTCCGGATATTTCTCACGGACCTCTAACTCACGTCCCCAAGTGGCTTCCTCCACTCCGTGATGTTTCCACAAAACCTTTACCAAGGGAATGGTCTTGCCTCGCAAAACTTGATCCCGCCTATCCAAGACCCGAACCGGTCTCTCCTCATACGAGGCATCCTCATCTACCTCCAAATCGGTCCAATCCAACACATGGGACGGATCCGGCTCGTACTTCCGAAGCATATTAACATGAAATACGTCATGCACCCCGGACAATTGCAGTGGCAAAGCAAACGATAAGTAACTTCCCTAACCCTCTCAAGGATCTCAAAGGGACCAATAAACTGAGGGGATAACTTCCCACTCTTCCCAAATCTCATCAAACCTCGCCTAGGTGATATTTTCAAGAAAACATGATCACCCGTCTCAAATGCCAAAGGCCTCCTCCTACGGTCGGCATAACTCTTTTGGCGACTCTGGGCTGTAACAAGCCTCCTACGGATAAGCTCAACTTTCTCTGTCGTTTCCCTTACCAACTCTGGGCCCAACAAAGGTGCATCACCCACCTCGGCCCAACAAGCTGGAGACTTACACGATCGGCCATACAAGGCCTCAAACGGTGCCATACCGATGCTAGACTGAAAACTGTTGTTTTAGGCAAACTCCACCAAGGGCAAGTGCCTCTCCCACGTCCCACTAAAGTCAAGGACACAACCTCAAAGCATATCCTCAAGGATCTGAATAGTACGCTCGGACTGCCCGTCAGTCTGAGGATGATAAGCCGTACTAAAGGTCAACTTAGAGCCCAAGGCACTCTGCAAACTCTGCCATAACCTAGCAGTAAAACGAGGATCTCTATCTGAGACGATCGTCATTGGGACCCCGTGCAATCTCACTATGTCCCGAATATACAAGTCGGCAAGATGATCTACCGAATCTCTCATGCGCATAGGAAGTGTGCCGACTTAGTCAACCGGTCTACAACCACCCAAATAGCATCACTACCCCGCTGAGTCCTCGGAAGACCTACAACGAAGTCCATAGTGACATGCTCCCACTTCCACTCGGCAATATGCAAGGGTTGCAACAAACCTGTTGGCCTCTGATACTCGGCCTTCACTTACTGACAAGTAAGGCACTTAGACACGAAAACTGCCACATCTCTCTTCATACCCCGCCACCAAAACTGGCGACCCAAATCCTGATACATCTTAGTGCCTCTTGGATGCACCACAAGGCGTGAATGATAGAACTCTCGGAGTACTTCATCTCGGCAAGACTCCGGTACAAACAAGCGGTCTCGGTGTCTCACACTCAGGTTGGGATACACCATCAAACCCTTCTCAACCTTCCCACTGGAGATTTTCTCTCGGAGAGATTTTACCTCAAGGTCACCTCTCTGTGCCTCTAACACTCGAGTCACAAGTGTAGGTTGCGTAACAATAGAAAACAAGGTCGCAGCCTCAACAAATTCGCCCAGAAGCAAATCAAACTCGCCAAGTGCACCCAACATCTCCCATTCTTGGATAGTTATACAAGCTACATCACTAATGGATTTTCTACTAAGGGCATCAGCCACAACATTGGCCTTCCCCGGGTGATAGTGCAACTCAAAGTCATAGTCCTCAATGAACTCCATCTACCTTCTCTGCCTCAAATTCAAGTCTCTCTGTGTAACAGGTACTTCAAACTCTTATGGTCCGAGAACACCTCGAACCTCTCACCATAAAGGTAGTGCCTCCAAATCTTTAAGGCAAAAATCACGGCTGCTAACTCTAGGTCATGTGTAGGGTAATTCTTTTCATGAATTTTCAACTGACATGAGCCATAGGCCACTACTTTCCCCTCTTGCATCAACACACAACCCAAACCCTTTCGTGAGGCATCACAATAAACTGCATAACCCAACCCTCTCTCCGGAATAATCAAGACCGGAGCGGTGGTCAATCTAACTTTCAGCTCTTGGAACAACTTTTCACAAGTCTCACTCTACACAAATTTGATTCCTTTCCGAGTCAATCTAGTCAACGGCGAAGCTAGCCTGGAGAAATCCTTCACAAACCGGCGGTAATACCCAGCTAATCCCAGAAAACTGCGGATCTCAAACACACTCTTAGGCTGTGCCCAATCTTGCACTGCCTCAATCTTGGATGTATCAACAGACACCCCTTTCACGGAAACCACATGGCCTAAGAACTTGACTTCTCCTAGCCAAAACTCACACTTCCCAAATTTGGCATACAGCCTATGGGCTCTAAGCAACTGAAGCACCATTCTCAAGTGTTCCTCATGCTCCTCCTCAGAAGGTGAATAAATCAAAATGTCGTCCATGAAAATGACTACAAAATGATCTAAGAATTCTTGAAAGATCCGGCTCATCAAGTCCATAAAGACTGTCGGTGCATTGGTGAGCCCAAATGGTATTACCAGAAACTCATAATGGCCATACCGCGTACGGAATGCCGTCTTCGGAATATCCTCCTCCCTGACCCTCAACTGGTGGTAACCCGATCTCAAGTCTATCTTAGAGAAACAATGGGAACCCTTCAACTGGTCAAACAAATCATCTATACGGGGCATTGGGTACTTATTCTTAACCGTAGCCCGATTCAACTTCTGGTAGTCGATACAAAGTCTCAAAGCACCATCTTTCTTTTTAGCAAAGAGGGCCGGTGCTCCCCACGGCGAAACACTAGGGCGAATAAAGCCCTTATCTAGTAACTATTGGAGCTGAATCTTCAACTCACTCAACTCGGTTGGAGCAAAACGATAAGGTGCCATGGAAATCGGCGCTGTGCCAGGCACTAAATCAATGGAGAACTCTATCTCTCGATGAGGTGGCAAACTAACAAGATGCTCGGGAAAAACATCCGAATACTCGCAAACCACTCTTGGCAACTCAACCCCGGTCTCATCACACTCACTACTCATAAGGCTAGCGAGAAGATCACTAAGCTCACTCCGCCCTCGCGAATCATACACCGGTGGCAACACACTACCAACCCGATCCCCCAGACAATGGAAACACTCTCTGCTCAAGGTACATACTGTGACCCTCTGGCGGTAGCCATCAATAACAGCCCGGTATGACGATAGCCAGTCCATACCCAAAATAACATCAAATCCCGACATGGGCATAACTACAAAAGGAAACGGAAGCCGACGATCGGCGACCTTTATATCACAACCTCTACATGCTTGTTTCAAAATCAATTCACCCCCAACAGGTGATACAACACATATAGGAGATGCTAATTGTGCCAACTCCAAGCCCAAAACAGATGCAAATGCAGCAGACACAAAGGAATGAGATCCACCCGTATCAATCAACACACTAGCAACCGAGTTGCAAAACAGAAAGGTACCTCTCACAATTGATGGAGCCGGTACTAGGTCCTGCGTGGTAACATCATACACGCGCCATGTAGGCCCCTGATCCACCTGCTCACCTCTAAGATCAAAAGACTGCTGCACAGACTAGGATGACGAAGCTCCCGGATTGGCCCTCGAGGCCTGAACTGACTGTGCTGGCTGAAAACTCTGCGTCTGTCTAGAACCAGATGCTCCAAATGTGGCACTCAACTGCGAGCAAAACCTCTTCAGGTGCCCAGGCTGACCACACTGATAGCAAGACAAAGGCTGGCCCCTACCCTGACTCTGGCCTTGAGGTTGAACCGAAGAAGAAGTAGCTCGCTGACCCCCTCCCTTCTGCGGGCAAACCGAAGACTTGTGACCCAGCTAGCCACACTTGAAACAGGTGATATCTCTCCGATTGCCTCTCTCCGAGCCCGCACTCGGCACTAGAAAGGTCAATCTAGCAAAACCACCCTGAGACTACTGAGGGTTAGAACCCCTCTGTCTTCTGCCATCACCCTGACCATCCTGACTCCTCTTGGAGCCTCTCTGCCGTCCTTCTCCTGCATCATGATCTCCATATGGGCTGCAACATCAACCAAGCGCCCATAGTCTCGGGTTATAGAACCCCCAACTCTCATCTTGAGGCCGCGCCTCAACTTCTTCTCAAACTCGATACAATGGCGTTCCTCAGACGCCATGAGCTCAGGTGAAAACCTGGATAGACTAGTAAATGCAACCTCAAACTCGGCCACCGAAGAACTCAGCTGCAAAAGTTGACAGAACTGGTCTCTCAGCTTTTCCCTGACAACTGGAGATAAGAACTTCTCCTAGAAAGCATTCACAAAAGCCTCTCAAATGCCATCCAAACGACCCCTGATGAACTTCCACCACTGACCTACATCCCCCTTAAGCTGGAAAGATGCTAAGGTCACTTTCAATGCTCCATCCTCGATGCCAAGCATCTCAAACGTCTTACTCATCTGTTCCAACCACTCATCCGCCTTAAATGGCTCCTTCGGATCACCGACAAACTCGTTCGGATTAGACTGGAAGAATTCCCTCTTCAGAAAGAAAGGCCCTGCATCCACAACCTGGGCCTGAACTGGATTCTCAGCTCTGAGAATGCCTATAGATTCCCTCAAAGCATCGGCTATCCCACGGGCTAAGGCGCCCATAGCCTGCTGACCTGTTGGCTCGGCCACATTGGCCTGGCCAACCCCCTCCTGCTACGCTGGAATCTCCTCCGGTATAGGCATCTCCTGCCTCCTAGGCCTACCTCGCCTACCTCCACGTCCTCGTCCTGACATCCTAATAAAGGCAACGAAGGACATTAGCATATTCATAAATGTGCCGAAGCTATAACACTCGTGTCCTAATGCATGGACAATAGTAATTCATTCCACGTAAGCACATAATCACATAAGCACTTGCGAATTTCATTTCCAGATAATGATAGTCCCGAGGCGTTACTAGAATTCTAGTTAGAAACAACATTGATCAAGTCCCTTTCCAACAAGACTCACAGAAACCTAAGGATCAAATCAACATCCTAGAAACTAAATCCCATACCCAAATAATCACATAAACATGTTATCACATAAGCACATAACATTACACATAAGTCCTTAACAAGCGAGACAAACCCATTGTGATACTAATCACTTCCACGTACCCAAAGTATTCGAACCCGGTACGCTCTGATAGCAAGTTGTAATGCCCTCAAAATAACACATTGTAGACGTCCCCGAACGCCTCGGGAGGGTTAAGTCCCGTTCTGTTCGCTTGGGCCCACTACAGTTCAAGGACTCAAATGTCACAGTTCTTAGTCTGAACCAAAGAGTCCAAATCCGGCAAATCATTTTGAGAAAATAGATTTTTGAAAGAAGTGCCAAACATGGACTGCTTTGCCAGACACAGAGTCGCCACCTAAATATTTTTATGGGGAAATTTAGGAAACCCTGACTCGGTGCCAAAGGCCACGTGTCCGTCATCACCAAAGTTGCCTCGGCTCGGGAACTTGGGTACGATTGGGGAATGTCACTTCGTGAGCACCCCTGCTCGCCCGGTCAAAGACCGACCTCTACTAACCATGATATCAGGTTTTGAAAACATTATGTGTTCTTATTCCGGTTATTAGCCTAGGATTACTACGTGATGCGCACAGCATACAAGTATAGACCGGGTCGCCTGAATTGGAACAAAACATTTCATGTTTGTTTTTGAAAATGTTTTGATGGTGGTACTCGCAAGTAGGCTAAGACGTGAATTTGCCACCCTCAGGTGGGCTTAGAAAAAGAGGGTTTTGCCACTATCTAGTGGGCTTAAAACTCACAGTTGATGATTTGTTCCAATCCAAATAACCCAACCTTCACCCACAGGCATTCAGGCAGTTATATCACATAAGCACATAGCCTCATGGTAAGCATGCTATTCATGGCAGTCATTCACACGCATGCAAGGATGCTAAACCATAAAACTTACCGAGTACTCTAAGCCAAAACAGAAGCTAATTAGAAATCCATGCATGATCCTAATTACACAGAAATGCCTAATGCAACACATGCAAGATGCAACTATAGCAGGCTCGGCTATTCTAAACATGGCATATGGAATGCTACAGCTAACATGTATTCAACTTGGAATTGAAATACAAATGCAGTTAGTATGATGCGCCGAGCCAGGTGAATGCAAAACAGATGAATGAATGCAAACATGCTATCATACTATATGCTAATTGAAACATGCCGTAATCTAACCATCATAAGCAGATAAATAAAAGGGAAGAAAGACGTGGGGTTGGAAGACATACATCACACTCACCCACACTTATTACAATTATGCCCTCGCACAGAGGGTCCAAATAAATATACAGTCCTGAATAAAAGAATAGTACAGTCCAAATAATGTACAAATTCCTAATTAATTAACAAATTAACTAAGGAAATAATAAACTGGCATGCAAGCCAGGGACTGCCTTGATTCCTCTTCAGATACTGAATGATGCATGCTCGGGTTGCCTTTGCGCGGAAATCCACTGGGATGCCCTGATTAGCCTCTGTTTGCATCTGTTCTTGAAATACGTGCCAAGCCTCGAAAGACTGCTGATTCTTGATTTTGCTACAACAGAGAGCAGGAAAGGAGCATAGCAATGTATTTTCACAAATGTATGCATGCCTCGATCCTCGTGCCACCAATCACGCATATCGATGCATGATGGCCGAGGAGCCGAATTGCACAACTCAATATAAGATAAATGCACATGAAAACATAACAAGACCTAACTCCATTATGGATAATCCGGAGTGTCGGTGACTGGGGAATTGAGACACGTTCCGTCACTCAGAGTGCGAAACATATCTCGTTTTCCGTGCCCGGGCTAACTCCTATCCCGAACACAATGCAAATGAGATGATATGCATGAATGCAACTAATATACAACCTAGCATGCACAATGCTATGAAATGGCATACACGATGCACGAGGTGAGATGGCATACACAATGCGCTAATATACAACCCAGCATACACAATGCTATGAATGAAATGGCATACACAATGCAGTATGGGCTTACACCAACACAAGTGAACCTCAGTCACACTCACATAGGAGGCCATTAGATGAAAATGAGATAACTCGAAATGCGTGAACGCAAACCGAGAACCGAACCTACGGCACGGAATGCCACTCTAATGAGACATGGCAAGACGTGGAACATGATATGCAAGCATGCAAATTTCAGCAGCTAAATGAGAGGCAAAACAGCCCCGAAACATGGCGAAATGAAACCCGATGCATGGAACGAGTCCTGAAACATGAATTTTGATGCATGAGATGGCCTATAGCTATGCAATGCATGCATAATTTGATCATGAAGTGTTAAGACAGATTCAAGAAAGTCCCAAAACAAGCATTTTTATAGTTTTAAACATGGCCAAACAGAAAGCACAAGTGGGGCTAAATTAGCATGCAAAAAAGGGGGGCCAAGAGAGGAGTATGAGACAACCCACAAATTCTGGCCCCAAGAAGAGAAAGGGACTTCTACAACATTGAAGAGGGACCAAAAATATGACCTTTCACAGTTTATGACAGACCCCAAAAACAGATACAAGTATGACAAACAACTCATGCAAGAAATGGGCCAACAAAGGGGTAAAGAGGTAACTGATATATTCTGGCCCCAAACAGGTTAGGGCCCTTCAACAATGTTGAAGAGGGGACTAAAATATGGCTTTTTACAGTAGATGATCAAGCCCAAAACAGTGTAGAAATATGCTCAAAATGCCATGCAAAATTAAGGCCACAAGAGGGCTATAACTTGAAGTATACCAAGGATGTCTCAAACAGCTCTAGACCCTTAATGAAACATGAAGAGGGGGTCATTTTAGTTCCATTTTCAGTTTGGACCAAGGTCCAAAAACAGAGACACAATAGCCTAATAAATCATGCAAAAAAAAGGGGACCTAAGAGGGGTACAATGACAAGTGATATATGGAGGTCCCAAACAATGTTGAGCCCTTCTTCAATATTGAAGAAGGGCTCAAAATAAACCTATTTTAAGTTTACCTCATGCTCCAAAACAGATTACATATGGGCCAAAAAGACTACTCAAGCAAGATGGCATACAAAGGGGTAAAGAAGGAAGTGCAAGGTGGGGGTCCCAAACAGGGTAGGACCCTTAATGAAAGATGAAAAGAAGCTCAAAAAAATGATATTTCTAGTTATGGATGGAGCTCAAAACAGTAAGAAAAGAGGGCTAAGAAATGGCACAAAAATGAGCTAGAAAGAGGGAGAATGGTGCTTACCCTTGAAGACCAACCCTTAGCTGCCTTTTGGCTTGAGAAAAAGCTTCCTCTTGGCCCCTGAGAAGACCTCCAAGCTGCTGGAATGGAAGTAGCGGTGGTGGTGCTAGGTGGTGATGAAGAAAATGGTGTAGGAGTTGGATGTTTTTTAGGTTGAAGAGGGAGATGGATGGAGATATGTATGCCAAGCTCTTAGCCAATTTTTTGTAACCCTAAAACCAGAGCTAGGCAGCTGGTTATATAGGCCAAAGAGAGGAGAAAAGAGGGGAAAAAATGGAGGGAAAATGCACCAAGTTTCCCTCCAAAAAAGGCCCCCCCGAATACAGATTTTTGGGGGGAAAAAGGTATACAGCTGTAATGTATCAACACTAAGGAACAAGGCCGGCCAACTATTGGAGCTGTAGGTGGCCTGCTGGCCACCCCCCATGGCCGGCTGACCAAGGGTCAAAATGATCAAGTTGAATTTCTGGCCGACCATCAGAAAAATGTGTCCTCTCAGGTGCCCTCAACACAACCCTGTGGTTCAAAACTGCAACTGTAAAACAAGAGAGAGAATAGGCCATTTTTAGGAGGGGTTCAAAAGGGTCAATGACAATTACTGGCCGGCTATGTAACATTGGTGTCCTCCCATGTGTCTACAACACAAATATGTGGTTTGGAATTGAAGAAAGTGGCCTTAGGGTGGTCAACATTGGCTTGGAAGTGAGAAAAACGGGCGTCGGAGGGCGATGATGGAATATAACTGGTTGCTGGAACAATTACTGGCCTCCCACCCATCTACGACCTTCCTGGTGATGAAACGGAGGTACCTACTTAAATGAACGAAAACCGATGCAAAATGAAGGTTTCGGGGCCGAAACGCACAGTCCGAGGCCCCGAAAACTGACTGTTAGGCACCGGTAGTGTTGTTCGACCACGAAGCGGGTCTCTCAGACCACAGTGTCCCTAAAAAGGGAGCAAATAAGATGCATGCCAAAAACTGGAGCAAACGGAGGTAGTTAGGCGGTCCCGAACTGAGGCACACGGCCTGACGGCTCCGAAAACCGGGAACCGGGCTCCGAAATGGGAAAAATGGCCTGCGACCACGAAATATAGCCTACGGCCATTGAGAGACGATCTACGAGATCTCTCCCTCCCCTCAGGAAGAAAAATAGAGAAAACCGAGCCTGCTTCGCAAACCGAGGCAGAGTACAGAAAAGCCCGGAAGTCCGGAGGCAAGGCTCGCAGCCGCAACTCTGAAACTTCTGGACGAGCACAACATGCAACATCACTAAGCGCTCAACTAGTGACGTCTGAGTCTTAAGGTCGGTCAAAAATGGGGTGTCTACAGTTGCCTCTCTTTGACAGAACTTAAAAGTCACAAGTGACGGGAGTGAATGTCAAAGCTCAGAGACGACCCATTTTTGACAAGGCCGAAGACTTAGACAATCATACAAGATAAACAGAGATATGCCCGCAGGCAGGGGACAAAATGCAAAGCGATATGCAGGAAACCAAATGTAACTCGATGTTCGTGCAAATGTAGCAAGCTGTAATGAAGCAAGTATTCGCAAATAGATGCAACAGTTTTAAGCAAGAATGCAAAGCAACAACTACATTTCATGCAGTTAGGAATGCGGAGAATTATTCAATTCTCGTCGCATCTCACACGGAGAAGATATGATACCTGCGCGATTCGTCTGGTCGCACCAGCTTCAAATGAACCGTACATACAATATCGTACCTGTAAAAGAGAGAAACTCAACAAGCACAACATGTTTAGCAACATATATTCAATGGGATATCGAAAGTTTGACAAAAGCGGTGTCGGTGAGTGAATGCATCGCAATGCGAGAAGGGAGCGTGCGTGACAACACAAGCTTGAGCACAGAGGCATGGTAATATCAAGAAAACGTGCATGACAATGCAAGTATGTTCATAAGAATGCAAGTTATGGGCATGACAATGCAGAACGAGCATAAATCAGGGTACATGTTTGTCACGAAACAATGAGCACATAAATGTGCGTTTCGGCGAGGGCAACTCGATCGCGGCCTCCGGTTCACTTCCCGGAGAGGTTACAACATGCTCAAGAAGGATACACCTTGATTCTGATGAGTAATGATGAGACACATGTCAGAAGTTAAAGCTGAAGTTCCGGCAAAGCGGTTTCGCGACAGGACGTGCACTTCTTTTGTACTTTTTCAGGTCCCGGGAACTCCAATCTTCCTCAAAATTTGCAGAGAGCTAGGTGGGCAGGTGGGGAACACCACCGGCCAGTTTTCTTCTCCAGGGGAGGCTGTCAGCTAGTTTCTCAAAAGCAGATGGCCGGCCAGCTAGGAAAGATGGCCGGCCGGCCACTTTTCCCAACCCGCGGGTAATTTTGTCTTTTCACCTCTTTTCTTTAAAACCACTTACCCAATCACTTTGAGCTCATAACATCAGGTCCGAAATCATCTTCTCCACCCTCCCAAACTATTTTCCTCTTCAGATCTGAGCTCTATACGCATTTTCCAACCCCCCGTGCAAGTTATTTTTGCGAAAACTTTTAGTTTTAAACACTTTGAACCGATTAAATTTTGATTTCGGGGCTTCTTTTCTCATTTTCACCACTTGAGGTAAGTTTGTCTCAACATTTGGAAGATTTTCTCGGGAGTTTACTTTCGTTGACTTTTCCATTTCCTGAGAGTTGACTTTTTGTTGACTTTTTCCAATTTTGGCTCATTTTTGCTCCTTTTGCAGATTTTCTGAAAATGGCGGGTCATTTTTCCCACGGTGGAGGTCCTCCGGATGCCGGAGATGATTTTGACATCATGGCTTTGCCTCCGGGGGTTCGACCCTTCATACCCGAGAGGTATGCCCCAGCAGCACTCGTACTTCTACGAGCTGTTTTCCGTCATTTCACTGACTTTGATGAGCGAGCACCCGGAGATCTGCTTCTGCAGGAGCCAGAGCATCACCTCTCTCACGAGGCACGAGAGGTATTTTACTTCATTTTTTGCATTTTTCGTGCATCCCGTGCTTTTGCCATGTTTGAACACACAATGTAGTCTATGACATAGCACTTCGTTTGCATCCTGAACACACGGTTCAAACATTTGAATTTCTGAGCACATCAGCCTATGATTTAATTGTGAGCACGCGGCATATACTGATTGAGAATTGAACACACGGCCCAATACTTGAACTCTGAGATGAAGACACAGCCTATTCTTTGATTGTCGAACACACAGTTCATTGTTGAGGTGAACACACGGCACACACTGATTGAGAGTTGAACACACAGCCCAAACATTTGATTTTCTGAACACACAGCCCAGATGAAGGTGAACACGCGGCACACACTGATTAAGAAATTTGAACACGCAGCCCAAATACCAATTTTCTGAACACGCAGCCCAGATTGAAGCGAACACGCAGCCCACTGATTTTGAAATTTGAACACGCAGCCCAAATAATGAATTTCTGAACACGCAGCCCAGATTGAAGTGAACACGCAGCCCACTGACTTTGAAATTTGAACACGCAGCCCAAATAATGAATTTTCTGAACACGCAGCCCAGGTTGAAGTGAACACGTAGCCCACTGATTTTGAAATTTGAACACGCAGCCTAAATACCAATTTTCTGAACACGCAGCCCAGATTGAAGTGAACATGCAGCCCACTGATTTTGAAATTTGAACACGTAGCCCAAATACTAAATTTCTGAACACGCAGCCCAGATTGAAATGAACACGCAACCCACTGATTTTGAAATTTGAACACGCAGCCCAAATACCAATTTCTGAACACGCAGCCCAGATTGAAGTGAACACGCAGCCCACTGATTTCGAAATTTGAACACGCAGCCCAAATACTAAATTTCTGAACACGCAGCCCAGATTGAAGTGAACACGCAGCCCACTGATTTTGAAATTTGAACACGCAGCCCAAATACCAATTTCTAAACACACAGCCCAGATTGAAGTGAACACGCAGCCCACTGATTTCGAAATTTGAGCACGCAGCCCAAATACTAAATTTCTGAACACGCAGCCCAGATTGAAGTGAACATGCAGCCCACTAATTTTGAAATTTGAACACGCAGCCCAAATACCAATTTCTGAACACGCAGCCCAGATTGAAGTGAACATGCAGCCCACTGATTTCGAAATTTGAACACGCAGCCCAAATAATGAATTTCTGAACACGCAGCCCAGATTGAAGTGAACACGCAGCCCACTATGAACACACAGCTCATACCACAGTATTCTGCTTATTTTGGAACATACAGCTCACGCAGGACACTGCTGATTCTGAACACACGGTTCGTTCTGAACACAACTCATTCATTTCATTTGCACACAGCTCATTCATTTCATTTGTTGAAACATGTATTCATTCTGAATGCAGGTTGGTTCTCCCACGGTGCGGGGGTATGGCTCCACTGCAGCCAAAGATTGGTACGCTGAGCTCCCAGAGGCTGTCCGGGATTTAGTGGATTTGGCAGGGTTCGGGGCTTTCTGCGTTGGGCTATCGCGCTGTCCTGCCAGGAGGACACTGATGGCGGCTTTGGTGGAGAGCTGGTGGGACACCACCAACTCCTTTCATTTTTCCGCCACTGGGGATTTGACTATGACCCCGCTGGATTTTACTGTATTGACTGGCCTGGACATAAGAGGTTGGCCCATCCCTTACGACGAGGACATGGGCGAATGGGAGGCCGCTTGGATACATTTGCTGGGGGCCCGCCTGCCCGTTGATAGAGCTTCGGGGAGAGTCCGATACACTTGGTTCTCTTCCCATTTTCGGAGAGAGGGGATGGAGCCCGAGACTCCTGAGGAGGCAGAGCAATATGCCCGTGGCTTTCTGATGTTCCTCTTCGGGACTACTCTGTTCGCCGATAGGGGGAACACGGTTGGGCTGTATCTGTTGAGCGCTCTGGTGGACCTATCACAGGTCAGGCGATACGACTGGGGTGGCGCCGGCTTGGCTACCCTTTACTGTTACATGAGCGCGACCTCCCGCGGGCAGGAAGACTTAGTTGGTGGCTACTGGAGAGCCTGGGAGGTATTTTCTGCCCTCTTGATTTATATTTCTGCTTCTCATTACTTGTACATTACACACACAGCGTACTTTACACTCTGTATTTTGCCTTCAGCACTTTGTATTCACATTCTGCATTGTTTTCCACAGCTATGGGTCTATGTATATTTCCCGACATTAGGCCCAGAGATGGTGGTGGCGGGGCCCCTCATGGCCCCGTACTCACTGGTATTCAAGGGCCAGCACCGGCCGAGACCCCGAGAGACTCTTTTATCTGTGGCAGTATTTTGACACTGTGCGGTCGACAGAGGTATTTCAGAACTCTCAGTTCTTTCTGTTTTCATTTTTGATCTGCCCTGTACATTCCCGATCTCTGATTGGTTTATGCATTGGTTATCCGCAGATTACATGGCAGCCCTGGGCGCCTTTGGGTGACGGTTTTCGATTTCAGTATGCTGGAGGATCGGGCACTTCCCAATACAGGATCCTATTCGAAGGACCAGTTGGTAGAGCATGGTTTCTAAGGGAGCGCTTCTTGTGCCAGGTATGGGGCTATGCTTCTCAGGACCCTCTCGCAGCACCTCCGGTCAGTATGCGGACTGCTGATAGGCTCTCTGCTCGGGATGTTGTTAGTGCTATGCTGGGCACTGATGCTTTGCTACATCTTGAGAATGGGGATTATGCCACCTATCGCCACATATATCTGATGCCTCCTTTGACGGGAGTGCGCACTCCATCGATGAGGCCTGTTGATGTGCCATCTTCAAGCCAGGCTCGGGCTACAGATATTCCTTCCAGCAGCGGGGCCGGTACATCTAGAGGTGGGGGTAGGCCGGTTCCCCCGATTCCTCCGACTCTTCATCACCCTGGGTGGCTAGACATGCCGACCGAGTTGACCAGTTGGCGATTTGGAACTCCTTACCAGGTCTCGCTGGAGCCTCCCCTGCCTGATCACAGATATGTCAGAGATCCTGATTCACCACCGGTATGCTTTAAAGCTTTGATTTATCAGTCGGATACTTGGGCATTCATTCCTTTACTGATAATTTTGCATTTGCATCTGCAGCCTCCTGTTGAGTACGTGGATGAGATGCTTGGAGTGATGGCCGCTTTTGAAGGCATGATCCTATGGAGAGAGGCACAGCTGGCCATTATGGGTGTGCAGGTACTGTTCAGCTTTCTTGCATTTATCATATTTCTGATGACACGCTGGTCTTGAACATTCTACTGCATTGATAGGCTGTTTGTGTAGAGCACATCTGACACACATCCCACTCGCATACTGCACTTGCATCTGATTTTCATATTTGAACTAATGTATTGAACTCTTCACTTTCAAATGCCTCCTGTATATGCTCCGCCACAGGCTAGACCACCTGGGCCTTCTCAGGGAGGTAGAACGTCTGGACCTTTCCGAGGAGCTGGGCCATCTGGGCCATTCCGAGGAGCTTGGGGAGCTCGAGGAGCTGGGCCATCCAGGCCTTTCCGAGGAGCTCAAGGAGAGGGGCCGTCTCGCAGACGCAGGGCGCATATTATAGAGGCGGAGCCCGATGAGGATGAGGAGGAGGAGGTTGCAGACTGCCAATCGGAGACATCTGCTGAGGAGGGGGGCTCTGGTCTTGGTTCCGGGAGTGGAGGCGAGGCTGAGGGGGATCCTGAGGATGACAGCTCCAACCCGGATGGTGATGGAGGTGCGGAGGCTGCTCCGCAGAAGAGGATGAGGAGAGCCTCTCATTCCCGCTCTCGAGAGTACTGATGTTGCGATTTCCTGCTTTATTTTCCTTTTTACTAGTGGTTTGTAGCACATTGCACTTTGTTAGGCAGTTTTATTTTCTGTAAAACTTGTACCTTTGTTTGTAAAAGGAAATATGATGGGATGAAACAGCTTTTTGAAAAAGTGTTGTATTTTTATGCTCTCAGCATCGCATCGCATCATTTTGCACAAAAGTGGAATTGAATGGAAATGTGCATTGTGTATTTACCGGGTCGGGTAATGAACCGACATAACAAAACAAACAACTCGACTCACTAAGAAATAACAGAATCTTAGCAAGTTTACAACTCGATAAGCAAAATACAACAATGTTGATGACTCGATAAACAAGTGTAGACACCACATTTTTGACCGACCTTAAGACTCAGACGTCACCGGTTGAGCGCTCGGTGATATTGCATACTGCGCTTGTTCAGAAGTCCCAGAGTCACGGCCGCGTGCCCTGCCTCCGGACTACCGAACCCTCTTTCGTGCCTTGTCTCGGTTTGCGAACCAGACTCGGTTTTCTCTGTTTTCTTTCCTGAGGGAAGGGAGTGGTCCTGTAGGCTATCTCCCGGTGGCCGTGAGCTACATTTCGTGGCCGTAGGCCATTTTGCCCATTTCGGAGCCCGGTTCTCGGTTTTCGGAGCCGTCAGGCCGTGTGCCTCGGCTCGGGACCGCCCAACCATCTCCGAGTTCTCCGGTTTTTGGCATGCGCCTCTGTTTTAGTGTTCCGAGGGACACTGGGGCCCCTGATGCCCACTTCGCAGCCGAACACCACTTCCGGTGCCCGGCGACCCATTTTCGGGACCCCAAATTGAGCGGTTTTGGTCCCGAGCTTTCATTTTGCATCAGCCTTCTCCGGTTTTTGGCAGAGACCTCTGTTTTAATATTTCGAGGAACCCTGAGGCCCCCGATGCCCACTTCGTGGCCGTATGCCACTTTCGGTGCTCATAGCCGGTTTTCGGGACCCCAAATCGAGCGGTTTTCGTCCCGAGCTTTCATTTTGCATCAGCCTTCTCCGGTTTTTGGCGGAGACCTCTGTTTTAGTGTCCCGAGGGACACTGGGGCCCCTGATGCCCACTTCGCAGCCGAACACCACTTCCGGTGCCCGGCAACCCATTTTCGGGACCCCAAATCGAGCGGTTTTGGTCCCGAGCATTCACTTCGCATCCATTTTCTCCGGTTTTTGGCAGGTACCTCTGTTTTGTCATTCCAGAGGACACTGGAGTCGCAAATACCCACTTCGATGCTGAACACCACTTCCGGCACCTGCAGCCCATTTTCGGGATCCCGATTTGCTCGGTTTTGGCCCCGAACGTTCGTTTCTCATTAGTTTTTGTTCAAACTTGGCAGGTACCTCTGTTTCAACATCAGGAAGATCACTGGGGGGTGGGAGGCCAGCAATTATCCCAGATAACCAGTTTCGCTCCTCCGGAGCCCGTTTTGCTCACTTCCGGGCCAATGTTGAACACCCTAGGGATATTTTCTTCCAACCAAAGCTACATATCTGTGATGAGGGCATCTAGGAGGACCCTAAGGGTTGGTGGTCGGCCAGAAATTCAGGGTTTCATTTTTGGGCCTCTCCTTCAAGCTCTATGTTGTGGCTCCTGCTTCAGTGTTGCCAAATTCCAACCTTGGATCCTTGTTATACACATCTGGGAGGACACTTTGGCATAGTGGTCGGCCAGCAATTGTTGGTTTCATTTTTGGGCCTCTCCTTCAAGCTCTATGTTGTGACTTCTGGTTCAGTGTTGCCAGATTCCGACCCTGGGGCCTTATTCTACACACTTGGGAGGACACTCTTGTATGGTGGTCGGCCAGAAATTTTGAAGTTGGTTTTTTTAGGGTGGCCGGTCGGCTAGGCTGGGTGGCTGGCCGACCAGGTGGGGTGGCCGGCCGGCCACCTCCCACAAATTTACCTGGCCGGCCAGCTTCCTGCTTTCCAGCCTGTCCCAGCTGTCCGGACATCTCCCAACATATCCCGGGGCATCTGGGGGATATTTCGGGAGGGAAAGATTGGGTGCTTTCCCTCCCCTTTTACACCCCATTTCTTGCCTATTTGAAGGGCCCTCCCTCTCCTTCTTCAAGGTTGGAAAAATTGTCTTCAAGAACACTTCTCCAAAAACCTCCATTTTCATAGCTCAAAACCTCAAAAAGCTTCTAAGTCCCTAGGTCTTCTCTTCATCAACACCTAGCCTCACCATCCTTACTACCATTCCAGCAGCTAGGAAGTGAATTTCAGAGGTTGAGAAGCTACAAATCAAAGCCAAGAATCAAAGAAAGACAAGTCTTCAAGGGTAAGTCTTCAAAACCAACTTTTAGGGCTTTTTCTTGATTCATTTCTATACTCCAATTGGTTGAGAATTGGGGCTCCGACCCCTACTGCTTTTGTGTTTTTTTTGAGCCCCTCTACAACTTTGTAGAAGGGCTCAACTTCATTTGATGCTCCTATGATATACTTGTTTCAATACCTAGCTTTTATGCCATTATCTTGCATGCTAGTTTAGGCCTATTTCCTCTTGTTTTTAGGGGTCCGACCCCTACTGGTTTTGTGCTCATTTTGAGCCCCTCTACAACATTGTAGAAGGGCTCAACTTCATTTGGCCATTGTATCCACCACTTCCTTCAAATTTCATCAAGTGTGCCATTTTTGCATGCAATTTTTGGCCTACTTGTGTTTGTTTTTGGGACTTCGACCCCTACTGGTTTTGGTCTTATTTTGGCCCCCTTTACATGTTTCATGAAGAAAGTGTTGTCATTCGGTGTGTGTATTGCATGTCTCATGATATAGCCTATTTGGAAGCCTACTTTGCATGGAATTATTAGCATGATTTTATTCTGATTTTGAGGATGTCATCTTCTGAAATTGTGCTTATTTTTATCTCATCTTCCATGTTGTAGAAGAAAGTTTGTCCATTTGGGGTTTGCATATATCACTTGTCTCAATACTCCTCTTTTGGCCACTAACTTTGCATGCTATTGTTGATCTATCTATGCTTGCATTTTGGCCATGTTTGTTACTGAAAAATGCCATATTTGGGATTTCCTTGCTACTGTTCTTCCTTCCATGATCATATCTTGCATGTATAGCATGGCTATAGGCCATTTCGGGGCTTAATTTCACATTTTCGGGATGAATGCATGCTTCGAGTGTTATTTCGAATTGTTTCGGGGCTGTTTTCCCGTTTATTTAGGTGCTGAAATTCCATTTCCATGCTTACATATCATTCCCTATGCCATTTGTATCATTTTTGCATTGCCTCGGTTTGCGTGCCAGTGTGCACGCCTTTCGAGGCGCCCCTGTTTTATCCGACGGCAGCCTATATGAGTGCGGCTGAGGCTCTCTCATGTTGGCATAAGCCCATCACTGCATTCTGTATGCCTTTTTGTGTATTCCTCGATTTGCGTGTCCGCGGGCACGCATTTCGAGACAGCTTTGTTTTTACCCGACGGCCTCCTATATGAGTGAGCTGAGGCTCTCTCATGTTGGTGTAAGCCCATCGCGGCATTCCGTATGCCATTTCTTTGTCTTTCATCATCGCCTCGGTTTGCGCGCCTGTGGGCACGCACTTCGAGGCACTTCGGTTTTATCCGATTTTCATCTTTCATCATCGCCTCGGCTTGCGCGCCTGTGGGCACGCACTTCGAGGCACTTCGGTTTTATCCGATTTTCATCTTTCATCATCGCCTCGGCTTGCGCGCCTGTGGGCACGCACTTTGAGGCACTTCGGTCTTATCCGATTTTCATCTTTCATCATCGTCTCGGTTTGCGCGCCTGTGGGCACGCACTTCGAGGCACTTCGGTTTTATCCGATTTTCATCTTTCATCATCGCCTCGGCTTGCGCGCCTGTGGGCACGCACTTCGAGGCACTTCGGTTTTATCCGATTTTAATCTTTCATCATCGCCTCGGCTTGCGCGCCTGTGGGCACGCACTTTGAGGCACTTCGGTCTTATCCGATTTTCATCTTTCATCATCGTCTCGGTTTGCGCGCCTGTGGGCACGCACTTCGAGGCACTTCGGTTTTATCTGATTTTCTTCCTTCATCATCGCCTCGGTTTGCGTGTCCGTATGCACGCATTTCGAGGCATACTCTGTTTTATCCGGCTTGCATTCTGTGTGCCATTTCCTCGGATTGCGTGCTTCCGGCACGCATTTCGAGGCATTTTATTTCAGTCTCATTGCACATCGTATTTCATATCATCTCATGCTTGTATGCCGTTTTCTCGGTTTGCGTGCCCGTGGGCACGCACTTCGAGGCATCTCATTTTCATAGCATTGTGCATACTATATCATATGTTAGTTGCATTTCATGCATATCATGCATATTGCATGGGAAACGAGGCACATTTCATACTCTGAGTGACGGAACGGGTCTCAATTCCCAAGTCGCCGACACTCCGGATCATCAATAACGGAGTTAGGTTTTCATTGTAGCATTCATGAGTATTCATCCCAATATTGAGTTGTGCAAATCGGCTCCTCGGCCATCATGCATCAATATGCGTGATTGGTGGCGCGAGGATCGAGGCATGCATATATTTGTGAAATACACTGCTATGCCCTTTTCCTGCTCTCCGTTGCAGCAAAAATGAAGAATTATCAGCTTTCCGGAATCCGGCACGCAATTCGAGAAAAGTGTAAACAGAGGCTAATTAGGGCATCCCGGTGGATTTCCGCGCCAAAGCAGTCCAATATGCCACATACATCAGAAGCAAGGCAGTCCCTGGCTTGCATGCCAGTTTTACCGCTTTCCTAGTTTAATTTGTTAAATCTGTAATATTTCGGACTTTAATATTCTTTTATTTCGGACTGTATATTTATTCGGACCCTCTGCGCGAGGGCACAACTGTAATAAGGGTGTGTGAGTGTGATGTATGTCTTCCAACCCCCATTTCTTTCTCCCTTTTATTTATCCGCTTTGATGGTTAGATACAGGGCATATTTCAATTAGCATGCAGTATGACAGCATGTTTGCATCATTCATCTGTATTGCATGCACCGGGCTCGGCGCATCATACAAACTGCATCGTATTTCAATTCCAAGTTGAATACATATTAGTTGTAGCATTTCATATACCATGTTTAGAATAGCCGAGCCTGCTATAGTTGCATTTTGCATGTGTTGCGTTAGACATTCTGCATTTTTAGGATCATGCATGATTCCTAATCAGTTTTCTGTTTTGGCTTGGAGTACTAGGTGAGTTTTTATGCTTTAGCATCCTCGCATGTGTGTGAGTGTTGCCATGATAGCATGCTTACCATGAGGCTAAGTGCTTATGTGATATATCTGCCTTGAATGCCTGTGGGTGGAGGTTGAGTTATCTGAATTGGAGCAATTCATCAATTGTTTGTTAAGCCCACTAGATTGTGGCAAAATCTGCATTTTAAGCCTACCTGCGGGTAGCGAACCATCTTTCACAAACAAACATGAGATGTTTTGTTCCAATTCAGACGGCCCAGTCTATACTTATTTGCTGCGAGCATCACATAGTAATCCTAGGCTAATAATCGGAATAAGAGCATACAATGTTTTCAAAATCAGATATCATGGTTAGTAGAGGCCGGTCTCTGACCGGGCGAGAGGGGGTGCTCACGATGTGACCTTCCCTAATCGTACCCAAGTTCCCGAGCCAACTTTGGTGATGACGGACACGTGGCCTTTTGGCACCGAGTCAGGGTTTCCTAAATTTCCCATTTTAAAATATTTAGGTGGCGACTCTGTTATCTGGCAAAGCAGTCCATGTTTGGCACTTCTTTCAAAAAATCTGTTTTCCTTCAAAACGATTTGCCGGATTTGGACTCTTTGGTTCAAGATTGAGAACCGCAACAAAAATCGAGTCCGAACTGTAGCGAGGCCCCCCGCGGGCGTGGTTACAGTTTCTGGCGACTCTGCTGGGGATTTAGAGAACTTGACTCGAACTCATGATATCTGGTTTTGATTACACTTGTGTGTTTCTTTGCATTGCATTTGCATTGGTGCGCCTAGGACACCGTGTTTGCCATATGCCATTCCCGAACGATTTGCCGGAGGCTTGTCTTGTCAAGTCATGTCCGTAAGGCTGATCGGCTCTGGGCTCTGACAGCATGGGAACACAAACCCCGGTTTACCGGGGCACCCTTTTTGACCATTCGACCTAGTGCATATTCGGATCCATAGTGACTATTCCAAACTAGGACAGGTTGCTTACCCGTTTATAGGTTGTTTGAAACCGCTGCGTGCGTAGTGAAACCCTAGTTCCTGACAAAATAGGACAGGGAAACCCTACCCCAACATAGGGGTGTTTTGGCTCTCACTTATTTGTTATGTGCTTGTTAGAGTGTGCCTCTACAGGGAATGCACGTATCAGTATGAGTTTGGGCATCAGGCCTGCGGGCATCAGTTTTTGAATTTGGGAATCAGGCCTGCGGGCATTATCCAGTATTTGGGAATCAGTTGTCCGCGGATATCAGATTCAGTTTATCAGAACAGTGATACAGGAATATTGACCAGTATTTGAGGACAGTGTATAGCCAGCTTACCAACTATGTGTTGTTGTATACCCGACTGTGTGTGGTGTATTCAATATTAAGCCGTTATGCTGCCCGTTTTATTTCTGGTTATTTATTTCCTTTTCGCTTTATTTATCTTTTTGCTAGGGGACAGTTTGTAGCACAATTGCTTCCGAACCCGTCGATACCCCCCAAGCAATCTGGACACGAGGTCGCCGACTCAACCGATCCGAGGATCTAGTTGACGGACATCCAGTGTTTCACTCACTACCCCCTGTTATCAGAAGGAGGCCGAGAAGGCACAGTATATCAGAGCACAGATCACCAGGACAACAGTCTACTATAGTGTCAGATAGTCGGGTTGAGCTTCCTGTTTCTGCTATAGAGATACGCCTGCCGGGTCTTCAAATGGAACAACAGAATACAGCTCTGGAGACGATGATGCGCCAGATGGCTGAAAGCATGAAGCAAATGCAAGATGATGCTATCCGCCAGGCGGAATTTTCCCGACAACAGGCCGCTGTCATGGCCCAACAGTCTGAGTTGATCACCAGGTTACAACAGCAGAACGCAGCGTCTGCTTCAACTCAGGCTCCTCCTCCACCCGGGGCCCCATTACCTGAACAACTACCCGCTGGCCAGAATGCCCCTCCAAACCCTCAAAATGCCCAGGCTGCCCAGAATACCCTCCCGAATCAACAGAACATTCTGCCAAACCCCCCAAACATTCAAGAGGACACGGGTCTTCCAACGGGGCTAGCTCCGCTCCCGCTTCTACCACAACTGTCCAAAAACATTACACCTAACCATCCCGACTCTCCATTTGAGTTCGAGGTAGACCAGACAGCTCTGAAATTGAGCAAGTTGGAGAAGCTCTTTAAGAAGTCTCAAGGGGTGAAGGCCATCCCAAGTATTGAAGACGGCTATACTGATGTAGCCGTGACTCTGCCGGATAGATTTAAGATGCCCCAGATCGATCGCTTTGATGGATCCGGGGATCCTATGGTTCACCTCCGGCTATTCTCAGACGTTCTAAGACCAATGGGCCTAACCCGACCGCAAAAGCTTTCTTTGTTCGGTCGAACCCTGTCGGGTGTGGCATCCACTTGGTATTCAAAGCTGGAAGATCAGGTGAAAATCAACTGGGATGAGATGGCCGAGGCCTTCGTGGCACAATATTCATACAACACGCAGATCGAGATCACAACTCGTGATCTTGAGACAACCAGGCAGGAGCCTAAAGAATCTTTCTCTGACTTTGTGACCCGGTGGAGGGCGAAGGCATCGATGATGACCTTAAGGCCAACAGACAGAGATCAAATACGGATGATTGTGCGCAATCTCCAGCCGGCGTTAATGAAGAAGATGATTGTAGTTCCCTTCCCCACTTTCGCAGATCTGCATGATATGGGGATGCAAATAGAGGATGCAATGAAACAGGGTCTGTTTGACCAAGATCGGGATCAGCCCCGGAGAACATTCAACCGTGGTAATAATGCGGGCCCGAGTGGCTCTTCCAATACCAGAACTTCAGAAGTTGGAATGGTCACCACCACTCCCCCTCCCCAACCAAGGTCCGCAGCGGCCACACCTTTTTCCGATGCCTCTGGGAGCAGTAATCAAGCCCCAAGATACCTAACCCAGGGGTCAACGAACCTTCTCCCCACTCTATATGTCTTTGTCTAAAGTCCTCGGGGTTCTAGTCAGAAAGGGGCATCTGAAACCCTTGGAACCGAGGCCTCTACCGAATCCACTCCCCCCTTCCCATAACCCAGCCAAATATTGCCAATACCACCAGCAGCATGGTCATGACACCGACCAATGTTACCGGCTGCGTCATGAGATTCAAGACCTCATTGACAAGAACATCATTCTACCTCCCCAAGGACCCAACGTCACAAACAACCCACTCCCCAAACACAACCAAGATCCACCAAAAAGAGTCAACCTTATCCACACTGGGGGCGTGTCTTACGATCCCAGTATCTACATAACTCCCTCCCACCTACCCAAGCCAGAGGTGATCCTCCCTGATAGCACGGACTTGTGTATGATGGACACCTCTACACCCCAACCTGAGCCAAAGTTGGTGACCACCGAGAATGGAACGGGGCAGGCTTCTGAGGAGAGCAGAACAGTTGAATCTGGGGTGGAGCTATCTGAGAATTTAGCTGGCAGAGCTTATGATCCAAGTGGATATATCTTGTCGATGAGCCAGTCTAAGCTGAGTATGGGGTTGCCGGAAGAGGCTGAGTTGTTTATGATCCGGGGGGACAAGCTTGAATCAGCAGGGGATGATTTGACTGCGGTGGAAGAGGACTTCGCCAATCTTCAATTCTACGAGCAGGAATCAGGGGATGCATCGATTAACTGGTTCGAAGATGAGGAGTCAGCAGAAGTCGTCGGGTGGTTGGATGATCAACCTGATATTGTACCATTTGTGGCCGGAAGGGCCGAAGATCAGATTACATTGCCGGAGAGCGCCGGTACGAAGAATTTCGCTCAGGAACGAAACATTTTGAGAACCGCACAGTTGTTACTGGAGGAACAAGAAAAGAGATGGGACTCTGAGAGAGCTCGAAAAGCAAAGAACCATGAGGAAGTTGAGAGTGCTGCGGGCACGAAGACTGAACATGCTGTGAGCATGAGGAATGAAATTATTGAGAGCACAAACAAGCCAGAACCAGACAGATGCCTGCTAGACGCTAATGGAATGTGGTGGGAAGATGACGACTTGTGTCTTGCCCACACAGACGAAGACTGGGCAGGTGGCCAACCGGACAGTACCTGGTACCTCGAGGAGGTAGACCATATGACTAGAAGTGGGCGGTATTTCAAGCCCCCACACTTTGATCAACCCGAGGCATCAGGGAAAGATAAGGAGGCAGAGAAACAAAAAGAGAAGCAAGTGGAAGAAGAGGCTGTACTGAAGCAGCTAAAGAAAATACAAGCAGACATCTCCATTTGGGGACTGCTTATGGCTTCGAGGGTGCACCGGCAGGCTGTTTTATCTGCCATGGACAGAGCTAAACTTTCCATTGAAACTACGCCAGAACAACTAGTTGGGCTGGTCTTTCCGGGAGGAGGTTCCCCGGCATTGACCTTTTCGGACAAGGAATTGCCGCCTGAGGGCGTGGACCATAACAGATCTCTCTACATCTCTGTAGAATGCAGGGACAAATGGATTCCGGTGGTGCTTGTTGACACCGGGTCCGCTATCAATGTTTGTCCGGCCAGAACGGCCTATGCAATTGGGTTAAAGCCTGCGGACTTCACCCCAACTTCTCAAGTGATCAAGGCCTATGATAATACAAGCAGGGATGTCCTGGGGACAGTAAAAATCCAAACCAAGATTGGGCCTGGACAACACGAAATAGATTTTCATGTCCTGGAGGTCCCTGCTTCCTTTAACATGCTTTTGGGGCGACCCTGGTTGCATCAGGTGAAGGCCGTCTCATCTACTCTACATCAAATGGTGAAATACCCCTTCGGAAAGGGAGTAGCCATTGTTTTTGGGAACTCATCAATCCATCCCCCTCCGGAGGTATCTACGCCAGTCTTGGAGATTGAACACGGCATGGAGGACATGTTCATATCGGGATTTACTTTGGCTGAAGCCCGGGTGGTACAGAACATTATGGCTGTGAATGAGGGTTTGTATGTCAGCGCTCAGGCCGTCTACCTCATGAATAAGCTACAGCATATCCCTGGGATGGGATTGGGAAGAAGCGGCCGGAAAGGGGTTGCAGCGTTGGCCGAAGTGCCACATAATCCACATACCTTTGGATTGGGTTATCTGCCCACCAAAGAAGACTGGACGAGGAAGAAAAAGGAAATGGCCGGCAGGGCCAGAGCAAAGCAGGCTGGGAAGCCTTTTGATCTAATGCATAGGCCCATCTGGGGTACCCTGAACGGACGCTTCGTCCGGGAAGGGGAAGATTTTCCATTTTGCGGCTTCCCAGAACCATGGTTGAACGCAGAGGGGAAGCGCGTACCAGGTTTCGAAATCTTTTTCGACTTGCAACTGTCCGGGGATGACGTTGCCGAAGAGCAGACAGACCCAACAACTGAGATTGAGCAGAATACGGCAGAGGATCCTGAGGGCACTGAATTGGAAATGGGGGTAGCACTGGCATGTCTCCTCTCTGATCCTCCGATCGACCAGGATTGCTTGGGGAATAACGTCGCGGTTTCCATGATCGGAGATGAAACGGCTGCGAGCCAACCAGCAGCCATCTTGGACGCATCGATTGCACCCTCGCTCACTTGGCAGTACGAGGAGGGATTCTTATCCAGCAGTTCCGGGTCAGGTAGTGAGCCGGAGTCTGATTCCACCGAGTCTTCTGAGTCGGAATCAGATTCCAGCTCGACTGAGTCTGAGTCTGGTACTCCTGGGGGTGTCAACCCGGATGCCACGGTCTCGTCCAGGTCGTCTTTTTCCTTTTCTTTTGAGTCTGTTGTAACCGATGAATTGGATGATCTGGATGTACTTAATGAGAATGAATCATCTGTGGTTTCCGAGTACTTTTCTGTGCCCCTAATTTATTGCATTAATTCAGACTTTCAAAATTTTGATCAAAACGACGAGGACGAAGTGCCTCCGGTTTTACAACGTTTAATTGAGCAAGAGCAGGAGAGATTTGTTAAGCCTTTAACGGATGAAATCATTTCTGTGAATATTGGTACTGAGGAGAACCCGCGGCTAGTCCAGATCGGGTCCACGTTGTCTTCGCAGGAACGCGAGCGCATGGTCGCTTTATTAAAAGATTTCAAAGATGTTTTCGCGTGGTCCTACGAAGACATGCCTGGAATCGATCCTGAGATTGTACAGCATCGAATCCCCCTTGACCCCGAGGCCCGACCTATCAAGCAGAAGCTCAGAAGGATCCGCCCGGATTGGGCTCTCAAGATCAAAGAAGAGGTCACCAAGCAAATTGACGCAGGCTTCCTGCTAGTATCAGAATATCCCACTTGGTTGGCCAATATAGTTCCGGTGCCAAAGAAAGATGGCAGGATCCGAGTGTGCGTGGATTTTAGGGATTTGAACAGAGCCAGTCTGAAGGACGACTTTCCCCTACCACACATCGACAAGTTAGTGGACTTTACAGCGGGGCATGCTTTGCTTTCGTTCATGGATGGCTTCTCAGGGTACAACCAGATTGTGATGGCACCAGAGGACAGAGAAAAGACTGCATTCACCACCCCGTGGGGGACATATTGCTATCGGGTCATGCCGTTTGGGTTGAAGAACGCTGGGGCTACTTATCAACGGGCCGCGACCACAATATTACATGATATGATCCACAAAGAGGTTGAGGTGTACGTGGACGACATGATTGTCAAGTCCAAGGACAGGGAGGGCCACTACACCGCCTTGCACAAGTTCTTCCAAAGGATCAGGGAATTCCGGTTGCGGCTAAACCCGCAGAAATGTACGTTTGGTGTTACAGCGGGGAAAATGCTGGGGTTTCTAATCACACAAAGGGGCATCGAGGTCGACCCTTCCAAAATCAAGGCCATCCTAGAAATGCCACCACCAAGGACTGAAAAAGAGGTGCGAGGCTTTCTGGGTAAAGTGCAATTCATAAGACGGTTTATCTCAAAACTAACCTTGACTTGTGAACCACTCTTTGGTCTCCTGAAGAAAGGAAAGAAGTTCCAATGGGACGGCCGATGCCAAGCTGCTTTCGAACAGATTAAAGAATATCTACAGAACCCACCCTGTTTTATCACCAGCAGAGCCAGGGAAACCGTTGATTTTGTACCTGTCAGTGACTGAGACCACGATGGGCTGCATGCTTGCACAAGAATCAGAAGATAGGGTGGAGAAAGCCATCTATTATTTGAGCAAGAAAATGCTAGAGTATGAGACCCGGTATACGCCACTGGAAAAGGCTTGCTTGGCTTTGGTATGGGCTACCAGGAAGTTGCGGCACTACCTGTTAGCTCACTCTGTAATGTTGGTTTCACGACTAGATCCCATCAAATATCTTTTCGAGAAACCAGCGCTTACGGGTAGGCTAGCTCGTTGGTTGCTGTTGCTCTCCGAATTCGATCTTACATATGTGACGCGCAAGTCAGTGAAGGGCAGAGCAGTAGCAGAGTTCCTTGCCGACCATCCGGTTGAGGGGGATGAAGCAGTTGAGTACCTATTCCCAGATGAAGCAATTCTACATATCGACGAGGAAACTTGGACGATGTACTTTGACGGAGCGTCAAATCAACATGGGTATGGGATAGGAGTGTTGCTGATAGCGCCCGACAATTCCCGTATCCCTCTGGCCTTCAAACTCCGGTTCAAAGTCTCGAATAATGAAGCGGAATACGAAGCATGCATTGCTGGTTTGGAAGCAGCCCTAGAACTAGGGGCGAGACGGCTGGACGTCATTGGGGATTCGAATCTTGTTGTGTCTCAAGCTAAAGGAGACTGGAAAGTAAAAGAGGAAAATATGATGATGTATCACCAAGCCTTGGATTTACTGATTCCTCGGTTTGAGAAGCTGAATTTCGCTCATCTACTAAGAGAGAACAACAAGTTCGCAGACGCCTTAGCAACTCTATCATCAATGATAGACATCCCGTGTGGAGTCCGAATGCGTCCAGTCATCATCGACCAGAAATTTGTACCTGCTTATGAGTCGATTGCAGCCATAGATGAAGTTCAGGACGAACACCCCTGGTACTACGATATCTGGAATTTCTTGGAGAAAGAAGCATACCCGCCAGGGGTAAATGCCAAAGACAAGAGGGCAATCAGAAGAATGTCTGTTCAGTTCATCATCTGTGGGGGTAAGCTGTATAGAAGAGGTCATCTGGGAATGCATAAATTGTGTGTTGATGCTGAAGAGTCCAAACATCTGATGGAAGCCATTCATGGGGGAGAGTGTGGAGCACATATGAATGGGGTAATGTTGGCGCGGAAGATCCTTAGACAGGGTTATTATTGGTCCACCATGGAGGAGGATTGTATTGGCTTCGTCCGGCGATGCCAAAAGTGTCAAATTCATGCAAATCGTATGAACATTCCGCCGTCAAAGCTGTACAATATGACTTCGCCATGGCCTTTTTCAGTCTGGGGAATTGATGTGATTGGAGCTGTTACGCCGAAGGGGTCGAACGGGCATGAGTTCATCCTCGTAGCGATAGATTATTTCACGAAGTGGGTTGAGGCCCAATCTTACGCAGTGTTGAAAGCTTCACACGTTGCAAAATTCATCAGAAACAACATTATCTGTCGCTACGGAGTCCCAAATGAAATAGTTTCTGACAATGGTTCCCACTTCAAGAAGGAGGTGATTGACTTGTTGGAGAAATACAACGTGGCTTTTCATAAGTCGTCTACTTACCGGCCGCAAACCAACGGAGCAGTTGAGGCCGCCAACAAGAACATCAAGCGCATACTACAGAAGATGGTGGAAACCTATCGGGATTGGCCAGATAAGCTGCCATTCGCTCTGTGGGGCTACAGGACTTCGATCAGAACTTCTACTGGGGCGACTCCGTACTCATTAGTCTACGGGATGGAGGCCGTTCTACCTATCGAGATTGAGGTTCCGTCATTGAGGGTATTGGCCGAGTGCCAGATAGCCGAAGCAGATTGGCAGCAGAATAGATTTGAAGAACTCATGCTCTTTGATGAAAGGAGATTGAAAGCACTGTATCACGTTCAGGGTTATCAACGCAGAATTGCCCGGGCTTTTAACAAGAAGGTTAAGTCCAGGAATTTAAAAGAAGGAGATTTAGTACTCAAAGACAACCGGGCTCCTATCCACGACCCAAGGGGCAAGTTCAGACCCAATTGGACTGGTCCTTACATCATCAAGTCAATCTGGTCAGGTGGAGCTGTGGTTTTGATGGATCTAGATGGCTTGGAGTTCTCTCAACCGATCAACATGGACAAGTTGAAGAAATATTATCCCTGAGAGGCTTGCTAGGCCGAAAACCCGAAAGGGCGACCTAGGCAACATTCAGAGCATAGAAAATTTAAAATTATAAAAACTGAGCTCGCAAGGTTGAAAACCCGCAAAGGGCGGCCTTGGCAAAAGTTAGAGCGCAAAAGGAGAGCAAAAATACTCGAGCGAACCTGTACCCTGAACTACGTAAGACTTGATTCCCATCTTTGGGATACGTAGGCAGCTTCATCTTGAAGTTCAGTCATAATCTTTTCCCCGATCAACTTAGTCCATTTTGATCACCTCAGTCATCTTTATTCATCAGCATTCACTACGGTCTCCGGTACAGTGCTATTCAAACTAGGGGCAACTTTCCGTTGCAATGGAGTGTTGCGGCATTATCCAGACTAGGGGCAACTTTCCGTTGCCACACTTTGCCGAAGCACCTTTTCAAACTAGGGGCAACTTTCCAGTTGCTAGGATTCGGGGTTGTGTATCTCAGTGACAGATTTCAGGCGTGTCCAGTTCTGATCCATATCGAAAATAGTTTTGAAAAGTTTTCATAAAAGTTGACTATGTTCAAATTAATCTTTTCACAACTAAGACCATTTTTGGACCAAAGGCGGAGAATTTTCAGTACCACAACCTTCAATTTCATTGATTTCGAAACAGAGTTCTTCTGCTCTTGCATATAATTGAAGTTGCTTTTTATTACATTCATAAAGAAAACTTGAAAGTACTAACAAAGCAATAAATCTGGGGCATAGTCTAGTCAGGTGCCCCTGCGCCCCCTCCCAGAGCTAGTCAAAGTTTCAGATGCCAACTTAGGCCCAACTTGTATGACTGAACTGGCGCGGAGTACGGAACGGGAAACAAAATATACAGTGAGTCAAGCCGATCAGACAGATCCCGGTATCCTGGAACATGCTGTAGCTCATCGCTGAAAGATTAAGCCAGGGACGGCGCCATGCAATGCGATCTGCTGACAAGTTGCGCATCCATTCGAACCACCAGCTCTCATCGGGAGCATTAACTGGGCGTTGCCGAAAGAAGTAGCCGCGGGCTGAATAGGCAGGGCAAGAGTCCACAACTTGCAACTTCTCCGTCAACCATATCTGGGGGAGGGATAAAAAAATGAGAGAATAAAGAATGGAGAGATGTGCGGGTCGAGTGATGTGAGCAAATACAAGTGAGCTTGGGTGGGAAACATTACCTATAGCAATAGTGGACTCCCTGCAAACCTGGTTGTCTCCCGGCAGTAGAAGGCATCCGGGCCTATCAATTTTGGATACACTCCATTATCCAGATAGTCCATCCGAAGTACATCGTGTTATATTTTTTTTTTTTTTTTTTTTTTTTTTTTGCTTATCGAGTTGTTGTTTTTGCTTATTGAGTTGTAAGTTTTGTCGAGCTGTCGCGTTTTGCGTTTTGAGTTATTACTTTTTGATTACACAATTTTGTTAAGTCTTGTCTATTGAGTCGTTAACATTATTGTACTTTGTTTATCGAGTTGTAAACTCGCTAAGATTCTGTTTTATTTCTTAGTGAGTCGTTTTGTTTTGCTTTGTTGCGTCGGTTCCCTACCTAACCCGGTAAATACATGAGGCGCATTTCCATTCAATTCCATTTTGTGCAAAATAATGCGATGTGATGCTGAGAATTTCAAATACAACATCTTTTCAAAAGCTGTTTCATTTCATCATGTCTTACAACAATAAAGGTACAAGTTTTACAGAAAATAAAACTGCCTAACAATGTGCAAAGTGCTACAAACTACTAGCTGAAAAGTAGAATAAAGCAGGAAATAACATCAGTGCCCTCGGGAGCGAGAAGGGGGAGGCCCCCTCATCCTCTTCTGCGGGATAATCTCTACATCATCATCACCATCTGGATCGGAGCTGTCATCCTCCGGATCCCCCTCAGGCTCGTCCCCACTCCCGGAGCCGAGACCGGAGCCTCCCTCTCCAGGGGATGTCTCTGATATGTGACCTGCGACCACCTCCTCCTCTTCATCCTCAACAATGGGTGCCCTGCGTCTGCGAGACGACCCTCCTCCGCCAGCTCCTCGATGAGACCTGGATGGCCCAGCTCCTCCAGTCCCTGTACCTCGGGTAGGTCTAGCACCTCGGCCTCTCTGAGAGGGCCCCGGTGGCCTGGCCCGTGATGAAGCATATATGGGAGGCATCTGAAGATGCAAAGTGCAATACATCAGTTCAAGCATAAAAAGCAGGTGTAAATGCAGAATGTGAAAAGGGTGTGTGTCAGATGTGCTCTACACAGTCTATCAATACAGCAGAAGGTCTAAAGCTAGAGTAGCATCAGAAACATGCTGGTACAGGGAAAATGAAGAGTACCTCTACACCCACGATGCTCATCTGCGTCTCCCTCCGAAGGATCATGCCCTCGAATGTGGCTAACATCCCGAGCAGCTCGTCCGTATATCCAACAGGAGGCTGCAAATACAAATGCAAAACTATCAGTAACGGAATCAGTGTTCAAATATCTGACTGATAAATCAAAGCTGAAAAACATACCGGGGGCGAGTCAGGGTCTCTAACATATCTGTGATCAGGCAGAGGAGGCTCTAGCGGAATCTGGTAAGGCGTCCCAAATCGCCAGTTCGTCAACTCGGTCGGCATGTCTGGCCACCCTGGATGATCAAGAGTCGGAGGGATCGGAGGGATCGAACTGCCCCCACCTCTGGATGTGCCAGCCCTGCTCGAAGAAGGGATATCTGTAGCATGGGCGCGACTCGAAGATGGTGCGCCAGTAGACCTCCGTGCCGGAGCCCGCACTCCCGTCAAGGGGGCATCAAATATATGCGGCGGTAGGTGGCGTAGTTCCCATCGAGATGATGCAACAAAGCATCACTGCCCTGCATACACTGCTCGACCTCCTCAGTGGATAATCTATCAGCAGTCCGCATGGTGTCTGGAGGCACAGCAGGAGGGTCCTGAGAATGGCCCCCCCATATCTGACGCTGAAAACGCTCCCCCAGGAACCAAGCCCGGCCGACTGGTCCCTCAAGCAAGAATCTGTACTGAGAACTAGTCAACCCTCCGGGGTATTGATGCTCGAGGTCGTCACCAAAGACTGCCCAAGGCTGCCATGTGATCTGCAGATAACCAGTGTATAAATCGATTAGAAATGCTGATCAAAGATGAAAATGAAAGGAGCTGAGAGTTCTGAAATACCTCTGTCGCTCGAACGGTATCAAAGTACCGTCGCAGGGAAGAGAGAGTCTCCCGAGGCCTCGGTAGATGCTCGCCATCAAACATCAGCGAATACGGAGTCGTCGGAGGCCCTGCCACCTCCATCTCCGGAGCCAAAGTGGGAAAGTACACATATACCCACAGCTGGAAAGAGCAATGCAGAATATGAGTACAAAGTGCTAAAGGCAGAATACAGAATGCCAAGTGCGCCGTGTGTGTGGGGTGAACAAGTAATGAGGAGCAAAATGTAAAGCAAGAGGACAGAAAGTACCTCCCAGGCTCTCCAGTAGCCACCGAGTAAGTCCCCTCGTGTGCGAGAGACCGCACTCATATAGCAGTACAGGGTAGCCAGGCCAGCGCCGCCCCAATCATACTGACCAACCTGTGATAGGTCCACCAGAGCGCTCAGTAGGTACAATCCTACCATGTTCCCTCTGTCAGCGAATAAGGTGGTGCCGAGGAGGTACATAAGGAAACCGCGGGCATACTGCTCCGCCTCCTCAGGAGTCTCAGGCTCCATCTGTGGCCGCCGGAAATGGGTAACAAACCAGGAGTATCGGACCCTCCCCGAACCCCTGTCTACAGGTGGGTGTGTCCCCAGTAGGTGCATCCAGGCAGCCTCCCACTGACCCATATCCTCGTCGTAGGGAATGGGAGCACCGCCTACGTCAAGGCCAGTAAGTACAACAAAGTCCAGCGGGGTCATGGTCATATCCCCGGTGGCAGAAAAATGGAAAGAATTAGTGGTGTCCCACCATCTCTCCGCCAAAGCAGCGAGTAAAGTCCTACTGATGAGGCAATGAGATAACCCCCTGCAGAATGGCCCAAAACCTGCAAAGTCCACCAGTCCCCGGACAGCTTCTGGAAGCTCGAAATACCACTCCCTCGCAGCGACGGAACCATATCCTCGCACTGTGCGAGAGTGAACCTGCATTCCGAATAAATGCATAGATCAGCAAATGAAGTGAAAATGAGCTGTGTGCAAATGAAGTGAAAATGGACTACGTGTTCAGTGAATTTGGCATTGGGACTGTGTGTTCTACTTCAAATCAGTGGGCTGTGTGTTCGCTTCAAGTTTAGGACTGTGTGTTCTACTTCAAATCACTGGGACTGTGTGTTCTACTTCAAATCAGTGGGCTGTGTGTTCGCTTCAAGCTTGGGACTGTGTGTTCTACTTCAAAGCATTGGGACTGTGTGTTCTACTTCAAATCAGTGGGCTGTGTGTTCGCTTCAAGATTGGGACTGTGTGTTCTACTTCAAATCAGTGGGCTGTGCGTTCGCTTCAAGCTTGGGACTGTGTGTTCTACTTCAAATCACTGGGACTGTGTGTTCTACTTCAAATCAGTGGGCTGTGTGTTCGCTTCAAGATTGGGACTGTGTGTTCTACTTCAAACCAGTGGGCTGTGTGTTCGCTTCAAGTTTGGGACTGTGTGTTCTACTTCAAATCAGTGAACTGTGTGTTCTACTCTTGGTCAGTATGTGCTGTGTGCTCACTTTCAACTTCAGGCTGTGTGTTCGGTGAATCAATGTATGAGCCGTGTGTTCAATCTCTAACTAAGGTGCACTGTGCGTTCACAATTATTCAATGTGCCCTGTGTTCATGAAATTCAAGTGTTTAAGTCGCGTGCTCAGGATGCAAGTATTATGTCATAAGCTAAACTGTATGTCTAAGCATGGCAAGAGAATGAAAGGCATGAAAGATGCGGACAATAAAGTAAAATACCTCTGCATCATAGGAGAGGTGCTGCTCCGGCTCTCGTAGAAGAAGATCCCCGGGCGCTCGATCGTTAAAAGCGGTGAAGTGACGAAAAGTAGCTCGTGGTAGCCTATGTACCACCGGGGCATAACGATCGGGAATGAAAGGACGGACCCTCGGGGGCAATGCCATAAAGTCAAAATCATCTCCGGCACCGGGAAAACCTCCGTCATGAGGGAAATGACCTGCCATTGCGAGAAATCTGCAAAGAGGAGCAAAAATGAGCAAAATGGGCCAAAATTGGAAAAAGTCAACAAAAGTCAACTCTCGGGAAATGAAAAGTCAACCAAAAGTCAACCCCCGGGAAAATTTTCCAAATAATGAGACAAAATTACCTCAAGTGGTGAAAATGAGAAGAGAAGTCCCAAAGTCGAAATTTAGTCGCTTCAAAGTGCTTAAATCTGAAAGACTTCGCGAAAACAACTTGCGTGGGAGGCCGAGGGACGCGTATAAAATGCAGATCTGAGAGAGAAAATGGTCTAGAGAGCAAGAGGGAGAAGTTTTGCAACTTTGGGTGTGATTTCGGATGGAATGGAGGTGCATATATATAGAAAATGCAAAAATGACCAAAATGCCCCCACTTTTGGGTAAGTGGCCGACCGGCCACCTAACCTGGCTGGCCGGCCACTCCCTTTTTCTCCCCTGGCCGATGGCCTCTCCTAGGGTGGTGTGCTGGCCGACCATGTCCCCCACCCCCTCCCCTACCTCTCTGCAAATTTTGAGGAAAATCGGAGTTCCCGGGACCCGAAAAAGTTGAAGAAAAGTGCACTTTCTGGCGCCGAATTGCTCCGTCGGAACTTTAACTGCAATTTCTGATATGTGTCTCGTCATTATTCATCGAAATCAGAGTGTATCCTTTTTAAACATGTTGTGACCTCTCCGGGAGGTGAATCAGAGGCCGCGATCGAGTTGCCGTCGCCGAAATGCGCATTTTTCGGCTCGTCATTTCCTGTCAAATGGGCATCCTGATTTGTGCTCGTTTTACGTTATTTGGCTCATAATTGGCATTCTCACGAATGATTTACATTGACATGCATGATTTCTCGGTGTACAATACTTCTATGCTTGGACGTGCGTTGTCGCGCACTATCTCTTCTCGCGTTGTATTGCATTCGTTCACTGGCACTGTGTGTGTCGAACATTTGGAATCATAGGAATTACATTGAATATATGTTGTTGGCATATTGTTCATGTTGAATTTCTCTATTTTGCAGGCACGATATTGTATGTACGGTTCATTTGAGGCTGGTGCGACCAGACGAATCGCGCAGGTATCGTATCTTCTCCGTGTGAGACGCGACGAGAATTGAATGATTCTCCGCATTCCTAACTGCATGAAATGTAGTTGTTTGCTTTGCATTCTTGCTTAAAGCTGTTGCATCTATTTGTCAATACCTGCTTCATTACAGCTTGCTGCATTTGCATAATCATCTGGCTCCGCGCCTATCGCTTTGCATTTTGCCCCTGCCTGCGGGCACATATCTCTGTTTATCTCGTATGTTTGTCTAAGTCTTCGGCCTTGTCAAAAATGGGTCGTCTCTGGGCTTTGACATTCACTCACGTCATTGTTATGACTTCCGAGTTCTGTCAAAGAGGGGCAACTGTAGACACCCCATTTTTGACGGACCTTAAGACTCAGACGTCACCGGTTGAGCGCTCGGTGATATTGCATACTGCGCTTGTTCAGAAGTCCCAGAGTCACGGCCGCGTGCCCTGCCTCCGGACTACCGAACCCTCTTTCGTGCCTTGTCTCGGTTTGCGAACCAGACTCGGTTTTCTCTGTTTTCTTTCCTGAGGGAAGGGAGTGGTCCTGTAGGCTATCTCCCGGTGGCCGTGAGCTACATTTCGTGGCCGTAGGCCATTTTGCCCATTTCGGAGCCCGGTTCTCGGTTTTCGGAGCCGTCAGGCCGTGTGCCTCGGCTCGGGACCGCCCAACCATCTCCGAGTTCTCCGGTTTTTGGCATGCGCCTCTGTTTTAGTGTTCCGAGGGACACTGGGGCCCCTGATGCCCACTTCGCAGCCGAACACCACTTCCGGTGCCCAGCGACCCATTTTCGGGACCCCAAATTGAGCGGTTTTGGTCCCGAGCTTTCATTTTGCATCAGCCTTCTCCGGTTTTTGGCGGAGACCTCTGTTTTAATATTTCGAGGAACCCTGAGGCCCCCGATGCCCACTTCGTGGCCGTATGCCACTTTCGGTGCTCATAGCCGGTTTTCGGGACCCCAAATCGAGCGGTTTTGGTCCCGAGCTTTCATTTTGCATCAGCCTTCTCCGGTTTTTGGCGGAGACCTCTGTTTTAGTGTTCCGAGGGACACTGGGGCCCCTGATGCCCACTTCGCAGCCGAACACCACTTCCGGTGCCCGGCGACCCATTTTCGGGACCCCAAATCGAGCGGTTTTGGTCCCGAGCATTCACTTCGCATCCATTTTCTCCGGTTTTTGGCAGGTACCTCTGTTTTGTCATTCCAGAGGACACTGGGGTCGCAGATACCCACTTCGATGCTGAACAACACTTCCGGCACCTGCAGCCCATTTTCGGGATCCCGATTTGCTCGGTTTTGGCCCCGAACGTTCGTTTCTCATTAGTTTTTGTTCAAACTTGGCAGGTACCTCTGTTTCAACATCAGGAAGATCACTGGGGGGTGGGAGGCCAGCAATTATCCCAGATAACCAGTTTCGCTCCTCCGGAGCCCGTTTTGCTCACTTCCGGGCCAATGTTGAACACCCTAGGGATATTTTCTTCCAACCAAAGCTACATATCTGTGATGAGGGCATCTAGGAGGACCCTAAGGGTTGGTGGTCGGCCAGAAATTCAGGGTTTCATTTTTGGGCCTCTCCTTCAAGCTCTATGTTGTGGCTCCTGCTTCAGTGTTGCCAAATTCCAACCTTGGATCCTTGTTATACACATCTGGGAGGACACTTTGGCATAGTGGTCGGCCAGCAATTGTTGGTTTCATTTTTGGGCCTCTCCTTCAAGCTCTATGTTGTGACTTCTGGTTCAGTGTTGCCAGATTCCGACCCTGGGGCCTTATTCTACACACTTGGGAGGACACTCTTGTATGGTGGTCGGCCAGAAATTTTGAAGTTGGTTTTTTTAGGGTGGCCGGTCGGCTAGGCTAGGTGGCTGGCCGACCAGGTGGGGTGGCCGGCCAGCCACCTCCCACAAATTTACCTGGCCGGCCAGCTTCCTGCTTTCCAGCCTGTCCCAGCTGTCCGGACATCTCCCAACATATCCCGGGGCATCTGGGGGATATTTCGGGAGGGAAAGATTGGGTGCTTTCCCTCCCCTTTTACACCCCATTTCTTGCCTATTTGAAGGGCCCTCCCTCTCCTTCTTCAAGGCTGGAAAAATTCTCTTCAAGAACACTTCAAAAATGAAGAATTATCAGCTTTTCGGAATCCGGCACGCAATTCGAGGAAAAGTGTAAACAGAGGCTAATTAGGGCATCCCGGTGGATTTCCGCGCCAAAGCAGTCCAATATGCCACATACATCAGAAGCAAGGCAGTCCCTGGCTTGCATGCCAGTTTTACCGCTTTCCTAGTTTAATTTGTTAAATCTGTAATATTTCGGACTTTAATATTCTTTTATTTCGGACTGTATATTTATTCGGACCCTCTGCGCGAGGGCACAACTGTAATAAGGGTGTGTGAGTGTGATGTATGTCTTCCAACCCCCATTTCTTTCTCCCTTTTATTTATCCGCTTTGATGGTTAGATACAGGGCATATTTCAATTAGCATGCAGTATGACAGCATGTTTGCATCATTCATCTGTATTGCATGCACCGGGCTCGGCGCATCATACAAACTGCATCGTATTTCAATTCCAAGTTGAATACATGTTAGTTGTAGCATTTCATATACCATGTTTAGAATAGCCGAGCCTGCTATAGTTGCATTTTGCATGTGTTGCGTTAGACATTCTGCATTTTTAGGATCATGCATGATTCCTAATCAGTTTTCTGTTTTGGCTTGGAGTACTAGGTGAGTTTTTATGCTTTAGCATCCTCGCATGTGTGTGAGTGTTGCCATGATAGCATGCTTACCATGAGGCTAAGTGCTTATGTGATATATCTGCCTTGAATGCCTGTGGGTGGAGGTTGAGTTATCTGAATTGGAGCAATTCATCAATTGTTTGTTAAGCCCACTAGATTGTGGCAAAATCTGCATTTTAAGCCTACCTGCGGGTAACGAACCGTCTTTCACAAACAAACATGAGATGTTTTGTTCCAATTCAGACGGCCCAGTCTATACTTATTTGCTGCGAGCATCACATAGTAATCCTAGGCTAATAATCGGAATAAGAGCATACAATGTTTTCAAAATCAGATATCATGGTTAGTAGAGGCCGGTCTCTGACCGGGCGAGAGGGGGTGCTCACGATGTGACCTTCCCTAATCGTACCCAAGTTCCCGAGCCAACTTTGGTGATGACGGACACGTGGCCTTTTGGCACCGAGTCAGGGTTTCCTAAATTTCCCATTTTAAAATATTTAGGTGGCGACTCTGTTATCTGGCAAAGCAGTCCATGTTTGGCACTTCTTTCAAAAAATCTGTTTTCCTTCAAAACGATTTGCCGGATTTGGACTCTTTGGTTCAAGATTGAGAACCGCAACAAAAATCGAGTCCGAACTATAGCGAGGCCCCCCGCGGGCGTGGTTACAACAAGACTTAACAAAATCGCGTAAACAAAGAGTAACAACTCAAAACACAAAATACGACAGCTCGACAAAACTTACAACTCGATAAACAAAATGACAACTCGATAAGAAAAAATTACAACTCGATAAAAAAAACAAAGCGTACTTCGGACGATCTGGACAATGGAACGCATCCGAAACAGAAGGAAATGGAGGCCTTCGATACATCCGATGCTTGGAAATGCTTGGAACTTTCCTCCGGAGGGTAAAACAGGACCAAAGGCACACCTTGGAGCATGGCCGGCCAGTTTTATTGGGGAGGGGAGACCACCGGCCACTTTTTGAAAAAGGAGATGGCCAGCCAGCCAGAAAAGTTGGCCGGCCGGCCACTTATTTCGGCAGCCGCCAAATTTTTGACACGTGTCCCCTGAATAGTGTTTTATCCTCTATAAATGCTCCAACTTCGGGACTCATTCATTTCATCACTGCTCTGCACAAAGAATGGAAGCATTTCTCATAGAAAATCTCACATCTTGGATCTCTTCCCTAGATGGCTCGAAAAAGTTGAACTTCCGAGGTTTTGGCTTGAATGCACTATTCACGCTGAGCCGAACTCCGCTACATCTTCCTTTCCTCCATGCCGGGGCGAGGTTTTGGAACCCGGTGACGCATGTTTTTAGCTTCGGTGGGCAAGAGGTATGTCCGACTTTCGAAGATTTTTAAGTTTTGATAGAGTCTGAACGTTCGGAAGAGATCTTGCCTCAGTTTCGCTTTGGCCATGCCCAAGCTTTAGGGCGGATGTGCGGACTCTCCGCGTATGACGCTCTGTCTCTGATCTGTAACGGGGAACTGGATATCCGTGGCTTGATTCCTCATTTTTCCGGTGTCGGTGACCGCAGCGACCATCACTGGCAAGGGTTCCGACAACATGTCCTCTACTTGTGTCTGCTATCTCACTTTCTGTTCGCCTCGGGCTTTGGTGGACCTAGCCTTCGTCTAATTGAAGTTGCTCAAGGCTTGAAGAAAGGAAAGAGCTGTATTGCCATGGTGCTGGCCAAAACGCTGATGGGTTTGGATGCTTTCCACCGTCGGGAGACGACCAGATTTGCAGGGAGTCCACTACTGCTGCAGGTAACGTTTCCCACCCAAGCTCACATATATATTTGCTCACATCGCTCGGCCCACAGGCTCGGTTTTTCTCACAAAACCCTCGTCTTACTTTTCTCTCATCGCGCATCTCTCTATTCTTTATTCTCTTATTTTTCATCCCTCCCCAGGTATGGTTGATGGATAAATTGCAAGTTGTGGACTCTTGCCCTGCCTACTCAGCCCGCGGCTACTTTTTCCGACAACGCCTAGTCAATGCTCTCGATGAAGGATGGTGGTTCGACTGGATGTGCAACTTGTCTGCGGATCGCATCGCCTGGCGCTGCCCTTGGCTCAATCTCCCGGCAATGGGTTATAGCATGTCCCGGCTGATCGGGATTCAGTTGATTGGTCTGACCCACTGTGTATTCTACTTTCCGTTCCGATTCCTGCGTCAGTTCGGTCACGATCAGATTTGCCCACCAGAGGGGATTGAGTACCTGGCTGCTTTCCCGGTTCGAGGCGCACAGCTCGCTCGATATGCCACGACATGGAGGACTAGAGAGCTCCTGGCCCCAACCCCTATACTTTGTCTGATGAGTGCTGGGATTGGCTCAATGAGGAGGCACAAACTAGGCCTAACTTGGCATCAAAAGCTTCGACTAGCTCTGGGAGGGGGCGCAGGGACACCTGACTTGACTATGCCCCAAATTTATTACTTTATTAGTACTTTCAAGTTTTCATTATGAGTGTAATAAAAAGCAACTTCAATTGTATGCAAGAGCAGGAGAACTCTATTTTGAAATCAATGAAATTGAAGGTTGTGGTACTGAAAATTTTCCGCTTTGGTCCAAAAATGGTCTTAGTTGTAAAAAGATTAATTTGAACAAAGTCAACTTTTATTAAAACTTTTCAAAACTATTTTCGATATGGATCAGAATTGGACACGCCTGAGATCTGTCACTGAGATGCACAACCCGGGATCCTAGTAACTAGAAAGTTGCCCCTAGTTTGAATGGTACCGCAGCATTGCGTGGCAACGGAAAGTTGCCCCTAGTCTGAATAGCACTGCACCGGAGATCACGATGAATGCTGATGGACAAAGATGACTGAGATGATCAATATGGACAAAGTTGATCAGGGAAAAGGTTGTGGCTGAACTTCAGGATGAAGTTGCCTACGTATCCCAAGGATGGGAATCAAGCCTTACGTAGTTCAGGCTTAGGTTCGCTCGGGCATTTTTACTCTCTTTTTGCGCTCTAACTTTTGCCAAGGCCGCCCTTTGCGGGTTTTCAACCTTGCGAGCTCAGTTTTTATATTTTCAAATTTTTTGTGCTCTGAGTTTTGCCTAGGTCGCCCTTTCGGGTTTTCGGCCTAGCGAGCCTCTCAAGGGTAATATTTCTTCAACTTGTCCATGTTGATCGGTTGGGAAAACTCCAAGCCATCTAGATCCATCAGAACCACAGCTCCACCTGACCAAATTGACTTGATGATGTAGGGACCAGTCCAATTGGGTCTGAACTTGCCCCTTGGGTCGTGGATGGGAGCTCGGTTATCCTTGAGTACCAAATCTCCTTCCTTTAAATTCCTGGACTTAACCTTCTTGTTGAAAGCCCGGGCGATTCTGCGTTGATAACCTTGGACATGGTACAGTGCTTTCAGCCTTCTTTCATCAAAGAGCATGAGTTCCTCAAATCTGCTCTGCTGCCAATCTGCCTCGGCTATTTGACACTCAGCCAATACTCGCAATGACGAAACCTCAATCTCAATAGGTAGAACGGCCTCCATCCCATAAACCAGTGAATACGGAGTCGCCCCAGTTGAAGTTCTGATTGAAGTCCGGTAGCCCCACAGAGCAAACGACAGCTTATCTGGCCAATCCCAGTAGGTTTCCACCATCTTCTGCAATATGTGCTTGATATTCTTATTGGCGGCCTCAACCGCTCCATTGGTTTGCGGCCGATAGGTAGATGACTTATGAAAAGCCACGTTGTATTTTTCCAACAAGTCTATCACATCCTTCTTGAAGTGGGAACCATTGTCTGAAATTATCTCGTTAGGGACTCCGTAGCGACAGATGATGTTATTTCTGATGAATTTTGCAACGTGCGAAGCCTTCAACACCGCATATGATTGGGCCTCGACCCACTTCGTGAAGTAATCTATCGCTACAAGGATGAACTCATGCCCATTCGATCCCTTTGGCGTGACAGCCCCGATTACATCAATTCCCCAGACTGAAAATGGCCATGGTGAAGTCATATTGTACAGCTTCGTCGGCGGGATGTTCATGCGATTTGCATGGATCTGACACTTATGGCATCGCTGAACAAAACCGATACAATCCTCCTCCATGGTGGACCAGTAATAACCCTGTCTGAGGATCTTCTGTGCCAGCATTACCCCATTCATATGTGCTCCACATTCTCCTCAATGGATGGCTTCCATCAGGCGCTTTGACTCTTCTGTATCAACACACAGTTTATGCATCCCCAGATGACCTCTTCTATACAGCTTACCCCCACAGATGATGAACTGAATGGCCAATCTTCTTATTGCCCTTTTATCCTTGGCATTTACCCTTGGCGCGTATGTTTCCTTCTCTAAGAAATTCCAAATGTCGTAGTACCAGGGGTTTTCGTCCTGAACCTCATCTATAGCAGCAATCGACTCATAGGCTGGTGCAAATTTCTTATCAATGATGACTGGACGCATCCGGACTCCACATGGGATGTCTATCATGGAAGATAGAGTTGCTAAAGAATCTGCGAACCTGTTGTTCTCTCTTAGTAGATGAGTAAAACTTAGCTTCTCAAACCGAGGAATTAACAAATCCAAGGTCTGGTGATACATCATCATCTTTTCCTCTTTTACTTTCCAATCTCCTTTTGCTTGAGACACAACAAGGTTCGAGTCCCCAATGACGTCCAACCGTCTTGCCCCTAGTTCCAGGGCTGCTTCTAGGCCAGCAATGCATGCCTCATATTCAGCTTCGTTGTTCGAGACTTTGAACCGGAGTTTGAAGGCTAGAGGGATACGGGAATTGTCGAGTGCTATCAGCAACACTCCTATCCCATACCCGTGTTGATTTGATGCTCCGTCAAAGTATATCGTCCAAGTTTCGTCATCGATATGCAGAATTGCTTCGTCTGGGAACAGGTACTCAACTGCTTCATCCCCCTCAACCGGATGGTCGGCAAGGAACTCTACTACCGCTCTTCCTTTGACTGACTTGCGTGTGACATACTTTAGATAAAATTCGGAGAGCAACAGCAACCAACGAGCTAGCCTACCCGTAAGTGCTGGTTTCTCGAAAAGATATTTGATGGGATCGAGACGTGAAACCAACATTACGGAGTGAGCTAACAGGTAGTGCCGCAGCTTCCTGGTAGCCCATACCAAAGCTAAGCAAGCCTTCTCCAGCGGTGTATAGCGAGTTTCATACTCTAGCATCTTCTTGCTCAGATAGTAGATAGCTCTCTCCACCCTGTCTTCAGATTCTTGTGCAAGCATACAGCCCATCGTGGTCTCGGTCACTAAAAGATACAATATCAACGGTTTCCCCGGTTCTGGTGGTAATAAAACGGGCGGGTTCTGTAGATACTCTTTGATCTGTTCGAACGCTGCTTGGCATCGGCCGTCCCATTGGAACTTCTTGTCTTTCTTCAGGAGACCAAAAAGTGGTTCACAAGTCAAGGTTAATTTTGAGATAAACCGTCTTATGAATTGCACTTTACCCAGAAAGCCTCGCATCTCCTTTTCAGTCCTTGGTGGGGGCATTTCTAGGATGGCCTTGATTTTGGAAGGGTCGACTTCGATGCCCCTTTGTGTAATCAGAAACCCCAAAATTTTTCCTGCTGTAGCACCGAATGTACACTTTTGAGGGTTCAGCCGCAACCGGAATTCCCTGATCCTTTGAAAGAACTTTTGCAAGGCGGTGTAGTGGCCCTCTCTATCTTTGGACTTGACAATCATGTCGTCCACGTACACCTCAACCTCCTTATGGATCATATCATGTAATATTGTGGTCGCGGCCCGTTGATAAGTAACTCCAGCATTCTTCAACCCAAACGGCATGACTCTATAGGAGTATGTCCCCCACGGGGTGGTGAATGCAGTCTTTTCCCGGTCTTCTGGTGCCATTACTATCTAGTTATAGCCTGAGAAGCCATCCATAAATGAAAGCAATGCGTGCCCTGTTGTGAAATCCACCAACTCATCAATATGCGGTAAGGGAAAGTCGTCCTTCGGACTAGCTCTGTTCAAATCCCTGAAGTCCACGCATACTCGGATCCTGCCATCCTTCTTCGGCACCGGAACGAAGTTGGCCAACCAAGTCGGGTATTCGGATACCAGCAGGAAGCCTGCGTCGATTTGCTTGGTGACCTCTTCCTTAATCTTGAGAGCCCAGTCCGGGCGGATCCTCCTGAGTTTCTGCTTAACAGGTCGGGCCTCGGGGTCAAGGGGGATCCGATGCTGTACAATCTCAGGATCGATTCCAGGCATGTCTTCGTAGGACCACACGAAAACATCTTTGAAATCTTTTAATAAAGCGACTAAGCGCTCGCGTTCCTCCGAAGACAACGTGGACCCGATCTGAACCAGCCGCGGGTCCTCCTCAGTACCAATGTTCACGGTAGTGATTTCATCCACTAGGGGTTTAACAAATATTTCCTGCTCCTGCTCAATTAATCGTTGCAAAACCGGAGGGACTTCGTCCTCGTCGTTTTCAAAATTTTGAAAGTCCGAATTAATGCAATAAATTAAGGGCACAGAAAAATACTCAGAAACCACAGTTGCTTGATTCTCATTAGGCACATCCAAATCGTCTGATTCATTTACAACAGACTCAAATGAAAAGGAAAAAGATGACCTAGACATGACTGTGGCATCCGGGTTAATATCCCCAGGAGTACCAGACTCAGACTAAGTCGAGCTGGAACCTGATTCCGACTCACAAGACTCGGTGGAATCAGATTCCGGCTCACTACCTGACCCGGTGCTGCTGGACAAAAATCCCTCCTCGTATTGCCAAGTGAGAGAGGGTGCGATAGATGCATCTAAGATCGCTGCTGGTAGGCTCACGGCCGTTTCATCCCCAATCATGGAAACCTCGAAGTTATCCCCCAAGCACTTTTGGTCGATCGAAGGATCTGAGAGCAGACATGCCAGTGCTACCCCCATTTCAATTTCAGCGCCCTCAGAGTCCATTGCCTTACACTGCTCAACCTCAGCTGATGGGTCTTTCTGCTCTGTGGCAACATCATCCCCGGATAGTTGCAGGTCGAAGAAGATCTCGAAACTTGGCACGCGCTTCTTCTCTGCGTTCAGCCACGGCCTTGGGAAGCCGCAAAACGGAAAGTCCTCTCCCTCCCGGACGAAGCGTCCGTTCAGGGTACCCTGAATGGGCCTATGCATCAATTTAAAAGGCTTCCCAACCTGCTTTGCTCTGGCTCTTCCGGCCATTTCCTTTCCCTTCCTTACCCAGTCCTCTTTGGTGGGCAGATAACCCAGTCCAAAGGTATGAGGGTTGTGTGGCACTTCGGCCAATGCTGCGACGCCTTTCCTGCCGCTCCTTCCTAATCCCATCCCGGGGATGTGTTGTAGCTTGTTCATGAGGTAGACGGATTAGGCACTGACGTACACACCTTCATTCACAGCCATAATATTCTGCACTACCCAGGCTTCAGCCAAAGTAAACCCTGATATGAACACGTCCTCCATACCACGCTCAATCTCTAAGAATGGTGTAGATACCTCCGGAGGTGGATGGATTGATGAATTTTCGAAAACAATGGCTACTCCCTTTCCATAGGGGTATTTCACCATTTGATGCAGAGTGGATGAGACGGCCTTTACCTGATGCAACCACGGTTGCCCCAAAAGCATGTTAAAAGATGCAGGGACTTCCAAGACGTGGAAATCTATCTCGTGTTGCCCAGGCCCAACCTTAGTTTGGATTTTTACTATCCCCAGGACTTCCCTGCTTGTATTATTGTAGGCTCTGATCACTTGAGTGGTCGGTGTGAAGTCCGCGGGCTTCAACCCGATTGCATATGCTGTTCTAGCTGGACAGACATTGATGGCGGACCCGGTATCAACAAGTACCACCGGTATCCATTTGTCCCTACATTCCACAGAAATGTAGAGGGGTTTGTTATGATTTGCGCCCTCAGGCGGCAATTCTTTGTCTGAAAAGGTTAATGCCGGGGAACCTCTTCCCGGAAAAACCAGCCCAACCAGCTGCTCTGGTGTAGTGTCTATAGAGAGTTTGGCCTTGTCCATAGCAGATAGGACAGCCTGTCTGTGCACCCGCGACGCCATAAGCAGTCCCCAGATGGAGATGTCTGCTTGTATCTTCTTTAACTGCTTCAGCACAGCTTCTTCTTCAATCTGCTTCTCCCTCTGTTTCTCAGTTTCCTTGTCTTTCCCAGATGCCTCTGGCTGGTCTAAGTGCGGGGGCTTGAAATACCGCCCGCTTCTTGTCATGTGGTCAACCTCCTCGAGGTACCAGGTGCTGTCTGGTTGGTCGCCTGCCCAATCTTCGTCTGTGTGGGCAAGACACAAATCGTCATCTTCCCACCACATCCCGTTAGCATCCAAAAGGCACCTATCTGGCTCCGGCATGATTGTACTCTCAGCACCTTCAGCCCATATGCTCACAGCATTCTCCGTTCTTGTGCCCACAGCACTTCCGGCCCCTTCATGGGCTTTTGCCTTTCTGATTCTCTCGAAATCCCAAAACTCCTCTTGTTCTGACTGTGTCACTGTAGTTTGTTGTTCCACTTTCTCTGCATCCACAATGCTTAAGTCCCGAGCAAAATTCTTTGTACCAGCGCTCTCCGGCAATATCTTCTGACTCTCGACCCTTCCGGCCATAGTTGGTACCCCTGCCCCTGCCGAGCTCTGTTTCGGTTGAAATTCCATAATATCCGGTTGAACATCCAGCCACCCGATAACCTCTGCCGACTCCTCATATTCAAACCAGTTGATTGCAACATCCCCTGATCCTTGATCGTTGAAGAACTGGAGGTTGGCAAAGTCCTCCTCCACAGCTGTCAGATCATCCGTTCTCTGTTCAAGTTTGTCCCCGTGAATCACACACAGTTCTGCCCTCTCTGGCAATCCCACACTTGGCTCAGACTGGCCCACTGATAAGATGTACTCACTTGGATCGTAGGCTTCTCCAGCAAGATTCCTAGACTGCTCAAACCCTGAATCAACCATTCTGCTCTCCTCTGAAACCTGCATTGCCCCGTCTTCAGTGGTCACCACCATTGGCTTAGGTTGGACTGTGGAGATGTCCATCATGCACAAAGAGTCGGTGCAATCAGGAAGGATCACCTCCGGCTTAGGTAGGTGGGAAGGAGTGATATAGATACTAGGATCGTAAGATACGACCCCAGTCTGGATAAGATTGACTCTTTTGGGAGGTGGAGCTTGGTTGTGTGTAGGGAGTGGGTTGGTTGTGACGTTAGGTCTATCTGGTGGTAGAATTATATTCTTGTCAACGAGGTCCTGAATCTCGTGACGCAGCCTGAAACATTGGTCTGTATCATGACCGTGCTGCTGGTGATATGTACAGTACTTGGCTGGGTTGTGAGAGGGGGGAAGTGGATTGGGTAGTGGCCTCGGCTCCAGGGGTTTTAGATGCCTCTTTCTAATTAGAACTCCGAGAGCCTTGGACAAAGGCATGTACAGTGGGGTGAAGGTTCTTTGGCCCCGGGGTTGGAATCTGTTGTTTTGGGTGTTACTTCCGGATGCACCGGAGAAGGGTGTGGCGGCCATGGGTCTTGGATAGGGAGGGGGAGTGGTGGTGACCATACTAACCTCGGAAGCTCTTGTATTTGCAGCGCCACTCAGGCCTGCGTTGTTGTTGCGGTTAAATGTCCTCCGGGGTTGCTCCCGGTCCTGGTCAATCAGACCTTGCTTCATCGCATCCTCGATTTGTACCCCCATCTCGTGTAGATCTGAGAAGGTGGGGAAGGGAAGTACAATCATCTTCTGCATGAGTTTTGGTTGGAGATTGCGCACAATCATCCTGATCTGGTCTTTGTCAGTGGGCCTCAAAGTCATCATCGATGCCTTCGCCCTCCATCGAGTTACAAAATCTGAGAAAGTTTCCTTGGCCTCTTGCCTTGTTGTTTCGAGATCACGAGTTGTAATCTCGATCTGGGTATTATACGAGTACTGTGCAACAAAGGCCTCAGCCATTTCATCCCAACTTCTCTTGACATCGTTCTCCAGCTTCGCATACCAGATTGCGGCCATACCTGATAGGGTTCGGCCGAATAGAGAGAGTTTCTGTGGTCTGGTTAGGTCCATTGGCCGCAGTATATCTGAAAATAACCGGAGGTGGACCACGGGGTCCCCGGATCCATCGAAGCGATCGATCTGGGGCATTTTGAATCTGTCCGGCAATGTCATGGCCACATCGGTATATCCATCTTCGATATCCGGAATAGCCTTCACCCCTTGGGATTTCTTGAAAAGCTTCTCAAGCTTACTCAGTTTCAGTGCTGTGTGGTCTATCTCGAACTCGAAGGGAGAGTCCGGGTGGTTGACAGGTGTATGGGTCTTGGACAGTTGAGGCGGAAGCGGGGGCGGAGCTGGCCCTGTTGGAAGGCCTGTGTCCTCCTGAATATTCTGAACATTGGGTAAGGTGTTCTAGGTGTTCGGTAGGGTATTCTGAACAGTAGGTGTCTGCTCGGGTAATGGAGCCCCTGGTGGAGGAGGGACTGAATGTGAGGCTGACGCTGCATTCTGCTGTTGCAGCCTAGTAATGAGCTCGGCCTGTTGGGCCATGACTGTGGCCTGTTGTTTGGAGAACTCTGCCTAGCGGAGAGCGTCCTCCTGTATTTGCCTCATGCTCTCTTGCATTTGGCGCATCATTTCCTCTATTCCGGCCATATTCTGTTGGTCCTGCTGACTAACCGGTAAGTGTATCTCTATGGCAGAAACCTCAACCTCAACCTGACTGTTCACTGCTGGGGTAGACCACTGCCCTGATGATCTCTGCTTAGACGCACTGCACTTTCTCGGCCTTCTCCTAACAACTGGGGGTAGTGAGTGGAACACTGGATGTCTGTCAACCAGATCCTCAGATCGATTGAGCCGACGACCTCTTGTCCAAAGTGCTTGGGGAATATCTACTGGTTCGAAAGCAATTGTGCTAAAAACCTGCCCTAGCAAAAGATAAATAAAGCGAAAAGGAAATAAATAACCAGATAAACGGGCAACATAACAGCTTAAAATAAATACACAACACACAGTCGGGCATAACAACACACAGTTGATAAGCTTAATACACTGTCCTCAAACACTGATCAATATCCCTGAATCATTGTCCCCAAAACTGAATCCTGATACCCGCAAATAACTGATTCTCAAATAACTGGCTGATGCCCGCAGGCGTGATGCCCAAACTTATAAACTGATGCCCACAGGCCTGATGCCCAAACTCATAAACTGATACATGCATTCCCTGTAGAGACACACTCTAACAAGCACATAACAGATAATTGAGAGCCAAAACACCCCTATGTTGGGGTTGGGTTTCCCTGTCCTATTTTGTCAGGAACTAGGGTTTCACTACGCACGTAGCGGTTTCAAACAACCTATTGGGTAAGCAACCTGTCCTAGCTTGGAATGGTCACTATGGATCCGAATATGCACTAGGTCGAATGGTCGAAAAGGGTGCCCTGGTAAAACCGGGGTTTGTGTTCCCATACTGGCAGAGCCCACAACCGGTCAGCCTTATGGTCATGACTTGACAAGACAAGCCTCCGGCAAACCGTTCAGGAATAGCAGATGGCAAACACGGTGTCCTAGGCGCACCAATGCAAATGCAATGCAAAGAAACACACAAGTGTAGTCAAACCTAGATATCATGAGTTCGAGTCAAGTTCTCTAAATCCCCAGCGGAGTCGCCAGAAACTGTAGACGTCCCCGAACGCCCCGGGAGGGTTAAGTCCCGTTCTGTTCACTTGGGCTCACTACAGTTCAAGGACTCAAATGTCACAGTTCTTAGTCTGAACCAAAGAGTCCAAATCCGGCAAATCATTTTGAGAAAACAGATTTTTGAAAGAAGTGCCAAACATGGACTGCTTTGCCAGATACAGAGTCGCCACCTAAATATTTTTATGGGGAAATTTAGGAAACCCTGACTCGGTGCCAAAGGCCATGTGTCCGTCATCACCAAAGTTGCCTCGGCTCGGGAACTTGGGTACGATTGGGGAAGGTCACTTCGTGAGCACCCCCGCTCGCCCGGTCAAAGACCGGCCTCTACTAACCATGATATCAGGTTTTGAAAACATTATGTGTTCTTATTCCGGTTATTAGCCTAGGATTACTACGTGATGCGCACAGCATACAAGTATAGACCGAGTTGCCTGAATTGGAACAAAACATTTCATGTTTGTTTTTGAAAATGGTTTGATGGTGCTACTCGCAAGTAGGCTAAGACGTGAATTTTCCACCCTCAGGTGGGCTTAGAAAAAGAGGGTTTTGCCACTATCTAGTGGGCTTAAAACTCACAGTTGATGATTTGTTCTAATCCAAATAACCCAACCTTCACACACAGGCATTCAGGCAGTTATATCACATAAGCACATAGCCTCATGGTAAGCATCCTATTCATGGCAGTCATTCACACGCATGCAAGGATGCTAAAGCATAAAACTTACCGAGTACTCCAAGCCAAAACAGAAGCTAATTAGAAATCCATGCATGATCCTAATTACACAGAAATGCCTAATGCAACACATGCAAGATACAACTATAGTAGGCTCGGCTATTCTAAACATGGCATATGGAATGCTACAGCTAACATGTATTCAACTTGGAATTGAAATACAAATGCAGTTAGTATGATGCGCCGAGCCAGGTGCATGCAAAACAGATGAATGAATGCAAACATGCTATCATACTATATGCTAATTGAAACATGCCGTAATCTAACCATCATAAGCAGATAAATAAAAGGGAAGAAAGACGTGGGGTTGGAAGACATACATCACACTCACCCACACTTATTACAATTATGCCCTCGCACAGAGGGTCCAAATAAATATACAGTCCTGAATAAAAGAATAGTACAGTCCAAATAATACAATCCAAATAATGTACAAATTCCTAATTAATTAACAAATTAACTAAGGAAATATTAAACTGGCATGCAAGCCAGGGACTGCCTTGATTCCTCTTCAGATGCTGAATGATGCATGCTCGGGTTCCCTTTGCGCGGAAATCCACTGGAATGCCCCGATTAGCCTCTGTTTGCACCTGTTCTTGAAATGTGTGCCAAGCCTCGGAAGACTGCTGATTCTTGATTTTGCTGCAACAGAGAGCAGGAAAGGGGCATAGCAATGTATTTTCACAAATGTATGCATGCCTTGATCCTCGTGCCACCAATCACGCATATCGATGCATGATGGCCGAGGAGCCGAATTGCACAACTTAATATAAGATGAATGCACATGAAAACACAACAAGACCTAACTCTATCATGGATAATCCGGAGTGTCGGTGACTGGGAAATTGAGACACGTTCCGTCACTCGGAGTGCAAAACATACCTCCTTTCCCGTGCCCGGGCTAACTCCTATCCCGAACACAATGCAAATGAGATGATATGCATGAATGCAACTAATATACAACCTAGCATGCACAATGCTATGAAATGGCATACACGATGCACGATGTGAGATGGCATATACAATGCGCTAATATACAACCCAGCATACACAATGCTATGAATGAAATGGCATACACAATGCAGTATGGGCTTACATCAACACAAGTGAACCTCAGTCACACTTACATAGGAGGCCACTAGATGAAAATGAGACAACTTGAAATGCGTGCATGCAAACCGAGAACCGAACCTACGGCACGGAATGCCACTCTAATGAGACATGGCAAGACATGGAACATGAGAAGCTAAATGAGAGGAAAAACAGCCCCGAAACATGGCGAAATGAAACCCGATGCATGGAACGAGTCCCGAAACATGAATTTTGATGCATGAGATGGCCTATAGCTATGCAATGCATGCATAATTTGATCATGAAGTGTTAAGACAGATTCAAGACAGTCCCAAAACAAGCATTTTTACAGTTTTAAACATGGCCAAACAGTAAGCACAAGTGGGGCTAAATTAGCATGCAAAAATGGGAGGCCAAGAGAGGAGTATGAGACAACCCACAAATTCTGGCCCCAAGAAGAGAAAGGGCCTTCTAAAACATTGAAGAGGGACCAAAAATATGACCTTTCACAGTTTATGACAGACCCCAAAAATAGATACAAGTATGACAAATAACTCATGCAAGAAATGGGCCAACAAAGGGGCAAAGAAGTAACTGATATATGCTGGCCCCAAAAAGGTTAGGGCCCTTTAACAATGTTTAAGAGGGGCCCAAAATATGGCTTTTTACAGTAGATGATCAAGCCCAAAACAGTGTATAAATATGCTCAAAATGCCATGCAAAATTAAGGCCACAAGAGGGCTATAACCTGAAGTATACCAAGGATGTCTCAAACAGCCCTAGACCCTTAATGAAACATGAAGAGGGGATCATTTTAGGGCCATTTTCAGTTTGGACCAAGGTCCAAAAACAGAGACACAATAGCCTAATAAATCATGCAAGAAAAAGGGGACCTAAGAGGGGTACAATGACAAGTGATATATGGAGGTCCCAAACAGTGTTGAGCCCTTCTTCAATGTTGAAGAAGGGCTCAAAATAAACCTATTTTAAGTTTACCTCATGCTCCAAAACAGAATAAATATGGGCCAAAAATACTACTCAAGCAAGATGGCATACAAAGGGGTAAAGAAGGAAGTGCAAGGTGGGGGTCCCAAACAGGGTAGGACCCTTAATGAAAGATGAAAAGGAGCTCAAAAAAATGATATTTCCAGTTATGGACGGAGCTCAAAACAGTAATAAAAGAGGGCTAAGAAATGGCACAAAAATGAGCTAGAAAGAGGGAGAATGGTGCTTACCCTTGAAGACCAACCCTTGGCTGCCTTTTGGCTTGAGAAAAAAGCTTCCTCTTGGCCCCTGAGAAGACCTCCAAGCTGCTGGAATGGAAGTAGTGGTGGTGGTGCTAGGTGGTGATGAAGAAAATGGTGTAGGAGTTGGATGTTTTTTAGGTTGAAGATGGAGATGGAGGGAGATATGTATGCCAAGCTCTTAGCTAATTTTTTGTAACCCTAAAACTAGAGCTGGGTAGCTGGTTATATAGGCCAAAGAGAGGAGAAAAGAGGGGGAAAAATGGAGGGAAAATGCACCAAGTTTCCCTCCAAAAAAGGCCCCTCCGGATACAGATTTTTTGGGGGAAAAAGGTATACAGCTGTAATGTATCAACACTGAGGAGCAAGGCCGGCCAACTATTGGAGCTGCAGGTGGCCGGTCGGCCACCCCCCATGGCCGTCAAATTAGACAAGTTGAATTTCTGGCCGACCATCACAAAAAGGTGTCCTCCCAGGTGCCCTCAACACAACCCTGTGGTTCAAAACTAGCAACTGTAAAATAGGAGAGAGAATAGGCCATTTTTAGGAGGGGTTCAAAAGGGTCAATGACAATTACTGGCCGGCCATGTAACATTGGTGTCCTCCCAGGTGTCTACAACACAAATATGTGGTTTGGAATTGAAGAAAGTGGCCTTAGGGTGGTCAATATTGGCTTGGAAGTGAGAAAAACGGGCGTCGGAGGGCGATGATGGAATATAACTAGTTGCTGGAACAATTACTGGCCTCCCACCCTTCTACGACCTTCCTGGTGATGAAACAGAGGTACTTGCTAAAAATGAATGAAAACCGATGCAAAATGAAGGTTCCGGGGCCGAAACGCGCAGTCCGAGGCCCCGAAAACTGACTGTTAGGCACCGGGAGTGGTGTTTGACTACGAAGCGGGTCTCTCAGACCACAGTGTCCCTAAAAAGGGAGCAAATAAGTTGCATGGCAAAAACCGGAGCAAACGAAGGTAGTTAGGCGGTCCCGAACCGAGGCACACAGCCTGACGGCTCCGAAAACCAAGAACCGGGCTCCGAAATGGGAAAAATGGCCTGCGACCACGAAATATAGCCTACGGCCATTGAGAGACGATCTACAAGATCTCTCCCTTCCCTCATGAAGAAAAACAGAGAAAACCGAGCCTGGTTCGCAAACCGAGGTAGAGTACAAAAAAGCCCAGAAGTCCGGAGGCAAGGCTCGCAGCCGTGGCTCTAAAACTTCTGGACGAGCACAACATGCAACATCACCAAGCGCTCAACTGGTGACGTCTGAGTCTTAAGGTCGGTCAAAAATGGGGTGTCTACACACATAAAACCCATCATTTTAAACATGCAATGATATAAGAGAAATCAACACCTTTCTATTCATCATAGTAGTTCTTACAGCAATATTACATGTTAACAACAAAAGCAAATGCCCTACGGGCTTACAGCTTTCCAAGTCAACACTTGATTACAAAAAGAAGAGTACTAACTCTATACAAAATAAGCCCTTGGCTTGATATACATTCAATACAAACAAAATAATCAGAAAAAAGAGTCTTCAACTCCCATAACCATCTAAGCTATGTCCTTGGAGGTGGCATGCTCTATGTACCTGAAAATGATGTCCCATATAGGGTGAGCCAATGCCCAGTAGAGATATGCTAAACACAATATGAGCAGTAACTAAGACATTAGCAATTGATAAATGTTTGACTCACATAAACCAATTCATATATCACTTTCATTACATGACCACAGTGTCCATGTTTCATTTCATTTTCCATTTCTTATCAAATTCACAATTCACAACAACGGCTCAGAACTTGGCCAACAATTTACATGCAATAGTGACTCATATTAAACATTTCCCATTTCACAATAGATAAGCATACCAGCTATATCAACACTTCGTTAGATAAGCATATAAGCTATATCAACATCTCAACAGATAAGCATACAAGCTGTATCCACACTTCAACAGATAAGCATATGAGCTATATCAACACTTCCATAGATAAGCATATGAGCTATATCCACATTAACTGATAAGCATATGAGCTGTATCAACGGAGTCCATCCCCTATCTCCTCCCAAACAATATCCGGTTTAGAGGTCCTTCCCTTATCTTCCCTTAAACTGTGGAGTACATCCTCTATCTCCTCCCACACACACAACGTAACTACACATAAGTCATATACATAATCAATCAATATGTACAGTTAATGTATTTTGTCAACCGTCATACTCTATGACACATCCAATTGATTAGTTTTAGTTTGCCTAATCATCATGCATTGTCTACAACAATCATAGCTACCCTCCACCGGTAGCCCAAAGCAATTATTTCTAAACCGATAATAAAAGCACCAACAGATAAAATATCCATATTTCCAAAGGTGAGCGATTAATAAATCCAACTTCACTAATCCATCACATAATGAGACAATTTCATTATATTCAACTCAATTTCATATTTTCTCAATAAACGTCATTAATTACATTAGTGACCCAAATATACCCAAACAGGGCATAATTCCCTTTATTCTCAATATTGACTCCAAGAATCCATATATTACCAACAACATCAATATACTCATTTCGAAACCCAAATACATATTTATAGTCCAAAATAAACAAAACCCTCTTTTCAAAAATCATACATTTGAAACCCTAGTTTCCAAAACCCAAAACCATTTATACAAAATACTCAATATCTAGGTAAAAACTAGGGCTGGGCATAGGGTCATCCGACCCGCCCAAACCGCCCCACTCGAACCGAACTGCACGCATGTGGGCGGTTTCGCAAACACATTAGGGTAGGGTGCGATTTGGATTTTATATAAATTTCGGGTTACGAGCGGGTTGCGGGTTTGAACTGCACCCGCCCAACCCGCCTGCATTAAATATATATATTTATATATATACCTTTTTCTCTTTCAAATCTAAACCGTCCATCTCTTCTCTCACTCACCTAGACTATAACAAACAAAACAAAAGAAAAAAGAAACCCTAAAATAATCTAATCGGCTCCTCTCCTCCCTCACTCTCTCTCAGTCTCATCTCACTGTCTCTCCTTCTCACTCTCTTCTCGTTTCTGCACACACCGATCACTCTCATCTCATCACACCGATCATCATCGCACAGCACAGCCGATCTACTTCATTCACAGGTGAACTCTGTCTCTCAATCTCTGTCTCTCTCTGTCTCTCTGTCTTTCTCTCTCTCTCTCTCTCTCCTGATCGTTGATTTTTTTGTGGTTGAACAACAGAACTGATTTTTTTCATCTCCGATCTACTTCACAGGTGATCTCGCAGGTGATCTCTGATTTTTTTCATCATCGCACAGCCGATTTTTTTCATCGCACATCCGATCACTCTCTTTCTTATCTCATCGCACCGATCATCATCGCACAGCTGATCTGCTTCACAAGTGAGCTCTCTCTCTCTCTCTCCCGATCGTTGATTTTTTGTGGATGAATAGATCTGATTTTTTTCATCTCTGATTTTTTATTTTTGTTGTGGGATCTGATTTTTTGTGGACCAAAACAGATCTGATGGGATCTGATTTTTTGAAATACCTCTTGAACTTATCTCTAGGATTATTTTGCCCCTGTTACTCTTTATTACATGTTGATTGTGGTTTTAGTTTGATGAAATCAAGCTTTATACTCAAATTTGGAATCAAATTAGATAAAAATTTTGGTAAATGATTGGAGATGGTTTACACAGGTAACACCATATGCATACTACTCCCCAAAAAAGTTTGTATGTATACAGAATTTGTTCTATCACTCTTCCATATAACTACCCAAATTTATAACCAACTGACAGTAAATATGGAAAAAATAGGTGTGTAAACTTTTACTTTTATCATAAATAATGAATTGCATTAACTAAAGGGTCATAGCATAAGTGAGTAATCATTTGGCCACCAAATCTCATTTAAGGAGAGGCTAAACAATTAACCAATGACTAAAAAAATAAAAATCATGAATTGCATTCCGTTATCATTAAGCCTTCCTCTTACTCACAATCTCAATAGACTATAACTTATGTTTTAAAACATTTGGAAGTCTCTTGGTCCTCTTCCCAGCAGTAAGGAATAATGAAGGTCAACTTGATGATAAAGAGCTTTGGTTCAATTATAGTGAATTACATTTTTATCGTATTTAGAACAAAATATGAAAACCTTGTTCTGAATTACAAATCAATTTTATTTATTTATTTATTTATTTTTTACGATATTGTATTGCAAAACAATGTAGTATTATATTAGCAAGTTGACAATGAAAAAAGTTCCATAAGTTGGCATATGATTATAGAATCTGGGTAAACTATAATTGTTATAACAATGTACTATAATTGTCATAATTGATTATAGAATCTGTTTGTTCTATTTGTTTATTTAATGTCTGTAAAATTGATTCTGTGATTGTATTTTTGTAATCCAGTTTAAATGGAGGATAGTATTCAATCTCCCGCAATCAATCTTGTACCTCCGGAATCCTCTAATTCTCAAATGAATCCTCTCTTAGTCGAACCCGAACCTGAACTTGAACCTAAGCCTCCTAGACCCCCAAAGAGAAAGAGTGAGAGTGGAGGGGGGAGAACACCATCCACAGTTTGGGATCATTTTGACAAGGTTGTAGGGACTGATGGGAAGCGTAGAGCCGTATGTAAATATTGTAAGAAAGAGTATATGGCTGACTCTAGAACTCATGGGACTAGTAATTTGAGGAGTCATACACCCAATTGTAAAGAATATCCAAATAGGGATACAGATGGTTAACAAACACTAAATCTTAAACCGAAGCAAAATGAAGAGGGTGTTGAGGTTGTAGCAACAATTTTAAATTTTGATACTTGTAAAAGGGCTCTTGCGGAGATGGTGGTCATTGATGAGTTGCCATTTAGATTTGTGGAGGGTGTTGGGTTTAGAAGATTTTGTAATGTCATGCAACCCAAATTCACACCAATTCCCTCTCGTCAAACCACATCTAGAGAAGTGCTCAATATATTCAAGAATGAAAGGGATAAGTTAAAGAAGGCCATGAAGGGTCGTAGAATTTGCTTTACTACGGACACTTGGACATCTATTCAGAATTTGTGTTACATGTGTTTGACTGCTCATTTCATTGATGATAACTAGAAACTTCAAAAAAGAATCATAAATTTTCAACAAGTTGAGGATCACAAAGGAGAAACATTGGGTCGAAAAATTGAGTTGTGTTTAATTGAGTGGAACATTGATAGCATATTCACCTTAACAATTGATAATGCTAGTTCAAATAATCTTACCATTCAATATTTGAAAACGATAACCAAAGATTAGAAGGGGACTATTTTGCAACATGAGTTTATTCATATGCGTTGTTGTGCACATATTCTTAATCTCGTTGTGAGTGATGGGTTGAAAGAAATGGATGATTCTATTGCCAACATTAGACTTGCGATGAGATATGTGAGGTCTTCTCCTCATAGGCATGATGTTTTTAAGAAGTGTGCAGCCACACTCAAACTTGATTCAAAAGCTCTTGTATGCCTAGATGTACCAACTAGGTGGAACTCTACCTATTTGATGTTAGAGGCTGCCGAAAAGTATGAGAAGGCTTTTAACCGATTGAAGTTAGTGAATTCCAACTTTGAACCTTATTTTGAGGATGTTGATGGTGGCATAAGAAGAAGTCCGAATGAGTTGGATTGGAAAAAGTGTAGAATTTTTTTGAGGTTTCTAAAATTATTTTATATTGCAACCAAGAAATTTTCGGGGTCTCTCTTTGTTACTTCCAATGCTTTTTACAAAGAGATGTTTGTTATTGAAAGCAAAATTAACCAATTAATTTTGGAGGAGGATGATACTTTGAGCACAATGGCAAAGACTATGAAGCTAAAGTTTAGCAAGTATTGGGGGGATGGAAGCAAAATCAATTTGTTGTTGTATGTTGCGGTGGTTCTTGATCCTACCAAAAAAATGACATACTTGGAGTTTTGTTTTTCCAATTTATTTCTTGGAGATAATAGGAAGGTGGAAAAGATGGTAGACAAGGTTAAGAGTTGCTTGAGTCATTTGTATAGCCATTATGTCACACTTTATCCTTCAAATGAGAAACTTCCAAGTGTGAGTGAAGTTGTGAATATGGTGGAAGATGATGATGATGATGATCCCTATTCTTTAGTTGACTCCTAATTTAATTCCTATTTGGAGGGGCGATGCACTAGTGGATCTAAGTCGGAATTGGAATAATATTTATCCGAGGTTGAACATTTTACAAAGAATCAAACATTTGAGATTTTGGATTATTGGAAGTTGAATGCAACCAAATATAGGGTGTTATCACAACTTGCTAGGGATGTGTTGGCCATGCCTATTTCTACCGTTGCATTGGAGTCGGCTTTTAGTACGGGAGGGCGTATTCTTGACCCATTTCATAGTTCACTTTTGCCTTCTATGGTTGAAGCTCTTGTATGTACTCAAAATTGGCTTCGAAGCAACCTTCCAATTTCTCTTCGAAAGGCGGTGGATGATGTGGAAGAATTTGAGCAATATGACTCGGGTAAATGAGAATTTATTTATCTTTATTTTAATTTGTATTATTATTCATTTTCTAATGTAAGTTTTATTAATCTTCTCTTCTTGACTTCTAATTAGGTACTTTGGAGTCAAGCTCATCTTCAACTTCAACCTATAATGTTGATGCTATAATTGATGTCTAATATCCATTTGCTCATTGGTAATTTTTTCATATCAACACATTTTCTTACTATATTGAGATGCAATATATAGACATTTGTTTATTTTTTTATTTCTTACTATCTATAATTGAAGATTAAAGTTTATATTTTTTCAATTTGTTTGTGTAGGGTTCATCAACCAAATGCATGGAATTAGAATTGAAATTTGCGAAAGTTGAATTGGATGTGATTCATGAAGATGAAGTTTGATATCTTAGAAGTGTTTTAATTTTATTTCATGGGTTTGTATTGAATGAAGTTTAATTTTGACAATAACTTTTTTTTTTTTTTTATTGCGTTTTGGTTTTGGATGAATGTAACTTAATGAATTTATTTATTTTTTATTTTATTTTATTTTATTTTTTTTTTTTTTTTTGCATTTTGGATGAATGTAAGTTAATGAAGAATTACACTTTTTTTTTTCTTTTTTTTTTTTTGAGGTTAGGAATGATGAATGTTGAATTTTTAATGTAAGATTTTCTTATTTGGATTATGAATGATGAATGTAGGATAGGATGAATGCAAGTTAATGATAGAATATAGATTTTGAATGATTTGTTTAGGTTACGAATTGAATTTGTTGTGTTTTTTTATTTTATAAGTTTTAGTTTATTAATTATTAATGTTGGAGCCTTTTAGAAAATATGAGAAAAAATGTTCAAAATAAAGATTGACAAAATGCGAGAAAAAAAAGGTTTAAAAATAATTTTTTGGAAAAAAAGTTCAATCCGCAAACCGCCTGCACAACCGCGAACCCTATCCGCACAAACCGCAAACCGCATTGCGGGCAGTTGTGGGTTGATTTTTTCCCAAACCGCATAGATGCGGGCGGGTCCAAACCGAACCGCAAATCGTCCTAAACAGAACCGCGGACACCCCTAGTAAAAACCCATAGGAGTGAGTAGGAATCCCTATCTCAAATTCGGAGCCCAAAGGAAGAAGATGAAGAAATTGAAGATGCTCCAAATCCCAAATTTTTTGAATTAAGAGATAGCCCTTGACGATCAACACAACTTTTACAAAGGCCCAAGGTGAGGAAATCACTCCTACTAGATCAATACCTAGAGAGAAGGTAAGGTTTTAGAGAGAGGAGCTCTCAAATGGCTTTTTCGAAAAAGTAAGAGAGAGAAAGGATGTTGAAAAGTGATCCAAAAAGTGAAATCTCGGAGTGTTATACCAGTCGCCGCCCCGCTCGAGCGTGGAAACCCCCGCTCGAGCGTCACTCATAGACTCCCGCTTGAGCGTCAAAACTCCTGCTCGAGCGGCGAATACACACTCCCAGAACTTTGACAGACCAGGTCCCCGCTCGAGCATCAAACTGCCCGCTCGAGCGTCACACACAAACTCCTGCTCAAGCGTCCAAACGCCCGCTCGAGCGTCCAATACTTTCAGAGGAAATACTGGGAGATGGATTTTCTCGCTAGAGCACCAAAACTCCCGCTCGAGCAGAGAAGAAAAACAAAGGCCCACTCGAACGTCAAAAGCTCCGCTCGAGCGTGCAGGCCAAAATCTGGGCAACTACTTTTGGTTCCTAAGCTCAACCAACCTGTTTCAAACCTGCCCAACACAACCCAAGACTCAAATACAAAGAGTAAATGATGTAAACAAGATATACACAACAACCAACTCCGCATAACCTAAGTCCGGATACAACAATTAATGAAAGGGAAACCGGGATTGTTATATTTATGTCCGCTTAGTTTGATTTTTAAAAATCTGTTTTTAGATGAATTTTTTTTTAATATTCTTAGTGAATTTTTTTTATTATACTTTAATAAATGTTTTGTACTTTTTAGATATACCTAATCAAGATGCATCTAATAAGTAAAATAAATTGGCTAAAATATTTTAAAAATGGTTTATTACACCTTCTACGCTTGAACTATTATCAAATTATTTACTTAATTCTTGAACTATCAATTGAATCTACTATGTATATACATCAAAGTTTATTTAGTTCATAAACTATCAATTGAATCTATTAAGTCACTAAAATGTTTAATTCAAACCTATTTAATCCTTAACAGTATTACAAAAATAAAATATAAACTCATAAATATTATAAATTAATAAAAGACCTAATTAATATTTTATTCTAAAAAGATGTTAAATTTTTATTTTCTTTTGATAAAGTGTTTTATTTTAATGTGTGTTTAAATTAGTATTAGAGTCTGATTTATCAGTTTTGCCAATAAAATTATACGACTATTAATATACTGAAGAAATATAATAAAATAATTTAAATAATAATACTTCACTACAAATAATAATAAAACAAAATAATTCATTAATTAAGTTATAAAAAGATTTACTGAAAAACTTAAAGACAATTAATTAAAAACTATAAACAAAACTGAAATATAATATTAGATAAATCAAACAAGTAGTCATTGTAAAAGATAAGTGAGAAAATACACATCTTAACTAAATCCTTAAAAAATATAAAAAATATACGAAAATTTGAACACAAATCGTTGTTCATTTTTGTTTATTTTTAGTGAATTTTTTTTTCTTCATATTTTAGTTAATTTTTTTTTTTTTTACATTTTAGATGCATCTAATTTTGATGTATCTACAAAATAAAAATAAAAAAATTGACTAAAATACGAAAAAAAAATTAGTAAAGGCAAACAAAAACTCCTTTAAAAATAGTTTTTGAGATTTGTAACCAAAAGCTTTTATTTTTTGGGAAATTACAAAAATAAAAATCAGGTTAGACTGTTATAATAAAATAAATCTTAAATTTTTAAATTTTGTCAATTTAAATCCTAAATCTTTAATTTATTTTCAATCTAAATGATTTGTCTATTTTTGTATGTAAAATGGACAAATAAAATAAGTATTTTAAACATTTTATATTTACATTGAGTTCAATGAATAAAATACAATTTTTTGGCTGGTTTTATACTACAAAAATTAAGGTTTTAGAAATAAAAATTTAAGGATAAATCACTTTTTAGAGACAAAATATTTTGTCGCCAAAAGTGTTATTATTTTATTTTTAGCGACAAAATTAGACATTTAGTGATAAATTACTAACCTTTTGGGACCAAAAGTTTTGTCTAAAAAAATAAACCTTTTTAAGACCCAAGTTATTTTGTTCCTTTTTAGTGACATTTTCAAAATTTTGCCCTTAAAAGCCAATTTTTTTTATATTTCGGGACAATCCTTTAACGATTGTCCTCGCGATAACTGAAATAAATTCCTAAATATTTTTTTGTAACAAAATTTATATTTCTAAGTAATAATAAATAAAAAAAACTTGGTCTAAAAAACTCTTATATATTGTAGTGTTAGTTAACGAAAATAGACAAATAATTTAGATTAAAAACAAATCAAAATATTAAAATTTAAATTAATTAAATTAAAAATGGTTAGAAGGGTCAGATTTTAAAAAAAAAAATTGCAATTATTTTAATTTTATTTTTTCAGCATCTGCATGTTATGGGTACCAAGACAAAGGGAAGATGATAGCGGCGGTGAGTGACGCCATACGGGGAAAGAAGGCGTGTGGAAGAAAGTACAAGGTGACGTGTACAGGTCCGACAAATAAGGGTGTGCCACATCCTTGCACCGGCAAGACCATAGTAGTAACCGTTGTTGATTACTGTCCACCTGGCTGCCGTGCAACCATCGATCTCTCTCAAGATGCTTTCGCCATTGTTGTTGACGGCAATGCTGGCAAAATCAATATCAAATATACTCAGTAAGCCCAATTAACTCTATTTGTGGGTGACAAATGGACTAAATAGTTTGATTTTGGCTTACGTTTTACTCTTTAAAAGTTTATTCGAGTTCAGTTTATTAAGTAAACAAGTTAAATTGGAATGCATTCTGAAACTCGTTAAAATTTTTAAATTAAACTTAAACAAAATTTGAATCTCATTAAAGTTATTAAATTAAACTTGAACAGTTAACTGTTCAGCTCGTTTATCACTCATAACTCTCATTCAAGATATAAATATCTCTATTCAATTTTTAAAATCATATTTTGACTTTTAAATTCATATAGTATTTTATTTTTAGTGATTTTTTTTAATATTTTGAACAAATTTTTTTGTAAAAAAATTAGATGTATTCAAAAAGTATAATATTTGTAAAAAAATTATTACAAGCTTAATAAATACTACAAAATACAAAAATATAAAAATTCAATACATTTTCATTTTCTTTGTATTTATTAAATTTTTTAAAAATTTCTTTACAAATATTTTACTTTTTGAGTACATTTACAAAATAAATAAATAAAAAATTGAACAAAATATTAAATAAATCCACTAAAAATAAAAGAAAATATTAATTGAAAACTCAAAATCTAATTTGGAAAACTAAATAAGCAAACATAATGTTCGGTTTAGAGTTTTCAAAAGGAAAATGTTTGACATCCAGTAAAAATTCTCACAAGTTGACCTATAATGATATTGTAGGATAGATGTCAATTTTTAAATTATTATATCCTCAATGATATAAAGTCTAACTCACTTGCCACATTATTATGGGTGATTTTGTGGGTCTAAATTGTAGGTCACTAGCATTACTCTTTTCAAAAACAGTTTTTTGAGTTTTTAATATTTATTTCTTTTATTGATTTATTAAAATATTTTAATCATTTTTTATAATTTTTTTTTTTATTTTTAGATTCATGTAATTTAGTACAATCAAACAAAGTACGAAATTTATACAATTTTTTTTTTCTCGAAAACTCATTGAATCCAAATAATATATATGTATATTTAGTATATTTTCATATTTTTTTATATTCAATAAATTTTTAAAGAATTTTTGTATAAATTTTATACTCTTTAAGTGTATCTAGATTCAAATGATTTAAAAAGTAAAAAAAAAAATTAACAAAAATATTAAAAAAATTTACTAAAAAAATATGGATTGAAAATTTAAAACACTGTTTTTGAAAATTTCAAACCAAACAAATGTTATATACAATATTAAGAGAGCCACGGCGGGGGGGGGGGGGGGGGGGGTTGATAAATCCTGATTTTTTAATTATATCAATTTATTCACATTAAGTTTAATAATTAAAATACCATTTTTTTGGGGAAAAAAAATGTCAATTTTACTCAGGGAAAAAAAATGTCAATTTTACTCAGTGAAAATAAATAAATTATTTATATTGAAAATAAATCAAAAGATTATAGTTTAAATTGACAAAATTAAAAATTTTAGATTTAGTTTGTTACAAAACTCAAATTCTAAAGGGGAAAAAAAAATTATAATTTTTTTAACTTAATATTAATTTTCACTGCATTTTTTTTACCTGTTATGAAAAATGCTTATAAATTTCTTGAAATCATATATTTTAGTGGTTAAGCATTTAAATAATATAGTTGTCGATAAAAATATCATCACCTCTCTCTCTCTCTCTCTCTCTGATTTTGGAGGGTCTGAAGCTATACTATATAATGGTTCTATTTGGTAGAACTTATTTCCAGTTTATTTCAGTTTTTAGTTTAATTTAAGCTTTTTCAATATATTTGATTCAGTTTAACAATACAGCTTATAGTTTTTTGTAAGTCAAAAATCAACTTGTTCTTTGAGTGGGGAGGAGAAGCTTAATTTATAAGTCAAAAATCAGCTTATGTTCATAATTATAAGCTATAAGCTATAAACTGTTAAGATATGAGGTATAATTACTTTCTCACAGCTCTACCAAACAGAACCAATAAAGATTTGGAAGGGACAAGCTTATATTATAATATAGAAACAACACAAGCATGTCATGGAATTTGTATGCTCCATGAGTTATGTTGTAACCATTAATGCATCTGTATCAGTGGAATAAATGAAAGTCCTTTCAAAGCTTCTAAGATTTTGCAGTTTTATGGTACTTTAAAAATATCTAAAATGTTACTGACATCTTTTTAGAAAAATTATAAAAGAAAAATAAAAAAAAATCTAAGATTTGACTTGTAATAAAATAAATTTTGAGTTGTAATCTTATTTTTTAAAATTTAAATATTAAATATTTTATTTATTGTCAATCTAAATCATTTGTTTATTTTTTGTTAGGTAAAATCGACAAAAAAGAGTATTTTAGTCATTAAATTAATGGAAAAATATATTTTGGACAATTACGTACATCCTACATTGAGTTTAATAACTAAAATATTATTTATTTCATTGGTTTTACATAACAAAAATAGACTGATTATTTAGATTGAAAATAAATCAAAACATTAGGATTCAAATTAAGAAAAATGAAAAATAATAATTTATTTTGTTACAATGGTCAAACTCTTGATTATTTTTGTAATTTCTCCCATCTTTTTTTTAAGTACTTTTTATTTATAAGTTTCATGAAATTATAGGTTAATTACATCTTTGGTCCTTAAAGTATGAATCGTGCATCATTTTGGTCCATAATATTTAATTTGTATCAATTTGATCTCCAATGTGTAAAATGTTTCAATCGGTTTGAGCATTTCAAATTGGAGCAATGCTGGATGGCCCGAGAGGGAGTTTGGCTCGAATAGCTTGAAATTTATCTTGCCGGTCGTTCAGGCAGATGTCCGGCGAAGAGGCTGACATCCGCGGTCGACAAAGGTGACAACTGCAGTAGACAAATTTTCACCCGATCGTCCAGAAGGACGTCCGGTGAACACTCATTTGGGCCATTCAAGCTCTTCCTTTTCGAGCCCTCAAACATTTCTGTTCAAATTGGACTCCAAATATGGGCCAAGTTCTGAATAAAAGTACTACCAAAGAAAATCGTACAATTTCAAAAGAGGACTAGAGGAATAAAAAGATTAAAAAACAACACACAAGTTACAACTAAAAGAATTTTTTTTTTTTTTTTTTTAAATTTAAGCCAACAACAAGCTCCATTTGATTAGAAAGAAAATTTGATAGAAAGTGAAAGTGAAAGTGAAAGAAAAGAAATATAAAAGAGAGCAAGCATTTGATTATAATGAAAATTTTATAAGAAAAAGATAGAAAAATTTAAAATTTTAGTTATAGATAACTCACATATTCAATTTTTCTTATATTTTCTTGCGTTTTGTTTACAAGAAATTAAAAATAAGCTAATATGATTTGTACAAGAAAATTAGTTTTCTTCTATTTTTCACCACTTTAAAATTAAAAAAACTCATAAAAGTTTTTCAAAAAAAAAAAATTTCCCTCACTTTCTACCTATTTCTTCCTAAACAAATTGAGCCGAAGAATCAAAACAAAATGTAAACTAATGTTTGTTTGGCTCCATGAATGAGGATTGGATTAATGATGAGGGAGGACTACATGGAGAGTATTTGGTTGTGAAAAGTTGTGGTGGGACTAGCATGAAAGGAAAATACATAGGATTAGAAATCTAGTGATGTGATTAATGGTTGAAAGACCATTATATCCTTTGTCCTACATCAAATAAAAGGGTAGAAGAAGGGTATTTATGAAATTTCATATAATTTTGATTTTTTTTTTCTTCAAAAGTTGCATTAGTTAGTTTATTACATAAGATGGATTAAAATATTTTTAATATTATTTTTTTCAAATAATTTATTTTTGAAATAAATATTTAAATTTTTTAATAAATAATAAAAAAATATAAATTTTTTTTTTATATATTTATTGAATTTTTAAATGATTTTTTACTCAAAATTTATATATTTTTAAGTGTCTCTAGATTAAGTAGACTTAAACAGTACCCAAAAAAATTGTAATATTAAAAAAATAGTAAAATTTAAAAATATTAATTTTATATATTAATACTATCTATAGGATTAATAATCCGGTGATATACAAACAAACATCATACATCTCAAACCTAATATCATTTTGAATTGTTTTCTTATTTGTAGATATTAGGTGTAGGGAGTTGCATGCATGTTGATTGTGAGGGCAAACTTCTTTAAAAAATTAAATTAAATTAAATTAAAAACTGAGTTCAAGTTTAAGGATTTTGACATCTAGCTTGCATTTCTATGCTCTAGGTTGGGTATAAGAAATAAAATTATATAATTTTTAGAAAGAAAAAAAAAATTGAATTTGTTCCCAAACTTTATTAAAATGAACAATCACATATTTGAATAAATTTTTAAAAATATTTTTAATACTATAAATAACTTCCACCTGCTCATGACAATTATAGGTGGAGATGCTTTTAAGATTTTCAGTATATATCATTCTTTTTTCAAACTAAATATTTTTCTTGAATTTTTTCTAAACTTTTATTGATATTTTCTCAAGTTTTTTTTTTTTTTTTTTTTTTTTTTCAAATAATCCCCAAACCTCGAATTTGTTTAAACTGATACTCAAATAATCACCAAAAAGGATATTGGAGCACATTTTTGGGCCCTACCTCACTGTCAAATTTTTTTAATTTACTTTTATCTTTTGTTTTTAGGATAAATTACAATTACATCTTTTGAGATTTACTTAAAGTACAGATTACTTTTTATGATTTAAAAAATTACAAATATTCCTTGGTTAGAATTTTTTATTTAACATAATTAACTAAAAAAATGAAATTCATAATTGCTCTCCTATATAATAATAAAATTACCTAAATTATTAATTGAAACATATTTCTAACATCATTAAAAACTGTCAATTGACTTCATGATTTATTAATAAAATGGGCGATTTATTATGAAATTAGAAACCTCAAGGAGTGAAATGTAATTTTCAAAACTACAAGAGATAATTCATATTTTAATTAAATCTCAAGAGATATGTTTGTAATTCACCCATTGTTTTAATTCGTATTTCATTTTACTTGATTTGATCCAAGAAAGCAAGCAGAATCATCATTCATGATTATGCTAAATTATTCATGCAATAATCTTCTGAATGAAATTGAAATGAAAATCAAAATATCTATACCAATTCATTTGAATAAATATATATATATATTCTTTTTCTAGCTCCATGATCATAAATCCTTATTAGTGTATGGACACAAAAATAAAATTTGGTAGTCAAAACCTGCCATATTACGCTATTTTTTTTTTCAAAATTTGATTGATTGATTTGTAAAATGTGAAAAAATGAGAAAGACGAGTGGAGAGAGGAGAAAGAAAAAGTGATTGAATGATTTATTAATAAAATAAAAAAATGAAGGAGAGAGGAGAGAGAAAAAATTTTGAAAAGAATTTCGAAAATTTATTAACCAAATATGTTTTTTGATTTTTTTTTTTTATAAATCTAAATGTTAATTTAAAAACTAAATCAAACACTACATATGTTTTCATGCCAACAGGGGTTGGTTGAGTTGGTAAAGATTGGACTCTTCACCTTCAAAACTTAAGTTCGATTTTCGCTGCCAGTAGTAGTCTTCCTTAGTGGGCGATTTATAAGTCCAGTATAAGTCTTCGACATGGTTTGACATGGCCTGCGATTTGCCCCAGCCTTTGACTAAGGTAATAGCCTTCTCTCACTGAACTTTCACGACAATATATATATATAATTTCATTTTTTGAATGGATTTAAAAATTTAATACTAATTTTTTATTTAGAAAGAATTTGAAGAATGTATATACATAAATGTTTCAATCCTAACCATTTGAGAACTAAGAGAGTAATTTATATGTAAATTGGGCTGAACCAGATGATGGGCCGTTCTATGGGTCGTGGTGAAAAGGGCTTAGTAAAGTGGACCACAGTCCAGGTGTTAGCTCGGTCCAAGTGTAGAAAGGACCTAGCAAGTGTTAGCTCGGTCCACTTGTGATCACGGTCACCACTATCGTAGTAAAAAAGTTATCTCGGTCAGAGTATTCGGAGCCGAGGTATGATGGCTTCACGTGGTGGACCTCGATTTGGTTAGCACAGTGATAGCTTGTTGAGGACTGAGGTTACTTCGGTCTCAATGGTCACAGCCGAGGTACAAACAGCTAAAGGAAGGAACGAGCTAAGGCGTAGCTCGGTCTAAGTTGTCATTTCAGCGTGACAACACTAGCTCGGTCGTTTGGTCGCATTACCGAGCTAAAACCATCTCACTTGGTTTATGCAGTGAGGGGGGTGTAAAAGGATAAGCATTATCCTTGAAAAGTATGATTCCTAAGAGGACTCTACATAGAGGAGTAAGAGTCCTACTAGGATTATGCTACACGGAACCTATAAAAACTCACAACATCACCTATGGAGAACTAACACAACTTTGATTCTCGAATACACAGAGCTTTTGTCTATTTGTCTATTCTGCTGACTTAGGCATCGAAGAGGTATCTGGCACACATCTGCTGGCTAGCTCAGGTTTGTGTTTTCAGGGAGTAAAGCGACGACGTACGAAGGAGCGCAGACTTGATCAACAGGATTATACGAGGACAATATTTCATGCTCGTACAATTGGCGCCGTCTGTGGGAAGATCAGACAAAGAACAAAACCTCTTAATCAAGTTTCCCTCGCTAATTGGGAGCAATGGCGCACAATGAAGATTTGCCGCAGTCCGCCATTGACGGACAAACCCCAGAGGGAGGCGGGAGGCGTGAAGGTTTGCCTTCTATCCCTCCCATGGCGGACTTAGAGCCCCAACGATAGAACCCCAGGAGGGATGCAAGGGGGAGGCGGAACAACAACCCCCGTCGCTCTCGCTCACAAAGTCCTGAAAGGCAGAGGCGAAGAATCAACCCTCAAGCTCTGGAGGATCGCGTAAAGGAGCAGGATGAACTAATAAGGAAGATGGCGGTGGACATGGAGGCTATGAAACGCCAGATTAAAGGAAAATGGGTGGCGACAGGAGAGGGGCACAAAAGAACCACGCCTCCTCGCCACTCGAAAGATCGTGGTAGGCATACCATACCATCACAAGCAGAGAACAGAAGCCTGAGAACAAGCGACACTCAATCAAAGAATACCAAGACTCGTTACTCCAAGTCTGAGAGAACAAGGACTGAAAGGTCATGTACTGAGGGAAGCACCTATCGGCCCTCACGCACACACCAGACTGCATCCAGGCAAACGAAGTTGCCTAGATTGTCCGACCTACGAACTGTGCTAGAAGAAAGGGCACGATGGAAAGAGGATACCAGGGCGCGCGACCCGCGCAGAGTCTTTGCCTTTCAGCGGTTGGCTCCTCGGACGCATGGAAGCATCGAGGTAGGAATGCCAATAACGCGCCCTGCTTACGAACCGACAGACAAAGCCATAGCAAGACTACAGACCTCGCCGTTCGTTCCGGAAATTGAGAACGCGCCCCTACCTTCCGGCTTCCTTCAGCCTAAATTTACCACGTATGAGAGGAAGACAGACCCCTACTTGCACTTAAGCCACTTTCGCCAGGCCATGGCAGTATACCGGCGAAACGAGGCTTTGATGTGCATCCTATTCCCATCAAGCCTTGGCGACCTAGGTTTAACCTAGTTCAAAAGGCTACCAGAAGGTAGCATAGCCTCCTGGGCACAATTGGCAGAGGCGTTCGTAACAAGGTTCAAAATGAACATCAAGACCCCAGTGGAGATCGATCAGCTACTCTCCATTGATATGGACGACAAAGAAACATTGAGATCCTACAATAGTCGCTACTGGGAGACGTTCAACCAGATAGGGGACTACCCCACCAATCTCACCATCGCTCAATACAAAAGAGGACTTCCAGTCAGAAACAGGTTGAGGGGTTCAATTACTATGACGCCACCGCTCACGATGGAAGCCTTGATGGAGAGAGTGCACCAACATATTTGGGTGGAGGAGGATGGCGCCCGTGCTAAGGCAAAATCTGGGGCAACATCAGCGCCAGATAAGAAGACTACGGCAAAAGTCAACGTGGTAGAACGTCTAAGCAAGAACGGGCGAGGTAGGCGAGACAATGGAGAGGAACAAGATAAAAGATGGTTGAGAGTCCGCACTGCCATTACCACAGTATTCAAGAAACCAATCTACCAAATTCTCAGTGAGATACGTGATGAACCTTTCGTAAGATGGCCAGCTAAGCTAGGAGAAGAACAAAAGGACTACGACAAAAGATCCCGGTGCACCTTAAATAAGGAAAAGGGGCACCACACTGAAAATTGCACGCCGTTGAGACAACATCTGGAGGAGTTAGTGGCAGCTGGTCACCTGAACCGGTACATAGAAGGAGGAACGCAGCCAGCCCCCCAAAACCACAACAACCCCGACGGAATGCCGATCGATGCCCCACCTCAAGGTGTGATTAACGTGATACATGGGGTATTCAAACCTGAGTGGGTATGTGAGCTCAGAGGAACGATCAAGAAGGCTGATCACTTAAGGGAGGTATTAAGTGCGCAACCTACCATCAAAAAGGGGAGAACAGAAGCCACGAATGTCATATCTTTCTCAGACAGAAACTTGGCAAGGATATGTTGCCCTCACAATAATGCATTGGTCGTCGCACTTCCTATCGTGGATTACGACATCAAACAGATTTTGATCAACCAAGGAAGCTCGTGCGAGATAATGTATTACGAAACCTTCAAACAATTGAAACTGAAGGACAAAGACTTGGCACCTGCCGCATCTCCCCTAATCAAGTTCAACTCAATGCCAGAGTGGCCAGTCGGCAAGATAATCCTCCCAGTTAGAGCAGGAAGCATGACCAAACAAGTGGAATTCTAGGTATTGAAAGTGCCCTCCACTTACAACATAATATTGGGAAGGACATGGCTGCATGCCATGAGAGCGGTGGCATCAACCTACCATCAAGTAATGCAATTCCCCAACGAAGCCAGAGTAATTGAAGAGGTCTTTGGAGATCAGATCATGTCTAAACAATGCTTCATCACCGTAAACGGCAGCCGCGCTGCCAAAGGGTTTGTTCAAATGGTGGAAGAACCAGAAAGCAATGAATTGTTTGCGGATGTTGGCAAAGCCACTGAACAGAAGGTAGTAGAAGACTTGGTACAGGTAAGAATAGATGAAAAGAACCCGAAAAAGTTCTTTTTGCTTGGCTCATCTATGTCTAGCACTGAGAGGATAAAGGTCATGGAATTCTTGACCTCTAATATTGAAGTGTTTGCCTGGATGCCGTATGACATGCCTGGCATTGACCCAAACTTCATCTGTCACCAATTGAACATCCACCCAACTGCCAGACCAATTATACAGCACACTTGCAGATCAGCACTCCACCACACCAAGATAGTGGCGGAAGAAGTAGAAAACCTACTAGAAGCAAGAGCTATCAGAGAGGTGCACTACCCCAGATGGACTCCAATATAGTAGTGGTGCCAAAAAAGAATGGAATATGGCGTGTCTGCGTGGACTACAAAATAGTCAACAAGGCATGCCCAAAGGACAGCTTTCCTCTACCACGGATAGACCAACTGGTAGATTTGACAGTAGGACATAACCGTCTTAGCTTTCTTGATGCGTACAGAGGTTACCACCAGATCGCTATGTATGAGCCAGACCAGGAGGTCACATATTTTACGACACCAAGAGGACTATATTGTTACAAGGTCATGGCCTTTGGCCTTAAGAACACAGGGGTAACATTCCAACGGATGGTCACCAAGATGTTTGAACCATTGTTAGGCAGAACAATGGAAGCCTATATTGACGACATGGTGGTCAAGAGCAAGGATAAGAATGACCATCTCAGGGACCTAGGCGAGATGTTTCAGATCTTGAAGAAGCACAAGCTACGCCTTAATGCATCCAAGTGTGCATTCGGCGTAGGATCTGGCAAATTCCTAGGCTTACTGGTGACCAACCGAGGTATAGAAGCAGATCCCTCTCAGATCAAAGCAATCCAAGATCCAAAGAGGCCCAACTCAGTAAAAGAAGTGCAGCACCTCACCGGCATAGCAGCTGTGCTCAACCAATTTATAAGTCGGTCGTCAGACAGATGTCGACCATTTTTTCAAGCATTAAATGCCAAGTTTGAGTGGGATGAAGAATGCGACCGCGCCCTAGAAAGCTTAAAACAATACATGTCTTCTCCACCATTGCTAGTGACCCCAATACCTGGAGAAGAACTATTTCTATACCTGGCAGTTTCACAGTACGCAATTAGCGCAATGTTGGTCCGAGCAGAAGGAATCCAACATCTGCCCATCTTTTATGTCAGCAAGACATTGCTGGGCGTAGAAACCAGGTACTTACCATTGGAAAAATTGGCCTTAGCCTTGATGATGGCCTCAAGGAAGTTGTCGCATTACTTTTATGCCCACACCATAATTGTTCTCACAGCCTTTCCATTAAAAGTTTTGTTTGAGAGAGCGAACTTTTCTAGGTGAATCTTGAAGTGGGCAGCAGAGTTGGGACAGTTCGACATCAAGTTTTAACCCAGAACCGCGATAAAAGCCCAAGCTTTGGCAGACTTTGTCGCAGAATTCACTCCAGGAAGTCATCACATCTGCCTAGTGGACTTGACTGATACAACCAAGGGGATGGAAATTGACGCTAGAATAGTGCAACCCCTGGTACAGGATAGCCAATCAGATCGTAAGGCAGACCAGAGTGAGCAAAGGGAGGAAGAAGCAAAGCATGCTACACTAAGCAAAGACTCATCAACAAATAAAGACTTGGTACAATCAAATAATGAGGGGCAAATAGCAAGCATGGACTTTGAAGAAAACACCAGCAACACTCATGACCTCAAGATATCATCCGATCCCTCCACTTGCTGGAAACTGTTCGTTGGAGAGATGTGGAAGCTCTTCGTGGACAGAGCGTCCAATAGGCATGGAGCAGGACTGGGCATAGTGATCATCTCGCCAGATGGCCTAATAGTGGAGCAAGCAGTCAACCTTGGCTTTCCAGCATCAAACAACGAAGCGGAGTATGAAGCGCTTCTGGCAGGCCTAAAATCAGCATTCTACATGAAAACCACCGAGCTAATGGTTTACAGTGACTCACAGCTGGTAGTAAACCAAATTTCAGGCGACTATGAGGCAAAAGATGACAGGATGGCTAAGTACCAAGAGTTAGTCAAAAAAGAGATCAAGAAATTTGAAGTAGTGAGAATAGAGTAGATCGGCAGGGAAGAAAACACCAGAGCGAACGAAATAGCAGGCTTTGCTTCAATGGCAGATATATCCATCCCTCATCCGTTACTGATTGACTACCTACCAAGACCAAGCATTGAAAAACCCGAAGTAGAAGAGGTATGTTGTGCCGAACTAGGCCTTTCATGGATGGATCCCATTATAATGTTCTTAAAAGACGGCGTCTTACCGGAAGAAAAAAAAAAAAAGGCCAACAAAATAAGAGCAAAGTCACAGCGATTTTGGCTCTCCCCATCAATGGCCTTATACAAGAAATCCTTTACAGGATCTTATCTAAAGTGTGTCCACCCCAGCAAAGTTAAAGCATTGTTGTTCGAGATACACGAAGGCGTATGCGGAAGTCATCAAGGAGGAAGATCATTAGCTTACAGAGCCATTTCGCAAGGATATTGGTGGCCATACATGCAAGCAGATTCAGAGAAATACGTCAAGAAGTGCGAAAAATGCCAGAAGTTCGCACACCAAATACATCAACCAGCCAGAGAACTTCTACCCTTAACTAGCCTATGGCCCTTCGCAATATGGGGCTTGGACATAGTAGGACCACTTCCAACAGCACCTGGCAACAGAAAGTTTTTTTTTTTTGCAGCAACGGACTACTTCACAAAGTGGGTAGAGGCAGAAGCACTAGCATCAATAAAGGAGAAAGATGTGAAGAAGTTCATCTGGCAGAATATCATCACTTGGTTCGGCATACCAAAAGCTCGAATATCAGACAACGACACTCAGTTCAATGGTAAAATTTTTAGAGGCTTTTGTGAAGAATACAAGATAGAATTCTACAACTCTACACCGGCATACTCCCAAGAAAATGGCCAAGCGGAAGCATCAAACAAAGTCATCTTGGATGGATTGAAGAAAAGGTTAGAGAAAACAAAGGGCAAGTAGGCTGAGGAGCTTCCCTATGTTTTATGGGCTTACCGTACCACACATTGGTGGTCTACTGGCGAAACACCTTTTTCCTTGGCCTATGGCATGGAAACAGTAATCCCACTGGAAGTTAGCCTCCCCACCATTAGAAGCGAAAATTTTGATCCAGACTTAAATGGAGAAGCCATAGCATCGGAACTCAACCTTGCAGAAGAAAGAAGAGAAAAAGCACTGGTTCACATTGCCTCATACCAACAGGAGTTGTCCAGAAAATATAACAAAACAGTACATCCAAGACAATTCAAAATCGGAGATTGGGTACTGCGCAAAGTGATGGGAAACACCTTGGTACTCGGAGATGGCAAGTTAGGGCCTAATTGGGAAGGACCTTACAAGGTGGTTGGATTAGCAGGAAAATGGGCATACCACTTGGAAGATGAAGACATCAAAGCCATTCCCAGGCCATGGAACACTGCCAATCTCAAACTATTTTATTTTTAGCTTTTCTTTCAAGTATTTGTAATTTTTTTTCTTTCTCAATAAAACAAGTAGTTTCTTTTCAGTATAGTTGTTTCCTTCTGTAAAAGATTGTTTTAGTGAGTTAGGCGCATTGAAAGCATAGTTGACCGGAATAACTAACTTTGCACTCTCTTCAGCTAAGATTAGGATCAGTACTGAAGGAGTTGGCTGGAAAAACCAACACCCCTCCTTAGCCCAGGATAAGGATCCAGGCTGCAGGACGTTTGGTCGAAATAACCAAACACTTTACTCTAGGTTGGCAGGAATAACCAAATTAGAGGTTGGCTGGAAAAACCAACACCCCTCCTAAGCCTAGGATAATGATCCAGGCTGCAGGACGTTTGGTCGAAATAACCAAACACTTTATTCTAGGTTGGCAGAAATAACCAACTTAGAGGTTGGCTGGAAAAACCAACACCCCTCCTAAGCCCAGGATAAGGATCCAGGCTGCAGGACGTTTGGTCGAAATAACCAAACACTTTACTCTAGGTTGGCAGGAATAACCAACTTAGAGGTTGGCTGGAATAACCAACACCCCTCCTAAGCCCAGGATAAGGATCCAGGCTGCAGGACGTTTGGTCGGAATAACCACACACTTTACTTTAGGTTGGCAGGAATAACCAATTTAGAGGTTGGCTGGAAAAACCAACACTTAGTACTCTTCAATCGAGATAAAGATCAAGGCTGAAGAGTGGTTGGTTGGAAAAACCAACATTTATTGTTCTTCAGCCGAGATAAGGATCTAGGCTGAAGAGGTTGGCTAGAAAAACCAACACTTAGTGCTCCTCAGCCGAGATAAGGATCAAGGCTGAAGAGTGATTGGCTGGAAAAACCAACACTTATTGTTCTTCAGCCAAGATAAGGATCAAGGCTGAAGAGTGGTTGGCTGGAAAAACCAACACTTATTGTTCTTTAGCCGAGATAATGATCAAGGCTGAAGAGTGGTTGGCTGGAAAAACCAACACTTGGTAGTACTCTTCAACCGAGATAAAGATCAAGGTTGAAGAGTGGTTGGCTGGAAAAACCAACACTTGGTAGTTTTCTTCAACCGAGATAAAGATTAAGGCTGAAGAGTGGTTGGCTGGAATATAACTTATTGCGATCTTCAGCCGAGGTAAAGACCTAGACTGAAGAGGTTGGCAGGTATCACCAAAGATTTCAAGGTTAAAACCGAGATAGTTATCTCAGCTGGAAAATGTTATACTTCATTCAGATTACAATTGGAAAGAAAAGGCAAGCATAGAGTAAACCGAAACAAAAGTTGGAACAAAAGAAGATTTCATTGAAAATTCAAATCAAGTACAAAAGGTGGGGCCTCAGCCCGGTTACAATACCTTTCCAAAAGCAAAAAGAAGAAAACACAAGATTACGCAAAGAGGTCATCAAGATCCGCATCCAGTTCAACTCGGAGCCCAGTTTCAGCTGGTAATTCGGTCGTTAAGTCTTTTACCGATGGCTCCATCCGAGCTTACTGAACAGTGGGATCATTGACGACCGGGGGATCATTAGGCTCGGTTTCTTCTTCATCATCCTCAGTTTGAAGGAATTTCTGTTGAATGGCTTGAGCGTATTTTTCCATGTAGCTCGGTATGAAGTGCGGAGGAGGGTTCAGGAAGACCTCAGTGTCAGGACCGTGACCGAGCTATGCCACCGCCGCTTTCCACCTACACTTGAAGAATAAGTGTAGACACCCCATTTTTGACCGTCCTCAAGACTTGGACGTCACCGTTTGAACACTCGGTGATTATCCATGTTTGTGTTCGTTTGGAGTTCCCAGAGGTCTCGGCTATGCGCCCTGCCTCAGGATCTCCGAACTCAACCGTTTTGTGTCTGGTTTTGCACCAAACACCTGTGTTTTGCCTTGGAGGGGCAGGGAATGCCTTGTGAGGCATCCCCACACACCACCGGCAGTGGCTAGAGGCCACCGGCTGGTTTTTGTTGCCACCGGCAATGTCTGTGGCCGGTCAGCACTCTTTGTTGCCGGTCGGCAGTCATTTTTGTCAAAATGACATTTTTGGCCAGCCGACTACTGTTCATCTGCTTTTGCAGATATTTTAGGACAGCTGTCTGGCATTTGGTTCCCCTCCATACACGTGTATGGAGGGATGCCCTCCTTGTAAGCTTGTTGTCTAAGCTTTACAAGTTTTGTTGCCTATAAGAGAAGGGTCTCTTCTCTTGGCACAAAGGTTGGAGAATTTTGAAGAGAAAAACACAGAGAGAAGCTCTGGTTTTAGGGTTAGGGTTGATACATATCTCCTATATCTCTTTTTCTCTCTTTGTATTTTAGGTGTTTTAGTCCATATTATTGCACACAAACACCTAGTGCTTCACCTTCCTTTGGCTACTGAGGTTCTAAGGGCTTGTCCTTGCTATTTTTGACTGGATTGAAGCTTAAGGGGGCAACAAGATCACCATTGTTGAAGAAAGGCTTCAAGGGTAAGAAACTAGTCCTTTTTATCCCATTTTTGCATCCTATTTCTACCTATCTTAGAGCTGTTTTTGTGTTTAGTGTATAACATAAAAAAAGTTCTATTTTTAGGCCCTCTTGATTGTTTGTTAAGAGTGTTTTGTGGTTTGGGTGTGTTTGACCACCCTTAGGCCTTGAAAGACTCCATTTTTGTGCTATTTTGTGCAAGTTTCGAGACTTTGGTGTTTGGGCCTCTTCACCACTGAAATCTTGAGGGATTTCAGTGGTGAAGATGGTGCCTTGAAGTCTCAAAAAGGGAAGGGCCACCCCCTCTCCTTGTTGTCCTTAAAAGGACCATTCTTGGCCTCTTAAGGGAGTATCTAGCTAAGGCTTTTGTTGATCATGTCTTGGCTCTTTTTCATGCTTATTATGCCATGATATAACTTTGTATTAAGTTAGTTTTGGTACACCATGCATGCCTTGCACACCTACCATGTAATGCCTTGTTGTTGCCTTAATATGCCTTGGGTTGTAAACCATTATTCTAGCATACTTTAGGCTTAGTCTTGTGAAGCTTTTGTGCTTGTATGCTTGCCTTGGTTGTCTCTTTGTTGCCTCTTGAGCATGTGTTATATGCTCCTTGAAAGTGCATTTGTGAATGCCTTCATATTTGAGTCACTTAGATGCCATCTAAGTAGTCCTTTGGCCTTATTTTAACATGCTAAAATCTGTTTTTTTTAGTTGTTTAATGCATGCCATGGTTTTTGTGCTAAGTGTGTTTCAAAGCTTCATTACCTTGCTTCAAGAATTTGGACTATTTGCACACTAGTATTTGTCTTGTTTAAGTTGGTTTGGCACCTCTTATAACATGATTTTCAGGGCTTATGTTGCATGCTATATGTCCTTGTGAGGCCTCTTTTGAATGTGTTTAAAAGTTGCCTTTATATGCTTAAGTGTTGGACCATAACATGTGCATGTGTGTATGTGTGTTTAGCCCTCATATTTGAGCATTTTGGCCGCTGTTTTGGGCCTAATTAGAGCTGCCCAATTCATGTTTAAAACCATCATTTGCTTAGTTGCATGTTTACCTTACATGTTTGTACATTGTCCATGTTCATGCTTGCCCTCATGATCATGTTGCATATTAGCTAACATGCCTAGGATGCATTGTACTTTGCATGCATACCTTGTCCCTTGATTTAGTGATAGGGATTGGGCCTTGGTTTGATTGTTTGCATTGCATTTGAAATCAATGTGCATGCTTGATTCTTGGGCCATCATGCATGGAAATGCATGATTGGTGGTCCGAGAATCGAGACACATGCCCCTTTGAGTCACAAACATGATAGGGGACATGATTGGTGCATACATTGCTTGAATTGTATTGCCATGCAAGTTTTGCCCTCTGCTGCTGTGAGTTGCAGGTTCTACAGGCATTGTTTGTCGACCGGCAACATTTTCTGCCGGCCGGCAGTAAGTTATCAGCCGATGGATTCATTTTGTGCCAATGGCCACATCCTATTGCCGGTGGTAATTCTGCTCAGCCGGTGGTATCCCCCAGTGTCCTGAGAGGTATTCCTGAGACTTTGGCAGTTTTCAGAGGAGCAAAGCAGGGAAAACAGAGGCAGACTATGCATGGCCGTGCACTTCTGAGCAGGACCCGAGCATGCGCTACATCTGGCTCTCCTTCCGAGGCGGTTTACTGCTTTTTCTAGTTTAATTAGTTTGTTAACTGATTAGACAATTTGTAATATTTAATTAGCTTGCGTAGTCAATTAATTTGTATTATTTATTTGGTCCCTCCGGGCGAGGGCAAATCTGTAATAAGTGTGGGTGAGTGGTGTGCATGTCTTCCAACCCCCACTTCTTTCTTCCCTTTTACTTACCTGCTTTGATGGTTAGTATTAGGGCACGTTTAAATTAGCATACCTCATACAATGCATGCGTGCATCCATTCATTTGTCTTACATGCACCGGGCTCGGCGAATCATTCTAACTGCATCTGTATTTCAATTTCCAAATTGAATACGTGTTAGTTGTAGCATTTCACATGTCATCGTAGATTAGTCGAGCCTGTCCTAATCACATTATGCATGTGTTGCATTAGTCACTTTAACATGAACTAGGACATGCATGTTTGCTAACTAGTTTATTAATTTGGCACGGAGTACGATGTAAGTATTTACGCTTTAGCATATCGCATGCGTGTGAATGTTGCCATGACAGTATGCTTACCATGTGGCTAAGTGCTTATATGAGATAAACTGTTTGAATGCCTGTGGGTGAAGGTTGGATTGTTTGAGTTGGAAAAACTCATTGAAATCCGTGTTTTAGCCTAACAAATTCCAAAGCGCTTTTTAAAACAAACGGATATGCAATGCTTGTTTCCAAATTAGGCAATCTAGTCTATACTTGTTTGCTGTGCGCATAACATAGTAATTCTAGGCTAATAACCGGAATAAGAACACATAACGTTTTCAAAATCGGATATCATGGTTAGTAGAGGCCGGTCTTCGGACCGGGCGAAAGGGGGTGCTCATAGCTGACCTTTCCCGATCGTACCCAAGCTCCTGAGCCAAGACAACTTTGGTGATGACGGATATGTGGCCTTCAGGCACCGAGTCAGGGTTTCCTAAATTTCCCATTTTAAAAAATATTTAGGTGGCGACTCTGTATCTGGCAAAGCAGTCCATGTTTGGCACTCCTTTTCAAAATCTGTTTTTTCTCAAAACGATTTACCAGAGTTGGACTCTTTGGTTCAGATTAAGAACCACAAAAACAAAAAAGGGGAGTCCTGTCGAGGTCCCTCGCGGGCTTGTCTACAATAAGCCCTTGCCAACTTCACATTGAAGGATGTAGGTTGCTTCGCCTTCTTTGGAACAGCGGTCCTCAGCGTCTTCAATCTTTTTCTCCAACTCAATTATCTCGGCCTTCTTCTTCTCCTTAACTGTGGCGAGCTCACGCAGGTAGTAGTCCTTCAGCTCGGTCAAAGCTTTTTGTTTCTCCACTTCAGCTGAGTCAACTACACCGGTAAGGCGGGCGACCTCAGATTGTAGCTCGGCCATTTTTTGGTGTGCCACTTTTAGCTCGGCCGTCTTCTTGTCAGCCTCAACCACAGCCTGCCTTGCTGTTTTTCGCAGCTCCATTACACGCTTATGAGCAATCTGGTTCTTTTGCATGGCCTGCATAAGGGTGGTAAGCAATTGTTTAAGTAAGAACCGAGCTAACAGATGCACAAAATGGGAAAACAAAGGAAAGAATACTCACCAGCACCATTGATTTGGTGGCCGAGCAGATAGCTTTTAGCTCAGTAGGGTGGGCATGTTGATCCATGTCAGGGGGCAGACACACACTCTTAGCTAGATTGAAGGCCAGCATATGATCTTTATCTGCCACCACTGAATCTGTGTCTCGAATGGCTCGGTTCTGGTAAGATAATCTCGGTGCCCAATCAGAAGAGTTAGCTCGGTCAGAGCTCTCAGGTTGTGGGCTTGGTACTGCGGTTGGAGGAAGCACAGTTTCGTCTTCATCGACAAGGCGTGGCTCGGTGGGAGAAGACCGAGCATGCTTGCGAGACCGAGATGACGAAGGCTGGTGGGATGGTAGGGCTACCATGGTCTCCTGTGTTTGACTGGCTAGTGGCACCTCGGGTTGGTTTGTCTTGGTCAGAAGGGCTCTTACGACTCTTTTCTTTGCCATTTCTTGTTTAGCAGTTAGTGGGATTAGGTTGATTTGAGGCAAGGTTGGGTCCGGTTCAAGAGAGGCTTCCAACAAAAAGTCAGTCACCCTAGTCTTTCGTCTGCTGCTGTATCGGTAGGTCATCTCAAAATTCAGTAGCTTGGTCCAACTTCTGTTTGGATATCACAGCGCGGCGCGAAGTATATTCAAGTTGGGGTAGCTGTATTGGGACTTAAGAAAGTTCAAATCTGCATGAAGGAAGACAACAGTTAGTACGGTTCAAGATAAGAAAACCGAAGTAAAGAAAAACATGGAATTGAGCCGAGGTAATCCTACCAGCTACACCCTTGTTCCAATTTATTCTGTCGCCCAGGATCTAGGCTTCGTGGTTTTCGAAGTTCCCAGAGACCCAGAAGAAATCATCATCATTTGCATCCTTGTCCGGGGTATTCTTTATTATCTTTTCACGCTGGCGCCTTATTCTAAGATAGTAAACCCAGCCATCTTCATTTGATCCTATGGAATATTGGTGGAAAAGCTCGGCTAAACCAAGATTACGGCCAGCCCGGCGGTTTAGCTCGGCGATACCATTTATTATGCGGTAAGAGTTGGTGGAAAGTTGGGTAGGGCAAAGATTGGGTTGTTTGAGGAACTCGCAAATGAGAGGCTGTATAGGAAATCTTAGTCCGGTTTCTACAAAGGAAAGAAGGGTAAAGGGAACAAAGCCAGGGTTTCCCTAGGATGTGGTATCTAGTTCGGCTAAGGTAAGATGGACGTCATCAGGAATATGGTAGTCCCTTCAGAACTTGGCCATGGCCCCTGGTGAGTTTACTAAAAACCTATATTTACCCATTTGCTATTAAATTATGAATAAATTTAAGTATTAGCTCGGTCATGAAATGACACTGAGTAGCTCGGTTGAGCGTTCAAGGGAGTGCCTGGCAACCTAAGTCTGTAAAGTGGAAAAAGAAATGTGTTAAGCACAGCTCGTTGGACTGTGCTAAAAGAAACAAAGGCAAAGATAAATGAAATCCTAGCTCGGCTATGTGGGCCATTATCCATTCTTAGCTCGGTTTGAGTAAGGGCCTTTAGCCCGGTTGAATTTTTGGGCAGCATTCTTAGTTCGGTTTTAACTAAAAGAGCTGGTTTAGCCCTAAGTTATAGCTCGGTCAGTGATGAAGGCGTTCTAGTGCGGCATTGCACAAACCTAGTATGGTTCGCTAGCTTGGCTAAGATGAGCAAAGGGTACTAAGACTTATTGAAACTACAAGTATGATGTGAAGTTTTAGTTCGGTTATTCAGTATGGCTAAGCTTGCACTTAATACAAACAGAATCCTAGTTCGGTTGGAGTGTGATTTTGGATCAAAACTACCATTTCCCAGGTTATTCATATAGACAGTGGTTATGTTACAGAGGTTTTTAAAAAAAAAAATGGAAACAGAAGTAGAATAGGTGTTTTGAAAATCATACAAAAACGCATGCTATACATTGCGAAACAAGAACGAAATCAACGGAAAGGAAAGAGATTTGAGTCATATACCAGTTCAAAATGGAGGAACTAAAGGTGAAAAAGATCCCAACAAGAACACAAGCTCCACAGTTGCAAGAGAACGAAGGAGAAGAAGCTCAAAGAGAGAGAAAATGATGAATAGTAGACGTGATAGATTCAAAATGAGTAGTTTTTGTGTAAAGAAGGAGAAATTAGGCGGGACTGTTCAAAATACGCGAAGTACGAAGACAGCGTGACAGCTGCATTGGGCCAATGAGAGTGTGCCACGTGTTCTTGGAATGAGAAGTGATTCAGTTACAGCGACTGAAGAGACATTTTGACCGGACAGATGGGTAGCCCGGTGTGGGTTTAGCTCGGTTGAAAAGCAAAAGTTTTTAGCTCGGCTGGAAAAAGATAATCCCTATCATGTTGCGCAGATGGAATTAAGGGGCAATTGAGAGGGTAATTTATATATAAATTGGGCTGAGCCGGATGATGGGTCGTTCTATGGGCCGTGGTGAAAAAGGGCTTAGTAAAGTGGACCACAGTCCAGGTGTTAGGTCGGTCCAAGTGTAGAAAGGACCTAGCAAGTGTTAGCTCGGTCCACTTGTGATCATGGTCACCACTATCGGAGTAAAAATAGTTATCTCGATCAGAGTATTCGGAGCCGAGGTATGATGGCTTCACGTGGTGGACCTTGCTCTGGTTAGCACGGTGGTAGCTTGCTGAGGACTGAGGTTAGTTCGTTCTCAATGGTCACAATCGAGGTACAACCAGCTAAAGGAATGAACAAGCTAAGGCGTAGCGCGGTCTAAGTTGTCATTTCAGCGTGACAACACTAGCTCGGTCGTTTGGTTGCATTACCGAGCTAGGACCATCTCACTTGGTTTATGCAGTGAAGGGGGTGTGAAAGGATAAGCATTATCCTTGAAAAGTATGATTCCTAAGAGGACTCTACATGGAGGAGGAAGAGTCTTACTAGGATTATGCCACACGGAACCTATAAAAGCTCACAACATCACCTATGGAGAGGTAACACAACTTTGATTCCCGAATACACAGAGCTTTCGTCTATTTGTGTATTCTGCTCACTTAGGTATCGGAGAGGTATCCGGCACAAACCCGCCAGCTAGCTCACGTTTGTGTTTTAAGGGAGTAAAGCGACGACGTACGAAGAGGCGTAGACTTGATCAACAGGATTATACGAGGACAATATTTCGTGCTCGTACAAGAACCATCAATTTCCTCGCAGCCTGTATTCGGTATTGGCTTGCTAAACCATAAATAACATATCGAGTTCTACATGTTTGCTTTATCACCCTTCAATAACTTCTTTTACCTTTGTATGCATCTTAATTACTAGACTTGGACTAGAGGAGGTTGTTTTGGTCCATCAGATTCATCACGAGTTCTGTTTTAATGATTTAAATTGTTTATTTTATTTGATAATTCATTTATTTTATCCACAAAAAAAATTAGGTTGATTCGATAATTGCAACTTATTCAATTTATTATTTTTCTCATAACAAAAATGTATGATTCATTTTTTAAAAATACAATTATCGTCTCTTTTTTTAATAAAAAATACAGTAAATTGAATAAGTTACAACTGTCAGATTGACCTAATTTTTTGTGTGGATGAAATATATGAAGTGCCTAATAAAATGAACAGTTTAAATTATCAAAATGAGAACCATGGTAAACCCCATGGGCCCAAATAACCCCCTCTAGTCTAGATCTTTTAAGGAAGGAAATCCCCTCCTAAAAAATATACTTTTTATGAATATTTTGCTTCAAGACTCATTTAAAGTCATATCGTGTTTAATGGATGTCTATAATGTTTAGAGAACCCCCTTTTAAACCCCTAAGTTTTCGTTTGGCATGCTAAACTTTTTGATATTTTGTCTATTTTTAGTCACAAAGAGATAAAATAAGATTTTTAGCCCAATAAGATAAAATATCACATTCAAACCATAATCATTTTATTTTTTCTCTCAGAAAATTCAAAAAAAAAAAACAAAACAAAAAGTCTATCCCAAACGAGATTTTTTAACTCTAAATAGTCAAAAAATCAACAAGTCAACCCACATTCCAAACGATGTGACAAGAGAGTGAAACTTTATGGCCTATGTTAGAAACCTAGCTAAAAGTCAGTTTTTTTACTTTTTAATTTTTTTAAGATTATATTATATTTCTATTTTTTTACACGTTTTTTTAAAAGAGTCAAAAAAAGGACAAAAAGTCAACTTTTAATCCACTTTTCAAAACAAGCCCATGTCATATGGTATGTAATAAATCAAAAATTAACATTTATCATATTGTATCATTGTCAGTCAAATTATAAGAGTTGTAAATCTAAAACATTTTTGTTGATATATTTAGGCTTTACACAAGAATAATTTGGATTTTGTAGAACAACATTATGTAACAACTTCAACTGAATTTCAAGATTGCCAGTTTTATATAAAGAGAAACATAAATAATACACAAATAAAGCTTATTTTCAAACTGTTGGAAAAAATGATTTTTGGAGACTTTAATTTAATATTAAAGTGTGGTGACTTTAATTAAATATTAAAGTGGGTCCTTATCACTTTTTGTGTTGGGTCCAAGTGAGCCAAAAACCATTGGGTTTTGAATAAGAAATTGCCAAGAATTTGCTTCATGATGTTAGATTCATGAATAGGAGTTTAAAGAGTATTTAAATCCTTTTTCTTGGCTAAAGGGTGTGAATCCTTTGGGCATCCATACTGTGGAAAGGGGCTATGGATGTTTGGTGTTTTAATGACTAGCCTTAAAGGCTGGAGGCTCTTCCTCTCTCCCCTATACATGTATAAATTGAGACCCTCCTGTCAAGTTTCAATATAGAAATTTTTGCTTCCATTTTACAAGTCAGTTTGCCAAAAAGTTCCTATTGTGAGAGAGTGCTGCCATTGTTTTGTTCGCTAAGCTAGACAGATAGTGCTTCTGCCGTAGCTGGTTTTGACCGTCGTATCCTGGGAGACAGACGCCGGGTTTCATCAAGCACTCGACCGGTGAGGCGGCGAAATCTGTTTTAAGGAAACTGCTTCCGTGCAGGCTTCGGTTTCGTCTCTTTACCCTTTTATTGCTTTATATATTTCTGTTGAAATTTAATTGTAATTATTAGCATATGTTCTTGGTACATAATTTGTTTTCTTCATAAATCTATTTATTTAATTTCACAATTTAAACAACAAGCTTAAAACAGATTTTTATATATATTTTCTAGGAAATTGATCGAATAGATTTATATCGAAAATTAGGTTAGTTTTGTATAATGTTATTAGGAATTGTTGCGGAATTACTCACTATTTCAATGATTGTAAATCATGCAATGTTATTCTCTAATTGCTTAGTTTAATTAGAATGCTCTATTATAATTTGCATACTTAATTGTATTAGTATGATATTGTTTTATGCATATGGTTCATCATTCCCCTACCATGATTTGCATGAATTTTAAGGTTATAAAATATAATTTATGGATGTTGCAATTTTGACATGCTAATTCTATTCTAATTTTAATTTGTTACATGCTTATTATGTTCTAGACTAGAGTACATAATTTAATGTTTTAGAATTATTTGCATATGTTAATTGCTAAATGGTTATTGGTTGTAACTCTTGCCTATTAATTTTAGTTTAATGTATTTGGAGTTATAATTGTGTACATGATTAATTTGAATTTAATTAGGTGCATTAATCTAAATTATTTAATTAGGTGCATTAATCTAAATTATTTAATTAGGTGCATTAATCTAAGTTATTTAATTGAGTGCATTAATCTAAATTATTTAATTGGGTGCATTAATCTAAATTATTTAATTGGGTGCATTAATCTAAATTATTTAATTAGGTGCATTAATCTAAGTTATCTAATTGGGTGCATTAATGTGAATTATTTAATTAGATGCATTAATCTAAATTATTTAATTAGGTGCATTAATCTGCATTATTTAATTAGGTATTATTTCATTGGATGCATTAACTTTGAATTTGACTTATTTATTTGGAGTTATTAGTTTAAATGTTTATTATGAATTCATTTCATTCATGTCTCATGAGCATTGAACTTTATTTTAAAGTTGTAATTTAATTTTGAAGTTACAAATTGTATTTTGTTGTGGTTTGCTACTAACTTTCTTTGTAGGGATACCAATGCGAAAAACAAATATAAAACCAAATGAATAGTATTTGGGATGTAAAAACAAAATGTTTGGACTACTAACGTTTGTGTTGAATAGGAATACCTAAGCGTGGAAAAGGTTTTGGACTAAATAGAATCCTTATGGATTGGCTATTTTATTTAAATGTTTGAAGCATGTTTTGCTTGAGATTTAGTTGGTTTGTTTACCAATTTGTAGTAGCAAGTTTTATTTGCTTATTTTGTTAGAAGCATTTTATATGCGTGTAATTGTTATAACAATTTTTAAATTGCTTGTAAGTTTGGAACTTGGTTTGATTTTCTGTGATAGAAACCAAAGTGTTTAGCTTTGGCTAAAGAGTAGTTCTTATTTGTTCAGAAATGACAACTAAGAGGGATTTGGTTTCAAACCTTTGGAGTTTGAGGAAGTCTTTGGGTTTAATCATTTTATTCCCAAAGTGTTGGAAAACCAAGTTTGGAGAAAGTCTTTGGTTATAATCTGATTATGTCCAAAGTGTTTTGGTTTTGAGAAAGGAAACCAAATTTTAGCATTAGCTAAAATATTTCTGATTTTATTCAGAAATAATGGGCTTAGTTCCGGGAGTACCGGTTAACTTTCATGGGCTCAATTCCGGGAGTACCGGTTTACTTTTATGAGTGGTGTAATTCTGGTAGCAAATTTTATTTGCTTGGGAATCGGTTTGTTATAACCTAGTTTATCCCCTGGAAATCTTAATTTTTAAATTGTTTCCTATAGACTAGGAGTTAACATGCTCTTGAATGTTTTGTCAAAAGGTTAACTGGGTTTTAAGTGGGACCGATGTGACCCCTCCAGTCTTCCTGGGAACATTCCTGACCATGTTCGATTCTAGGTTTTGTGGTGAGACTAATTTTTGAATTAAATTTCCATCTGAGGGATTTTCTAAGGGTTAAGTTTAATTTCTGGAATCACAGAAGTGAAATTCAGTTGTGATGTTTCAGAAATGGCTTCAAAAGGTGACAAACAGAAATGTTGTTCCACCTGACAACCTTTGCCTCACGAGTTTCTTAAAGGAAGATTTTAAGAGATCAAGTATAATTAAAGGAAATCATAAGATTGCATTAAAATATCTCTGAATTGATAAGAGGCAATTCGTATGGTATCCTTGTGTTATTTATAGCATTTATGATTGCTATGTGACTTTACTTGAAAGCAAAGTTGAGACAACCTGTTATTGTGGGTGAATATTTTTTGGATTTTTAAATTCCAAATATATTCTTAAATTGGTGGCTCCTAGTGAGTACAAGATCACTGATCACAGAGATAGAAAACTGGTGGTTCCTAGGTGGTGTTAGACCACTGGCTACACAGTTATGAGATTGTGGTTCCTAGTAGTGAACAGATTACTGATCACATGTCAAGACATCATGATTCCTAGTAGTGGAGAGGCTACTGGTCATATGTCAAAACATGATGATTCCTAGTAATGAGAGTCTATTGATCCTATGTCAGGACGTTGTGATTCCTAGTAGTAAAGTGACTACTGATCACAAGTTAAGACATTGTGATTCCTAGTAGTAGAAAGTCTACTGACCACATGCTGAGAAATTAGTGATTCCTAGTGATAAGACTACTGGCCATGTTATGAAGTTCCAAATAGTAGACTATTGAACACTGGATTTGTGTTTCCTAATAGTAAGACTATTGACTTCAGAATGATAAGTCGAACCTAATATATTTGGGTGCCTAATTCGGTTGATGACATTCTGGGAATGTATTTACTGTGATATGATTTTGAGAGTTTCATAATCATTGTAACACAAGGATTTGTTTAAGACTTTGTATAACTTCTACAAAGAAGACTTAATTATCCGACTCTGAAATTGAGGAGGATAATAAAAAGAAAGGAGGGAGTACCTCCTCAGTGAAGGCAAATGTCGTTGAGCATGGCAAATCTTCTGGGATAAGGAAGAAGTCCCCCCTATGAACAAGGGCGCTTAGCTGGGGCTAAGGGGTGGTGTTGCAAAGAAGCTGGCATACAAGCCGCGGGAACCTGGTTATCGGTTCTTTGGAAAGTGCTACAACTGTGGTAGCAAGAGGCTTTTAGTTTTACTACGGCTACACGCCACATCTGCTCCGAGAAGGAGTTGTTTACAACTTTCGAACCAGTTACAAATGGTAAGAAGTTGTTTATGGGGAACTCTGCTACCTCGTTTGTTAAGGGGAAAGGAAAGGTGGTCCTGAAGTTAACCTCAGGAAAGAACTAACGAAGTCCTGTTTGTTCCGGACATTTGTTAGAATCTTGTCTCAAGGACTTTTCTCAGTAAACATGTTTTCGCATGGTTTTTGAGTCCGACAAGGTTGTTCTGACGAAACACAAGTGTGAAACTTGTGTTGAAGTGAAGTGGACAAGATCCCGTATGAGTTATGGAAAGGCGTTAAGCCTTCTTATAAATTCTTACAAATGTGGGGGTATCTTGCTATTGTGGCGATTCTTACACCCTAACGGGTTAGGATAGGCCCGAAATCTGTGGATTGTATATTCATTGGTTATGCACATAATAGTAGTGCATATCGGTTTCCTGTACATAAGTCTGAAATTCCAGACATTCACAGGAATACCATTATGGAGTTAAGGAATGCATGTTTTCTTTGAAGACATTTTTCCTTGCCGAACCCATGCAAGGGTTCTGAGGTTTTGGAGCAATTTGATGAGCTTGCTAGTGATGATGATCATTTTGATGATCAAGTTGAGAATCAAGGTGATGATCAGCCTAGAAGGAGTAAAAGGGCTAGGACATCCAAATCTTTTGGTCCAGACTTCTTGACTTATATGGTTGAGAACGAACCTCAAACTTTCCACGAAGCTGTGACTTCTCCTGAGAGTCCTTTATGGAAAGAAGCGATCAAAAGTAAGATTGACTCCATCTTACAAAACCGCACCTGGGAGTTGGTAGATTTACCTCCAGGTTGTAAGCCTTTCGGCTGCAAATGGATTTTTAAACAAAAGATGAAGGCCGATGGGTCTATTGACAAGTATAAGGCGAGGCTCATTATCAAAGGGTATAGGCAACGAGAAGGCCTGATTACTTTGATACGTACTCACCTATAACTAGGACAATATCCATTTGCATGGTGATTGCGATAGCAGCTTTGCGCAATCTTGAGATACACCAGATGGATGTAAAGACAGCTTTCTTAAATGGGGATTTGAATGAAGAAATCTACATGGAACAACCTGAAGGGTTTTCAGCTCCAGGACAAAGCAAGAAAGTCTGTAAACTTGTCAAATCTTTGTATGGTTTAAAGCAAGCGCCTAAACAATGGCATGAGAAGTTTGACAATGTAATGTTGTCAAATGGGTTTCGATTCAACGAATGTGACAAGTGTGTTTATTTCAAAGACACTGACAGAGGTTATGTCCTTTTGTGTCTATATGTTGATGATATGCTCATTATAGGTAGTACGATGAAATGATCAAAACTACCAAGAAGTTGTTAAACTCTAAATTTGACATGAAGGATATGGGCATTACAGATGTTATTCTGGGAATTAAGATTACCAGAATCTCTGGCGGAATTGTACTTTCTCAGTCTCATTATGTTGATAAGATACTTGAGAAGTTTAGTGGATCAGATACGAGTGTGTCATCGACACCTGTAGACTTAAGTCTACACTTTACCAAGAATAATAAAGAGAGTGTCTCTCAGTTAGAATATTCTCGGGTAATTGGAAGTTTAATGTATCTGATGAGTTGTACTAGGCCTGATATAGCTTACTCGGGTAGCAGGCTTAGTAGATACACAAGTAATCCTGATGCTTCTCATTGGAAGGGCATTGTGCGGGTGTTAAGGTATTTACGCTACACTCGGGATTATGGGCTGCATTATACTCGATATCCAGCGGTACTTGAAGGATATAGTGACGCGAATTGGATATCAGATATAAAGGACTCAAAGTCCACTAGTGGATATGTGTTCACTCTTGGTGGGGCAGCCGTGTCTTGGAAATTGTCCAAGCAAACGTGTATATCTAGATCAATGATGGAATCAGAGTTTATTGCTTTGGATAAAGCAACGGAAGAAGCAGAATGGCTTCGCCATTTCATTGAAGATATTCCACGTTGGTCTAAACCTGTGCCAGCTATTTGTATTCATTGTGATTGTCAATCTGCAATTGGTAGGGCACAGAGTAATATGTATAATGGAAAGTCTAGACATATCTGTCGTAGACGTAATTCCATACGACAACTACTCTCGAATGGAGTTGTCTCTTTAGACTATGTAAAGTCTAAGGACAACATTGCGGATCCGCTAACCAAAGGGTTAAGTCGAGTGTTAGTCGAAACGTCGTCAAAAGGAATGGGGTTAAGGCCTTTGGATGTTACCGGAATGGAAACCCAACCTAGTTGACTGGAGATCCCAAGATCTAGGTTCAATGGGACAACCTAATTGCGTGTAACGGTGGTATGTCACTGAGGAGGTTAAACCTCCAGCCATTCCTTCTATCAGTGATACCTGCAAGTGTAGAGGATAAGCTGAGCTTTTAATGACTCTTATGTGTTAAGCTGTTAAGCTAAGTATTGCAGGATACTTTAGTAGAGTCACCTATGTGAGTGTGAAGTGGGGCCGCTTCTAGAAGAATTGGATAGGCCAAGATTCTTTGAAACCACTCGCTGAACCAGGCTAGTGTCCAGGGCCACACAGGGCACACCAGTGAGAACATAATGGTGGTAGGAGTAATTTCCGTGTGAGATCTATTGTCTCAGTTTACATAAACGGCAGAGCAGTTCAAGATGTCTTATTCACTGATCAGCCAGTAAACTCGATAGGTTTTCACTGGGAGAGGTTCAAAGCCAAAAGCTACCTTCTCTGATGTCGGGGTTAGTCCGTTGTACTCTCTCTCAGAGTCTTTATTGTTGAACGTTGTCCGTTTGTTGAGTCATTCGGTCAATTTTTTATTCATGTGGGGGATTGTTGGAAAAAATGATTTTTGGAGACTTTAATTTAATATTAAAGTGTGGTGACTTTAATTAAATATTAAAGTGGGTCCTTATCACTTTTTGTGTTGGGTCCAAGTGAGCCAAAAACCATTGGGTTTTGAATAAGAAATTGCCAAGAATTTGCTTCATGATGTTAGATTCATGAATAGGAGTTTAAAGAGTATTTAAATCCTTTTTCTTGGCTAAAGGGTGTGAATCCTTTGGGCATCCATACTGTGGAAAGGGGCTATGGATGTTTGGTGTTTTAATGACTAGCCTTAAAGGCTGGAGGCTCTTCCTCTCTCCCCTATACATGTATAAATTGAGACCCTCCTGTCAAGTTTCAATATAGAAATTTTTGCTTCCATTTTACAAGTCAGTTTGCCAAAAAGTTCCTATTGTGAGAGAGTGCTGCCATTGTTTTGTTCGCTAAGCTAGACAGATAGTGCTTCTGCCGTAGCTGGTTTTGACCGTCGTATCCTGGGAGACAGACGCCGGGTTTCCTCAAGCACTCGACCGGTGAGGCGGCGAAATCTGTTTTAAGGAAACTGCTTCCGTGCAGGCTTCGGTTTCGTCTCTTTACCCTTTTATTGCTTTATATATTTCTGTTGAAATTTAATTGTAATTATTAGCATATGTTCTTGGTACATAATTTGTTTTCTTCATAAATCTATTTATTTAATTTCACAATTTAAACAACACAAACATCATGGAACATGATAAAGGATCAACCCCAAGAAATCCCTAAACAGTAGTTTGAATCTAATGTTTATTAAGAAGCAACCACTACCACTTAGGATGACGACCACGATGATGAATTATGAGTTTCTAAATTTTTGTAGCAATGGGCCGTCCGGGACTAAGGCCACTAAGGCTCGTGCCTAAGACTCCTAAATTTTGGCCCAAAATAAAGTCCTAAATTTATCATTTTTATATTAGATTAAGTTCATCCTAAATTTTGGCCCAAAATAAGGTCCCAAATTTATTAGTTTTATATTAGATTAAGTTCAAAGTCCAATCTTTTTTTATTATTTGAGACCCAGTGTAAAAGGCCCCTCACAAAAGTCTGTCGAGCCAACTTAAAATATATATATATATATTATCATTGTTAAGCCTAATTAAAAATTTATGTAATTAGTCCAAACAAATATATATGATATAAATGAGTCCAAATAGAGTCTAATGTCAAGAATTTAATAGAATAAATAACTTTATCTTAATTTTTTTGCCATCTTTGTTTATCATATTTTAATTGAATAATTTTGCCCTAATTTCTTTTCCTTAATTTTGTTTGCCTTAATTTTTTTGCCCTCTCTTTATCATAATTTAATTGAATAATTTTGCCTTAGTTTTTTCTCCCAATTTTTTTTCAATAATTTGTGTTATGTTAACAAATAATTAGTGGATTGTGATTTGTGTGGATTATGATTAAGATAATTATTTCGTTATCAAATATCAGTGAATTATGTTGTTTGTATTGATTATTGCTAAACTATAAAACAACAAAACCCTGATTTGTCTTTGTAATGATTTTATTGTATCTTAATATATGAAAATAAATTTTAATGATTATATGTGTAAGGAAACTTTTTGTAGCTACTAAATAATATAAAGAATTATTAGTAAATTTTTATTTTATCAGTAATTTTTTTATAAAAAAAATATATGTAGGAGGACCCCATTCTTAAAGCCCGCCTAAAGCCCATAAATCTTAGGGCCAGCCATAGCAATGGATGAGCGCTTAAAAAAAAAAAAACCATTGTGATGAACGCAACAAGAACCGACATATATGCCACATTCGATTTGATCCGCTTAAAAAGCAGTATGAACGTTACCAACATCATTACCGTCGTAGAAACAAAGGCTTGTTTGGGGAAGTAACTTAAAAATTGATTTTTTGGTGATTATTTTTGCAAAAGAATGTAAAAAATATAGAGCAAATGTAACCCAAAAAAGTAAAAAAAAACTACTTGTAACCGTATTTCCAAAACAAGCCAAAAAAAGTTAGCAGAAAATCCTTCGTAGCTCGAATCTCTCTGTCCCGAATGGCTTGACTGGCCAAAACGACGCTGTTTGGGGCAGGTTTTTTTTTTATTTTTTTATTTTTTATGTTTGAAACAGAGAGCAGAGAGAGAAGAGAGAAGAGAGAAGAGAAAAGAAAAGGAAGAGAAAGAGAAAGAGAGGGAGAGAAAAGAGAGGCAAGAGGGAATAGAGAGAGAGGGGGTCGATAGCCACCTCTGATCTTCGATTCTTCTCTACCGCCGGGCCTTCGATCTTTGATCTCTGCCTCCAATCTGTGTATGATGATGATGTGTTGAAATTTTTTCAGATTTTTACATTTTTTTGGGGATGATTTCTATGGTAGGTTTGTTTTTTGGTTGATCTTTATGTGTGATGATGATGATGTGTTTGGTTGATGATAATGATGCTCTCTCTCTCTGTCTCTCTCTCTCTCTCTCTCTTTCTCTCTTTCTTTGCTGTGTTGATGATGATGTGTTGGGTGTGTTGGATGGGTTTGATTTTTGGTACATGATGATCTTTCTGCTCCTCTCCTCTTTTTTTCTTTCTTCTTCTCCTCCTCCTCCTCCTCCTCCTCCTCCTTCTTCTTCTTTGTTCTTCACCCAGTTATGGAAAGAAAATAAAATAAAATAAAATAAAAACAACGTCGTTTTGAATTCGGACCAAATTCAAGCTCAGCAATTTAGAGCTACGTAGCGGCTACGTAACTGTTATTAGCCAGTATTCATCTGTTCCCGCCTATCCTCACTCTTTGGTTGCCATGTACCCTCCATGGCTATCACTGCACATATACAAAAAAAAATAAAAATAAAAACCAAACAATTGAAAATTAATCTCTAACATGGTTTTTGATTCAGTGAATAAAGTTAGGATAGAATGATATGTTTATCACAATAGAATTAACATTCAATCTAATTAAAAGAATGGTAATTCTATTTGGAGATCAAGAAAAAAAACCATTTAATTAAGCTTACCTTGGAATTTATTCATTAAAAAAAATTAAAAATTAAACAGAAAAGCTATGGACCCAGACTGACCTACCCAGAATTTTCTGGGTGAGTGATTGTGTGGTGGAGATTAATTTGTGTAGTGTGGAGTCCATGTAAGGTGTGGTGAAGATTAATTTCTAGGTAGTTTCTGAGTTGATAAGAATAAATTTGTAGTATTAATCAAAATTAAAGGACTGATCGACACCCTACCTGGGAAATTCGTGTCTTAAGTTGCAGGAGGGAGTTGCTATATGTGAAGATGAACTAAACTCTCCTAAGATGACTGTGACTCAAATAAAACTATAGGTTAAACTTCTCTCGAGATTTCATATTTTTTGGCATTCATTTTTCCCTTTTCTTATTTTTTTTTTATTTTTTTTTAGATAAACAAATAATTTTACCCACCATGGCAGCCCTTATTATTATTATTATTATTATTTAATTTTTCACTTAATAAAAGATTTTATATGTTAAATTATCAAAATCTTCTTTTATAAGATGAGGAAAATACATTAAACCTCAATTTATTTTCAATTAATTACCTCATAATTTGGACGTTTATTTCTTAATTTATATTTACTCATTTCAAAAAGAAAAGATTGTGATTTTAGGCGTGTGCACCTTCCTCATGTCAAGAATGAATTCTTGTGCTAAACATGAAAACATTATTTTGATTGCAGTAGTTAGGGGTGCAATTCGGGCAGGCTCAACCCGAGCAATCCGTGCCCAGCCTGAGTTTTTTTAGGACTTGGGCAATAATATCTTGTAATTTGGACGAGCCTGGGCAGATTTTTGATGCCCAAATTGTAATTCGGGCTGGGCTTGGGCAGAGTCAGTGGTTAACCCGAGCAACCCGAACCCGAATTGCATTTAATACATTATATAAATTATATAATATATATATATATATAATAAATTAAATAGTATCTTTTATTTGGACTGTTAGATTAAAACTAAAAACAAAAGCCTGCCTTATCTATTCTTTTGTCCCTTTCTCTGATACTCTTGTGGCTGTGATGATGTTTAAGTTTGTTGTATGGACTAATGGACTTATGTATATAATGAAGCACTGTTTGTTGCATGGAAAATTTCAGAAATTGTTTGTTGCCTTGTGAAATTCAGGCAATTCGGGCTAACCCGAGTTCGAATTATGAAGCTTGGTCCGGGCTTGGGCAGCCATGCTCAGGTTGATGGTCGGGCTTGGGTGGGCTTGGGCACTGCCAAGCACAATTCGAGCTGGGCTTGGGCAAACCTCCAACCCAACCGAATCCACCCGAGTTGCACCCCTAGCAGTAGTGCACGCCATAGTTTGAATCAGGTGTTCAATAGTTAGATTGTTTAGATATTAAAATTGTGATAAATTAAAAAAATTAAATTAAAATAAAATGATTATATTTTCATGCTTTGGTTGGAATAAGAAAATGAGAAGCAAATAATCATATATATATATATGTTTGTAAAATTTATTTTTAATTTAATTATCTATAAAATATTAATATATATTTTGAAATTTTTAACAACAGATCCCATGCAAATAATCTTAATGTTTTGGACTTTTGCTTTGCTCTTTTATTTTTTCTTTAATTTAGGCCTCGTTTGAGAACAGGCTGTTTTAGTAATTTTTTGGCTTTTTATGAAAAGATGTGCTGAAAAGTAGAAAAGTGATGTGACAAGTTTTAGTTAACTTTTTAACTTTTTGGCTAAAATAACCACTCCCCAAACGAGGCCTTAATTTTTCCCTTTTATTCTCTCTTTGAAACACAGGTGTACTTCATTTACTATGCGAGATTGCGTGTTTAAAACGCTTTCAAAGCACGTGAGGAGATAGATTCTTGACATAGATTCAAGAGACTAAATTGGGCCTAGGGTAGCCTCATCTCAAGGCCCATCGGATCATTCTCACTAATTTAAAATGATGGGCCTGGGGTAGCATCGTATCACGACCTATCGCACTATTCTCAGCCCTAACGAGAATGGTGAAACGGAGACCTCCTTTCACCATCATGACCCCTCTCAGCCCATTACGTTGACCTAGGGTTTTCAGATATGAGGGGAAGAAAAAAAACAAGATCTAGGGTTTTCAAAAAATAAAAGAAAGAGAGAAAAAAAAAAGAAAAAAAAAAAGAAGAAGCCACGAGAATGAGTGATAAAATAAGAAGAAAGAGGGGGTGTGTGATACCCCTGTTCTGTATTGTGCTAAACTGGTCCTTAATTTTGTTTATAGTTATGTGTTTAGCATGATTTTGTGTGCCATTATGTGATAATATGTGATTTTGAATTCATATCTGTTCGCCGTAGGAATATCTGTTGAGTAATCTGCTTTAAAAATTTAATTGAGGGCCTTATCGGCCATAGAACCCAAAATTGATTACGCCATTGTGATTAGCAAAATTTTTAGAGCCTACGGTGAAATTTAATTGAAAATTGATTCTGGTCAATTTAAACTGATTAAATTGATTAATTAAGTGCCCTATCACTTTTTATATTAAAATAATTGTTGGAGGGACTTTTTACTTATGGCCATATACTCTCTCTACTCCTTTTTGAACTCAAAATCTGAGTTAGACTGTGGAGAGGAAGAGAGAGTCGGCTGTAGAGAGAGGAGGAGAAGAGAATTGGGCAAACTTAGCTCAAAGCTTGGGAACCTTGAAGATTATCCAAGTTTTGATCATAGATTGTGAAGATTAGAGCTTCTAGGTAAGTGAACTCATGAATTTTGTTGTAAATGTGTGTGTTCAAGTGTGTTTGAAGATCAAGAACATGAGATGAGTTGATTTTGAGGATGTAATAACCCTTATGCACATGCATGTAAGAAATTGTTTTGAGATTGCATGCTTGAGTTTCAAACACATGATTTATGTGAGTTTTGAGTGAAGCTCATGTTATTATCACCAATTTTGTCATCTAAGATGGAAATGAAAGTAATACATCACATGCATGTACAATCTGTGAGGATAGGAGCTTTGAATGCATGAATGTGTATGATAGAACTAAGTTTGGTGTCAATTTGAGACATGCATGTGTTTGATCCTTGAAATTGAGCTTCCTAATGGTGTAATCTTGTAAGGGAACCATGTTAGAATGATTATATTTGAGATTTGGGCCTTGCATGCAAGAATGGCAGCTGGGAAAATTGGTTTGAAGCTCAAGAACACATCCTGGATTTTCCAGAAATTTGAGTCCCGCTCGAGCGGGGAGACTGCCGCTCGAGCGGAGAAAACGGGCTCCCAGCATTTTTCTGCAGACATGGCTCCCGCTCGAGCGGGGAAGTTGACGCTCGAGCGGGGAGCTATGTAGGCAGGAGGTCCGCTCGAGCGGCAGATTTCACGCTCGAGCAGGGAACTGAGGCAACCAGTACTTTTACAGACTTAAGGGTCCGCTCGAGCGGGGGATCCCACGCTCGAGCGGGGACCCTGTTTCCAGAAATTCTGTTCTTGCATCTTGTGTTCGGTTTTCCGTTCTCTTTCACTTGTAAGCACTCTTAGGCATATGTTAAGCATTGTAAATGAGTTAATGAGATAAGAATGAAGCCTAAAGAGAGAAATGTGAATTTTGAACGGATTGAATTGTTAATGACCCTTTTATGTTCATGGCATGTGTAGGGTCGAGTTCCAGGGCGAACCAATCAACCGATCACTGTGAGTAATATCTTGACAAGATATTTATAGTATGTCATTGTTAATTGTTACTTCTGTGTAAGATTTGCAATTCATTGAATAATTGGGCCTGAGGCCGATGGAATTGAATAATTGGGCCTGAGGCCGATGGAATTGAATAATTGGGCCTGAGGCCGATGGAATTGAATAAATGGGGCCAAAGGCCGATTGACATGAATGATTCGGCCAAAGGCCGTTTGTTAAACTGTTCCAATAATTGCTTGTGTACTTGTTTAATTGATATTATTCACTGGGCATTCGCTCACGCTCATTCATGTCATTGTAGGTGAGCCAAGGGAGGACCAATCCTAGCCCCAGTGAAGTCAGCCAGGGACAGCAGGAGTTTTGAGAGAGTCAGCCTTGTGTCTCACGCACGAGACCAAACCTTGCCCTTTTTGTCACGTGTTTTTATTATGTCGCGTTGGCAAGGATCTTGTGTATATTGTATAGAGTTGCTGTGGGTTGACGTAGTCTAGATGATCCTGTCTGTAAAGAAGTTTATGCTACTGCACTTATGATGTGGGTTATTAACGTATATGGGTTTGGTTTGTTTTGGGGTGCATATAAACACAGCTCTATGGACAAAGTTTTAAATTTTTACTTCCGTTTGGCCCCTTTACTCTGATGAGTTATGTCTTATTTGTATGGAGGCCGTAGGTAATCTCAGCAATACCGGCCGGTTATGTCCTTAACCCTTAGGGACGGGTTCGGGCCATGACAGAGTGGTATCAGAGCACGAGTTAATAACTCACACACTTGTCCAAAAGAGCAATAGGCGTCTAGATAAGATCTAGGATGCATTCATATGATAGATGTGAAATTGGAAGCATTGACGGTATGCTTAAATGCTTTGATATGAACTTTGAAGACATCATGAACATGCTTAATTATTTTGATTTGTGTAACTGTGTGTTATAAGTTGTGACCTACTTGCATTGAAAATTTTCTGGATATGTATATTCCTTGTTACGTGCATACTTGTGTATATCCTGTATGAAATATAATGCAAGTCTAATCAGATGGTGAGAACGAGAGGCGATGAGTTGGAGGAATCCTCTACAGCCAGAATAGACAGGATGGAAAGATTGTTACAGGAAATGGCCGAAGCCTTGAGACAGCAACAGGAGTGGCAACAACAGTGGCAGCAACCACATCCGCCACCTCCACCTCCGGCACCTCCTGCGCCAGATAATCAGAATGATGATCGAATCATAGCCCTCACCAAAGAGTTCAAGAAAATGAAACCACCCCAGTTCCATGGTGGGTTAGATCCTCTGAAAGCTGAAGCTTGGGTCCTCGGCATCGAAAAACTGTTTGAAGTATTCCCATGTTCAGAGGCACAGAAAGTGCTTCTAGCCACCTTTATGCTAGAGGATGAAGCGAGAAGATGGTGGATGTTGATGCGGGAGAGTTACAAAGATGCTGATTAGGCAAAGTTTTTAGAAATCTTTTATGACAAGTACTTTCCGCAGTGTGTTCGGGATAGAAAAGTTGCGGAATTTATGGAGCTGAAACAGGGCAGCATGACCGTAGTTGAATATGAGGCCAAGTTCACCGAATTGGCCAAGTTTACGCCACACGTGATTGACACCGATTATAAGAAGGCGCGACATTTCGAAGGTGGGCTCCGAGATGAAATTCTAGAAAGGGTGAACGTCTTGAAGTTGGAGACATACATAGGGGTACTAGACAGGGCCATTATCTCAGAGGCGAATATAGCTAGACAAGCTAAGCCAACAACAGAATGGAAGGGTAACAAAAGGCAAGGTTTCTTTTCGAAGAAAAAGTTTTCAAAGAAGCAAAACACGGGCTCCTTGAATACCTCCAATTCTTCCCGGGACACAACCCCGTTGTGTGTCACTTGTGGTAATAAGCATCGTGGGGTTTGCTATCGTGTGACAGGAGCTTGTTTCAATTGTGGTAAACAAGGGCATATGGCCAGAGACTGCAACTAGAACCGCGGAAAATTTGCTGCTAGCTCAACGGCATTAGTTCCAAGGCCGGGAAATGTTGTGGGACCTACCCCCACCGGAAATACCGTGAGACAAGGGAGAGTTTTTGCACTTGTTCCGGGCGATACACGGAATGCCAATGCCGTTGTCTCAGGTACTATCTCAATATGTAATCAGGATGCATTTGTATTAATTGATTCTGGATCAACGCACTCATTTGTGACATATACATTTGCATCTAGACTGAAAAGACCCCTAGAATTGTTGCCATATTTGTTATGTGTGTCTGCTCCATCGGGGGAATCCGTGTTATGTGATTATATATATCGGTTTTGTGACATGCATATTGAGGATGCTACCTTATATGTAGATTTACTGCCCTTGAACTTTAGACATTTTGATGTAATTTTGGGCATGGATTGGCTGACCAAGTATTGTGCCACCATAGATTGTGTGACGAAGAGGGTTGTGTTTAAACTACCAGAACAGAAAGAAATTGTGTTTGTGGGTAATGGGGTAGTGCCCCCACCTTATTTGATATCTGCAATGAAAGCATGTAAACTGATCAAAAAAGGGTGCCAGGGTTATTTGTGTTATGTATTGACTGAACAATCCGTGAATGTTGAATTGAATGATATTCCCATTGTTAGAGAATTTCCAGATGTATTCCCAAATGAATTACCAGGGGAATTGGTAGACAGGGAGATAGAATTTACTATTGAGACTGTGCCAGGCACCCAGCCTATTTCTAAAACTCCCTACAGGATGGCTACCGCCGAAATGAAAGAATTAAAGGAACAGTTGCAAGACCTTCTTAATAAAGGGTTCATCCGACCTAGCACTTCGCCTTGGGGTGCACCGGTGTTATTTGTGAAAAAGAAGGATGGCACTTTGCGCCTGTGCATCGATTATCGGGAATTGAACAAGGTAACGATAAAGAATAAGTATCCCTTACCCCGTATTGATGATTTATTCGATCAGTTGCAGGGATCACAGGTGTTTTCTAAGATTGATTTGAGATCCGGGTATCATCAATTGAAGGTTAAGGCAGAGGATGTTGAGAAAACAGCATTCAGAACGAGGTATGGTCATTTTGAGTTCCTTGTTATGCCATTTGGAGTAACTAACGCCCCGGCAGCATTTATGGACTTGATGAATAGAATATTTAAAACCTACCTCGATGAGTTTGTGGTGGTTTTTATCGATGATATCTTGATATATTCTAAAGATAGACTTGAACATGAACAACATTTGAGGGCTGTCTTACAAATACTCCGGGAAAGGAAATTATTTGCTAAACTAAAGAAATGTGAGTTTTGGTTGGATGAGGTTGTTTTCTTAGGGCATGTGATCAACAAGGAAGGAATTTCAGTGGACCCGCAGAAAATAGAGGCGATTGTGAATTGGCCTACACCAGCTAATGTGACGGAGGTCCGTAGCTTCATGGGCTTAGCAGGGTACTACAGAAGGTTTGTAAAAGATTTTTCGAAACTAGCGGTACCTCTTACCCAATTGTCACGTAAAGGGCAACCGTTTGAATGGAATGATGAAAGAGAATCTGCTTTTCAAGAGCTGAAAACAAGATTGACCACCGCACCAATTCTGACACTACCTTCAAGCACGGAAAATTTTGTAATTTTCAGTGACGCATCTTACAAGGGTTTGGGTTGTGTGTTAATGCAGAACAGAAAGGTTATTGCTTACGCCTCCCGACAATTGAGGTCACATGAGAAGAATTATCCGACGCATGACCTAGAATTGGCCGCAGTTGTTTTTGGCTTGAAAATCTGGCGGCATTATTTGTATGGGACAAGATGCGAAGTCTACACGGATCATAAGAGCTTAAAATACTTCTTCACGCAGAAAGAGCTGAATATGCGTCAGAGAAGATGGCTGGAATTGATAAAAGACTATGATCTTGAGATTCAGTACCACCCCGGGAAAGCTAATACAGTTGCGGATGCCTTGAGCAGAAAATCAACAGGGGGTATGGCTTGTTTGCTTACTGAACAGAAAGAAATCTTGCAAGATTTTGAGAACTCTGAAATTGAGGTAGTGGTATGTGAACAGGCAGATTGATAGCCGCTATTACAACCGAGCCGGCAATTATTGAGGAGATTAAACAGAAACAGAAAGAGGATGAGTTCCTCAGAAAAGTAATCAATGAATTTGAGGCGAGTCCAAAAGCAAAATTTAGCATTGAGAATGAAATGTTGAGATTCCAAAACAGAATGTGTGTTCCCGATATTCCGGAACTTAAGAAGAGGGTTTTAGACGAAGTCCACAGATCCATTTTTGCAATGCATCCAGGCAACAATAAAATGTACCGGGATTTGAAACAGACCTACTGGTGGCCTAAAATGAAGAAAGAGATTGCAGAATATGTGTCTAAGTGCCTTCAGTGTCAGCAAATTAAGGCTGAACATCAGAAACCAGGCGGACTACTCCAACCTCTCCCTATTCCTGAATGGAAGTGGGAACATGTGACGATGGATTTCGTTGTTGGCCTACCTCGGACTTCTCGAGGTATGGATTCTGTTTGGGTTATAGTTGATAGATTGACTAAATCTGCACATTTTCTGCCTGTCAAAACTACATTTACTGCTTATAGATTGGCTACTATTTATGTTGATGAGATTGTCCGTTTACACGGCGTTCCAGTATCTATTGTGTCGGATAGAGATCCGAAATTTGTATCTAGGTTGTGGAAGAGTTTGCAGGAAGCTATGGGAACAGAACTAAGGTTCAGTACTGCATTCCACCCACAAACAGATGGGCAATCAGAACGAACGATACAAACCTTGGAGGATATGCTTCGCATGTGTGCTTTGGATTTTCAGGGGAGTTGGGAAGATTATTTGCCACTTGCAGAATTTGCTTATAATAATAGCTTCCACTCCAGCATCGGTATCGCACCATACGAGGCTTTGTATGGCAGGAGGTGTAGATCACCTATTTGTTGGACAGAGGTCGGGAATAGAGCTTTGCTTGGGCCAGAAATTGTGCAAGACACATCTGAGAAAATCAAGACTATTCGCCAAAGGCTCAAAACAGCCCAGGACCGACAAAAGAATTATGCAGACGACCGAAGAAGGCCCTTTGAGTATGAGGTCGGTGACCATGTATTCATCCGTGTTTCTCCGATGAAAGGCCAAGTCCGATTTGGGAAGAAGGGCAAACTGTCGCCCCGTTACATCGGACCGTTTCAGATTTTGGAGAGGCTTGGTCCAGTTGCTTACAGAGTGGCTTTACCGCCGGGATTTGAGCAAATCCATAATGTGTTTCATGTGTCGATGTTGAGGGGTTACCTCCGAGACCCGTTTCATGTGATTGACTATCACCGGGTTGCTATTGATGAAAATATGGAATATGCTGAATGGCCAGAGAGAATTGTGGACCGACAAGTGAAAGAATTGAGGAATAAGTCCATCCCAATGGTGAAAGTAGAATGGAAGGAACACTATGGGACGGATGCCACGTGGGAAAAAGAGGAGGAAATGCGACTACGCTACCCACATTTGTTTCCCGACGAAGGTAACTTAAGTTTGGAGGACCAAACTTCCTAAAGGGGGGAAGACTGTGATACCCCTGTTCTGTATTGTGCTAAACTGGTCCTTAATTTTGTTTATAGTTATGTGTTTAGCATGATTTTGTGTGCCATTATGTGATAATATGTGATTTTGAATTCATATCTGTTCGCCGTAGGAATATCTGTTGAGTAATCTGCTTTAAAAATTTAATTGAGGGCCTTATCGGCCATAGAACCCAAAATTGATTACGCCATTGTGATTAGCAAAATTTTTAGAGCCTACGGTGAAATTTAATTGAAAATTGATTCTGGTCAATTTAAACTGATTAAATTGATTAATTAAGTGCCCTATCACTTTTTATATTAAAATAAATGTTGGAGGGACTTTTTACTTATGGCCATATACTCTCTCTACTCCTTTTTGAACTCAAAATCTGAGTTAGACTGTGGAGAGGAAGAGAGAGTCGGCTGTAGAGAGAGGAGGAGAAGAGAATTGGGCAAACTTAGCTCAAAGCTTGGGAACCTTGAAGATTATCCAAGTTTTGATCATAGATTGTGAAGATTAGAGCTTCTAGGTAAGTGAACTCATGAATTTTGTTGTAAATGTGTGTGTTCAAGTGTGTTTGAAGATCAAGAACATGAGATGAGTTGATTTTGAGGATGTAATAACCCTTATGCACATGCATGTAAGAAATTGTTTTGAGATTGCATGCTTGAGTTTCAAACACATGATTTATGTGAGTTTTGAGTGAAGCTCATGTTATTATCACCAATTTTGTCATCTAAGATGGAAATGAAAGTAATACATCACATGCATGTACAATCTGTGAGGATAGGAGCTTTGAATGCATGAATGTGTATGATAGAACTAAGTTTGGTGTCAATTTGAGACATGCATGTGTTTGATCCTTGAAATTGAGCTTCCTAATGGTGTAATCTTGTAAGGGAACCATGTTAGAATGATTATATTTGAGATTTGGGCCTTGCATGCAAGAATGGCAGCTGGGAAAATTGGTTTGAAGCTCAAGAACACATCCTGGATTTTCCAGAAATTTGAGTCCCGCTCGAGCGGGGAGACTGCCGCTCGAGCGGAGAAAACGGGCTCCCAGCATTTTTCTGCAGACATGGCTCCCGCTCGAGCGGGGAAGTTGACGCTCGAGCGGGGAGCTATGTAGGCAGGAGGTCCGCTCGAGCGGCAGATTTCACGCTCGAGCAGGGAACTGAGGCAACCAGTACTTTTACAGACTTAAGGGTCCGCTCGAGCGGGGGATCCCACGCTCGAGCGGGGACCCTGTTTCCAGAAATTCTGTTCTTGCATCTTGTGTTCGGTTTTCCGTTCTCTTTCACTTGTAAGCACTCTTAGGCATATGTTAAGCATTGTAAATGAGTTAATGAGATAAGAATGAAGCCTAAAGAGAGAAATGTGAATTTTGAACGGATTGAATTGTTAATGACCCTTTTATGTTCATGGCATGTGTAGGGTCGAGTTCCAGGGCGAACCAATCAACCGATCACTGTGAGTAATATCTTGACAAGATATTTATAGTATGTCATTGTTAATTGTTACTTCTGTGTAAGATTTGCAATTCATTGAATAATTGGGCCTGAGGCCGATGGAATTGAATAATTGGGCCTGAGGCCGATGGAATTGAATAATTGGGCCTGAGGCCGATGGAATTGAATAATTGGGCCTGAGGCCGACGGAATTGAATAATTGGACCTGAGGCCGATGGAATTGAATAATTGGGCCTGAGGCCGATGGAATTGAATAAATGGGGCCAAAGGCCGATTGACATGAATGATTGGGCCAAAGGCCGTTTGTTAAACTGTTCCAATAATTTCTTGTGTACTTGTTTAATTGATATTATTCACTGGGCATTCGCTTACGCTCATTCATGTCATTGTAGGTGAGCCAAGGGAGGACCAATCCCAGCCCCAGTGAAGTCAGCCAGGGACAGCAGGAGTTTTGAGAGAGTCAGCCTTGTGTCTCACGCACGAGACCAAACCTTGCCCTTTTTGTCACGTGTTTGTATTATGTCGCGTTGGCAAGGATCTTGTGTATATTGTATAGAGTTGCTGTGGGTTGACGTAGTCTAGATGATCCTGTCTGTAAAGAAGTTTATGCTACTGCACTTATGATGTGGGTTATTAACGTATATGGGTTTGGTTTGTTTTGGGGTGCATATAAACACAGCTCTATGGACAAAGTTTTAAATTTTTACTTCCGTTTGGCCCCTTTACTCTGATGAGTTATGTCTTATTTGTATGGAGGCCATAGGTAATCTCAACATTACCGGCCGGTTATGTCCTTAACCCTTAGGGGCGGGTTCGGGCCATGACAGGGTGACAGAAAGGAAAAGGTAGATATATGGAGGGGATGGTGGTGAGTAGTAGAAGGCGGCGAGGTGTGGTGACAAACAATTGATAGTGGTAGTGAGTTCATGGAGATGGTAAGGAAGGGTCGGTAGGGTGAAAAATTAAGAGTTTGAAATTTTTGTGTTTAAGTCCTTAATGGTAATTTTAGAGAGGGACAAAATTATAATTAAAATAAAGTGAAAAATGAAAGGGTGTGATGAAATAATTTTCCAAGTCTTGTAAATAATTTTCCAAGTAATTTCCCTAAACAACTCAATGTGCAAGGCTTGTAAATATATTTATATAGATTATTTTAGAGAATAATCTAGAGGATTATTATAGTGAAGTAAAAACCTAAAGCTATCTTTTACAACTCTATCATCATTTAGATGGTTGACACTTGCTATAATCTTAACTTTTCAATGTATCTTGAGATGTCTATATAAAGAACTAATGTACCTCAACTTGTTATAATATTTGCTACTGCCGTCATACACTTCCCTCCTATCACCTCCCATCCCTTTTGAAAACCTTATGTTTGAGGTTAGATTTGAGGTGGGGAGAAGTAAGATGAAATTTTTTTTATTAGTTTGTCTCACTTCACATCTCCACCTCTTTGGAGATGATGGAAGGGTCAGATCTTAAGATATGATATTCTTCCAATTTCAATATGAAGATGAATTGAGAGGATGAGCATATTTGAAATTTTAGTTCACATAATATTTTTATCAATAATTTGTAATGAAAATGGATATTTAATTTTGTTTATTCTTGTATTTTTGCACTATCTGTATTAGTTATTAATTTTGGTCCATGGACCTCTGACCCTGAATTGAGCTCTCAACAGAGGAGGTTGAGGATGCTGTATAAACTTTGGAAGAGGAAGGAAAGCTATATAATCATGAATAGATGATGATCATCATGCCAATACAACCCTTGTGATCTGGTTGGCCAAACATGGTGTAAAATGAGCACTTGATTATTGTCTTCTTATAGTACTGTCTCACATCAGTCAATAATAGTAAATTGAATTAGTAGTCGTCACATAACATGGCATAATGGTGTCAACACCGTGGCTCCTAGAAAATCTTGTGACTAATAATGACTACCGCGAAGACAAGTGAGAAAATAGAGAACTTGATCGATATTGTAAGTTGAAGCACCAAAATAAAAAGCTGTACAAGAGCACTTACCAAGCCAAAGAACCCGAGAAATCTAACTCGAATGCAATTTTTTGTTCATCCAAATATTTTTTGAGTTCCCTTCTACTTCTTTCATGTTTTTGGTATTTTCACTTTTTCTGCTTCCCTTAAATGAAAGCTTTGAAGTCCTCTTCCCTTTCTCCCTTTTAAGAAAATTAAATACTAAAGAAATTGCTAAAGCAAACATTGATGAAGTTGTGCAAATGAGTTTTAGAATTTGATCTTATCCATTTTGCTTTCCAACTTGTCCAATTATGCTCAGTTGATTTTTATATTGAACTTGGAGATTCAATGCCAAATTTTTTGGGTCAAGTTCATATAAATGAAATTAGATTCATGTAATCAATTAGATTTACAAAAACTTAAAATTTCAATTGATTCAACCTTCACATGGCAGCAGGAGGAACAAAATCATGTCAATGCAATGCTAAAACCCACGAATTTTCTTGTTTTTTTTTTTTTTCTTTTTCTTTTGGGTAATTGCTAATGCCTAAAATTTTATTATTCTCTAATAATATTTTGATTAGGTTAATAATTAGAGCCTTCGGGGGTGTTTGGAAAGCCAAAAATTGACTTTTTTTTTGGCTAAAATTCACAAAAAAATAAAATAGGCTAAAATAGCCAATAAGACAAAATGTCGCATCAAACTCATAATCATTTCATTTTTTCTCTCACAAACATCACATCCAACTAAAAGAAATCTAACCCTTTTCTCAAACACAAATATTTTAGCAAAATAAAATAGTTAAAAACTAAAACAACCTACTAAAATAGCTAATTTCTCACATGAGGCCTTAATGAAAGGACATTATTTAGCACATGACTTTCCTCCAATACTAAACATCCAATTATGAGAGGAGCTATGAGCCTCATTGATATCAAGTTGTGAGAGAAGTTAGATTCAACTATTTATTCACTGTACCTTTTTTTTTTAACAACAAAAAAAGACTTTATTGATAAGAATAAACATATATTACATATGAAAATACATTAATAAAGGGGAGGGCAAGAGCAAAAAATATCAAAGTGAAATTCCAAATCCTAACTAGATTGACACTAAGAATATCACCGAATCATTTGATAAGCAAAGAAACAACCAAAGAGAGACGTGCAAAGCAAACAACAACTACACCACAAGCAGCCAATAAGCCTGAATAACCACCAAACGAACTAGCAAACCAGTAACAAACCAGCAAACCAGTAAACCAGAGCAATCTCTAAGCAAATCCCACTGCTACTGTGATAACTGTGTAAACTCCAATTTGAATCCATCCTACAAACACCTCGACAAACCGGATTAGCAGTGCAATAGTTGATTGATACGACAAACCGGATTTACTGCACCTATTATCCTAACCAAAATCAAAAGTAACTAAACAAGATTATATCATAAATTTATAGTAAATCTTTACAATAATGTTAAAATAATCACATCTTATATATGATATACTATAGCACATTCAAAAAATATTAATGTAATGAATTTCACACAAATTTCATTAATATCTAATCACTCTAATGTGTTACATTTGTTATAAATTGTGTGTATATATATATATAATTAAGCGTGACATTACTAAAGCCCAAGTTAATTAATGAGTAACACGATAGAATTGCTATTGTAAAATTTAAAAGACGAGACAAAATGAATTGAATTAGGTTAAGATGACAAAATGGCATAAACTTGAAGGTAGCCAAAAGCATTTTTAAGGAGATATTAAAACTGAGTTGTTAATAGTGGACACACATTGGATGAAATGAGAACCAAGGTTATATTCTAATTGTTTGTTAATTTAGTGAAACTATGGATTCTTCAATAGACCAGTTAAAGTGTATGTTTAAGTAGTATGGGACCACTTGACTGTGTAAAATTTAGAAAATAAATTGTATCAACCCTGCCATTGTGCTATCACTCTTCTCTCTTCTGTCTTTCTCACTCATTAAGTGGTTTTTTTTTTTTTTTTTTAGATTGAGACTCATTAAGTGGCTTGTTGGAGAGTAAAAGTGGTAGTTACTGGCTGTGTTACATGGACTCGGCACTTTGGGGCAAAGTACCCGTGTTGACACGACACGACATGGGTGCGGGATCTGTGTCAAATTCGGCTGTTCTCTCTCGGACACGGCTCTTTACAGACAGAAAAAGAAATGAAAGAGGAGAGAGCAAGAGAGAACCTGGTTGAAATCAATCCAGTGGAAGTCAAAGATCGACAACCTCCAGTCGAAGCTCCATCCGGTCGATCTAGTCGAAGATCGAAGCTCCATCAGTCGATTGAACAGTCGAACACCCCCAGACGACTCTCTCTCTCTCCCTCCCTCGTGATCGCAATCGCGATCGATCGATCGCTTTGTGTCGCTTCTCTCTCTCTCTCTCTCTCTCTCTCTCGTTTTATCCTTGATTTTACTGATTGACATCCCTGTCTCTTGATTCATATCTATATCCATTCGTATATATCTATATAAAATAATAATAGTTAATAACTATTATTATAATAACTATAATAATAACAATTATTATTATATATTATATAATAATTATTGTATAACATATAATATATTTATAAGACAATATATACTTATATATATTAATAAAAATAAATAAACACATATATGTAAAATAATTATTTGTTATTTATATAATATAACTCATCTTGATAACTATATTTAAAAATATATATATTTAACGTATCCTCGTACCCATATTCAAATTTGGATACATATCCACGTATCTTTAATTTTTAATTTTGAAGTGTCTGACCGCTAGATACGCACCCGCACCCGAACCCGATACTCGTACCCGCGTCCGTGTAACATAGGTTACTGGCAAGTTTAGTGAATAAGTCTTATCATCATGATGCAAAGTTGTGTGGTTCATTTTTTATCTTATTACTTATAAACAAATACATTACAAACATGGTACCATTTTATATTCGCAACTTTTATATGTATATATAGAAATGTCATGAAAAAATCACTAGCACCCCTATCTTCGTACTTAAAGCTTCGGTTGCTCCTTTGAATCTAGATCTTGGGATCTCTAATCAACTAGGTTGTGATCTCTAGTCAACTAGGCTGGATTGCCATTGTGGTAACTCTTATTTAATAGGCTTAAGTCTCATTCCCCTTGATAAATTTTCAACTAACTCTCTTGCTAACCCTTTGGTTAGTGGATCCGTTATGTTGTCTTTAGACTTCACATATTCAATGGAAATAATTCCATTAGAGAGTAGCTGTCCCACGGTGTTATGTCGATAACGAATATGTCATGACCTACCGTTATACATATGACTCTGTGCTCTACCTATTGCTGATTAATTATCACAATGTATGCATATAACAGGCACATGTTTTGGCCATAGTAGAATAGCTTCAAGAAAATGACGAAGCCATTCTGCTTCTTCTTCGAGTTTATCTAAAGCTATAAACTCTGATTTCCTAGTAGACCTGGCAATGCAAACATGTAGATTTCCAAGATACAGCCACACCACCAAGAGTAAGGACATACCCATTGGTGGATTTTGAGTCTCTGGTATCCGATATCCAATTTGCATTGTAGTATCCTTCAAGTACTGTTGCATATCTAGTATAATTTAGTCCAATGTTACGAGTAAATCAGAGATATCTTAGAACTCTTATGATAGCTTTCCAGTGTTCTATTCATTGATTACTCGTATATCTACTTAATTTACTTACTAGATAGGCTATATCTGGGCGAGTATAATTCATCAAGTACATTAACCTTCCAATAATCTGGGCATACTCTAATTGAGAAATACGTTCTTGTACATTCTTGGAAAGAAACAAATTAACATACACAGGTATTCTGGCAAGATGATCATCATCTTTGCTAAATTTGTTAAGTATTTTTTCAATGTAATGTAATTGTGACAAGCATTTCCTTTTGATGTTTTGGTAATTTTCATACCAAGAATTACATCAGCAATCTGCAGCTGGTTTTTTGTGCTCCTCGGAGGGGTTTAGTTTCCTTAGATGCAATTCCTTACAGTTCGGACTTTCGTGGTTCTGAATCTTGTTCCACAAGTGCAATGTGAAACAGAAAAACAAATGAGAGTCCAAATCCGACAAATTCTTAGAAAATTCATTAATCATCAGAGATACCAAAAATAGACTACATTGCCGGATTTCAGAGTCGCCACCTAAATATTTTTTAGAAAGTTAGGAAACCCGTGACTCATGCCAAAGGCCACTTGTTCGTCATAACCAAAGTGTCTTGGTTCGGGAACTTAGGTATGAGAGGGAAAGGTTATGAATTAAGCACCCCAATCACCCGATCAAAGATCAGCCTCTACTAACTCATGATGTAAATTTTATGGACATTATATGCTCATATTCTGATTATTAATGTGCTAACATTACTATGTAAGGCAAACAAGTATAGACCACGTTACTTACTGTGGAATGCTTTGATCTTATGCGATTTTGAAAGAATTTAGAATATGTATAACAATCAAAGTCCTTTCAATTTAAGCAAAATAGCTTCCATCCAGAAGCATTCATAGAGATATGTCAATTAAGCAAGTCGCTTCATGGTAACATGCTAAACATGGTAACATAAACACACATATGATATGCTAAAAGCAAAAATGCTCACCTAGTACTCAACCGAGGCAAGCCAAAGAAAAGAAGATGGTTAGAAAAAATGCATGATCCTAATATGCAAAATGGCTAATGCGATGCATACAAAATACAACTACTAGATTTAGCTACTAACATGACATATGAATCAACTCAAAGCATGAGGTAGTGCACATAATCAAGTAAGAAATGAAAACAACATCAAGTATGATGAGTTGAATCTTAATACATGAAAAAATGGATACAAAGTATGGTAGTGATAAAAAAAAATATGATGTTGTGTACAACCGGTAAGCATGTAAATAAACGGGAGAAAGAAATGGAGTGTGGAACACATACATCAAGTGTTACAAATTTGCGCTCTTTACAAAAGGGTCCGAATGTCCTAATTAACTAATTATTACAAACCCAAATGAATTAACTAATTATTACAAGTATGAAACTTAAAGCGACTAATCTAAAAGAATTGAATAAGAAGCAAGGAATCGAGTGCGTACAAGAAAGAACGTCCTCCGGAAACCCTCTTTGTTTACTGCCAGAAACTACATTGTTCATAGTTAGAAAAACAGTTTTGTTTTGGACCTCAGAATCTGCTTTGTTTTGTTGAAAAACCACCACTGTTGTACAAACAAAGTGGTCGAGCGTACAAGATTGTGGCCAGCCGACCACTGCTTCTGGAAAAAGACCTGTTGCAACAGAACTAGAACAGAACAAAAACAGAGGGTTTCCAAAGGATGTTCATCCCTTCTACTCCCTACTGTCATAGAGATTTTCAAGGAGAGAATAGGTTTGCTTCATAAATCATCAAACATCCCAAAGGTATTGTAGCTCGGCTTTTTTGCGCCTTCTTTCGGAAGCTCGAAAGAAGCGCTACAATTCGGACTCCCGCGGTTCTGAATCTAATCTCATAAGTGCAATGTGAAATTGATAAATACCAAAGTGTCCAAATCCGGTAAATCTTTTAGAAAATAGATTTTTGAATAAAAAATGCCAAAATTGGACTGCTTTGCCAAATACAGAGTCACCATCTAAATATTTTGTTTTAGGAAAATTTAGGAAACCAATGACTCGTGTCAAAGGCCACATGTCTGTCATCACCAAGATTGTCTCGGTTCGGGAACTTAGGTATGAGAGGGAAAGGTCATGAATTGAGCACTCCCGCTCGCCCGATCAAAGATTGGCCTCTACTAATCATGATATGATTTTTACTAACATTATAGGCTCTTGTTCTAGTTATTAGACTAACATTTCTATGTGATGCGCACACACACAAGGTATAGACTAGATTGCCTGAATTGGAACAATTCAATTTCATGTTTATTTTGCAAAGGGTTTGATTTTGCCACTTGACAAAGTGGGCTTAAACGTACATTCATTGAATCATTCCAATTCAAGCAACAAGCCTTCATCCACAGGCACTCAAACAATTTAGCAAGTAAGCATTTAGCCTCAAGGTGAGCATGCTGATCATGGCAGTTACTCACACTCATGTAAGTATGCTAAAGCGCTAAAAACTCACCTAGTATTTCAAGGTAAGATAAAACAAAAAAGTTAGAAAAATATGCATGATATCTAACTATACAAGATGTCTAATGCAACACATGTAATAATACAACTGAAATAGGCTCGGCTAATAAGCATGGCATATGAATCGATTTGAGAACATGCGTTCTAAGCATATATTCAAAGAAGTATTGCAATGACAATGCAGTTAGAATGATGAACTAAGCCTCGGTGCATGCAATACAAATGAATGGATGCAAGCATGCAATATCCTAATTGAAACATGGTGTCCCTAATCTAACCATCATAAACTGGTAAATAAAAGGGAGAAAGACGTAGGGTTGGAAGACATATACATTATTACAACATTGCGCTCTCACAAAGAAGAGTCCGAATGAATTAAGCTAACTAGCTAACTAAGCTAAGCTAATTAAGCTAATTATTACAAGCCGAAATGAATAACTAGCTAAACTATTTAACTAATTAAAGAATTATGTAGACCGTCCGAAACTCTTTCCGTGCGGCCCCCTTTTCGGAGAGGGTGCAAATTGGGTTCTAGCTACTACAGTTTGGACTCCTGTCACGGTTTTGAATCTAATCTCACAAAGTGCAATGTACGACTGATAAATCACCAAAGAGTCAAAATCCGACAATTGATTTTGAAAAATCAATTTTGAATCAAAAAGCATCAAACATGGACTGCTTTGCTAGATTTCAGAGTCGCCACCTAAATATTTTATTTTGGGAAATTTAGGAAACCTTGACTCGTGCCTAAGGTCACGTGTCTGTTATCACCAAAGTTGCCTTAGCTCGAGAACTTGGGTACGACGGGGGAAGGTCATTAAATGAGCACCTTCACTCGCCCGATCAAAGGATCAGCCTCTACTAACATGATATGTTATTTTTGAAAATACATGTCTTCTTGTTCTAGCTATTAATCTAGCTTACTATCTGATGCGCACAGCATACAAGTATAGACTCAATCACGAGAATTGGAACAAAACAACTCATGTTTGTTTTTGAAAATGGTTTAAAGGTGCTACTCGCAAGTAGGCTAAAGCGCGGATTTGCCACCCTCAAGTGGGCTTTAAAACATGATTTTGCCGCTTTGCAAACTAGGCTTAAAACTCACAATCATCGAGTTGTTCCAATTCAGGCAATCAAGCCTTCACCCACAGGTATTCATGCAGTTAATCACTTATGCAAATAGCCTCATAACAAGCATGCTGTCATGGCAACACTCACACTCATGCAAGGATGCTAAAGCGTAAACACTCACAGTGTACTTCGAGCCAAAACAGAAAACTAGTTAGAAAACAGTGCATGCTCCTAACTATGTCAACAATGCCTAATGCAACACATACAATAATGCAACTAAACAGGCTCGATTGTATAAGATGACATATGAATGTAACACTTGATAACATGATGTTAAACACGTATTCAAGAAAGCGTATTGAAATACGATGCAGTTTGAATGATGCGCCGAGTCCGGTGCATGCAATACGAATGAATGATGCACGCATGCAAAGCATAAGTATGCTAATTGAAACATGCCCTAAAACTAACCATTAAAAGCTGATAAGTAAAAAGAAGAAAGAAATGGGGTTGGGAGACATGCACACACGCACGCACCTTTATTACAACATTTGCCCTCTCGACGAGGGGTCCGAATGAAATGAAAGCTAATCAGCTACGCTAATTAAGCTAACTATTACTAATCACAACTAATTAACTAACTAGTTAACTAATTACAAACACGAATGAATAGTTAAGCGCATTAACTATTTAAGTACAAAACCCAACGAATTGACTAACTAAGTACAGCAGTTAAAAGGCCTCGAGGACGAGGGATGCATGTGTAACGCCCTCAAAATAAACCCATAAATCATACATTCTTGACATGCTTAGATATAAAAGAATAAAGTATAATTACATATCATCAGAGTGTTCATTACAGAATGTATTACATGTTGACAACAAAAGTAAATGCCCTATAGGCTTAAAACTTTCCAAGTCAACACTTGGTTACAAAAGAGAGTACTAACTCTACACAAAATAAGCCCTTGGCTTGATATACATGTAATACAAAAGAAATAATCATAAAAGATGCCCCAGCCACTAAGCCTCTCAAGCTACGCCCTTGGAGGTAGCCTGCTACCTGTACCTGAAAATAATGTCCCATATAGGGTGAGCCAATGTCCAGTAGAGATATGCTAAACATACTATGAGCAATAACTAAAACATTAGTATTTGATAAATGTTTAACTCACATAAATCAATTCACAATCCATTTCAATTACATGACCATTGTGTCCATGTTTCATTCCATTTTCCATTTCTTATCCAATTTCTCAATTCATAACCTTGGCTTAGAACCTGGCCATATACTTTAAATGAGATTACATCTCATATCAATAATGCTTCCATTTCATCAATTCAAATGAGATAACAACTCATATCAAAACACTTCCATAAGCATCAACAGATACACATATTTGTTGTATCAATGGAGTCCATCCCCTATCTCCTCCCACATAACATCCGGTTTAGGAGTCCATCCCCTATTTATCCCTAAACCGTAGAGTACATCCCCTATTTCCTCCCACACAATATAATGTATATAAACACATATCATATACATGATCAATCGATACATAAATTCAATATATTATTCCAACCGTCATACTCGATGACATATTCAATTGATTAGTTTTAGTTTACCTAATCATCATGCATTGTCTACAACAATTAAGACTATCCTCCACTGATAGCCCAAAGCAGTTATTTCTAAACAGATAATAAATGCCTCAACAGATATATATATAATCTCAACATTTTTAAAGTGTGCGATTAATAAATCCAACTCCACCATTCTAACTCATAATGAGCCAATTCCATTATCTCCAACTCAATTTCACATTTCCATAACAATTGTCATTAATTACACTAATGACCCAAATATACCCAAACATGGCATTTTTCCCTTTTTCTCAATATTGACCCAAAGGTCCAAATATTATCAACAACATCAATACTATCATTTTAAGACCGAAAATACACATTTATGAGTCAAAATAACAAAACCCCTCTTTTGAAAATAACACATTTCAAATCCTAACTTTCCAAATGAACCCATCTATACAAATAACTCAATGTCTATGTTAAAGCACATAAGAATGAGTAGGAATTCCTACCTCAAATTTGGAGCCCAAAAGTAGGAGATAAAGAAATCCAAAGTGCTCTAAATCGAGAAATTCTCGAATCAAAAGATAGCCCTCAACAAACTCAATACTTTTTGTAAAGGACCCAAGGTAGAAGATCAATAGATCTAGGTGATATTGAAGAGAGAAGTTGAAACATAGAGAGAGAGGCTCTCAGATCTGGGTTTGGGAAAGTAAGAGAGAGAAAGGGAAATGAAAAAGTGATCCAAAAAGGTGAAATCCCGATGTGTTATACTAGTCGCCCCGCTTGAGCGTGGAAACCCCCGTTCGAGCGTCAGACATAGACTCACGCTCGAGCGTCAAAAACGCCGCTCGAGCGTCGATTGCACACTTCTAGAAGTTTTGCAAACCATGGTCCCCGCTTGAGCGTCAAACTCCCTGCTCGAGCGGAGGAACAAAAATGAAGGGTTACGCTCGAGCGTCAAAACTCCCGCTCAAGCATACAAAGACCTGCAGAGAAAAGTACTGGGAGATGAAAATTCACGCTCGAGCGTCAAGACTTCCGCTTGAGCGGAGAAGCAAAAACAAAGGGCCCGCTCGAGCGTCAAAATCCCCGCTCGAGCATGAAGGCCAAATTCTGGGCATCAACCAATGGTTCTAAAGCACAACCAACCTATTTCAAACCTGCCCAACACAACCCAAGACTCAAATACAAAGAGTAAGGGAAGGAAATGAGAAAGAGACAACAACACAACCACGGAACCAAATCCGGAATACAATATACAAAGGAAAGGAAAACCGGGATCGTTATAACACATGCATGCTCGGTCGGCTTCCTCCCAAAATCCCGTCGTCTTGCCACCGGTTGCCTCTGTTTTCATTCGCTTCGATTCTTGAACACTGAACCAATTCCCAGACTACTTCTGCTTCAGAACTAGAATCACTTTGAACCATCTGCAAGCTGGTGGGCTGTCGGCCACCAGGGGAGGCTGTAGGCCACTTCCTCTGGCCGGTCGGCCAGTTGCTTGTGCATACTCTAGTTTTGCTGCAAATAGAGTACAAAAGGGGCATGGCAAGGCATTTGCAGGGTATGTATGTACAACCACCCTCTTTATCATTTGTCAAACTCAAAGGAGTGCGGTACTCGACTCCTGAGCCACCAACCGAGCATCGCAATGCACGATGGCCAAGAAGCCGAGTTTGTATAAGTTAATGGATGCACAAGTAACACACAAGACTTAAGAGGCCTCCACCCTATCATGCACAATCAAGGGGGACAGTGACCAAGAAATGAGGCACATTTCATCACTTTGAGTATGAAACGCCCCTCGTTTCTCATATTTGGATTAATGTCCGACCCAAACACATGCAACACAACTCAAACATGTTATCTTGTCATGTTTTACTTTGATTCATTTTGTTTACTGATTTTAGATTACTGATAAGTCCTTTAATCGGTTAAGTCCAAAAGTGAGAAGTCCTCTAATTGGAAAGACGGACCAAGCCACAAGCTCCTTGAGCATGAAAGAAGCACCATGTCGTTGGTTAGTAGAAACCCTCAAGAGAAGGCTAAAACCATTAAGCATGAACGCCTCAATTTCGTGCTCAAACCAACGAAGGGCTTAAGACCTCTTTCAAAGTGATACAACGAATGAAAGATGGCATGCAATGCTATAGATTTTAGCACTGAAATGACATGCTAAACAACATTAAATCATGCAAACAATGCATGCAAGACATGCTTGAAGTCAAAGGTATTGAAACTAGCAAAGAGCATCGCACTATAGGCATACAATACTAAGCCTAAATGACCAAACCAACCTCGGACAAAGGTTAAACATGGAAAATTAGTGGCCTAAACACATGCTCAAACTAAGGCTCAAAAGAGTAGAAAATCATGTTCTTTTGGTAGCTCACAAATAAGGCACAAAGGCACAACTCTCAAAAGCTCTCATGGAGTGAAAGAAGTGAGAACATGACACATGTATATGCTCTGAAATTACATGCAAAATGATACCATGACATGCAACCATCACAAATATAGCATGCTAGGGTGCTCAAAACTCAAGACTAGCTAAGGCACTTTGCACCATAGCCATATCAAGCAAGCCCCAAAGGACCAAGATCACTCAAAACAGAGTTCAAGCATGCTAAAATATGAGCAAAAACATGCTGAGATAAGGTCAAGGTATGGTAGAAACATGCTGAGCAAAAACATGCTCAAGTATAAGGCCATCAACACAAGCAACCAAGACACAAGGAGAGGGGATGTCCCCTTCCTATTTGGGGCTTCAAAACTACCTTTCCACCACCAAAATTCCTCTGGAATTTAGTAGTTAAAAGGCCAAGAGAAGGTGATCTCAAAGGCCTTAAGAGATGGCACAAAGCAAAGCAAAACAAGCCACCAAAGGGGGTAGACCACCTCTAACTCAAACAAGGCCTCAAACAACCATCTTAAACACTTAAAAACAAAGCTTTTTGTAGTTGAAAGTTAAGCCTAAAACAGCATGCAAAGGTGGCTAAACCAATGTACAAAAACAAGCTTAAAAGAGGGAATTACTCACCCTTGAAGCACAACTTCAAAAACAACAACTTCAGAGGCAAAACCAGCTTTTTTAAGTTCCAAAAACACCTCAAGAAACTTCAGCTCCAATGCCAAGATGTTTGGCTAAGAGGTTGTAGGCAAAATATGACAAAAACACTCACTTTCAATCACTATAAGGCACAATATAGAGAGAGAGGGAGAAAATTCTAGAGAGAGAGTCAAAATTTGTCTCCAAATTTTCTGACCCCTCCATAAGGGGAAAACACCTCCCCTCATATAAGCAAGGCAAACAAAAGTTTGCTTGACAAGCTTAGAGCTTGTTCCAATGCATTCAGTGACCCACAGCTGGCACCAAAAATATCTACAAAAATAGAAAAATGGCCCTAGGCCACTTCAAGTGGCCTACAGGAGGAAAAAGTGGCCTACAGCCACCAAAAGTGGCCGATAGGGCCTCCCCTCCCTCTAGGGATGGGGTAACAAGGTATGGTCCAAAAACAAACCAAAAAGAAGGGATCTAAGAGGCCCCGACACAAGGCACTCAGCCGAAAGCTTTGGAAACTAGCCTACGGGTCAGCTACAAGTGGCCTACAAGAGGGAAAAGTAGCCTACAACTACAAAAAGTGGCCTACAGGCCTCTCTCTCCCTCCCTCCAGGCAAAGGCACCAAGGCATGGTCCAAAAACAAACCAAGAAGAAGAGAGTTAAGAGGTCCCGAGACAAGGTGCTCAACGGAAAGTCCCGGAAACTCGAAACGAGCACAAACATGTGCGATCACCGTGTGCACAAACGATGACGTCTGAGTCTTAAGGTCGGTCAAAAATGGGGTGTCTACAGTTGCCCCTCTTTGACAGAACTCGGAAGTCATGAAATGACGGGAGTGAATGTCAAAGCCCAGAGACGACCTATTTTTGACAAGGTCGAAGACTTAGACAAACAGACAAGATAAAAAATACAGATGCGCCTGCAGGTAGGGGCAAAATGCAAAGGACATGCACAATGCCAGAGCATAACTTATGATTATGCAAAGAGGGCTGTAAAGAAGCATTTATGCAAAATAAATACAACAATTTAAGCAGACCTACAAGGTGTGGTAATCTCACACATGAGAAAGACAAACACACAAACACATGCTGTGCGCGAGACTCATAAGTCAAACCACATTTCACGCAGAAAGGATGTAAAAAATTATGCAATCTTCATTGCATCTCACGCAGGAAAGGCCAAAAGCAACCATTGGGCACACCCGAGGTCTCAAACAAGATTCCGACGCATTGCACGTGAACGGAAAAGGAGTGGTATAAGCATTGGAACACGTTCCGAATGCTCCCAACCAAAGAGGGAGAAACATAGGGACACATCCCAGTGTTTTAGAGTGGTATAAGCATTGTAACACGTTCCAAATGCTCTTAACCAAAGAGGGAGAAATATAGAGACACGTCCTAGTGTTTCGGAGTGGTATAAGCATTGGAACACGTTCCAAATGCTCTTAACCAAAGACTGCCTAACACGCCACGCGCGCGAAGAATAACAATGCCTAAGGCATACGAGATTAAATGCGATAGATACACAAAGTAAACATGTGCGATAGATACACAAGGTGAACATGTGCGATAGATGCACAGAACATAATCAATCTTAAGCGGAACTTCTCTGAATGAACTGCACATCTAATATCGTTTGGTTGCGCTAGCTCCAAATGAACCGTACATACAATATCGTGCATGAATGAGAAAGAAACTTGATAGGTACAATGCAATACAATGCATGATGTTTAAGGAATGCAATAAACAAACATAGTGGCGCTTTAGAAAGCACCTCATGGGGTGAGTGGCGATGAACCACTCTACTCTGACGGGGATCGCCCCTTGTGTTCTTCGAACTCTTATCTTCAACTCACAGTATAAAGGTTCTGAAATGCCGACAAGGATTCTTCACATAGAACACTTTGGTTGCTACTTTTCTTTCTGACCATATTCACAATTTTCCCTATTCTCCAACGGGGTGACAGACTAGGTTGGTTCAGTATCCAGAATTGAGGTGCATACACGCTATCTCAACCTATGGGGCTTCCATACAGATTTCAAGCCAGTGATACACCCCTAGGTATTTAAACCAGACTTTAGTCTCGGAAATCCCGAACCTTTACGTTCTAGGCATCAGCCACTCAAACTCTAATTTCCACCATCGTAGTTGGTCTCTTAGGAACTCATTGCAAACACAACCAAGATGTCTCTGGCATGGAAATGGTGCTCAGGGAGAGCACTTCTGATCACAATTCTGGCTTGAAGCAAACTTGATCTTGAGCTTGAGGTAGAGGCACACTCATACTTCAGAGCATTGACAAGGCCTGAAAAGGTACATTCGAAATGCAATCTCGGAAATTACTGAAGTTGAAACACACTCAGATGCTCCAAATTTTCCCTCTTTTCTTTTGCTTCGCAGTCTGGAACCTATATAGCTTCAGATAGGTCCTTGTTCTATTGCTCTCATATGACCTGGGTTGAACCCTGCAGTTCTATGAAAGAACAAATCCTGTTTTGCACAAATGTGGAGAACGACATAACACTCTGAGCACAAAACGATTCATTTTTGACATTGAGAAATGATTTCTTAACCGGGTATTGAGCCTACAACTGACTATAGTCAAAATGACTCAACAAAGAGAAAACGAAGGTAAAACAACCTAAACACATCTATTGACACTCGAAATGACTCAAAACAAGAATTGAGACAAACAAAAACAACAGACACGACACTCAGACGTCTTCCAATGGAGAGAGACCTCTCAATTCACGAGGAGCCTGTTTCTTCGGGTATTGTTTCCCACCCTTTCTTATTTGTGAGTCTCATATCACTTTGGCACTTAATCTCTTATTTTCTGAAAAAAGCCCTTTTCTCACTTTTCCTTTCAACGCACATCTCTCTATTCTTTAATCTCTCTTCTTTTTTTATCCCTCCCCTGGGTGGTTGATGGATAAACATGAAGTTGTGGGCTCTTGCCCCTAGTATTCTACTAGATTCTCATTCTCTCGCTCACAACAGTGAATTTTCCCACAGAGGGTTATGATGCGATTGGACGTGCAGCAGATCTGCAATTGACATCATTTGGCGAGGTCCTTGGCCAGTTTGGATGTGATTGTCCAGATGAGGGAGTGGAATATTCTGCTCCATTCCAGTTTGTGCTTCACACTTGGCTTAATACCTCGCTGCTTGGAGGATGAGAGAGCTTTCGGCCCTTTTCTGGTAGCTTTAGCTGTGCCCTTTCTGGCGAATATGGTGCCCTTTTCGGCAAATATGTTGCTCTTTTTGGCAAGTATGGCGCCTTTCCTGGCGAGTATGTTGACAAGGGGAAAAGATAGAAAACCTGACTCGACTGTGCCCCTAGTTCATCATTTTGACCATTTGTTGTTTTGGCTTTCTACTAAAACGATTTTGACGAACAAGAGAGTTAGATTAACATGCTTGTTCGATTTTCTGATTTGAAATCATGCAAGTCAGGTTGTGAGCACTGAAAATTTTCCTTTTTTGGGTCCAAGAAATTGGTCTAGTTTTGGAAAAAATGGAATAATTTTTGAGAAAGTTAGCCAACCTCATTAAAAATTCTCAAAACTGTTTTTGCAAATGGCCACTGCTCGACCAACACAGAATTTACTCTTGAGATGCACAACCTCAGATCCAAAACAATGGAAAATTGCCCCTTGCCTAAAAGGCACTGCACGGTAATAGAAAGTTGCCCCTTGTCTGAATGGCACCACAGCGCACTGTAATCAGTCCTCAAAGTGACGATCACAACCGAACTCTCGGATACAGAGAAGACAAAGATGATCAAAACCATTACATGGACACAGTCGATTTGGAAGTGTTTATGGTTGGACTTCAGAATGAAGTTGTCTACGTATCCCAAAGATGGGAATCAAGCCTGACGTAGTTCTAGGTTAAGGTACACTCGGGTATTAACCTCTCCTTTTACGCTCTAACTTTTGCTAAGGCTGCCCTTCCGGGTTTTCAACCTTGCGAGCTCTGTCTTTCTTTTCTTTTCATTTCTTTTCATTCTTTTCTTCTTCTTTTCTTTTCATTTTCATTTTTTTTTTCATTTGCTCTAACTTTTGCCTGGATCGCCCTTTTGGGTTTTCGGCCCAGCGAGTCTCTCAAGAATAGAAGAGTGTAACTTGTCCCTGTTGGTCAGTTTTGAGATCTTGAAGCCATCTGAATCTAGGAGAATGGCTGCTAGTCACTGATGATGTAGGAGTCCATCCAATGGGGGCTGAAGTTGCCCCTAGTGTTGTGGATAGGAACTCGATTGTCCTTCAACAAAACTTCTTGCTCTCCGTTTCTCAAATTTGGCTTTTTGCCAGTCTTCATTGGTGTGAGAAATGACTCGTCTTTGACTCTTCGAATACATCTGACATTTTTGCCCCTAGTTAGAGGGGTGCTTTTGATCTAGCTTCGCAAGCTTCCTTTAATAACATCTGATCTTCTTGATCTGACTTTCTCGCCCCTAGTTCAAGGGTTTCTTCAAATCTAGCCTGGCGAGGCTCCTTTGATGTCATACGACCTTATTGCCCCTAGTTCATGGGCTGCTTCAAATCTGACCATACAAGCCTCACATTATGGTTGACCGTTGAACATTCTGAGTCAAAGTTCAAGGTTTGAAAGCAAAAGGGGTCGAGTTTCGAGGCTGAGAACGATCCTATGCTGCACAATCTCAAGAGCAATTCCACACAGGTCTTCGCAGGACCACGCAAAATATTTTTTGAAATTTTTAAGAAAGCGACTAATCACTCGCGTGGAAGACAATGTAGAACCAATCTAGATCAAGCCAGGATCCTTCTCAATACTCACATTAACAAACATGATTTCATTCATTAAGGGCTTAACATGCCTCTCTTTCTTTCAATTGATCAAATTTTTGCAAACCCCGAGGAATTCCTCCCTCTTTGTTTTTATCACAGTGTTCAAAAAGTTTTGAAAAACTTAGGTCAATGCAATGATTTCAAGGCACAGAAAAGTAAATAAAAGCACTGCTGTTTCATTCAAATCTTCTGGCAAAACTGGCTCAAGGCAGAAACAAACACAAAAGCGTGAAAATCACTGCTGTTTCATTCAGATCTTCTGGCACAACTGGCTCCAAGGCGAAAAACAGAGAGTGCAAAAGACAAACACAAAAAAAGCAAGTGATGTCCAAGGTAACACCCTTGAAATCACCCGACTTTAACACAACAGGACTGACTCGATACAACAAGACATACTCGACTGACCCAGTACAAAAGGACTGACTCAATACAACACAACAAGACTGACCAATACCCAAGTCAGAAATTAAATAACCAACATTTGTACATTGCTCAAAACAGTGCGTGCCATCCCCTAATCTGGAGTAAACTGAGGGCCATCTGCAGGTAGTTCATCCCCCGATCACACGATCACATTATCCCCCAAGTTCACTGATCCAGTGCCGATAGACTTTGTAGGACCTGGTGCGATGATGACCTTGTTGTCAATCAAATCTTGTATTTCGCGACGAAGACAAAAACACATGTCAGTGCCATGGCCGGTTTGTTGATGGAAAGCACAGTACTTGGCTGGATCATGGGAGGGAGGAAGTTTATTCGATAATGGCCACGGCTCCAGGGGCTTCAGATGCCATTTTCTGATCAGGACCCTCAGGGCCGTTGACAGAGACATGTACAGTGGGGTGAACACCCTCTGGCCCTGAGGTGGGTATTTGGCAGGTTATTAGCTAGTTGTGTTGGATGTATCGGCGAAAGGGTCGGCAGGTGTTGACTGAGTTTGTCGATCTCTTCCGAGTGTAGGATTGGAGCTAAAAGGGGTGTTTCTGGTATGACATCCCTTGTCCTGGCTTGCCCCTTAATTCAAACTGCCCCCAACTTGAGTGGCAAAAGTGTCGTCCACAGTTTTTGCAACAACTGCGAGCACTTGCTATTTGTTCAGCCCGTCGGCTTTCAAAGCCTCAACAGCCCACTGAAGATGTTCAAAGGGACCAATGCTTGTCCCTACCTTGTTCTTACCACTTGCCTCTACTTTGTCAAGGGATTGGCCTTCTTCCAATGCAACCCGTCCCAAGATTGGGGAGCCTTTTGGCGTGAAACTTCTAGCGTGTGAGGTGGGTGATAACGGAGCCAATATTCCAAAGGCTAAATCTGCCACAGTTCTTTGAAGATCTTCGATCATTCTCATTAGCTCAGAAGTAGTGGGTTCACGGGTTTGGGATGATTGGGGTTCAGGTGTACCCATCATGCATAAGTCCATGCTGAGTGGAATGAACATCCTCAGGCTTGGGTAAATGGGCTAGGGGTGATATATATACTGGGGTCAAACGGGTTGGCCGTTGTTTGGATGAAGTTTACCTGCCTAGGTAGGAGGGTTTTGATTGACATTTGGTTTTTCTGGAGGTGCTATTACCTTGTTGTCAATGAGATCTTGAATCTCATGACATAGTCTGATACAAAAGTCGGTATCATGACCGGGCTGCTGATGAAAGGCACAGTACTTAGCCGGGTCATGCTTTGGAGGGAGAGAATTGGGTAGAGGCTGTTATTCTAACGGTTTCAGATGTCCTTTCCTGAGTAGGACCCCTAGAGCTTTAGACAAGGGCATATAGAGTGGGGTGAAAACCTCTCTTGCCTCGGGGTAGATAGTTTGAAGTTTGGGGTTTGGATTGGACGTACCAACAAAGGGGGTGGCTGTTTTCAGAGTGGTGGTGACCATTCCAACTTTAGAAGATCTTGCAGCTGCATTACCACTGGTGGTCGCATTTGAACTGCATGTATAACCCTTCTTGGGTGACTCCCTTTCGTGGTCAATCAGACCTTGTTTCATAGCGTCTTCTATCTGTACCCCAATCTTATGGAGGTCAGCAAAAGTGGGGAGTGGTAAGACAATCGTCCTCTACATCAACTTCGATTGCAGATTCCGCACAACCATCGTTATCTAGTCTTTCTCAGCCGGCCTGGTGGTCATCATAGAAGCCTTGGCTCTCTAACGAGTTACAAAGTTAGAGAAGCCCTCCTTCGGCTCTTGCCTGGTCGTCTCAAGATCACGGGTCGTGACCTCGATCTGGGTGTTGTATGAATATTGGGCGACAAAGGCCTCGGCCATCTCCTCCCAGCTTCTTTTCACTGAGTCCTCCAGATTGGCGTACCAGATGGTTGCGATACCCGATAGGGTCCGACCAAAAAGGGAGAGCTTCTGTAATCTTGTCAAGCCCATCGGGCGCAAAACATCTGAAAATAACCTCAGGTGGACCATGGGATCTCTTGACCCGTCAAAACGGTCTATATGTGGCATCTTGAACCAGGTCTGGCAATGTCACTGCTGAATCCGTGTAACCATCCTCTATGTCTGGAATGGAGTTAACGCCTTGAGCCCTCTTGAACAGTTTTTCAAGCTTGCTCACCTTTAATGCAGTTGGATCCACTTCGAACTCGAAATGGGCCTCAATTGGGTGGACTTGTGCTTTAGAAGTCTGAGGTGGAGTGGGATCCACTGGGATATCTATATTCTCCTGGGCATTGGCGGTAGGGGCATGAGCCCTAGGTGCAGGAATTTCTACTGGAGGTGGGTGGGATGCAGAAGCTGTTCCCTATTGTGTTTGTTGCTGCTGCTGTTGAAGCCGGGCGATGAGTTCGGCCTGCTGGGTCATGACCTCGGTCTGGCGGGCGGTAACCTCCGCTTAGCGGGCAACATCCCGCTGCATGGCCTCCATAGTCTGTTGGAGTTGACGCATTATGTCTTCCATACTCATACTAGCTAAAGGGGGCTGATCTATCGGATCTAGTGAGTTTTCTCTTTCTACGGTGAAAACAGGAAACTAAGCCCAACTGTGCACAGGTGATGTAGATAGTGACCACTGAATTAGAAACTTGTTGAACTGGTGATCTGTGCCTGATTGGCCTTTCTTTGCCTTACCAACGGCAAAGGAAACACTGGTTGCCTTTGAACGGAATCTCTGACCTGACAAAGTCTATCAACACAAGTTCGGTGTACTCGGGGGATATTGGAGCCTTTTGAAGCTATGGTTCCAAGACTACTTTGCAAAAGAAGAAAACAGAGAGCATCTCTGCCTGGTTTCACCAGAACCAATATGAGCATAGCTGAATAACTGCACTCTCTGCTGAATTCTGCCCAAAATTCTGCTTGTAAACTGATACCCTTAGGCCAATACTCAGACTTGCAAATTGATACATGCATCCTGTAGAGACATATTCCTAATAGCACATAGCAAGCAAGTGAGAGCTAAAACACCCCTATGGTGGGGTAGGATTTCTCTGTCCTAGTTTCGTCAGGAACTAGGGTTTCACTATGCATGCATGTGGTTTCAAACAATCTATATTCAGGTAAGCAACCTGTCCTAGTTTGGAATGGTCTCTACGGCTTCCGATATGTACTAGGTTGAATGGTCAAAAAGGTGCCTCAGTAAAAACCGAGGTTTGTGTTTCCATCATGGCAGAGCCCATAACCGGTCAGCCTTATGGCACGCTTCTCAAAGCAAGCCTCCGGCAAACCGTTCAGGAATAGTAGATGGCAAACACTGTGACTTAGGCGCACCAATGCAAATGCAGTGCAAAGAAACACATAAGTGTAGACAAAACAACATATCATGAGTCCGAGTCAAGTTTTCTAATACCCAACGGAGTCGCTAGAAACTGTAGACCGCCCGGAACTCTCTCCTCGTGGCCCCCCTTTCGGAGAGGGCGCGAATTGGGTTCTAGCTACTACAATTCAGACTCCTGTCACGGTTCTGAATCTAATCTCACAAAATGCAATGTAAGACTGATAAATCACCAAAGAGTGTAAATCCGGCAATTGGTTTTGAAAAATCAATTTTGAATCAAAAAGCGCCAAACATGGATTGCTTTGCCAGATTTCGGAGTCGTCACCTAAATATTTTATTTTAAGAAATTGATGAAACCTTGACTCATGCCTAAGGCCACGTGTCCGTCATCACCAAAGTTGCCTCGGCTCGGGAACTTGGGTACGAAGGGGGAAGGTCATGAAATGAGCACCCCCGCTCGCTCGATCAAAGGATCGGTCTCAACTAACATGATATGTTGTTTTTGAAAAGACATGTGTTCTTGTTCCAGTTATTAACCTAGGTTATTATCTGATGCGCACAACATACAAGTATAGACTCAATCACGAGAATTGGAACAAAACAACTCATGTTTGTTTTTGAAAATGGTTTGAAGGTGCTACTCGCAAGTAGGCTAAAACGCGGATTTGCCACCCTCAAGTGGGCTTTAAAACATGATTTTGCCACTTCACAAAGTGGGCTTAAAACTCACAATCATCGAGTTGTTCCAATTCAGACAATCAAGCCTTCACCCACAGGCATTCATGCAGTTAATCACTTAAGCAAATAGCCTCATGGCAAGCATGCTGTCATGGCAACACTCACACTCATGCAAGGATGCTAAAGCATAAACACTCACAGTGTACTCCGAGCCAAAACAGAAAACTAGTTAGAAAACAATGCATGCTCCTAACTATGTCAATAATGCCTAATGTAACACATGCAATAATGCAACTAAATAGACTCGGCTGTCTAAGATGGCATATGAATATAACACTTGATAACATGTTCTTAAACACGTATTCAAGAAAGCGTATTGAAATACGATGCAGTTTGAATGATGCGCCAAGCCCAGTACATGCAATACGAATGAATGATGCACGCATGCAAAGCATAAGTATGCTAATTAAAACATGCCCTAAAACTAACCATCAAAAGCTAATAAGTAAAAGGGAGAAAGAAATGAGGTTGGAAGACATGCACACACGCACACACCCTTATTACAACATTTGCCCTCTTGACGGAGGGTCCGAATGAAATGAAAGCTAATCAGCCACGCTAATTAAGCTAACGATTACAAATCACAACTAATTAACTAACTAGTTAACTAATTACAAACACGAATGAATAGTTAAGCGCATTAACTATTTAAGTACAGAACCCAACGAATTGACTAAGTAAAGCAGTTAAAAGGCCTTGAGGATGAGGGATGCATGCATGCTCGGTCAGCTTCCTGCCGAAATCCCGTTGTCTTGCCACCGCTTGCCTCTGTTTGCATTCGCTTCGATTCCTAAATACTGAACCAATTCCCATACTGCTTCTGCTCCAAAACTAGAATCACTTTGAACTATCTTCAAGCTGGTGGGCTGTCGGCCACCACGGGAGGCTGTAGGCCACTTAAGCAGGCTGTAGGCCAGTTGCTTGTGCATACTCCAGTTTTGTTGCAAAGAGAGTACAAAAGGGGCAAGGCAAGGTATTTGCAGGGTATGTGTGTACAACCAGCCTCCTTATCATTTCTCAAACTCAAAGAAGTGTGGTACCCGACTCCTGAGCCACCAACCGAGCATCGCATTGCACGATGGCCAAGAAGCCGAGTTTGTACAAGTTAATGGATGCACAAGTAACACACAAGACTCAAGAGGCCTCCACCCTATCATGCACAATCAAGGGGGACAACAACCAAGAAATGAGGCACGTTTCGTCACTTCGAGTATGAAACGCCCCTCGTTTCTCGTGTTTGGATTAATGTTCGATCCAAACACATGCAACGCAACTCAAACATGTTATCTTGGCATGTTTTACTTTGATTCATTTTGTTTACTCATTTTAGATTACGGATAAGTCCTTTAACCGGTTAAGTCCAAAAGTGAGAAGTCCTCTAATTGGAAAGATGGACCAAGCCACAAGCTCCTTGAGCATGAAAGAAGCATCACGCCGTTGGTTAGTAGAAACCCTTAAGAGAAGGCTAAAACCATTAAGCATGAACGCCTCAATTTCGTGCTCAAACCAACAAAGGTCTTAAGACCCCTTTCAAAGTGATACAACGACATGCAATGCTATATATTTCAGCACTGAAATGACATGCTAAACAACATTAAATCATGCAAAAATGCATGCAAGACATGCATGAAGTCAAAGGCATTGAAACTAGCAAAGAGCATAGCACTATAGGCATACAATACTAAGCCTAAATGACTAAACCAACCCCAGACAGAGGTTAAACATGGAAAATTAGTGGCCTAAACACATGCTCAAACTAAGGCTCAAAAGAGTAGAAAACCGTGTTCTTTTGGTAGCTCACAAATAAGGCACAACGGCACAACTCTCAAAAGCTCTCATGGAGTGAAAGAAGTGAGAACATGACACATGTATATGCTCTGAAATTACATGCAAAATGATACCATGACATGCAACCATCACAAATATAGCATGCTAGGGTGCTCAAAACTCAAGACTAGCTAAGGCACTTGCACCATAGCCATATCAAGCAATCCCCAGAGGACCAAGATCACTCAAAACAAAGTTCAAGCATGCTAAAATATGAGCAAAACATGCTGAGATCAAGTCAAGGTATGGTAGAAAAACATGCTCAAGTATAAGGCCATCAACACAAGCAACCAAGACACAAGGAGAGGGGATGACCCCCTCCTATTTGGGGCCTCAAGACTACCTTTCCACCATTGAAATTCCTCTGGAATTCAATGGTTAAAAGGCCAAGAGAAGGTGATCTCAAAGGCCTTAAGAGATGGCACAAAGCAAAGCAAAACAAGCCACCAAAGGGGGTAGACCACCTCTAACTCAAACAAGGCCTCAAACAAACCATCTTAAACACTTAAAAACAAAGCTTTTTGTAGTTGAAAGTTAAGTCTAAAACAACATGCAAAGGTGGCTAAACCAATGTACAAAAACAAGCTTAAAAGAGGGAATTACTCACCCTTGAAGCACAACTTCAAAAACAACAACTTCAGAGGCAAAACCAGCTTTTTTAAGTTCCAAAAACACCTCAAGAAACTTCAGCTCCAATGCCAAGATGTTTGGCTAAGAGGTTGTAGGCAAAATATGACAAAAACACTCACTTTCAATCACTATAAGGCACAATATATAGAGAGAGGGAGAGAATTCTAGAGAGAGAGTCAAAATTTGTCTCTAAATATTCTGACCCCTCCATAAGGGGGAAGCACCTCCCCTTATATAAGCAAAGCAAGCAAAAGCTTGCTTGACAAGCTTAGAGCTTGTTCCAATCCCTCCATACACGTGTATGGAGGATGCATTCAGTGACCCACAGCTGGCACCAAAAATATCTACAAAAACAGAAAAATGGTCGTAGGCCACTTCAAGTGGCCTATAAGAGGAAAAAGTGGCCTACAGCCACCAAAAGTGGCCGACAGGCCCTCCCCTCTCTCTAGGCAAGGGGTAACATGGTATGGTCGAAAAACAAACCAAAAAGAAGAGAGTTAAGAGGTTCCGAGACAAGGCGTTCAACCGAAAGCCCCAGAAACTCGAAACGAGTACAAACATGCGTGATCACCGCGTGCACAAACGATAACGTCTGAGTCTTAAGGGCGACCAAAAATGGGGTGTCTACAAATTACAACCCAATTGCAATTAATAATTAAACTAAGCAATTAACTACTCCGCCTCGAGAAATGAGAGATGTGCATGCGCATGCTCGATTTTCACTTGAAAAGACCACCATTTTGCTCCCGAATGTCTTTGTTTGCATAGTTGAACACCAGCACTGCTGCTCACTCTGCTCTACCTTGCCAAAACTCTGCTGAATTTTGCATCAATGGCAGGCCGATCACTGGTAATGGTTGTCGGCCACCAGCCGGCCATGGTTGAAGGTTGCCGACCATGGATGGTGGTCTGCCGGCCATGGAAAGTGGCTTACCGGCCATTGATGCACGTGTTCATCTTGCTGCAACAGAGAACAAACAGAGCATATACAGGGTATTTCAAGGGTTTGTTTGCACAACCTACCTCTCATTTTCATGGGAAAATCAAAAGAGTAGCAAGCTTTGGTTCACAAACCATCAATGGATGCAATTTCATTGCATGATGACTTATGAAGCCAAGTGTGCAAAGTCAATAAATGCAAAACAAGACACAAACCTCCTCCATTTCATAAATGATCAAGGGAAGAAGTTGACCTTAGAACCTTAAATCATTTCATCACTAATAAGTATGAAATGGTTCAAGCTTCCATGTGTTCAATTAACATCTAATTGAACATAACAAGTTATTATCTTGTTCACTTTTAGTCCCAAGTTTTAGTTACTCATTTTACTTTACCAACCATTCTTTAACCAATTAAGTCCATTGGTGAGTTAAGTCCTCTAAAAGATAAGGAAGTGTCAAACAATGTGTAGTTTAAGGTAAGAGAGAGGTGTCATGCTATTGATAATGAACCCCTAAAAGAGGATTAAACCATTAAGCATGAAGCTCAATCTCAAGCTTAAACAATCCTAAGGTTGAAACAACCCTCAAAGCAAACAAAAAGTGAAGAAATGAGGGAGGTTGTAGAGATTATGCTTGCTGAAATTAAGTAAGAAAAGGACTAAAAACATGCAATCAACTCAAACAAGTGGTGTCTAAAGGCCTAAAACACCAAGCTTGTGAGGACACTTACACTACAAGCATGCAATACAAGACTCAAATAACTTAAACGACCCAAAACAGAGTTAAAATAGTCTAAATCAGAGCCTAAAACATGCTAGAATTAAGCTACAAATGGCTAGAAAAATAAGCTAACACATAGAGCTAACTAGGCTAGCAAACAAGACACAAGGACAGGAGGCTAACCCCTCCAAATTTGGACTTCAAAACATGATTTTCACCATTGAAATTACTCTAAAATTCAGTGTTCAAAGTCCCAAAAAAAGATGGTTTGAAAGTGGAAAACAAAGGTGGAAAAGCCTTACAAACAAGGAATAAAGAAGGATGAGCTACCCCCTAACCTTAAATAGCCTAAACCACCAATTTTAGTCCACAAAAATAGAGTTTTTTATAGCCCAAAAACAGTTCAAAAACAGTGCGAAAAGATAGAAAAACAAGTATGCAAAGCAAGGTAAAAAGGCAAGTAATAATACCTCTTGAAGCAAAGATCAATTCTAGGCAACAATTCAAGCCAAAACCAACTTCAAGAGCTCCAAGAAGGCTTCAAGGAACCTCAGTCCAAAGGTGATCAAATTTGATTAAGGAGCTGTAGGCAAAAGTGTAGTGTATGTAGGCTAAAGTGTAGAGAATTTGTAGAGAGAGGACAATTTTTGAGTTCAAAATTTTCTAACCTTGTTACAAGAAAGAGGGGGTCTCTATATATAGAAAACATAAAATTTCCTCAAGGAGATCTAGCCCTACACGTGGGGATAGATGGATGCATCTATGTAAACAGCTGGTACAGTTGGCATAAAATATCTGCAAAATACACTGGTGGCCGGCAAGCCACATCAGTGGCTGGCAACCCAAAAGTGATGGCCGACAGCCTCTAGGGATGGCCAGTAGGCCACCAGAGGTTGTAGGCTAGAAAGACCAAGCCATGGTCAAAAAATGAGGCAAAAGGGATGCAGGTTTGAAAGGCTCAAAGTTGTGGCGTTCCGTTGAGGACTTTGAGCACTTGGCGAGTAAACAAACTCATCATCGGGTGTGCAAGCAAGGATGTCCAAGTTGTAAGGGCCGTCAAAATTAGAGTGTATACAATTGCCCCTCTTTGACAAAACTCGGAGTCATGAAATGACGTGAGTGAATGTCAAAGCCCGAAGACAACCCATTTTGACAAGGCCGTAAGACTTGGACAAACAATCAAGACGAAATGGTTGTGTTCGCAAACTGCCTACGTATCCCTTTGCAAGGAATCAAACTAGCGTAGTTCTGGGGCAAAATGCAAATGATATGCATAATACAACTTGAAAGCGAGACTCACACGTTATGCGAAGCTAGTGACTATTTTGAAAACTTATGATCATGCGAGATGATGCAATAAGCAATAGCAAGTATAATAAGCAAGAATATGATAGCGACATATGAATGAACAACTTCAAGCTTAAAAGCAAGAAGATCCAAAACACACTCTAACCACGCCAAGACACGGGACGAGGAAAGAAAACACCGTTCAGGATTGCATTTCACGCATCTTGAGAAAACGAGAACAAAAACCGCTCGGGCTCGTGTTTCACACATCTCGAGAAACAAGAAACCACTTAAGATCGCATTTCACGCAACTTGATAAATAAGAAAAATGCTCGGGCTCACATTTCACATGTCCCAAGAAATAACCACTCGAGCGCGTACTTTATACGTCCCAAGGTAAAACCCACCCAGGGCCGCGTTTCACGTGTCCTAAGAAACAAGCACTTGGGCGCGTACTTCGTACGTCCCGAGGTAAAACCCACCCAGGGCTGCATTTGACGAGTCCTGAGAAACAACCACTCAGGCGCGTACCTCGTACGTCCTGAGGTAAAACCCGCCCAAGGCTGCCTTTCATGTATCCTGAGAAATAACCACTCGAGCGCATACTTTATACGTCCCGAGGTAAAACCTACCCAAGGCCACGTTTTACGCGTCCTGAGAAACAACCACTCGGGCGCGTACTTCGTATGTCCCAAAGTAAAACCACAGAGGGGTGTGCGATAGATGCACGACGGTGAACAAGTGCGATAGATGCACAAAGTGAGCAAGTATGATAAATACACAAAGTGGATGAGTGCGATAGATGCACAAAATGAATGAGTGCGATAGATGCACAAAAAACTTCAACTGGAACTCCTTTGAATGAACCATACATACAATATCATTTGCTTATGTAAGAAAGAAACTTAACAAGTGCGACTCAGTAAAAATGCATGTTCTATGCAAGACAAACAACCGAGATACAATGTTAATTGAAAGAATGTTCTATGTCGGAAACAAAATCGGAAGCATATTCTGTGCGTGATTCATAATGGTTGCAAGATGCGCATGCAACATATATGTGAAATGCATATTCTATGCAAAATATACATTCTATACAAGAAACAAAAGCGTAATTTGACAAAAGAAAATTCAATGGCAACTTCTGATTTACCTCTCAGAAGAATTATAATACGTTTAAAGGATACACCTCGTTCATGTTGACAAGTGACGCTCATTCATGTTTGACAAGTGACGAACATTGTGAATCAAAAACACAATTTTGAGCATCCGTACAGACAATCTAAACCCAACAGTGAATCACCCCTATACTTCTTGGAAACCAAGGACACAAAATAGCATCAGGACCCCAAGGGAGGCCACCGACCACTGGCCGGCCACAAGAGGAGGCCGCTAGCCATGTGTCGGCCATAGGTGAGCCTTGTCAGCCACCGCGAGCCCTGCCGGCCACCTGCCGACCAACGATGGCAACTCGGGGGCAAACTTGACTTTTTGGCTTGGGTCTTTAAGTATACAACACAACACTTCATTTCCTCACTTCTCTAGGGCCAAAATTCTTCTCCCTCCCTCTCTAGACACTCATTCTCTCTAGATTTTCACTTTCTACACGTTTTCCAATGCCTCACGCAAACTTTATTTGCTAAACCCTCTTGATTCTCTTCACTTTGAACCAATTGAAATTTGATTTCGATGCCTTTTCCTTCATTTTCACCCTTCTAGGCTTGTTCTGCTCGAGTTTCTCTTGAGTTCTGTGCACTTTTCCCAGCTTTGACTTTTTCTTCCATTTTCTCTCTCCTAGGGTTGACTTTTTCTAATTGTACCATATTTTCAGCATTTTTCTTCATTCTTCACCCGCTTTTCACCCATTCTCCAGATGGCGGATAAGATTCCTCATGATGGAGCTCCTCTCGAGATTCTCCCTTCATTTCCACCTATTCTTGAGGTCGGGGAGCCGCTAGTTGACTTTGAGGCAGAGTTCTAGCCTGAGGCCGAGCCAGAGCCGCTATCGCTAAGGGTACGTACGACCTTTCGATCTAGAGAGATACCATCCCCAGATGCATGTCTTGCCTGCCGGAGGCATCAGACACTTCACTGAGTTTGCTCGCGATACATCGGAAGACCTCTTGCTGAGGGAGCCGGCTTCTCACCTGTTAGCCATTACTGTTGAGGTATGAACTCTGTTTTCATGCATTTCTATCTTTCTTTACTTGTAGTTCTTGCACTGCTTTTTATTCGACTATACTATCATCACTGCTTTATATATGACTGCACTTTCATTACTTTTCACTGCGTTTCTTGCACTGCCTTATATCTAACTGTACTTTCATCACTACCTGAGCTGATTCATCTGTTCTTTGCCACAGAGCGAGTTTCGCGCCTTCCGAGGGTACGAAGCTGCTACCGCGCGAGATTGGTATGACAAGCTTCCCATGAGAGTTTGCGACATCATAGACGTGGTTGGCTTTGGCCTTTTCTGCTCTGGGCTGACGCGGGTCACCGCGAGCCGTCCTCTTCTAGGAGCGCTCATGGAGAGGTGGTAGAACACCACCAACTCCTTTTACTTTTCTACTATAAGAGAGATGACGATGACTCTCTATGACTTCGCCATGATCATCGGCTTAGATGTAGGGGGAGTTCTGATCCCTCTCAATACAAACATGGAGGAGTGGGAGGCAGCCTGGTTCGAGCTGCTGGGAGCGCATCCACCCGTATATCTGATAAGCATGGTCAGATACACCTAGTTTGCTAAGCAATTCAGAGGGAGCGAGCCCGAGACAGTAGAGGAGATACAGCAGTATGCCAAGGGCTTTCTGATGTTCGTCTTCGATACCATCTTGTTTTCAAACAGGTGGAACACTGTTGACTTATATCTGTTGAGCGCCCTAGTGACCCTTCCTCGGGTTCATTTTTATGACTGGGGTGGAGCTGGCCTCGTTACACTATACGGATACATGAGCTCGACCTTCCGTCTGAGAGGGGACTTGATCGGAGGCTACTGGCAAGCCTGGGAGGTATGCATCTTAGTTTTCTCTTTACACTTTATGTTTTCTGCTTTACATCTATTCAACACTTGTGCTTTCTGCTTTACACTTTTTACATCTGTTCATACATTGTGCTTTCTGCTTTGCACTTTCTACATCTATTCATGCTGTATGTTTTTTGTTTTGCATTTTTTGCATCTACTCATACTATATTGATTACATATCACTGCATTTTCTCTGTAGCTGTGGGTCTATGCATATTTTCCGACTTTAGCCCCAGAGCCCGTGGAGGAGCTTCCACTGGTAGTCTCCTATTCATAGAGGTACGACGAACAGCTCCAGCATAGGATCCAGGAGCCCTTTACATTTTTTTGACATTACTTTAACACGGTAGCTGCCCATGAGGTAACCCAAAGCACAGTCATTTTCGCTTTAACACTGTTTTGATTCACATTACTACTGACAGCAATTAATCATTTGTACAACTTCAATTTGTAGATCATGTGGAAGCCATAGGCCACGATGCTAGCGGGGATTCGGGACCAGTATGCTAGGGCTTGAGCCATTTCCCACTTTCACATTCTACTCGAGGGCCTAGTCTGCCTGGCTTGGTTCCTGAGCGAGCGATTCGTGCACCAGATTGTGGGCTTGCCTGACCCGATGGCACCGATGACGCCGGTTGAGCCCATGCAATCAGCAAATAGCCTATTTGTTGAGGTCATCCAGTTTATGGTGGGCCTGGATGCTGACTACTTCTGAACAAAGGGAGACTATGCAGCCTTCATTTAGACGCATCTCATACCACCTTTGACAGGCGCTCATGGAGGTGAGGAGACGAGAGCTCCTACTACGCGGGAGGCACCCAGAGTGACTCGGGTGACCAAGGTCCATGGTAGAGGAGCTTCCCAGGCAAGGCAGAGGACTGATTGGCCAAAGCTTCCGACCATGTTGACATGCTAGCAGCATACTGAGGATCCTTACCAGGTCCCGATTGAGCCCGCAACAGCTGGGCATGAGCTTGTCGAGCTTCAAGGCCCGACTCCGGTATGGACCATTCTTTATGTTTGCATCCCACATTTTATGTCAAATATGTTTACTATAGATATTGATCACCTAAACGCATTTGCAAGCCTCCACAGAGTACAGGGAGAGGGCTCTTGAGCTGATAACCTCCCTGATGGGCATGGTATAAAGGAGGGAGATATTACTCAATCTCTACGGCATTCAAGTAATTTCTTCAGTTTACATTTCATGCTATCAATTTTCCAATACACTAGCATTTCAATTGTGGTCTGTTCCAAACTGCACCAATCTAATACATTGGATCTGGTACACTGCATTCACACATTGCATTCATACTACACTCATACTGTACTCATACTATATCTGATTGCTGCATACACTCTTTCTGCACATCATGCTTACATCTGATACACACACTGTAACTAATATGTGACAACTATCTTCTCAGATCCCACCCATACCGATGGCACCAGCGGCAGCTGCAGTACCTGCACCAATAGTACCTTCTCCAACAGCAGGGAGGGGAGAGAGACAGGCTCCAATATGAGGTTAAGACAGAGCTAGGGGCACCCGAGATGAGAGCGGTCCTTCAGAGCCCATTCTGAGTGATGATGATGCTAAGACAAGCAACTCTGAAGAGGCAGTGAGTCAGCATTCGGAGTCATCTAAGAGTGGGGACGATGCCGACTCGGGTTCCGAGAGTAGAGGTGACGCCGAGGCGAGCTCTAAGGCGGAGAGCGGAAATGACATCGGCTCAGGTTCTGGTTCAGGTTTAGACAGTGGCGCTGATAGAGATAGTGTCCTAGAGTCTTCTCCTCTGAGGAAGAGGACGAAGAGGGCCTCCCGAGCCTAAGGCGACCGGCATTATTTTTTATACTTGTGCTTAATTTCTTTTACTGGTAGCATTAGCACATTGTATAGTTTCAAATAGGTTTTATTTGCTTAAAAAAAGCTTGTACTTCTCTTTTGTAAAAAGAACCATGATCGGAATAGAAACCAGTTTTTATGAAAAAAGTTGTATTTTGCATAATGAGCACCACATTTGCATGGAATGGGCATGGAATCGAATTGGCTAAGATAACACTCTTGATTGAAACAAAATCTTAATTGGGTAATGAACCGACCATCAACTGAAATATAAAAAGTGATATACAACTCGATAAAAAAAAACAACATACAACTTGATAAAGCAAAAACAACGCAACAACAACTTAAGAACAAAATAACAAACTTGCTAAAGTCGAAAAGACTCAAAATAAGACCTTAAAACACTCGAAGATCAAACCAAAACATATGCTTCCAACACTGCCCAACATACAAGTGGACAGAAAGTCAGAGTGAGAGACTGCCGACCACAAATAGAGGTTGCCGGCCACACGTTGGCCATAAGAGGTGGTCAGCAACCGGCTACCAATGCAACTTGCCGGTTATCTGCCGACCACTTGCCAGCCATCAATGTGAAGGAGCTCTAGATTGTTGACACCTGGCTTCCACTCACTACCTTATCTTCTACAAAAGATTTAAGCTTCGTGATTTCTTCATTTTAGCTGTAAATTCTTCACAAATGGAGCCATTTTTCGTCGAAAAACTCTAGGATTGGATTGCGACTTTAGCCGGGTCTGAAAAGGTGAATTTCTGGGATTTCGGCATAAATGCGCTTTTCCCGCTGAGCCGTTCTCCACTTGGTTTCCCGTTCCTTCGTGCCGTGGCTAGATGCTGGAACCCAATTAACCATGCCTTTAGCTTCGGGGGACAAAAGATATGCCCGATAATCGAAAAATTTCAAGCGCTAATGGAATCTCAGCGTGATGAGGAAATCATACCTCTACCCCGTTTTGGCCATATCCAAGCTTAAGGATGGATGTGTGGGCTCACTCTACATGAGGCTCGATCTTTGGTTCACAACAGAGAGCTAGATATTCCCAGTATGATTCATCAATTTTCCGATGTTGGTGACCGATGCGACCTTTTTTGGTAGGGTTTTCGACGACACACCCTTTGCTTGTGTATGCTGGCACATTTTCTTCTTGCCCTAAATTTTGGCGAGTCTAGTATTCGGTTGATTGAAGTGGCCCAAGGTTTAAAAGAGGGCAAGAGTTGCATTGGCTTAGTGCTGGCCGAGACTTTGATTGGCTTAGACGTCTTCCATCGACGAGAAACTACCAAATTCATGGGGAGTCCACTACTTTTGCAGGGATTGTTTCCTGCCCTTTCTCATATGTGTTTCTCATATCTCTTGACATGCTCTATTTTTCTCTCAAAGCCCTTTTCTCACTTTTTTTTCAACATATGTCTCTTTATTCTTTAATCTCTGTTTTCTTTCATCCCTCTCTAGGTATGGCTAACAGACAAGTTGAAGGTAGTGGACTCTTGCCCTGCATACTCAGCTAGAGCATACTTCTTCCGCCAACAGCTAGTGAATTTCCCGAATGAGGGGTGGTGGTGCCACTGGATATGCAACAGGTCTGTTGTTGACATTACTTGGTGTTGCCCATAGCTTAACCTAACCGAAATGAGCTACAACATGACTCGGCAACCTGGCATACAGCTGATCAGCCTTACACACTGTGTATTCTATTTCACTTTCCAATTCAGACGGTAGTTTGGACATGACCAGACCCACCCAAAGAAAAGAGTAGAGTACCCGGTTTCATTCCCCTATCTAAGGTTCACACTTGGCTAGATACCGTACTTCTTGGAGGACGAGAGAGCTTCTGACCCCTGCCCCTAGTTTCAGCTGTGCCCTTTTTGGAAAATGCCTAGCTTGGCTCGAGAATGAGGCATAATTCGGGCCTACCTTAGCATCAGAAGCTTCCACAAGCACAAGTGGGGGACGCAGGAGCACCTGACTCATCTATGCCCCTAGTTTATTGCTTTGACCTTTCTTTTCAAGTTTTTTTTAATTTAATAAAAGCAACTATGATTTATATCAAAGAGTTTGAGAACTTTGTATTTGAAATCAATGAAATTAAAGTTATGAGCACTAAAAATTTTCTTTTTGGTCCAAAAATGGTCTAAGTTGTAAAAGATAAAATTTGAACAAAATTAACTTTTATTAAAACTTTTCAAAACCATTTTCGAAAAGGATCGCCACCTGACACGCATAGAATCATTCCTCGAGATGTATAACTCTGAATCCAAAGATCACAAATTGCCCCATAACTGAATAACACTGCTCAGCACTGTAACTAGCTCTCAGAATAAAGATCACAACCGAACTGTTAAATAAAGAACAGACAAAGATGACCTGATCAAATACAAGGATAGAAAAGTTGTGTTGGAGGTGTTTTATGGCCAGGCTTCAGGATGAAGTTGCCTATGTATCCCGAAGGTGGGAATTAGGCCTTACGTAGTTCGGTTTAGGTTCACTCGAGTATTAACACTCTCATTTTGCACTCTTACTTTTTCCAAGGCCGCCCTTTAGGGTTTTCAACCTTGCGAGCTCAGTTTTTCTTTGTTTCTAATTTTTTATGCTCTAACTTTTGCCTAAGTCTCCCTTCCAGGTTTTCAGCCTAGCGAGCCTCTCAGGGATAATATTTCTTCAACTTGTCCATGTTGATCGATTGGGAAAATTCTAGGCCATCCAAGTCCATGAAAATAACAGCTCCGCCCGACTAGATAGTTTTGATGATGTAAAGACCAGTCCAATTGGGTTTGAACTTGTTCCTAGGGTCATTGATGGGAGCTCAATTTTCTTTCAGGACCATATCCCCCTCTTTGAGATTTTGGGACTAAGCCCTAGCAATCCTGCATTGCTAACCCTGAACATGGTACAATACTTTCAGCCTTCTCTCATCAAACAGCATCAGTTCTTTAAAACTGCACTATTGCCAGTCTACCTTTGCTATTTGACACTCAGCTATAACTCGCAGTAACGGGACTTCTATTTCGATTGATAGAACAACTTCCATCCTATAGATAAGAAAATAAGGAGTTGCCCCTGTAGATGTCCAGATTGAAGTTCTATAGCCCCAGAGCGTGAATGGCAATTTGTCAGGCCAGTCTCTGTAGGTCTCAACCATTTTCTGCAAAATATGCTTGATGTTCTTGTTAGTGGCCTCAACAGCTCCGTTGGTTTGCGGCTGGTATGTAGATGACTTATGAAAAGCCATATTGTATTTCTCTAACAAGTCGATCACTTCTTTCTTGAAGTGGGAGCCATTGTTTAAGATGATCTCATTTGGGACTCCATAATGACAAATGATGTTGTTTTGGATGAACTTAGCCACATGTGCTGCTTTCAACACTGTGTAGGACTGAGCTTCTACCCATTTTGTGAAGTAATCAATTGCCACCAGAATGTATTCATGACCATTCGACCATTTTGGTGTGACTGCGCTGATGACATCAATTCCCCAGACTGAGAAAGGCCATGGTGAAGTCTTGTTGTACAGCTTCGACGGCGAGATGTTTATGCGATTAGCATGAATTTGGAATTTGTGGCATCACTGAACAAAACCAATACAATCCTTCTCCATGGTAGACCAGCAGTAACCTTGCCTAAGAATCTTATGGGCCAACATTACTCTGTTCATGTACGCTCCATACTCTCCTCTATGGATGGCCTCCATCAGGCGCTTTGATTCCCCTGCTTCGACACATAACTTGTGCATTCCCAGATGACCTCTCTTGTACAGTTTACCTCTACAGATGATAAATTGAATGGCCATCCACCGTATTGCGCTCTTGTCTTTAGCATTTGCCCCTGGTGGATAAACCTTATTTCCAAGAAGTTCCAAATATCATAGTACCAAGGGTTTTGATCTTGAGTTTCATCTATTGCGGCGATAGTCTCATAGGCCGGTGTGTATCTCTGCTCAACGATGATCGGACGCATCCGGACTCCTAATGGGATGTCTATCATAGAAGATAGAGCTGATAAAGCATCAGCAAACCTGTTGTTCTCTCTCAGTAGATGCGTAAAAGTTAGTTTCTCAAACCTGGGAATTAGAACATCCAAGGTCTGGTGATAAATCTTCATTTTTTCTTCTTTGACCTTCCAGTCTCCATTTGCTTGAGAAATAACTAGGTTCGAGTCCCCAATAACATCCAACCTTTTTACCCCTAGTTCTAAGGCGGCTTCCAAACCAGTGATATACACGTTTCGTACTCTGCTTCGTTGTTGAATACCTTGAACCAGAGTTTAAAGGCTAAAGGTATATGGGAATTGTAGGGTGCTATCAGCAACACACCTATCCTATAACCGTACTGATTAGACGCTCTGTCAAAGTACATTGTCCAAATCTCATCCTCAACTTGTAGAATGGGTTCATCTGGGTACAGGTATTCTACCGCTTCATCCCTTTCCATCGGGTGATCTACCAAGAACTCCGCTGTTGCTCTCCCCTTGACCGACTTGCGAGTGACATACTTAAGATCGAATTTAGAGAGAAGAAGCAACCAACGGGCTAGCCTATCCATAAGCACTGGTTTCTCAAAGAGATATTTGATGGGATTTAATCTCGAAACCAGAATTACAGAGTGAGCTAACAAGTACTGCCTTAACTTCCTGGTGGCCCATACCAAGGCTAAGCAAGCTTTCTCTAGCGGAGTGTAGCGGGTCCCATAATCCAGCATTTTCTTACTCAAGTAGTAGATGGCTTTCTCTACCCAAGAGATTTTGCCACAATTCCGCTTCGGCCACATCCAAGCATTAGGACGAATGTGCGGGCTCACTATGCATGACGCTCGGTCCTTGATCCGCGACGGGGGGTTGGACAACCCCAGCTTGGTTTATCGGTTTTCTGATGCTGGTGACCGCGGCGATCATAACTGGCAGGGTTTTCAGTGACATGCTCTTTGCTTGTGCATGCTGTCTCATTTCTTGCTTGCCTCGGGATTCGGAGGGTCTAGCTTCTGTTTGATCGAGGTTGCCCAGGGCTTAAAAGAGGGCAAGAGCTGCATCACCATAACACTAGCTGAGACATTGATGGGTTTGGATGCTTTCCATCACCGGGAGACGACTAGATTTGCGGGGAGTCCACTACTGCTACAGGTAATGTTTCCCACCCTATCTCACATATATTTCTCACATCACTCGGCCCTCAGGCTCGATTTTTTTCTCAAAACCCTTTTCTCTGAACGTACATCTCTCTATTCTTTAATCTCTCATTTTTTATCCCTTCCCAGATATGGTTGATGGATAAGTTGAAGGTCGTGGACTCATGCCCAGCATATTCAGCTCGCGGTTATTTCTTCTAGCGACGCCTAGTCGATGCCCCTGATGAGGGATGGTGGTGCGAATGGATGTGCAGTTTATCCGCTGCCAGCATTGCTTGGCGCTGCCCTTGGCTCAACTTGCCGGCAATGAGTTACAATATGTCTCGCCAGCCCGAGATTCAGTTGATCGACCTGACACACTATGTCTTTTACTTCCCGTTCCGATTCTGGCGCCAATTCGGCCATGATCAGACTTGCCCGGAAGAGGGGATAGAGTACCCTGCTGTATTTCCAGTCTGAGGCGGATAGCTAGCTTGGTATGCCATAGCATGGAGGACTAGAGAGTTCCTGGCCCCCACTCCCACTTTCAGTTGCACCCTCTCTGATGAGTGCATAGCTTGGCTTGATGAAGAGGCGCCTGTTAGGCATACTTTGGCATCAGAGGCTTCGACCAGCTCTGGGAGGGGGCACAGGAACACCTGACTTATCCGTGCCCCGAATTTATTTCTTTGTCAGTACTTTCAAGTTTTCTTTATGAATGTAATAAAAAGCAACTTCAATTTGTGTTGAAGAGTAGGAGAACTCTTTACTGAAATCAATGTAATTGAAGGTTGTGGGTACTGAAAATTTTCCGTTTGGTCTAAAAATGGTCTAAGTTGTAAAAAGATTAATTTGAGCAAAATCAACTTTTATTAAAACTTTTCAAAACCATTTTCGATATGGATCACAACTGGACACGCCTGAGATCTATCACTGAGATGTACAACCCCGAATCCCAGCAACTGGAAAGTTGCCCCTAGTCTGAATAGCACTGCACTGGAGATCACAACCGAGTTCTTGAATGCAAAATAGACAAAGATGACCAAACATGATCACATGGACAAAGTTGATCGGGGAAGTGTTTATGGCTGGACTTCAGGATGAAGTTGCCTACGTATCCCAAAGATGGGAATCAAGCCTTACGTAGTTCGGCTCGGGTTCACTCGTGTATTAATACTCTCCTTTTGCGCTCTAACTTTTGCCAAGGCCGCCCTTTCTGGGTTTTCAACCTTGCGAGCTCAGTTTTTATTATTTCAAATTTTTTATGCTCTAACTTTTGCCTAAGTCGCCCTTTCGGGTTTTCAGCCTAGCGAGCCACTCAAGGATAGTATTTCTTCAATTTGTCCATGTTGATCAATTGGGAGAACTCTAGGTCATCTAGGTCTATCAGAACGACAGCTCCACCCGACCAGATAGACTTGATGATGTAAGGGCCAGTCCAATTGGGTCTAAACTTGCCCCTAGGGTCGTGGATGGGAGCTCGGTTCTCTTTGAGCACTAAATCCCCCTCTTTCAAATTCCTGGAATTAACCTTCTTGTTGAATGCCCTGGCAATTCTTCGTTGATAACCCTGAACGTGATACAGTTCTTTCAACCTTCTTTCATAAAAAAGCATGAGTTCTTCGAACCTGCTTTGCTGGCAATCTGCCTCAGCTATCTGATACTCAGCCAATACCCGTAATGATGGAACCTCAACTTCGATAGGCAGAACAGCCTCCATCCCATAAACCAAGGAATACGGAGTTGCCCCAGTACAAGTTCGAATTGAAGTCCGGTAGCCCCACAGAGTGAATGGCAGCTTATCTGGCTAGTCTCGGTAGGTTTCCACCAGCTTCTGTAGAATGTGCTTGATGTTCTTGTTGGCGGCCTCAACTACTCTGTTGGTCTGCGGCCGATATGTAGATGACTTATGAAAAGCCACGTTGTACTTCTCCAATAAGTAGATCACCTCCTTTTTGAAGTGGGAACCATTATCCGAAATAATCTCATTCGGGACCCCATAGTGACAAATAATGTTGTTCTTGATGAACTTAGCGACATGCGATGCCTTCAACACCGCGTAAGATTGGGCCTCGACCCACTTTGTGAAGTAGTCTATTGCTACCAAAATATACTCATGCCCGTTGGACCTCTTTGGAGTGACAGTCCCAATTACATCAATCTCCCAGACTGAAAACAGCCATGGCGAAGTCATGTTGTATAGATTCGACGGCGGAATGTTCATGCGGTTTGCATGGATCTGGCATTTGTGGCATCGCCGGACAAAGCCAATACAATCTTTCTCCATGATGGACCAGTAATAACCCTGTCTAAGGATCTTCCAGGCTAGCATCACCCCATCCATGTGCGCTCCATATTCTCCTCCATGGATGGCCTCCATCAGGCGCTTGGATTCTTTAGCATCAACACACAGCTTATGCATCCCGAGGTGACCCCTTTTATACAGTTTACCTCCGCAGACAATGAACTAGGTAGCCATTCTTTGAATCGTCCTCTTATCTTTGACATTTGCCCTTGGTGGATATGCTTCCTTTTCCAAGAAGTTCCAGACGTCGTAATACCAGGGATTCTCATCTTGTACCTCATCTATGGCAGCAATTAGCTCATAGGCCGGCACAAATTTCTATTCGATGATGATCGGACGCATCCGAACTCCAAAAGGGACGTCTATCATAGAAGATAGAGTTGCTAATGAATCAGCGAACCTGTTGTTCTCTCTTAACAGATGAGTGAAGTTCAATTTTTCAAACCAAGGAATTAGCATGTCCAAGGTCTGGTGATAGATTCTCATTTTTTCTTCTTTAACTTTTCAATCTCCTTTAGCTTGAGATACAACAAGGTTCGAGTCCCCGATGATATCCAACCATTTTGCCCCTAGCTCCAGGGTGGCTTCCAAACCAGCAACACATGCCATATACTTTGCTTTATTGTTCGACACTTTGAACTGGAGTTTGAATACTAGAGGTATAAGGGAATTGTCAGGTGCTATCAGCAACACCCCTATCCCATACCTGTATTGGTTTGACTCTCCGTCAAAGTACATCGTCCAAATCTCTTCTTCGACATGCAGAATGGCCTCGTCTAGCAACAGATACTCAACTGCTTTATCCCCTTCAACTGGGTGGTCGGCTAGGAACTCCGCTACCGCTCTCCCTTTCACTGACTTGCGCGTCACGTACTTCAAATCAAATTCGGAAAGCAGAAGAAACCAACGAGCTAGCCCACCCGTAAGTGCCGGTTTCTCGAAGAGATATTTGATTGGATCTAATCTCGAAACCAGTATTACAGAGTGAGCTAACAGGTAGTGCCGTAGCTTCCTGGTAGCCCATACCAAGGCCAGACAAGCCTTCTCCGGCGAAGTGTAACGAGTCTCGTAATCCAGCATTTTCTTGCTCAGGCAATAGATAGCTCTCTCCACTTTGTCCTTAGACTCCTGTGCAAGCATGCATCCCATTGTAGTTTCAGTCACCGAAAGGTATAGAATCAACGGTTTTCTCGGCTCATGTGGTGACAACACAGGTGGGTTCTGTAAATATTGCTTGATCTGTTCGAAAGAAGTTTGGCATCGGCCATCCCATTGGAACTTATTTCCTTTCTTGAGGAGACCAAAGAGTGGTTCACAAGTCAAGGTTAATTTTGCAATAAACCGTCTTATGAATTAGACTTTACCCAGAAAGCCTCACACCTCCTTTTCAGTCCTCGGTGGTGGCATTTCTAAGATAGCCTTGATTTTGGAAGCATCAACCTCGATACTCTTTGTGTGATCAAGAATCCTAGTATTTTCCATGCTGTAACGCCAAATGTACACTTCTGAGGATTCAGCCGCAACCGATACTCACTGATCCGTTGAAAGAATTTTTGCAAGGCAGTGTAGTGGCCCTCTCTTTCCTTGGACTTGACAATCATGTCGTCCACGTATACCTCAACCTCTTTATGGGTCATATCATCCAAAATCGTGGTCGCAGCCCGTTGATACGTAGCTCCAGCATTCTTCAGCCCAAATGGCATCACCCTATAACAATAGGTTCCCCACGGGGTGGTGAAAACAATCTTCTCCTGGTCTTCGGGTGTCATCAAAACTTGATTGTAGCCTGAAAACCCATCCATGAACGAGAGCAGCGCATGCCCCGAAGTGAAGTCCACTAATTCGTCGATATACGACAGATGAAAGTCGTCCTTCGGACTGGCTTTGTTCAAATCCCTGAAATCCACACATACCCGAATTCTGCCGTCCTTCTTCGGCACTGGAACTATATTGGCCAGCCAAGTTGGGTTTTCAGATACCAGCAGGAACCCTGCATCAATTTGCTTGGTGACCTCTTCTTTGATCTTCAGAGCCCAGTCCGGGTGGATCCTTCGGAGCTTCTGCTTAACAGGTTGGGCCTCTGAGTCAAGAGGGATCCAGTGCTGTACAATCTCAGGATCGATTCCAAGCATGTCTTCATAGGACCACACGAAAACATCTTTGACATCTTTTAATAAAGCGACTAAGTGCTCGCACTCCTCCGAAGACAACGTGGACCCGAGCTGGACCAGCCGTGAGTCCTTCTTAGTACCAACATTAATTGTGGTGATTTCATCGACCAAGGGTTTTACAAACCTCTCATGCTCTTGATCAAGCAAATATTGTAAAACTGGAGGAATTTCCTCGTCGTTTTCATCAAAATTTTGAAAGTCATGATTAATGCAATAAATTAAGGGCACAGAAAAGTACTCGGAAGCCACAGCCATTCCATTCTCATTAATCACTTCCAAATCAACTGATTCCTCTGTTACAACAGACCAAAAGGAAAAAGAAAAAGACGACCTAGACAGGATTGTGGCATCCGGGTTGTCACCCCCAAGAATAACGGACTCAAACTCAGACGAGCTGGAACCTAATTCCGACTCCATAGACTCGGCAGAATTAGATTCCAGTTCACTACCTAACCTGGTGCTGCTCGATAAAAAGCCCTCCTCGTATTGCTAGACGAGGGAGGGTGCAATGGACGCATCCAGAATGTTTGAAGATGGGCTCACAGCCGCTTCATTCCCAATCATAGAAACTGAGAAGCTATTCTCCAAGCACTCTTGTACGATCTGAGGATCTGAGAGTAGACAAGCCAGTGCTACCCCCATTTCAATCTCTATGCTCTCAGAATCCTCCTCCTTGCACTGCTCAGCCTCAGCTGCTGGGTCTGTCTGCTCTGCGGCAACATCATCCCCGAAAAACTGCAAGTCAAAGAAAATCTCGAACCCGGCAAGCGCCGCCTCTATGCATTTAGCCATGGCTCTGGAAAGCCGCAGAATGGAAAGTCCTCCCCCTCCCGAACAAAGTGTCCATTTAGGGTACCCTGGATAGGCCGGCGCACCAACTCATAAGGCTTCCCGGCTTGCTTTGCTCTAGCCCTTCCGGCCATCTCTTTTCCTTTCCTCACCCAGTCCTCCTTGGTAGGCAGATAACCTAAACTAAAGGTATGTGGGTTATGCGGCACTTCGGCCGATGCTGCAACGCCTTTCCAGCCACTTTGTCCTAATCCCATCCCGGGGATATACTGGAGATTGTTCATAAGGTAGACAGACTATGCGCTGATGTATAACCTCTCATCAACAGCTAGTATGTTCTGTACAACTTGGGCCTCGGCTAGGGTAAATCCTGATAGGAACACATCCTCCACGCCATGCTCAATATCCAGAACTGGTGTAGAAACCTCTGGCGGCGGATGGATTGAAGAATTCCCAAAACCTATAGCCACCCCCTTCCCGTGGGGTTACTTCAGCATTTGATGCACGGTGGAAGAGACCGCCTTCACCTAGTGCAGCCATGGCCGCCCTAGGAGTAGATTGAAGGTTGCGGGAACATCCAAGACATGAAAGTCAATATCATGTTGCCTTGGACCAACCTGAGTCTGAATCTGTACAGTCCCCATCACCTCTCGGCTGGTATTGTCGTAGGCCCTTATCACCTGGGCAGTAGGCACAAAATCCGCGGGCTTCAACCCGATAGCATATGCCGTCCTCGACGGGCATACGTTGATAGCAGATCTTGTGTCAACAAGAACTACTGGTATCCATTTCTCTCTACACTCTACAGAGATGTAGAGCAGTTTGTTATGATTCGCGCCCTCAAGCGGCAGCTCCTTGTCAGTGAAGGTCAACGTCGGGGAAGCTCCTCCTGGAAAAACCAACCCTACCAGCTGTTCAGGCGTGGTGTCGATTCAAAGTTTGGCCTTGTCCATCGCAGAAAGGACAGCCTGTCTATAAACTCTTGAGGCCATAAGCAGTCCCCAGATGGAGATGTCTGCTTATATCTTCTGAAGCTGTTTCAATACAGCCTCTTCTTCGAGCAGTTTTTCTTTCTTCCTTTCCACCTCTTTGTCCTTCCCGGACGCCTCTGGTTGATCCAAGTGTGGGGGCTTGAAATACCGCCCACTCCTAGTCATGTGGTCCACCTCTCCCATATACCAGGTATCATCCGGTTGGCTTTACCCCCAATCTTCATCGGTGTGGGCAAGACACAGGTCGTCGCCTTCCCACCACATGCCATCGGCAACTGATAGACATCTGTTCGGTTCCGTTACATCTACTTCTGTGCGCACAGCACATTCCGTCCCCGCAGGGGCTTTGGCTTTTCTAGCCTTCTCCAGATATTCGATCTTTTCTCGCTTAAACTGCTTCAGTGCAGCCTGCTGTTTATTGTCTTCTGTATTCAAACTGCCCGTGTTCTAAGCAAAATTCTTTACACTGGTGCTCTCTGGCGATGCATCCTGATTCCCGGCTATTTCGGCCACTGCTGATGTCCCCATTTCTGATGGTCCTTGTTTTGGCTGAGGTTGTTCAACGACATACGGCTCGTTGCTGAGCCACCCAGTAGCTTTTGCTGACCTATCCAAATCAAACCAGTTGACAGTCACGTCTCCTGGATCTTGTTCATTGAAGAATTACAGATTCGCGATATCCCTCTCCAGCTCAGCTAGGTCATCTAGCCCCTGATTAGGTCCATCCTCCCGTACCACACTAATCTCTGCCTCTACTAGCAATTCCACCCTTAGCATAGGTTGATCTATTGGCATGATGTAACCGCTCAGGTTGTACACAAATCTCGCAGATCCCTCAGACTCTAAATGATCAGTCCCATCTGTCCCTACAGTCGGCCCAATTCTATCTTTGATAGTCACCACTACCAATTCTGGTTGGGTTTGGGAGATATCCAACATGAACAAATCCATGCTGTCTGGAATGAATACCTCCGGCTTGGGTAGGTGAGAAGGGGTGATATATATGCTAGGGTCATATGACACAACCCCAGTTTGGATCAGGTTGATGCGTTTGGGAGGTAGAGCTTGGTTATGTGGTGGGAGTGGGTTGGTGGTAACATTCGGCTTCTCTGGAGGCACGATCACCCTGTTGTTAATGAGATCCTGGATCTCATGACGTAATCTATAGCACTGGTCGGTATCGTGACCATGCTGCTGGTGAAAGGCACATTATTTAGCTGGGTTATGGGAGGAGAGAAGCTTGTCTGGCAATGGCCATGGCTCCAGGGGCTTCAAGTGCCCTTTCCTTATCAGAACTCCTAGAGCTTTGGACATGGGCATGTATAGTGGAGTAAAGGTTCTTTGGCCCCGGGGTGAATACCTGGCTATTTGTGAGCTACTTCCGGATGCATCGGAAAAGGGTGTAGCTGTAAGGGTTTTTGGAGTTATGGTGGTGACCATGCCCACATCTGAAGTTCTGGTAGCAACAGCACTACTCGTGCCTGCATTTGTACTGCGGGAAAATGCCCTCTTGGACTGCTCTCTGTCATGGTCAATCAAACCCTGCTTCATGGCATCCTTGATTTGTACCCCGATCTCGTATAAATCCGCAAAGGTGGGAAGGGGTAAGACGATCATCTTTTGCATGAGCTTGGGCTGGAGGTTGCGCACAACCATCCGAATTTGATCCTTGTAGACCGGCCTGATGGTCATCATTGAGGCTTTGGCCCTCCAATGGGTTACGAAGTCGGCAAAGCTCTCCTTCGGCTCTTGTCTAATTGTCTCGAGATCACGAGTTGTGATCTCGATTTGTGTGTTGTAGGAGTATTGAGCTACAAAGGCCTCAGCCATCTCCTCCCAACTTCTCTTGACAGAGTCCTCCAGCTTTGCATACCAAATAACTGCAACACCGACAGGGTCCGGCCGAATAGAGAAAGCTTTTACAATCTGGAGAGGCCCTTCGGCCTTAGAATATTTGAAAACAACTGGAGATGCACCATGGGATCCCTAGAACCATCAAATCGGTCAATATGTGGAATCTTAAACCGGTCCGGCAAGGTCACCGCCGAATCGGTGTATCCATCCTCTATGTCGGGTATGGAATTAATGCCTTGAGCTTTCTTGAACAGCTTTTCTAGCTTACTCATTTTTAGCGCTATTGGATCCACCTCGAACTCAAACGGTGTATCCACTAGATTGGTGGGTGCTTGGATAACTGAGGTAGGATTGGGGGTGGAGCTGGCCCCATTGGAACGTCCGTATTTCCCTGGACGTTTGCAATCTCCCCGGGTATTGGAACCCTAGGTGGGGGAGGAGGTGGGTGCAAAACAGATGCCCCGGCTTGCTATGGTTGTTGCTGTTACTGAAGCGGGTAATCAGTTTTGTTTGTTGGGCCACAACCTCGGCATGGCACGTGGCCAACTTTGCTTGGCAGGCAGCATCCCGCTGCATGGCTTGTATAGTTTCCTGGAGCAAACGCATCATCTCCTCCATAGATATCATATTGTGCTGATTTAACTGAACAACCGGTATATCTGTCTCTGTGGTAAAAACTGGAACCTCAACCTGACTAGTCACTGACAGAATGGGTAAGGACCACTGATCTGGCAACCGTTGTACTGACGCACTGCGCCTAATTGATCTCTGTCTAATAACCGGGGGTAATGAGTGGAACACTGGTTGTCCGTCTATCAGATCCACGGATCGACGAAGTCGGCAACCTCTAACCCAGACTGGTTAGGGAATATCTGCTTAGTCGGATGCAATTGTGCTAAACTACCTTGCAAAAAGATAAATAAAGCATAATAAGGAAATAATAAGCAGAAAAATGAACAGCATAACGGCTTAAATAAACACAACACATAGTTGGCAAGACAACACACAGTTGACATTTGTAAGCTGAATACACTATTCTCAAACTCTAATCACTGTTCCCAAATCACTGCCCCAGATCTGATACCCTCAGGTAAAACTGATTCTCCAAATACTGATGCCCTCAGGCCTGATACCCAGACTTGCAAACTGATACATGCATTCCTGTAGAGACACACTTTAAAAGCACATAGCAAGCAAATGAGAGCCAAAACACCCCTATGGAGGGGTAGGGTTTCCCTGTCCTAGTTTCATCAAGAACTAGGGCTTCACTACGTACACAGCAGTTTCAAACAACCTACAATCGGGTAAGCAACCTGTCCAATCTTGGAATGGTCACTACGGATTCCGATATGCACTAGGTCGAATGGTTAAAAAGAGGTGCCTCGGTGAAGACCGAGGTTTGTGTTCCCATCGTGGCAGAGCCCGTAACCGGTCTTTCTTATGGCTCACAGCCTCCGACAAACCGTTCAGGAATAGCAGACGGTGAACACGGTGTCTTAGGTGCACCAATGCACATGCAATGCAAAGAGACAAGTAAGTGTAGATAAAACAACATATCATGAGTTTGAGTCAAGTTCTCTAAATCCCTAGCGGAGTCACCAGAAACTGTAGATCGCCCAGAACTTCGCTCCACGCGTGAAGGCATGAATCGTTTGTTCTTAGCTACTACAGTTCGGACTCACGTCACGGTTCTGAATCTAATCTCGCAAAGTGCAATGCAAGACTGATAAATCACCAAAGAGTCCAAATCCAACAAATCGTTTTGGAAAACTGATTTTTATAAAAAAGTGTTAAATATGGACTGCTTTGCCAGATATAGAGTCGCCACCTAAATATTTTATTTTGGAAAATTTAGGAAACCCTGACTTGTGCCTAAGGCCACGTGTCCGTCATCACCAAAGTTGCCTCGGCTCAGGAACTTGGGTACGAGGGGGGAAGGTCATGAAATGAGCACCCCCGCTCACTCGATCAAAGGATCGACCACTACTAACATGATATGTTATTTTTGAAAACACATGCGCTCTTATTCTGATTTATTAGCTAGCTTACTATGTGATGCGCACAGCATACAAGTATAGACTCAATCACGCGGATTGGAACAAAACAACTCATGTTTGTTTTTGAAAGTGGTTTGAAAGTGCTACTTGCAAGTAGGCTAAGACGCGGATTTGCCACCCTCAAGTGGGCTTAGAAAAACATGATTTTGCCACTTCAAGTGGGCTTAAAACTCACAATCATCGAGCTATTCCAATTCAGGCAATCAAGCCTCCACCCGCAGGCATTCAAGCAGTTATAGCAGTTAAGTACATAGCCTCATGGCAAGCATGCTAAACATGGCAACACTTACACACATGCAAGGATGCTAAAGCGTAAAAGCTTACCTAGTACTCCGAGCCAAAACAAAAGCTATGTTAGAAATTAATGCATGATCCTAGCTATGTTAAGATGCCTAATGCAACACATGCGAAAATGCAACTAAAGTAGGCTCGGCTATCTAGATGGCATATGAATGCAATACTTGATAACATGCTTTGAAACACGTATTCAAGAAAGTGTATTGAAATACAATGCAGTTTGAATGATGCGCCGAGCCCGGTGCATGCAATACGAATGAATGGATGCATGCATGCAAGCATAAGGATGCTAATTGAAACATGCCCTAAACTAACCATCAAATGCTGGTAAATAAAAGGGAGAAAGACATAGGGTTGGAAGACATTCACACACACACGCACACTTATTACAAAATTCGCCCTCTCGACGGAGGGTCCGAATAATACGCTAAGCTAAGCTACACTAAGCTAAGCTAATTATTACAAGCCGAAACTAATTAACTAACAAGCTAACTAATTATTATAATCCAAATTGAAACAAATAGCTATGCTAAGCTAATTAAAATATTACAAAACAAATCAAATGACTAATTTACACGAACTAATCATAAGTAATGAAATGGCCTCACGGGCAAGGAAGTGATGCATGCTCGGTCGGCTTCGCTCGGAAATCCACTACCGTGCCTCATGTTGCCTCTATTTGCACTGTTTTGGACTTCTGAAAATTGTGCCAACTTCCAAGATGATTCTAATCCACCTTAGGACCATGCTGAGAGGTGGTCGGCCAAGAGGAAAGGCCATTGGCCAAATATAATGGTCATCGGCCAAAGATAATGGTCATCGGCCAAATTTGATAGCCGATCGGCAGATTAGATGGTCGATCGGCCACTGCTTCCTGCAATTTCCTCCTTTTCTTGCAACAGAGCACTAATAGAGGCATGGCAGTGTATTTGCAAGAAAATGTGCATGCAACCACACTCCTTATCATGTTTAAAGCTCAAAGGAGTATAGTGCTCGACTCTCGAGCCACCAATCACGCATCTCAATGCATGATGGCCAAAGAGGCCGAGTTGCACAAATCAATGTCAAATGAATGCACACAAAACACATAAATGCCTTAACCTCTATCATGCATGATCAAGAGGGTCAGCGACCGAGAATTGAGGCACGTTTCATCACTTCAAGTACGAAACGTCCCTCGTTCCTCGTGTTTGGATTGACACCCTTTCCAAACACAATGCAATGCAAGGCATGCACACACAATGCAATGCAACAAGCATGCAAAAACCATGCAATGCAACAAGCATGCAACAACATGCAAACAACTATGCAATGGCGAGGGCCATGTAATGCAACACTTCATGGACCAAACCAAACTCAAGCAAGCCTCATGCATGCCTAAGACAATGACCAAAGCATGCTGAAAATGAAGTCCGAAAGTATATACAAGCATGCATGCCAATTGGTTCACAAACAAAGCATGAAGGCACCAGCTCTCAAGCACATTGAAGGAGTGGAAAAATGTGAGACTGTGGCAGTGAAATAGGCTCTGAAATCACTTTCCAAAGGATGATAAATCATGCACATGTGACAAGCAAAGCATGCTAGTAGGCTTAAAGCTTGAAGCTAGCCAAGGGAACTTACACCATGGCCAAACCAAGTAAGCCCCAAAGGGCCAAGGTGACTCAAAACAGTCCCAAGGTAGGTCAAAATAAGGCCAAAACATGCATGGAATGAGGCCAAAACAAGCTAGCATGGTGAGCACAAAACGTGACGCATACAAGGCCAATGAAGAGGATTACACTACACCCACCAAAACCAAGCATGAGATGACTATACCAACAAAAATTAGAGTTATGGCATGTCAAAATAACACCAAAAATGCACTGAAATGATAGCTCGCAAGCTTAGGCATGAAGGCATACACAATGACTCATGTTTAAGGCATAAAGAACCAACCTTCCAAAGCATGGAAAGAGTGACAAATATGAGTGCATGAACATGAAACATGGACTGAAATCACATATGAAATGATACCAAATCATAAAAGTAGCCCAAGCAATGCATGCTAGTTGCTTGGAAACTCAAAGCTAGTGAGCTAGATTGAATCATGGCTATACAAACAATGCATGCATGACCCAAAACACTTAAAACAGAGCTAGAGCATGCTAAAACATGGACAAAAGCTTCTTGGAGTTAAGCCAAAACATGCTAGAATGATGGTCTAAACACATGATGCATGTTAGGCTAGTGAATGGATTTGCACTACAACTGCATGGAGCATGCATGATATGATCAAACCAAGCCAAAACAGTGTTATATCATGGCAAGAAAAGGCCTAATACATGCTGAAATGGAGCCACAAAGAGGTATAAAAACATGCCAACTTGGTGAGCCATCAACACAAGCATTCAAGAGAAGAGGAGGGGGGACAACCCCCTCCTATTTGAGACCTCAAAACACACTTTCCACCACTGAAATTCCTCTGGAATTCTGTGGTAGAAAGGCCAAATAAAGGTAAAAGCAAAGGCCTAAAGAGAAGCTTCAAGACAAGGCCAAACAAGGCTCTAAAGGGGGTAGACCACCCCCAACACCAAAGAGGCCTCAAACAAACATGTTAAGCACTTTAAAACAAGACTTTTATCAGTTGAAAGCTAAGCCAAAAGAAGCACGCAAAGATGGCTAAGTATGACATACAAACAAAGGCTTAAAAGGAGAATACACTCACCCTTGAAGCACTACTTTGAAACCAGCAGCTTCTGAGGCAAAACCCAACTTTCAGAGCTCAAATAACACTTCCAAGAATCTCAACTCAAAGATGGTGGTGTATTGCTAGGTGTTGTAGTGCAAAAGTGAAGACAAAACACACTTTAAGGCACAAACTCGCACAAATATAGAGAGAGAGATATATATCTTGTATATCAAATCTCAGAACCTCTGGAAAGGGAGAGGGGTCTCCCTTCTTATAGAAAATCAAGTCCCAAGCTTGTTGAACAAGCTAGGGGCTTGTTTGAATCCATCCATACACGTGTATGGAGGATACACCAAGTGACCAACAGCTGGCACTAGTTGGAAGGAAAATATCTACAAAAGAAGAAAAAGGGGTCTCAGCCAAAAAAATGGCCGATCAACCAAAAAGAGTGCCAATCGGCCAACACCGATGGCTGATGGAGAGAAGACAAGGCCGATAGGCATGAGGCCTAGCCAATGGGTTGTGGGGCTGGCCAAAAAGCCACCCCCTTCCCTCATAAACAAAACCACAAGCTCTTGGTCCACAACCAAGTACAACACAGACAAGTTGAGAGGTTCTAAGGCAAGGCGCGCAACTGAGACCTTCAAGAACTCAAAATGAACACGAGCATAGATGATCATCAAGTGTTCAAACGATGACGTCCAAGTCTTGAGGACGGTCAAAAATGGGGTGTCTACACATGCATCCCATCGTGGTGTCCATTACTGACAGATACAAAATCAAAGGCTTCTCCGGCTCTGGCAGCGATAACACGGGCGGATTTTGAAGATACTGCTTAATCTACTCGAAAGCGAATTAACATCGATCTCTTTCTTCAAGAGACCAAAAAGTGGTTCACAAGTGAAGGTTAATTTAGAAATTAACCGTCTTATGAATTGCACTTTACCTAGAAAGCCTCGCACCTCCTTTTCTGTCCTTGGTGGTGGCATTTCTAGGATGACCTTGATTTTGGAAGGATCTACCTCGATGCCTCTCTATGTGATGAAGAAGCCTAGCATTTTCCCTGCTGTTATGCCGAAAGTACACTTCTACGGATTCAACCTCAACCGGCATTCTCTGATTCGTTGAAAGAATTTCTTCAAGGTGGTGTAGTGACCCTCTCTTTCTGTGGACTTGACAATCATGTCAGTCCAAGTACACCTCGACCTCTTTATGGATCATATCATGTAGAATTATGGTTGTAGCCTTCTGCTAAGTAGCTCTGACATTCTTCAGTCCAAACGGCATCACCCTGTAGCAGTAGGTTCCCCATGATGTAGTGAAGGCAGTTTTCTCTCTGTCTTCGGGTGCCATCAAAATCTGGTTATACCCAAAAAATCCATCCATAAAGGAGAGAAATGCATGGCCCACAGGCGAAGTCTACCAACTCATCAATATGTGCCAGGGGAAAATCATCCTTCGAACTAGCCTTATTCAGATCCTTGAAGTCGACACAGACTCTGATTCTGTCAATCTTTCTTCGGCACAGAAACAATGTCGGCCAACCACGTTGGATACTTAGACACAAGTAAGAACCCTACCTCATTCTGTTTGATAATTTCTTCCTTAATTTTCAAAGCCTAATCCAAACATATTCTTTGCAACTTCTGCTTGACGGGTTGGGCCTCGGGTCAAAAGGGATTCGATGCTGTATAATCTCAGGATCGATTCCAGGCATGTCTTCATAGGACCACGCGAAAACATCTTTGAAATCTTTTAATAAAACGACTAAGCGCTCGCTCTCCTCCAAAGACAACGTGGACCCGATCTGGACCAGACATGGATTCTTCTTAGTACCCACATTAAAAGTAATGATTTCATTAGCAAGGGGTTTTGAAAACCTTTTGTCCTCTCGATTAATCAAAATTTTCAAAACTAGAGGAATTCCTTCCTCATCGTTTTCATTAAAATTTTGAAAGTCCTGACAATACAATAAACAAGCAGCACAGAGAAATACTTAAAATCTGCAATGGCATTCCCATTCATAAAATCCAGCTCATCTAGCTCTTCGGTTACAACTGACTCAAAAGCAAAAGAAAAGGACGACCTGGACAAGACCTTGGCATCCGGTTTATCACCCCCAAGAATACCGAACTCAGACTCAGAAGTACTGGAATCTGATTCTGACTCCACAGACTCTGTGGAATCAGATTTTGGTTCACTACCCGACCTAGAACTAGATTGGTAGCCCTCCTCCAATTGCCAAACAAGAGATAGTGCTTCAGATGCATCCAAAATGCTGTTAGAAGGTTCACATCCAGTTTGTCCCTGATCATGGAGATAGTCAGGTTATCCCCCAAGCTCTCTAGGTCGACCGAAGGATCTGAAAGGAGACATGCCAGTGCTGCCCCTACTTCAAGTTCCCTGTTGTCTGAGTCATTTTCTATATTCTGTTCAGCTTCAGCAATTGGTTCAGCCTTTCCCTCTGTATCACTGTCTTGCGGTTGCAAGTCAAAGAAAATTTCAAAACCGAGGACACGTTGCTTCTTAGAATTCAACCAGGGCTCGGGAAAGCCGCAAAATGGGAAGTCTTTCCCTTCCTGAACAAAATGGTTGTTCAGTGTTCCCCGGATCAGCCTGTGAACGAGCTCATAGCGCTTCCTGGCCTGCTTGGCTTTGGCTCTGCCTGCCATCTCTTCTCTCTTCTTGACCCAATCTTTTTTGGTGGGCACATAGCCAAGACCAAAGGCATGCAGATTATGTGGCACATCGGCCAATGCTGAGACGCCCTTCCGACCACTTCTTCCCAGTCCTAACCCTAGCACATTTGTAGCTTGTTCATGAAATAGATTGATTGGGCGCTGACATACAAGCCTTCACCAGCTCCTAAGATGTTTTGTACTGCCTGGGCCTCAGCCAACATAAAACCTGAAAGGAAAACATCCTCCTTGCCGTGAACAATTTCTAGCATAGGCATAGTTACCTCTGGCGGAGGATGGATGGATGAATTCCAAAAGACAATCGCCACTCCCTTCCTATGGAGGTATTTTAGCATTTGGTAGAGGGTAGAGGAGACAACTTTCACCTGGTGCAGCCAGGGCCTCCTTAGCAATAATTTGAAGGTGGCCGAGACGTCTAGGACATAAAACTCAATATCCTGTTGAGCTAGGCCCACTTGAACTCTAATCTGTACCATGCCTATAACCTCTCTGCTCGTATTGTCATACGCCCGAATCACGTGGGCTATAGGTATCAAATCTGCTGGATTCAGGCCGATGACATAAGTTGTTTGGGAAAGACAGACTTTAATAGCTGACCCAGTGTCGACTAATACCACTGGCACCCACTTTTCTCTGCACTCAACTGATATGTATAGAGGTTTGTTATGTGCTGAGCCTTCCAATGGCAGTTCTTTGTTAGAAAAGGTTGGGGTTAAATTGGCATCACCTGGGAAAACTAACCCCACAAGCTGTTCAGGGGTGGTGTCAATGGACAGTTTGACTTTGTCCACTACTGATAATACAACCTGTCGATGCACTCGAGAAGCCATGAGTAGACCCCAAATTGAAATATCGGCTTGAATTTTATTTAGCTGTTTAAGCACCGCCTCTTCTTCCAACTGCTTTTCCTTTTGCTTCTCAACCTCCTTACCTTTCCCAGAGGCTTCGGCTTGGTCTAAATGTGGGGGGTTTGAAATACTGCCCACTCCACGTCATGTGGTCCACCTCTTCAAAGTACCAAGTATTGTCTGGCAAGGACTCATCCTAATCCTCATCAGTGTGGGCCAGATGTAGATCATCATCTTCCCACCATACACCTCCGGTAACCAACAAGTAATTGTCCGATTCTGTTCTAATCACTTTCACATCAGAAACATCCCCTACAGGGTGTTGGGTTTTTCCAACTTCTTTTTTGTCTTGATCCCTTTCTTGCACAAACTGCTTCAACGCCGCTTCCTATTCTATATCCGTGGTACTCACAACGCCCAGTTGTTGAGCTAAATTCTTAATACTGGTGCTCTCCGGCAGTTTCCCATTTTCATCAACCATTCCGGCTACTGCAACTATTCTTGATTCCTTTTCTTCTAGTTTTGTTTCAGTTCTTTCCTCCTAGTCAGGTTCATCACTCAACCAACCTGAGTTGTCCGTCGACCCATTTAAATCAAACCAGTCAATCTGCACGTTCCCTTGATCCTGTTCGTCGTAGAACTACAGATTGTCTAAATCCTCTTCTAGGTCTGCTAGATCATCTAGTCCCTGACTTGGGCATCCTCTCTAACAACATTGACCTTCGCTGCTGTCGACAGTACCACTTCTGGTTTGGCTTGATCGATCGGCACAATGTAATAGCATGGGTCATACACCCCCTCAGATAAGTCCGCAGAGCTCTTAGGCAATAAGCCGACATTTTCCTCCAAGGCCAACTTCTCTCATTCTGCCATTTTCCTCCAAGTTGAAGTATGGATGCGTCCATCATGCACAAGTCTGTGCTTTCAGTGATGAACAACGTCGGTCTGGGTAGGTGAGAAGGGGCAATATATATGTTAGGGTCATAGGGGATGGCCTAGTGTATGTGTTAGGTTTAAGTTTAGAGGTGGGAGAACTTGGTTGTTGAATGGGAGAGGGTTAGTGGTTACATTTGACTTTTGGGTGGTGCTATCACTTTGTTGTCAATGAGATCTTGAATCTCATGACACAGCCTAAAGCATTGGTCGGTGTCGTGACCATTCTGCTGGTGAAAAGTACAATATTTGGTTGTGTTGTGTTTAGGTGGGAGAGGATTAGGTAGTGGGCGATGCTCTAATGGTTTAAGATGCCCCTTTTTGATCAGCACCCTCAGGGCTTATGATAAAGGCATGTAAAGTGAGGTAAAGACCCTTTGGGATCGAGCTTGGTTGTTTGAGGTTTGTGGAGTTGTGCTGGCAAAAGGGTTGGCAGTCTTGGTTGTGGTAGTGACAACATTCACATCAAATGGTCGCACAGTTGTGCTTCCACTAGTGGTTGCATTGGAACTGCGCGAAAAAGACCTCTTGGCCTGCTCTTTCATCGGTTATCAACCCTTGTTTCATTGTATTTTCAATCTGAACTCCTATCTCGTGGAGCTCAATGAATGTGAACAATGGTAAGACGATCATCTACTGCAATAATTTCCCTTGCAGATTACAGACCACCATCCTGATTTGATCCTTCTCGAATGGCCTGGTAGTTATCATTGAAGCCTTGGCCCTCCACCTCGTTACAAAGTCTGAGAAGCCCTCATTTGGCTCTTGACGGGTTGCCTCAAGATCACGGGTTGTGACCTCGATTTGCGTACTGTATGATTATTCTACAATGAAGGCCTCAGCCATTTCCTCCCAGCTCCGCTTTATTGAATCCTCCAGCTTTGCATACCAAATAGCCGCTATTCATGACAAGGTTCGGTCGAAACGCGACAACTTTTAAAGTCTAGTGAGGCCCATCAGCCATAGGATGTCTGAGAATAACCGCAAATGGACCATGGGATCCCCAGAGCCATCGAACCGATCTATGTGTGGCATTTTAAACCGATCTGGTAAGGTTACTGCAAAGTCAGTATATCCATCCTCGATGTCAGGGATTGAGTTAACACCCTGTGCTTGCTTTAGACGCTTGTCCAGTTGTTGACCTTAAGTACAATCAAGTCAACTTTGAATTCAAACGGAGGCTCGGTTTGGTACACTGGTGCCTTGGAAGCTTGCGGATCGGGAATCGAGAATCGCGGCAATGAAATTTTAAAAATCATTTCACAAATTTTTTAGCTTTTTCTTTCTCGTACCAATCCGAACCGGTGAGTATCGGCCCGTCGCGGCTTGTGTAACGGCTTATGTAGTGGTTACAAACTGATACATACCGAGACTCGGCCGATACTCCTGTGATTTTCAATCTCAGCGGTATACCGGCCTGTATCCGTCGCAATACCCCATTTTTTCGATGCGTATCGGCCGGTATTTAGAACTATGAGTATCATACTACCATTGCATATGGGTGGTATATTAATCATAATTGAAATAATATATAGTATTCATGGATCGAATATGATATGATTTGATGACTTACCCTATTTTAACAGATATGCGTCATCACCTCTAATATTTCATTTTGTTCGAAAGTCCCAACTAGTGACAACAACGCAACGTGTATCATTGAGTTGGATCTAGCACTTCTGCAGGTTTGTGTAGAGCTATGTGATCTTCTAACTTAAAAATTTTACATGGTCGGCAATGAAGTTCTCTTAGTTTAGCAACTTCCCACCTTCAAAACCCATCCCATGAAAAGAAAAAATAAAAATAAACGTAAAACTTATGGTATTGAAGTATAGTGGATACTGGGAGAAAAACAAGTAAAATTGTATGAACCTATCCAAGTCACTTCAATCAAGGGGTTTTGTTAAGGAACATGAAAAGGTTGCTTCATATTTTCGCTTACCATGAGTGTGCACTAATCATTTTGGTTTGAACGAAGACATAACTTTGATTTCATTCTTGAACTTATGACAGCAGGATGTATAGATGGTAGCAATGAAGCCTGGGGAAGAAAGAATTTGAAGAATGTGTAGACATAGATGTTTCAATCCTAACCATTTGAGAACCATGAAGGATGACCAAGGATAAAGCGGTAGAAAAAAAAAATGCCTCTTTTGCTCGATTAAATATTAACTTGTAACTCAATTTCCTTGCGCCTTGTATTTTGTTGGCTTGCTAACCATTTATAACATTTCGAGTTCTACAGGTTTGCTTTATCATCATTCAGTAATTTCTTTTACCTTTGTATGCATCTTAATTACCCCTTCATTTCCTACTTAGGGTGAACACTCATTTGGCTTGGGATGTTTGAATTGTTTCCTACCACATTGCATCCATCAAACTTAGTGTTAGATTTGTCACATCGCCTTCTGAAGCCACTCAAGCTTGGTAAGCTTGCATATACTCCAAAGGCTACTTCACTTATTACTAATTAATTTTGAGTTTGATGGTTTAACACGCGAAGTCTTGTATAGAAACTTTCCATGGTCAAACATCACAGTTCAAGCTAAACTACCAAAACTCAAATTTAGTATAAAAGCAGTATGAATTATTAAGATATTTTTTATAAAAAAAATTTGGGTTAATTTTGTCCTTTCGTTAAATAGGAATTTCCTTATTTGTTGAAGAACCAATCTTTTGAACTTAGGTGACACTTCTCAGATCGTGTCAACATACTCGTGTCGTGTTATGTAGTGTGTTAGTGCTTTTTTCATGTGATAATGTCAGTACAATAATACGATGGCAATTTTAATCCAAATATAATTTTTTTTCATACAATATGATATGACTCAATAAGAATTTTTAATTTTAAAAATGAAGAATTTTGTTAATGGTTAGTCAAGGGTAATGAGTTTAAAAAGATTATATATTTTGCATGCAAAGAAGTGTAATAAATATATATGTGTATATTTATGCATTCCACGTTAATAAGATAGTAACAATAATTTTAAAAATACAAACAAATATGAAGAATTTTGTTAATGGTTAGCCGGGGGTTAATAAGTTTAAAAAGATTATATATTTTGTATGCAAAGAAGTGTAATAAATATAGTATATATATATCTTATTGGCAAAAGAAAACCTTTATTGATGAACAAAAAAAAAAATCATTACATCAAAAAGGAAAAGAGATGGGTGCAAAAAGCATCATAGCGGACATACTAATCCTAACTAGGTTGGCATCAATATGACCGCCCAATCCTTTGCAAACAGGCCATCAGAAGTTGGTGAGCAACTAACCAACCAAAACCAAGACAAAAACAACAAAAAACAAAACAAAGCATCGTAACAACAGCCCAGCAACTTAATAAATCATCACCATCCACCAAAATCCTCTGCATGAAAGCCTCCACTAATCTTCTATCATAAGCACCTGAGCATCACCTGATAGATAATTCTTGAAGTCAAAAAATAGTCCTACACAGCACATCATCCAGCAACCAGTACCAATAGTAGCAACATTAGCACTAGCATCAACTATAAGATACAGAGCTGTGCCGCAGAACAGAACCAATACTGTAAAAACCTCATCAATACTACAGCACAACCAAGTTGACTACCTGCAGAAACAAAACAAATAAGCTGGCCCCAATAACAGCAGAAACACCAACCACAACTGCAAACACCCACAAGAGACAGAAAAATCTCTATCACAGCAGCAGCTCAAGCAACAGACAAAACAAGCATCAGGCAGAACAGAAAACCCACAAAAAACATGCACAGCAGCAGCTCAATCAACCGATAGAAGGGGGAAAAAAAAAACACCCACAACATCAGCTCAATCTTCAGCAGCAGCTCAGCAGCATACACCAAATTAAATCATGGACCCTACACCCAACTCCCCCATACCAGAAGCAGCTCATGAAGATCCTAAACAACTTCTAACTTGGTGAAAATTGAACACGACATCATTATCTGAGAATCAGGAACCACTAAGATGGGATCTCATCCAAATTGCTATCCTCACCTTGATACACTCACAGAGATCATGAACATGGCGTTGAACTGCCTTGAAGACACATTCATTATGATATCTCCACACAAGACCACAATATTGCTGCTAGGTAGAACCCTCTACTCCCAATTTACTTTCTTCTTAAACTTCCAACCCAACCACCAAAGTAATAAACCATCAATGTATCTGGGAATAGCTCACTGAAAACCCCACCAAACAGCAACAACAGACCAAATTTTCCAAACAAAAGGACAATGAAGCATAACATGGTCAATCGATTCACTACCCTGATGACAAAAAATACAAGACATCTTCCCCTGCCAAAATTCCAAACCTATGTAGCATCTCTTTTGTTTTCAGTGTACCTCTCCAAGCTAACGAAGAGAAAAATTTTGCTTTAGGTGGTGAGAAATTATTCCATATAAGATCAACTGATATGTGACAAGAAGTGTAATAAATATATATGTATATTTATGCATTCCACGTCAATAAGACAGTAACAATAATTTTAAAAATACAAATGTGTTACACATAATGGAACACATGAAAAATAAAGATATGTCTCGTATGATGTGGAGTTTACATGTGGGACTCATCGTTTTGCCTCACATGTGTTCTATTATGTGGAACAATTCTGTGTTCCTAGCACTATGCCAACATTAATATATTATTTTTGTAACATCTTTTATGTATAAATTTTGAATATAAAGAGTTTTACTTATATTAAATAGTAATTAGACCAAAATATATGGGTGTGCCAGGTGCTGTTCAGTATGGAATGAGGGTAAAATTATAAATCAAACTGTAAATGGCAAATTAGCAAATAACTAAAATTATAAATCAATATAAAGAGTTTTACTTATCAAGCATTTGCATAATATATAACATTAGTATACATAATATCTTTTTATATATATTACACTAACTAATTTTACATAATGTTTATATATATATATAATACTAATTAATTTTACATAATATTTTCATATAATAACATTAATTTATGACAAATTTTTCATTCTTAAATTTCTCTTGCATTGATTTTTACTTTCATTTTTCATTAGATGTAAATATATATATATATATATATATATTAACTATAGTAGAGCGGGACAGTCTCAAAAACGAATTATAAATTTCAAATCGTAGTTCAAACTTACTCGTAGTTAACGAGCAAATCATTACCGATTGAGCAGATTGATATGAATTAGATCGAGATGGGCTGGCTGTTGTGGGGGACACAGTAACCACTATTATGCAGCCATATAAGCCTACTTTGGCGATGATCCGAACTATTCACATTTTAGAGTACATCAATTAGAATTATACCTGCAAAAAATCAAGTTGATTGGACACTGTTAACCCTTTCATCCATTTATAATTATATTCAGTTTTATATTTCAAATAGCAATTGTCATTTATTTTTATAAATACAAATGCAATTCAATGAAATCGTTAATGTTGTTCAACTAAATTTTTTGCAGGTATTTTCTATTTGATATATTCTAAGATATAAGTGGTTTGGATTATCGAAATGAACCCCAAAATGAACTCAGGTGGCCACACAACAATCACCTACGCAATAACCACCCTATTCCTGAATTAGAGGGTATTTTATACAGTTCTAATAAGGGAGATTTACGTGTAGATCCTAATAGGTGGATTTATTTTTCAATAGGTCCTGTGAAAATTAATGGCATTTTTCATTAAACACTATTAAAAAATGTCACTAATTGTAAATTTTCAATCACAGTTTGAAAATTGTCACAAAAAATGTCACTAATTATAAGTTTTAGTGACAGTTTAAAAAATGATCACAAAAAAAGTTACTAATTTTCAACTTTCAGTGACAATTTAAAAAATTAGTCACAGAAGAACATCACCAATTGTAAGTTTTAGTAACTGATGATACTTCTATTATTGGATACTCCAAATGGAATGGGTCGGACTGATCCACGCTTCCTAAGCCGTTGTCCGAGGGTTGAACCCACAAAGAATACCTGCATAAGAGTTCAACGGGGAATGGAGAGTCCCCCAGCGAACCCTCCGACGAGCAAGTTAGAAAAAGAGAGATGGAATGTAGAGATAGATTGGTGATACAGAAACTTAACCTTCTCTTTGTCTTAGAAACCTGCTTATATTCTTTGCTCATCATTTCCTCGCCTATCCCGACCTGTCACGTTGGCCGAAAGTGTACGTTTTAGCCCACCTTGTTCATGGTGAAGCCGTTCTGCCCCGACGTGAAGGGGTTATCCAATTAAATGCCGAAGTGAAACTCATTAATGACTGATGTGTGGTGTAATAACTTTATAGGATCTTTGTCTACTGATGTGGCTAGTTCTATTCTTGACAGGTGTCTGGATATCATTGGCCCTTAATGTCACATTGAGCTCCAGTAATGTTGGGCTTTAGTGCTTGAATTATGTATTGGACTCTGAGTGGTGGGCCAAACGCTCCTATAAGCCCACCTATGTCAGTAGTTCCCAATTTCCAAGTGCAGCTTTAGTCCAACAAAGGGAATAATGAAGGAAATAAGGGTGGTGAGAGGCCGACTACGAGGAGGGCCTATAGCGAAGGGTGATCAAGCGAAAAGGTCGACTGCGAGGAGGGCCGACCGCGAAGGGTGACCGAGTGAGAAGGCCGACTGCAAAGGGGGCCGATCGCGAAAGGTGACCTAGTGAGAAGGTCAACTGGGAAGAGGGCCAACCGCGAAGGCTGACTGAGTAAGAAGGCTGAATGCGAAGAGGGCCAACCGCGAAGGGTGACTGAGTAAGAAGGCTGAATGCGAAGAGGGCCAACTGCGAAGGGTGGCCGAGTGAGAAGGCCGACTGCGAAGAGGGCCAACCTCTAAGGGTGACCGAGTGAGAAGGGGAAATGGCGATGTGCGAGGCTTAAGGTGCAGCGTAACACGTGATGTCGTGAAGTGGAAAAGATAAGGGAAAGAAAGGGAGTAGGGATCGTGGTCGTACATGTGGCGTAATCTTTTAGTAGGGGCGGTGATGCGTCAGTGCGAAGTGAAGGGACGGGGTGATATGGGGTAGTGAAAAGTGAGGGGCGGGAGTTTTTCGAAATATTTCAAACTGGCGAAGTTGAATCTTAACCCTTGGAATACGTGTAAGCCGTGGGCCTTTGGGGTTATCCGTTTTACTTACTTTTTCGAAAAAAACCAACACATCCCTGAAGTGAGCTCATTTGTCCCGTACGATACGCCTTTGCAACACTTTGCGAACTTCCTTGTGCCAGCGTCCAAAGCAATACGTAAACACATAGGAGAAATGGCCGAAAAGGAAGTGTCTGCAGCAAGGCTTGATTCGTTGGGTGATGACGATGCAGTGGACTTGGTGGAACGATATCGGGTGGAGTGGAGGGAGGGGAGGAGGGCTGGTCAGGTCGTGCGGGCACCTTCTCCGATGACGACAATGATCGCGGCCGCTAGGCCTATAAGCCAAGTGGAGCTGGACCACTGGCACACCAAACTAGACAGATCCACATTCATAGCAGAGGAGTTGGAAAATGTACAAAGGAAGTACCAAATTTCGATAGAGATAGAGTTGAGGGTGCCCACTTCTAAGGAGAGGGCGTCAGATGCGTGGCCGGTAAAGTTCACACTGTATAAAGAAGCATTGCGGGCGGGGCTGAGGTTGTCTATCCCCAAGTTAGTGGCAGAGATACTTAATCGACTAGAGGCGGCACCGGGGCAACTGATGCCCAATGCATAGAAAATTGTAATGGCCTACGCGATCGCGTGGCCATGGGTGACCAACGGATCAGCGATGACAGTCGAAGAGTTCTTTTCATGCTATAAAGCATCCGGTCAGCAAGAGACTTGGGTGACTTTGCAGGCGGTGGCGGACAGAGGGTTAGTAGCTGGGCTATCATCCTCTGTAAGGAGTGGAGGCCGAGGTGGTTCTTCGTATCGGCGAATGGGGCAGAAGGGGTGCGGACGATATGGAAGGTCTCTACAAAGTCGGTGGAGCCGAAGTTAGGGATGGAGGCAGAAGAAAGGGTCAAGTAGGTGAAGGAGTGGAAGGAGAAGGAGGGTGTCAGATGGGACGACCTAGTCCGCCCTTCATCCTTATATGCCTTGGGGCTAGGACCGTAACCGACTGAAGGAGACCCTGCAGTGGAGGAGGTGGAGGCGAGGCGAAAGGCGGAGGAGACGGAAGAGCGGAAGACTTTCACCAGAGCCGAAAAGTATAAGGAGGCACAGTTGGGGCCTGCCCCTAAACTGGTGATAAGGGAGCGGGTCCGACCGCGTCCCAAACCATTAGGCGACAAAGACTTAGCTGGTTTCGCCCCACTGCCACCACCAGCAAACCCGTTGAAGGAGAGGGGCAAGCAGGAAGTGGAAGCAGTGCTGAAGAAGCCAAAGAAGAGGAGGGCGACTATCGAGGGGGGGAAAGAGCGCCCCTACCATGAAAAATATGAAGGTTGGGAGTGAGGAAGTCCCTATGGTGGAGAAAGTGAATTAGAGAAGGGTGAGGGCAGCTCCAGAAGTGGAGATCGGCCCCGCGGCGAAGAAGGATAAGGGTCCCAGTGCCCAAGTGTTGAAAGGAAACTTGGAGACCGCCCAGGTGGCGAAAGAAGACAAGGGGCCAAGTGCCCAAGTGTTGAAAGAACACGTGAGCCCAAGCGCCAAAATGGTGGTGGCAGTGCCTGTGCTAGAAGTAACCTCCAGCCCCATGGGAGGAAAAACCGGGGCCAGCCCGCCAAGGACAGTTGTCGCGCTGATGACCACGTTGTACCGCGCGCGCGCCTTGGCAAGACGCTCCGTGGAGGAAGGGAGGATAGCCAGGGCGGCGGTCGACCGCCTAGTTGAAGTGTTGGAGGACGCCACTGTGCGGTCGATGGTACAGTTGGAGGAGACCGACCTCCTGAGAGGGTTGTGCTCAGCGCAAATGGAGACAGCGACCTTGGTGGCTGCTTTGTTGAATAAATCGGCACATGGAAGATGGAGATAGAGTCGCTAAGGGTTCAGCTGGAAAGGGTGAAGGGGCAACTGCAAAAACTGATGGAGGAGACAACGGGCTGGAAGGAAAGCGCTCGGAAGGCATGTGTACAGGGTGTGGAGTATGCGTGGAGAGCGAAGGTCATGGAGGTATTAGCGGTGGTGCATAGGAACGCGGCGGAGTGATCTAGTGCTGAGCTCATCGCAATCAGGTGAAAGCTTGAAGCGGAGCACCACATTGTGATATCGCTGGAGTTCCAATTGGCTGGCGAGTAGAAGCGGCTGGAGGAGGTCCAGAAAGCCTGTACCACTGCCAACAAAAGGTGGGATGAGGCTATGATCGGTAATGAAGATCTGCGCGCCCAGTCGATCCAGGACAAGGAAGAAGCAAATCGACGGATCGCTGAGTTGGAGAAGGCCCTAGGGGAGGAAATGACCCAATTGGCGTCTGAGAGAGTGGCGTACCCCGACCTGTGTAAGGCAGCGGTAGAGAAATTCAAGGAGTCCGCCGATTTCCAGATTGCCATTGATGCCACGATCGCCAGGGACTTGGAGAGAAAGGGAGATGGGGGGGGCTGGGCCGTTAGGAGTGACCGCTGGAAGTAGGAGTGAAGAGGAAGTAATCCAGAGCTTCTAGCGGTCAAACTTCTACGAGCATGAGATGGCTGAGTTCTGGGACAGCGGTTGGAAGACCTTTAAACATAAAGCGGAAGAGCTGTTCCCAGACTTGGACTTCAGCAATGTGAAAATAGATGAAGACGACATTGCCCAGACCCCCCTGGATGAGGGGATTGAGGAGGAAGACCTGGCCTCTAGTGAGGAAGACTGATTCATGTAAAATTTTGTGTTTATTTTATTTGTGTTATTGTTTTTATTTATTTATTTATTTATTTTTTTTGGTTATGTATAATTTTGGTCAATGAGTTGTATGTAATTGTGAGTTTGTAAATGAAACAATGTGTTTTTCTTGGTCGTACCGTTGTTATTTCTTGTGAGTTGTAGATTGCAAAATAATGAAAATGACAAAGCAGGTTAGAAATGAGTATACATTAAAATGTGAAAAGTGTTAGCAAAAGGTTGGCTTTGATGACTATGGACCTGTGGATTTTAATTGAATTAAAAATGTGAAGGTAAAAATGTAAAGAATGTTAAGAGATGTAAAAGTATGGACCTGGATTTTAATTAAGTATGGCAAGTATGCTGTAATCATGAAATTACGAAAATGGTCCGACCGAACTCTCCGTTCGTGTTCAGTGCTGGGTCTATAAGTAGCTCAGTTTGGCTGAGCCCTTCATGCTCAATCTAGTTGATGCTTTAAATAACTCAGTCTGGCTGAGCCCTTCGTGCTCAGTCTAGCTGAGGCTTTAAGTAACTCGGTCTGGCTGAGCCCTTCGTGCTAGTCTAGCTGAGGCTTTAAGTAACTCAGTCTAGCTGAGCCCTTCGTGCTCAGTCTGGCTGAGACTTTAAGTAACTCAGTCTGGCTGAGCCCTTCGTGCTCAGTCTGGCTAAAGCTTTAAGTAGCTTAATTTAGCAAGGTGTTATTGAAATACCACGCAGATAACTAAGATATAAGATCGTTGTCGTTTAAGGCGTAGCCCATTGATCACAAATTTACACCATGTGTGAAAAGGACAAAAACAACCATGTGTGTAGATTGTCAAAAAGAACATACAGCAATTGATTAATACAGAAATGGGACATGGCACTTTACTGAAAATAATGCTTCAAGTGCTCGGCGTTCCACGGATACGGGAGGTCTCGACCTTCCATGTCCTGAAGTCGGTAAGTGACCGGTCGAGGCCTGGCCTTAACAACGTAAGGTCCTTCCCACTTGGCTGCAAGCTTGCCCTCGACCAGATTTTTGGTGGCAAGGGTGGCTTCGCGCAAAACTAGGTCCTCCATGGCGAACTCCCTAGGTCGGACTTTGTGGTTGTAGTGCATTCGCATTTTCTGTTGATATGAGGCTCGTCTAACAGTAGAGGACTCTCGGAGCTCTTCGATCAGGTCTAAGTCAGCCCAACGCAATTCTTTGGTTAGTTCTGGACTCGGGTGCAAAACCCTTGGGGTGGGCAGGCCGATTTCCACTAGGATGACCGCCTCAATGCTATATGTTAAGCGAAATGGGGTCTCCCTAATGGGGGTTCAGGCTGTAGTGCGGCAGGCCCAGAGTACGTTTGGTAATTCCTCAGCCCAGAGTCCCTTAGCGGCTTCCAACTTACTTTTGATGATCTTCAAAAGAGAATGTTTGGTAACCTCAACTTGGCCATTGGCATGGAGATGACCTGGAGAAGAGAAACATGGCTGGATTTGAAGTTCTGCACAGAATTTCTTGAACTTGGCATTGTCAAATTACTTGCCGTTGTCGGAGACGATGGCTTGAAGGATGCCAAATCAGCATACGATCAACTGCCAGATGAATCGGGTTGTGTTCCACTCAGTAATTGTGGCAAGGGGTTCTACCTCCACCCATTTAGTGAAGTAATCAATGGCGACGATTGCAAACTTGGTTTGGCCTCGGCCGGTGGGCAATAGGCCAACTAAGTCGATCCCCCATTTAGCAAATGGGTAGGGACTGCAAAGTGTGATCAGTTCTGTAAGAGGAGCATGAGGGATGTTGGCAAAGCGTTGACACTTATCACACTTACACACGAATTCAATGGCATCTTGGTTGAGAGTAGGCCAGAAGTAACCGGTGCGAAGTATTTTATGGGCTAGTGACCTGGCACTCGAATGATTACCATATACACCCTCGTGGACTTCCCTCATTACGTAGGTCGCTTGGGTAGGATTGAGGCATCTCATGTATGGGCGCGAAAAGCCACGTTTGTACAAGAGGCCACTGATAAGAATGTAGTTGGATGACCGGGCCTTGACTTTGGCGGCCTGCTATTTGTTGTCTGGCAATTCCTTATTTGTCAAAAATATGAGGATGTCAGCCACCCATGGAATAGGTTCATTTTGGAGGAAGTGGACTTGCTACTGGTTTGGGGAAATGGCAGGGTGGGCTAAGTATTCAAGGCAGATGCCATGGCTAAGGTCTGACTGGTCAGCAGAAGCTAATTGAGCCATTTCATCTGCCTTGGAGTTCTCCGTCCGAGGGATGTGCTTGATGTGGAAAGTGTTGAAGAGGCGAACAAAGGGGAGTGCAATATCTCGATAGGCCCATATTGTGTCGTCCTTGGCGTCGAATTCCCCCGTGATTTGTCCGACAATCAATTGGGAATCACTGAAGACTCGGATATTGGTCACACCAATGTCTCTGGCTAAGCGAAGACCTGCTATCAAGGCCTTATACTTAGCCTCATTGTTGCTTGCATCAAACAAGAAGCGGAGAGTGCACTTGAAATAGCCACCCTTGGGGGCGGTGAGGATAAGACCAGCCCCACTGCCTTCTTTGCGGGATAATCCATCAACATTGAGGGTCTAAGAGTACGGATCTTCTGCTTCATTGTTGAACTGCTTGAGCGGCCGGGGGGGCCCGTGGCTGGAGTGGGATTAGTGAAGTCCAAGATAAAATCGGCGACAACCTGCCCTTTGATCGCTGTTCGAGGTCGGTAGGAGATATCAAATGGGCTGAGCTCGACCGACCATTGCATAAGTCTGCCAAACAACTCTGGTTGTTGCATTATCTTCTTCAAAGGTTGGTCAGTGAGGACCATTATGGAGTGCGCTTGGAAGTAAGGTCGGAGTCGTCTTTAGGCGGTGACCAAGGCCAAGGCCAAGGCCATTTTTTCTAGCAATGGGTAGTTTTATTTTGCTCCCCTCAGAGCTCGGGTAATGTAATAAACCGGTCGTTGTACTGAGCCATCCTCCCTGATGAGGGCCGCACTGACTACGGTGCTCGACACAGCTAGGTAGAGAAAATGGGGCTCACCCGTGAGTGCCTGAGAGAGTAGGGGGGTTGGCCATGCACTACTTTAATTATTGTAAAGCCTCTTTGGATTCGGTCGTCCACTCGAAAGCCTGCCGAAGAACTTTAAAAAAGGGAAGGCACTTGTCCGTTGCGCGGAAAATGAAGCGGTTGAGGGCGGCGACTCTGCCAGTAAGCCTTTGAACCTCCTTAAACGTTCTGGGTGACTGCATTTCTATCAGGGCCTTGATCTTTTCGGGGTTGGCCTCGATACCCCGTTGACTGACAATGAAACCCAAGAACTTCCCAAATCCTACGCCGAAGGCATATTTCTCCGGATTGAGCTTTATTTGATACTTTCGTAGGGTGCCGAAGGTCTCCCGCAGGTCGGCCAGATGATCAGAGGAGAGTTTTCTCTTGACTAACATGTCGTCGACATATACTTCCATGTTCCGACCTATTTGGTGATGAAAGATAGTATTGACTAACCGTTGGTAAGTTGCTCCTGCATTTTTTAGCCCAAATGGCATGACTCAATAGTGGTAGGTTCCTCGGTCAATGATGAAGGAGGTATACTCCTGGTCAGACGGGTGCATCAGAATTTGATTGTAGCCAGAGAAGGCAAGCTCGATTGAGGTCGGAATAATTGATACAGAGTCGTCATTTACCGTTGTTTTTTCGGACCAAAACCACATTTGAGAGCCATCTGGGGTAGTCCATGTTCTTGACAAATTGCGCCTCCAGTAGTTTATCTACCTCAGAAGCAATAAGAGCGTTGCATTCCGAGTGAAAGATGCGTTGTTTCTGGCGGAAGGGTCGGAAATGGGGCTCGATGCTCAAACGATAAGTGATAAAAGAGGGATCGATACCCGGCATGTCGGAATGGATCCAGGCAAACACATCATTGTGCTCGGTCAAGAGGGTTGTAAGGTCGGCCTTGGCTTGGGGGGATAGTTGGCTGCCGATATTGGCTGTTTTTGTTGGGTTGGTGGGGTCGATAGGGACCTCAACAAGTTCTTCCACTGGTTCTACCCTGACTAACTCATCTTCGTCTCTGACGTCAAGTCCTTCGATGATCATAGTCTCCTTCAGCTTAACCTCTTTGAGTGAAGCAACGTAGCATTCTCTGGTTACAGTCTGCTCCCCCCTCACGGTACCGACTCCGAGGTCGGTAGGGAATTTCATGGCTAGATGGTACGTGGAGGTGACAGCTTAAAAAGCGTTGAGGGCAGTGCAGCCAAGGATGATGTTATAAGCAAAGGGACAGTCGACGACAAGAAAAGCGAGCAACTTAGTGGTCTATTCTGGGTATTCTCCAATGGCGATGGGAAGATTGATGGAGCCTATGGAAGTCACCCGGTCTCCAGTGAAGCCAACCAGTGGGGTTTGGAGAGGGGACAAACTTTCTTCCACGACCATGAGCTGGTGATAAGCGTTTAGGAAGATGATGTCTGAAGAACTACCGTTGTCGACGAACACCCGTCTGACTTTGTAATTAGAGAGGAGGGTAGAGATGACGAGGGGGTCGTCATAGGGGTAACGAATGCCTGTGCAGTCAGCCTCCGTAAAGGTGATGAGCTCCATCCACTACTTGGGGTGTTTGAAAGGGCGGTCCAATGTTGCAACTTCTTTATCTGAGCCCTGACTTATTTTTCTGAGTTCTGCTCGTTGGGTTGAACAGGATGGCTCTCTGTATGCAAGTCCGCCGGCAATGACTCTAATTTCTCTGACCAGGGGGGCAAGGTTGCCTTGTGCCCAGGGTTATTGTGGTGGTCGATCACAACCTTGGTTAGGTTGTACAGGTTGTTGATGAGGGGTGCACTGATGATCGTTTCTGGTAGGTTTGGTCCTTGGTCGTTGCTGAGGGCGGGCTATCATGAACCGACTGAGGCATCCCTGGCGTATCAAGCCCTCGACTTGGTCTTTGAGGTTAACGCACTCCTCGGTATTATGGCCGTGGTCCTGATGGAAGCGGTAGTATTTGGACTGATCTTGCCGGTTGGAAGGAGACTGCGACGGTTAGGGCCATTTCAAGGGATAATCTCGTTGGATCTCGTTCAAAACTTGCTCCATAGGGGAATTAAGGGGTGTGTATCATTCGAACCGGCCGGGCGGTCTGGTAGGTGTCGATCGGTTGGCTCGAGCAAGTCGGTCGGTATATTGAGGCGTTTACTATGTGTACTAGGTGTTTCTGGTTTTAGAGTCATTTATCGTCGCTTTGGGGTCAAGTTTTTGGTTGTGGAGTCCTGTCAGGTGGCTACGAAATCTTTGGCACTCATGTATTTTTGGGCTTTAGAGAGGAGGGTTGCCATGGAGGTCGGAGGATTTTTGGAGAGGGAAAAAAGGAAATCGAATGATCGTAGACCATCCATGAAAGCTGTGAGAATGACCTTGTCATCATTTTCTGCCACCTGTAAGGCCTCAGTGTTGAAGTGGGTGACGAAGCCGCGCAGCGACTCTCCCTCCGTCTGATGGATGTTGAGGAGTTGAGTTACTGGACGCTGCTGGCGCTGGGCACCAATGAAGTGGCTGAGGAATGAGTCATTTAGGTGCTGAAAAGTAGAAACCGAGTCCGTCGGCAGCTGGCTAGACCACAGTCGGGCCGACCCTTTAAGCGTTACGGGGAAAGCCCGACACATGATCTCATCAGGGAAGGCATGGAGGACCATGAGGGTCCTGTAAGTCTCCAAGTGGTTGACTGGGTTCGTTGTACCGTCGAATGAGTCAATCGAGAGCATTTTGAACTTAGGAGGTAAAGGTTTGTCCCTAATGGAGGCAACGAATGGTGAGTTGACTATATTAGAGGGTTTATTCTGTATGTTCTGCATGACTTCCTGAAGCTAGAGTTTCATGGCTCAGAGTTCTGAATCCCAAAGGGGAGCGTTGTCACCACCAGAAGGTAGTGGAGGCTGGACACTACTGGCCTCCTCCTCAGGGGCTATTGCTTGGATTGGTGGATGTGGGGCTCGAGGTGGCGGGTTCATATCTTGGGGAGGGGGTCACAAGCCCTCCAAGCTGGAGGGGTGGGATTGTTGGAGGGAATGACTCGGGGCTCGTTCTCGGTTGGGTGGTAAGTCTTGAGGTGGTGGCGGGGGCATAAGAAGGTTTCTCTGAAGTAAAGCATTGATCAGGGCTTGGTTTTGTTCGGCTAAGCGGTTAATGTTGTTGTAGACACCCCATTTTTGACCATCCTCAAGACTTGGACGTCACCGCTTGAACACTCGATGATTATCCATGTTTGTGTTTGTTTGGAGTTCTCGGAGTTCTCGGCTACGCGCCTTGCCTCAGGATCTCCGAACTCGACTGTTTTGTGTTTGGTTTTGCACCAAACACTTGTGCTTTGCCTTGGAGGGACAGGGAATGCTTTGTGAGGTATCCCCACACACCACCGGCAGTGGCTAGAGGCCACCGGCTGGTTGGTGTTGCCACCGGCACTATATTGTGCCAGTCGGCACTATTTTGTGCCGGTCGGCACTCTTTTTGGCAAAATGACCATTTTGCCCTGCCGATCACTTTATAGCTGTTTTTGGAGATATTTTCAGACAGCTTTCTTGCACTTGTTTCCCCTCCATACACGTGTATGGAGGGATGAGCCCTTTGATGCCTTAACTTGTAAGTTTTGGTTGCCTATAAGGAGAGGCTTCTTCTCTTGGCTCAAGGGTTAGAAGATTGGAGAGTTAGACATTTTAGGAGAGGGAGAAGCTCTGGTTTTAGGTTAGGTTTTGTGTATCTATCCTATCTCTCTCTTTTTCTCTTGTTTTGTACACTAGGTGTTTGTGACTTACTATTGCTCACCAACACCTAGTGTTTCACCTTCCTCTTGGAACTGAGGTGCTAAGGGCTTGTTCTTGGTGTTCTTGGCTGGTTTGAAGCTTAAAGAGGCATCAAGGTCACCATTGTTGGAGTTGATCATCAAGGGTAAGAAACTACCCCTTTTTACCCCATTTTTGCACTCCATTTTTGCCTAGTTTAAAACCGTTTTTGTGCTTAGTCTATAACACATAAAAGTTATGTTTTTTAACCCTCTTTATTGTTTATTAAGAGTGCTTGGTGGTTTGGGTAGGTTTGACCATCCTTAGGCCTTGAAAAGGCCACTTTTGGTGCTATTTTGTGAGGGATCCGAGACCTTGGTGCTTGGGCCTCTTCACCACTGAAATCTTGAGGGATTTCAGTGGTGAAGATGGTGCCTTGAGGTCCCAAGAAGGAGAGGGTCACCCCCTCTCCTTGATGTCCTTGAAAAGGGCAAGATTTGGCCTCTTAAGGGAGCATAGTTTTGATTGTTTGTTGAGCATGTCTTGGCTGCATTTTATGTTTATTATGCCCTAATATGACATTGCTAAGTGTTGGTTTTAGCACTCCTTGCATGCTTTGCATAGTTGCTTTGTAATGCCTTAATAGTCCCTTAACATGCCTAGGTTGTATGCCTTTGTTTTCAACATGTTTTAGGCTTAGATCCATGAAGCATGTATGCTTATTTTGCCATGCTGTAGGTCTTTCCTAAGTTGTTTTGGTCAATCTTGGCTTATATCTTGAGTCCTCTTTGTATTTGGCTTATTGGCCTTAAGAGCACAAGTGTGTAGCATGTCTTGCTTGCTTTATTTTCAATGGTTTGGAACCATTTAGCATGTCATTTCAGACCCTTTGGTGTGCTTGTATGCTTACCTTAGTTGCCTCTTTAATGCTTTGAAAGCATGTGCTGCATGCTCCATGTTTTGGCCTTAATGCATGCCTTTGATTTCAAGCCTCTTAGATGCCATCTAAGTAGCCATTTGGCTTTGTTTTAACATGCTAAAAACCTATTTTTAGTTGTTTAATGCATGCCATATTTGTTTTGTATAAGTATAGTTCAATGCCCCCATTGACTTGCTTTGAGTGTTGGACCTATGTGTGCATGCTTTGTGTACTTTGTTGCATGGTTTGGCACCATGTTTAGCATGATTTTCAGAGCTTTATATGCATGCTAATAGTCCATTGTTGTACCCCTTTAAGTGTGCTTAAGGGTTGTTTGTTATGCTCAAGTGTTGGTGCCTTAACTCGTGCATGTGTGCATGTGTGTTTGGCCCTCGTGATTTAGCATTTTGGCCAATGGTTTTAGGCCTATTTGGAGCTGCCTAATCCATGTTTAAGTCCACCCCATTGACTAGTTTGCATGCTTGTTTTGTATGTGTGTTTTCATGCTAGCATCCTTGCATTGCATTGTCCATTTTGCATGCCTAGGTAACATGCTTAGGGCTTCATTGCATTGACATGCATGCTAAGCCTCTTGAAGTGAGTGTGATAGAGGTTTAGCACCCTTGTTTGTTTGCTTACATTACATGCATTTGAAATAGAAGTTGCACTCTCGGTTCTTTGGGCCATCATGCATGGAAATGCGTGATTGGTGGTCCGAGAACCGAGGCACATCTTCCTTTGAGTCAAAAACATGATAAGGAGTGTGTTTGGTGTATACATGCTTTGAATTACATTGCCATGCAAGTTGTGTCCTCTGCTGCTGTGAGTTGCAAGTTCTGCAGACATTTTGTGCCGGCCAGCAGTGTTTAGTGCCGACCGGCAGTCAATTGGCAGCCGATGGATCAATTCAGTGCCGATGACCACATATGGCAGCCGGTGGAAGTTCTGTGCAGCCGGTGATGATCTCCAGTGCCCAAGGAAGTATTCCTGAGACTTTGGCAGTCTTCAGAGGAGGGTAGCAGGGAAAACAGAGGCAAATCATGCATGGCAGTGCGATTCCGAGCGAGTCCCGGGCACGCGATGTATCCGGCCCTCTTCCCGAGGCATTTACTGCTTTAATTAACTTAGTTAATTTGTTAATTAACCTAATCAATTTGTAATATTTAATTAGCTTGCGTAGTTAATTATCTGTAATATTTATTCGGTCCCTCCGAGTGAGGGCGTAATTGTAATAAGTGTGGGTGAGTGGGTGTATGTCTTCCAACCCCCCATTTCTTTCTCCCTTTTATTTATCTGCTTATGATGGTAGATTAAGGTACGTTTAAAATTAGCATACCTTATGCAATGCACGCGTGCATCCATACATTTGTTGACATACATCAGGCTTGGCACATCACGCTAACTGCATTGTATTTTCAATTCCAAATTGAATACGTGCATTGAATAAAGCGCATTCCACATGCCATGCCTAGGATAGCCGAGCCTGCCTAGATTACATCTTTGTATGCGATGCATTAGTCACTCTAACATGAACTAGGGCATGCATGTTTGCTAACTAGTTTATTGTTTTGGCACGGAGTACAATGTAAGTATTTATGCTTTAGCATATCGCATGCGTGTGAATGTTAACATGACAGCAGGCTTACCATGTGGCTAAATGCTTATATGAGATAAACTGCTTGAATGCCTGTGGGTGGAGGTTGGATTGCTTGAGTTGGAATGACTCGTTGAAATCCGTATTTTAGCCTACTTGCAAGTAGCAATTTCAAATTGTTTTCAAAACAAACGGATATGCAATGTTTGTTTCCAAATTAGGCGATCTAGTCTATACTTGTTTGCTGTGCGCATAACATAGTAATTCTAGGCTAATAATTGGAATAAGAGCATGTAATGTTTTCAAAACGAGATATCACGGTTAGTAGAGGCCGGTCTTCGGACCGGGCGAAAGGGGGTGCTCATAGCTGACCTTCCCCGATCGTACCCAAGCTCCCGAGCCAAGACCACTTTGGTTATGACAGACACGTGGCCTTCGGCACCGAGTCAGGGTTTCCTAAATTTCCCATTATAAAATATTTAGGTGGCGACTCTGTAATCTGGCAAAGCAGTCCATGTTTGGCACTACTTTTCAAAAAATCTATTTTTCTTCAAAAACGATTTGCCGGATTTGGACTCTTTGGTTCAGATTTAGAACCGACACAAATCGAGTCCAAACTGTAGAGTGAAGCCCCACGGGCGCGTCTACAGTTTCTGGCGACTCCGCTGGGGAGTTTTAGAGAGCTTGACTCGAACTCGTGATATCCTGTTTTGACTACACATATGTGTTTCTTTGCATTGCATGTGCATTGGTGTGCCTAGGACACCGTGTTGGCCATCTGCTATTCCTGAGCGATTTGCTGGAGGCTTGTCTTGTCAAGGCATGACCATAAGGCTGACCGGTTGCGGGCTCTGGCAGTATGGGAACACAAACCCCGGTTTTACTGGGGCACCCTTTTCAACCATTCGACCTAGTGCATATTCGGATCCATAGTGACCATTCCAAACTAGGACAGGTTGCTCACCCGATATAGGTTGTTTGAAACCGCTGTGTGCATAGTGAAACCCTAGCTCCTGACAAAATAGGACAGGGAAACCCTACCCCAACATAGGGGTGTATTGGCTCTCATTTATCTGCTATGTGCTTTTAGAGTGTATCTCTACAGGAACACACATGTCAGTTTGCAAGATTGGGTATCAGGCCTGAGGGCGCCAGTATCAGTGATTGTTGAGAGTCAGTTGTGTCTGCGGGTATCAGTTCAGTTTTGAACAGTGGTTCTGGGGAACAGTGATCAGTGGTAGAGTGCAGTTGATTGACTACACCCGTGTTTGATCTATTTGGGGCTGAAATGCTGCTTGTTTTTCGTTTCAGTTCAGAGATTCAGAGAGTTGATCCAGAACAGCTAGTGTCTTCTCCTTGCTGAGGCAGGACTGACCATGACGCAAAACTCATAAGAGATTGTGGTCATGACGGCCACGTTGAGTCAGGGAACCACCCTACAGGATGAGACTACTGTTGATATGCCGCATCCGCCCAGGTCGCCTGCCGCACATCCAATTTGGACTCCTCAACTATATCAGGCTCGCGAGCCCACCACATTTGAATTAATGGGAGTGATAGGTGATCTTCAAAGATCCGTGGCGGATCTCGCCTATGGGATATCTGTTTCGCCGCCAGCTGCACCATATGTCGGAGGCTTTATGCCCCAAGAGCCCCCGCTACTGGGACGAATTGTAATTGAACTCAGCCAACCGGAGATGGTCTCCAGCTATGGCAACGACGCATCAAACCAAGTTCTAGACCAGGCTGAGGCCGGAGACAAAGGTAAAATGAAGGCAGATGCCGACCCTATCGACCAACTGCTGTGGGCAGTAGAGGCTTTGAAAGCCGGGGGAATGAACAAGCAACAGATATCCGCGATTATGTCAAAAGCTGTGGAGGATGCTTTCCCCACTCCGCCTGAGGGCAGTTCCAGTCAATCAGAGAATCGGGATAGGCCCCGTCATGCCAAAGCAGTTCTTCTCTCTCCCAGCCTTGCATCCGGAAAGGATCAGAAACCCAAGGCCGCACCCGCCGATCCGTTCACTAGTCCATCTAGCAAGAGTGCTCAGGCCCCAAAATACCTGCCCCGGGGACGCAGGGTCTTCCATGCTCTCTACATGCCATTGTCCAAGGCACTTCAGATCCTTGCCGAGAAGGGACACCTTAAACCTCTAGAGCCTCGGCCCCTCCCGAAGAATCTCCCCGCCACGCATGATGCTTCCCTGTACTGTGCGTACCATCAGCAAACTGGCCATGCCACTGATAATTGCTTCCGCCTCCGTCATGAGGTACAAGACTTGATTGAAAACGAGGTTATCCTTCCGCCCACCTCAGCGAAGTCCGTCACCACTCAGTTGTTGGATTTCGAGGACACAGATACTGCAAGTATGTAATCAAAAGGTGGACCGCCTGCGGGCAGTGTCTGGTACATTTTTGGATATGGCGTTTGGCACGCATTTTTGAGCACTTGCCAATGCTAATTTTGTAAATCCTGACTTGGGTGTCGAGTCAGTCTTTTGTTTTGTTTTTGAGTCTGTCTCTCTGTATTGAGTCAGTCTTTTGCTTACAGAGTCTGTCTTGCTGTAACAAGTCAGTCCCTTTTTGTATAGTATACCAGGTGATTTCGGGGTTGTTGCCTCAAACACCGTTGTCTTTCAAATAGTTGCTTTTGCTGCTTGAGTTTGTTTCTACTGAGGAGTCAGTTATGCCAACAAATCTGAATGAAACAGCTGTGGCTATCACGTTTCGTATTTGTTACTGTTCGAACCAATCGTGCCAGAGGATGTGAATGGAACGACAGTGCATTTCACCTGCTCTCTTGTGCCTTAAACATCATCATAATGACCTAAGCTTTTCAGAAAAACCTTTTTCAAACACTGCGGTGATAAAAACGAAGAGGAAGGAATTCCTCGGGTTTTTGCAAAATTTTGATCATTTTGAGAGAAAGACAGGCCTGCTAAGCTTTTAATGAATGAAATCATGCTTGTCGGCATGAGTATTGAGAAGGACCCTGGCCGGATCCAGACTGGTTCCACACTATCTTCAACACGAGCGATTTGTCGCTTTCTTAAAAACTTTCAAAAACAAAATACTTTGCGTAGTCTCGCGAAGACCTGTGTGGAACCGCTCTTGAGATGGTGCAGCCCAGGATCGCTCCCAGTCTCGAGATTTGATTCATCTGTTGCAAACCGGAATCCGTTCGAAACGATCAGTGTCATGAAACGCCTGTGTGGCCCATTTCGAGGCAGCCCTCGAGCAAGAGGCGTCAAAGTTAGATCAGGAAGATCAGATCCCACTAAGCAAAGCTCGAGAAGCAACCGTGATGAATTCTTCTGCAAACCAACACAACAGTCGCCCTCCTGGATACGGAGAGGCTTCAATCTCAGAACCATTTGGCATGGGCTTGCTACACTTTTACCCTTTGAGAGGCTCGCTGGGCCGAAAACCCGGAAGGGCGGCCCAGGCAAAAGTTAGAGCAAAGAAAAAGAAAAGAAAAAAAGAAAAATACAAAACAAGCAAAAAGAGAAAAGAAAAATACAAAAGAGAAAAGAAAATGCAAAAAAATAATAAAAGATGAAAATGCAAAAGAAAAGAAAAAGAATGAAAAAAAGAAAAACATAGCTCGCAAGGTCGAAAACCCGCATTGGGCACCTTGGCAAAAGTTAGAGCCTAAACAGTGAAGGTTAAAATACCCGAGTGTACCTTAACCGGAACTACGTAAGGCTTGATTCCCATGATTGGGATATGTAGGCAACTTCATCTTGAAGTCCAGCCCCCAACGCTTCCATAGCGTCTCAGTCCATGTCATGGTTTTGATCACTTTTGCCTCCTCCGAATCCAATATCTTGATTGCAGCAACCTGGCATTACGTGACCAACTTCATCTTGAAGTCCAAACCACCAACACCTTCCAGGTTACTGTGTCCATATATTGATTCAAGCCATCTTCACCTCCTCCGCGTCTGAGGGTTCGATCGTCATCAACGAGGACTGGCTCACAAAAATGTCGTGGCATCACCCAAACAAGGGGCAACTTTCCGTTGCCATCCATTGCCATAAGTTGCCCCGAGTTACCGTCCAAACCAGGGGCAACTTTCTGTTGCCTTATCCCCCTTTTAAGCCAGGGGCAATTTTCCATCGTCCCCGATCCGAGGTTGCGCATCTCGAAGGTAAGTTTCACGCTCGTTGAGCGTTGATTGTTTGCAAAAATAGTTTTTGAAAATTTTCACTGAGGTTGACTTATTTTCTCGAAAACTGTTTCATTTTCAAGATTGGACCATGTTTGGACCCAAAAAGGAGAATTTTCAGTGCTCACAGCCTGATTCGTATGATTTTCAAATCAAAAAATTGAATAAGTGTGCTCATCCAACTCTCATTTTTGATCAAAACTGTTTTAGAAAACAAAAAATAGTCAAAATGACGAACTAGGGGCACAGTTGAGTCGGGTGTTCTGTCTTCCCCCTCGTTGCCAACACACCTACCCGAAAGGCACTTTATCTACCAGAAGAAATAGCCGCGAGCTAACAGTGTTGGGCGTGAATCTGCGATTTCCTATTCATCCATTAATCACCCTGGGGAGGGATTGAAAAATGAGAGATTAAAGAATAGAGAGGAGCAAGTTGAGAGAAAAGTGAAGAAAAGAGTTTTGAGAGAAAAACCGAGCCTGAGGGCCGAGCGATGTGAGTATCACAAATTAGAAAGGGTGGGAATAATACCCGGAGGATTTGGCTCCTCGAGATTTGAGGTCTTTTTTGTAAACGTGTCCGTGTGTCGTGTCTTTTGATTTGTCGGTCTCAATTTTGGCTTTGAGTCTTTTCCAAGTGTGTCTCGTTGTGTTAGGTCGTGTGCCTTTTGTTTCTTTGTTTGAGTCTGTCTTGCCGTGTTCTGTGTTAGGCTCGATACCCCGGTTGAAAACCCATCCTCTCCCAAAAGGTAATTGCTTGTGCTCAGAATGCTGTGCCATTCTCTACATCCGTGCAAAGCAAGAGAAGGAAAGGGGAAATTTGGGACATCCGGGTGTGTTTCAACTGCAACCGTGTCAGTTTTGTGATCCGTCTTATCAGATTGGGGCTATTTGTTCAGGGTTTGCTGTGTGCAGAATGAACCAAATGCTGTGTTATGGGCTATATGCAGATCAATCCCCAGCAGATTAGTCCCCAGCAGAGTATGGGCTGTGTGTTCGGAGCAGGGATTTGTATGAGCTGTTTTGCTGTTTAGTCGGTTGGTTATCTGATTAGTACAGTGCGAGTGCTCAGTTTTCAAACAACAGATCAATATCATTTACATTTGAGGTGTAATATGACGCCATGCGGTGCAAAGTATGAAATGTGCAGATATAACATTCTTTTTCAGATAAAAAGTTTGTTCCATTTCATGATCTTTTCAAGTACAAAGTTTTAAGGAAAGCAAAATCTGCCTGCGGCAGTACATAGTACCCTATCTACCAAAAAAGAGAAAAGTACAAGAAAGGAAAATGAAAGAAAAACAGCAGAACTCTGTAATCGTCATCAATGGCCTCGCGCCGGGGGATCCGTCCTCGCCTTCTTCCTGGGCAAAAGCACAGGAGCATCGTCAGAAGTGTCGCTGTCGGAGCCCGAGCCCGAGCTACCCCCGGCCTCCTCCTCAGAGTCCTCCGCCTCCGACTCGCCATCCCCTGCAACTGGAGCCTGCGAGCTGCTCCCCACATGGCCACGCCCCCCTCTGGTGCGGGGGAATATCCTGCCATCCCGAGTAGAAATGGGAGGTCCAGATGGAGCGCCGCCACCCACGGGAGGAATCGGGAAGGGAGGCTGAAAAGTACAAAAGGCAAATGCATCAGTATACATGAAACAGTGCAGAATGCAGTGGGCGAGTACAGTGTGTGCATACCGTGAACAGTTTATCAGTGCAGAATGCAGTGGGCGAGTACAGTGTGTGCATACCGTCAGTAGTTTATCAATGCAGAATGCAGTGTATGAGTACAGTGTGTGCAAGTCATGAGCAGTTGAAACAGTGCAGAATGCAGTGTATGAGTACAGTGTGTGAATGCCATGAGCAGTTTATCAGTGCAGAATGCAGTGTATGAATACAGTGTGCCAAGTGTCGTGAACAGTTTATCAGATGTTGTGTCGTGCATCAGATTATGCGGAGCAGTTTGTATATAGTTTGGAACTATGTCAGAGAAAACATACCGGAAGGCCGTAGAAGGCTAGGAACTCGAAGGTCCGCTGCAACATCCCTGCCATGGAGGCATTCAGCTCCAATGACTGCCGGGTGTACTCAGAGGAAGCCTGCAAAAATATTAGATGCATCAATATTCTGTGGAATATCGAATGAACTGAATTGAAATGACAATGCAAGATGCTGAAATAAAGTGGTACATACCGGAGGCAAGTCAGGAATGCCAGCTAACTCATGACTAGCCGGGGGAGGAGCAAAAGGGATCTGGTAGGTCTCCCCACTCTGCCCCCTGTATGTCAGCATGGTAGGCAGAGCGGGCCAGCCCGTCCCTCGTCCCCTCTGCACTCCCCTCCTGCCATGAGCTCGAGCTCTCTGTGACGATCCCGCTCCTGCTTCCACCTCTGCCCTAGCCGCTGGCGCCGCAGGTCTCTCTGGCTCAGCTCGGGCAGAATGCAGTGGGCGAGTACAGTGTGTGCATACCGTGAACAGTTTATCAGTGCAGAATGCAGTGGGCGAGTACAGTGTGTGCATACCGTGAACAGTTTATCAATGCAGAATGTAGTGTATGAGTACAGTGTGTGCAAGTCATGAGCAGTTGAAACAGTGCAGAATGCAGTGTATGAGTATAGTGTGTGAATGCCGTGAGCAGTTTATCAGTGCAGAATGCAGTGTATGAATACAGTGTGCCAAGTGTCGTGAACAGTTTATCAGATGTTGTGTCGTGCATTAGATTATGCGGAGCAGTTTGTATATAGTTTGGAACTATGTCAGAGAAAACATACCAGAAGGCCGTAGAAGGCTAGGAACTCGAAGGTCCGCTGCAATATCCCTGCCATGGAGGCATTCAACTCCAATGACTGCCGGGTGTACTCAGAGGAAGCCTGCAAAAATATTAGATGCATCAATATTCTGTGGAATATCGAATGAACTGAATTGAAATGACAATGCAAGATGCAGAAATAAAGTGGTACATACCGGAGGCAAGTCAGGAATGCCAGCCAACTCATGACCAGCCGGGGGAGGAGCAAAAGGGATCTGGTAGGTCTCCCCACTCTGCCCCCTGTATGTCAACATGGTAGGCAGAGCGGGCCAGCCCGTCCCTCGTCCCCTCTGCACTCCCCTCCTGCCACGAGCTCGAGCTCTCTGTGATGATCCTACTCCTGCTCCCACCTCTGCCCTAGCCGCTGGCGCCGCAGGTCTATCTGGCTCAGCTCGGCGACCACCACTCAGCGGCCGCATGATGAAGGTCCAGACGTACTCTGAGTAATCGGCCTCGCCTCTAAAGCCGTCTGCCTCCCAGCCGATGGTGTAGTCCGCCATCTGCTCAACGGTGAAACGCTCGGTGTCCCTCATATGCTCAGGAGGATGCACCGGGACTATCTGCTCAGGCAACCCTAGGGTCTAGCGTAGGAAACGCTCACCCAGGTACCAAGCCCGACAGACCGGGCCCTCTAGCAAAATTCGGTAACGCGAGGTCTCGATCGCGCCGGCAAACCGATCCCGCACCATCGCTGGTAGAGGAGCCCATGGCTGCCAGGTGATCTGAAATTGAAATACGGTTTATTGCCTATTGGTATTGCAAATATACAGTGGAAAAGTGAAGTTTAAATGAACTGCAAGTAAAACATACCTCGGCGGGGGTGATGGTGTCGAAATAGCGGCGGAAAAAGCTAAAAGTCTCTCGTGGCCGCCGTGCGCACCTTCCATCATAGCGGCGCGAGAAGGGGATGACCAGCGGAGTCTCTGTCTCCGGCACTGGCTCCAGCCTGGGAAAGTAGGCGTAAACCCACAACTGCAAGACAGATGTCAGAACATTTATCAGAAAAAGCAGGATACAGAGTAAAGCAGAAATAGCAGAGCCGTGTGTTGTGCAGTGTATTGAGCAGAGTGTACAGTGTGAACAGTGTACAGCCAGAGTAAAAGAAGGAGTATGTGTGTGCCGTGTGTACAGTATACAGTAAGTGTAAAACAGACTACAGTGTGTGCAATGTGCAGAGTACAGAAAGTACAGAACAAAAATATAAAAGTAGAGGAGAAGACATACCTCCCAAGCTCGCCAGTAGCCTCCGAGTAACTGCCCGCTGCCACGGGAGACCGAGCTCATGTACCCGTAAAGAGTGGCCAGAGCCGCGCCACCCCAGTCATAACGCAAGATGTCTCGAACGTCCACCAGTGCGCTGAGTAGGCAGAGAGGCACGGTGTTCGCTCGGTTGGCGAAGAGGGTCGTCCCTAGCAAGAACATCAGAAAGCCGCGCGCATACTGCTCTACGGCCGCCTCGGTCATCGGAGCTGCGTCAACAAGAAGAGGCTGCACCCGGAACTGCACCTCGAACCAAGAGTAGCGGACGAAACCTGGACGTGCAAGAGGCGGAGCCGCACCAAGTAAATGGATCTGAGCGGCGGTCCACTCATCCATGTCGGTGTCGAAGGGGATCGGATCACCCCCTACCCCGATGCCGGTGAGCATCGAGAAATCGTAAGGGGTCATCGTCATGTCCCCCGCCGCGGATAGGTGAAATGAATCGGTGGTGTCCCACCAACTCTCTGCTAGGGCAGCTAAAAGAGGCCTGCAGGCAGTAAGTCGGGTCAGACCCCTGCAAAAGGAACCGAAGCCCGCCTCATCCACGATGCGTCGAACCGCCTCGGGAAGCTCCAAGTACCAATCTCGAGCCGCAACATTCCCATACCCGCGGATGGTATAGGAATCTCCCTGTTTACAAACAAATGGTTGCAAAGCAATATGAAATGTACAGTTCTGAGGAAACGTGTTAAAGTAGATGCAAATCTAGGATGCGTGCAAGTTTTTCAAATCCGAACAGATACCAGGTTTCAGTGTACTGCAGTGGACTACGGCCTGTGATGTGTCAGTGTGTTTGTGAGGGTCAGCATACAGATATGGTACATGTGTGCACATTTTTCAGATTCAAGCAGATATCGGGTCATAGTGTACCAGTAAGTGAACTACAACGTATGATGCGTCAGCGTGCTTTGTATGGTTCAGTTTAAATACGGCATACAATATGTTTTCAGATTCAAATAAGTGCCGGGTGTCGGTAGGTTTGCAGTGAAGAACGGCGTGTGCCGTGTGTTTGGGTGATTGAGGCCAGTGCAGTGTGTGTACATGTGTTCATCTTAAACAGATATCACTTGTAAACATGATTGCGATCAACTACAGTCTACAGCATATCAGAGCTAAGCAGTTAAAGAACAGATTTAGCTATGGCAGTTGACAGTTTACAGTTCTACATTGCAGAAAGTAAAACAGAGAAAAGGGTTACCTCGGAAGCGCCGAATGAGAGGTGAGAGGCAGGCTCACGCAGCAGAAGCTCCGAGTCCAGTGCCCTGTCGAAACTCCTGAACTGGCGAAGTCCATCGGGTGGTAGCACGTGAATCGCCGGGCGGTAGGTCGCCGGGTCGAAAGGACGCTCACTCAGAGGGAGGAGCTCGACCCCGGGGTCCATCTCGTGGTCCGGAGGAGTCCCGACATGTGGAATGTCGTCAACCATGGCAATGGTGGTGAGAAAATGGCCAGAAAAGCCGGAATATGAAAAGTCAACCGAGAAGGTCAACCCCGAGAGGGCCGGAAATGGCCGGAAAAGCTGGAAGGTGAAAAGGCACGGAAAGGAAGATGAAATCGAGGGGAACAAGTCCCGAAAAGGAGGAAATGGCAAGGGATGCATCGAGATGAGATTTTGTTCGGTTGAAAGTGTCCGAAACGCGATGAACTACGCGAATCCGACGACGAAACGGGCTTAGAACGCGAAGAAAACGGCGAAAGAATGAAGGAAGAATGCTCTAGAGAGAGAGAGGGTTGGATTTCGGCGGTAGAGGAATGAAAAAATAGGGTTTGAGAACCCTATTTTATAAAACCCGGAGCAAAATGGCAGAACTGCCCCCGATCAGCGACTTTTGGCCGGTCGGCACTATTTTGTGCCGGTCGGCACAATATTGTGCCGGTGAACATTTTCTGCAGCCGGTGGCCTTCTAATCCAGCCGGTGGTGTTCCCAAGGCCTTGTTTAGGCAAAATGAGTAGTTGTGGGTCTTCATAGCTCAAGAAAGTGCAAGAAAATGCATCCCCGACGCTCAACCGGCCTCCGTTTTGACCTCGGACCGTGTCTTCTGTGCGTGGCACCCAGATTCAAGCAGAGATTGTATCCTTTTGTATCCTTTGTCTTTTACAAGATTCAAAAGTTGCCCCGTGTGCGTTGCACGCATCCAATACATTGTCTGGTACGTCGCATCGCGCCGTATTGCGCGTCCCTTGCGACTTGCACCGTTTTGCATTTTCGTGTAGCATACGTGTCACACTTGCATTGTTCTGCATCTCCTTTGAGGCACGCGTACCTCATTGCACTCCATTTTCCATCTTTTGAGACACGCACGTCTCATTTGCCCCATGTGCATCCGCATGCGTGTCTCATTTGCATTGGCATGCGCGTCCCATGTGCGTTGCCTTTCCCCCCCTCTCGCGTGTACTACGCTGAGAGGCTTCTTTTTGCCTTTTGTTTTCCCTCTCTCGCATGTACTACGCTGAGGGGTTTCCTTTTGTTTTCCCTCTCTCGCGTGTACTACGCTGAGGGGTTTCCTTTTGTTTTCCCTCTCTCGCGTGTACTACGCTGAGAGGCCTTTTTGTCTTTCCCTTCTCGCGTGTACTACGCTGAGAGATTTCTTTTTTGCCTTGTTTTTTCCTCTCCTGCGTGCGATACGCAGAGAGACATTGTGTTTGAGCCTCCGAGTGTTCTCGGTAGTCGCTTCTGGCCTTCTCCGCGTAGACGCCGTGAGAATGGCATAACTCGCTTAATCCCTGCTGCATGAGATGTAGTTTGGTTTGAGTTTACTCATTTGCATCGCATTCACTTAAAGTGTTGTGTAATCGTTGCCCCACCCGGGTCTGGCGAGACCTTAAACACGCACGGTCTAGGAGACCTTAAATCCTCGGGAGGTGCAAGACCTTCGGTGCATTAAGGTGTGCACCTCATCGCATATGGCATGCATTGTATCGCACTTTCCTGTGCACTTGCGTTGTCTAACGCATCGCACTATTTTGCGCATCTCATCGCATTTGGCATGCATCGCATTGCGCAATCCTACGCATCGTACTGTCTTGTGCACCGCATCTCAATTCATGCATTGTCATGCATTCGTAAAGCCGCGCGTTGCCGTGCATTTCAAAAACATGCATTGTCATGCATTACATACGGTCTAGGAGACCTTAAATCCTTTGAAGGTGCAATTCCTTCAGTGTTTGTCATGCCCGAACGACTTTCGGTGGTCTGGTAAAGCCACCTACCTGTTTTTGCGGTGAGTTCCTAGAAGACCAAGGGGGACGGTGAAAACTAGAGTTTGAACGGCTTATGCCTGAACACAAAGGTTCGGAATTTCCGAGACTAAAGTCTGGTTTAAATACCCAGGGGGTGTACCCTCGGCTTGAAATCTGTATGGAAGCCCCATAGGTTGAGGCGGCATGTTTACGCCTCAATTCTGGATACCGAACCAACCTAGTATATCGCCCTGTTGATAGAATAGGGAAAATCACAATCGTAGCCATTGCATCATACTGCATTGACATGCATCATTTATAAGTACTGCATATGTCATGCATTTCAAAAAATTCAAAAAACACAACAAAAACACGTGCATTGTCATGCATCATTTGTAAATATTGCATCATGCATTTCAAAAATTCAAAACCAAAAACAACAAAAAAAAAAACATGCATACGTCATGCATCATCATTGTAGTATAGTGCATTTGTCGTGCATTTTCTGTAAATATCCATTTCTATTGCATTGTAGTTGCATGCATCCACTGCATCATCTTCCATCTATGGCTTGCGCCTTTCCTTGTTGAGCTTGGTCTGGTATGTGCCCTTACTTTTCACGTCAAAGCACGGTTCATGTGCATCGCGCCTATTCCTTGATGAACTTGGTTTGAGGTTGCGGCACCTTTTCTGTGTTAGACATGGCTTGTATGCGTGCATGCCTTTCCTAAGCGAGATACGGTTTGGCCCGCGCGCCATAATCACATATTACATTGTAGTGTAATTGTTGCATCCGGCATTAGGATCATTGTTCTTTCCTCAGCGGGTCGTCACCCCACTTATGTCAATCCACCCAATACTTGTCCTTGTGTCCGTCTACATCACTCATAGTTCAGACATCGTTCTATGGTAGACGGACTCGTTACTTCCATCAACCTACTTGACATTTGTGTGGTTTCGAATCTCTCATGATTGAATCATGATTCAATTGCTTTGCATGAAGTTTGCATTGTTTCAATTGCACTACATATAATTTGCATTATTCATACATCATTTTGTATATATTGCATACCATTTTGCATTTTGCATTGCCATGCATATGGCTAACAATATTGTACCTGTTAAGTTTACTTTCTTTGCAGGCACGATATTGTATGTACGGCTCATTTGAGGCCGGCGCAACCGGACGAGCCGCACAGGTATTGTATCCTCCGAGTGAGACGTATCGAGAATTGCATAATTCTCTTACATCCTTTCTGCATTGTAGTGTAGATTGGCATGTGCTAGCTTATAACTGTTGCATGCGTGCTTCATTACAGCTTTCTTTGCATGATCATAAGTTATGCTCGGCTTCTTGCATCGTCTTGCATTTTGCCCCTGCCTTCGGGCGCATACCTTGTTTTGCCTTGCATGTTTGTCCAAGTCTTCGGCCTTGTCAAAAATGGGTCGTCTCTGGGCTTTGGCATTCACTCCCGTCATTGTTATGACTTCCGAGTTCTGTCAAAGAGGGGCAACTGTAGACACCCCATTTTTGACCGTCCTCAAGACTTGGACGTCACCGCTTGAACACTCGGTGATTATCCATGTTTGTGTTTGTTTGGAGTTCCCGGAGTTCTCGGCTACGCGCCTTGCCTTAGGATCTCCGAACTCGACTGTTTTGTGTTTGGTTTTGCACCAAACACTTGTGCTTTGCCTAGGAAGGGCAGGGAATGCTTTGTGAGGCATCCCCACACACCACCGGCAGTGGCTAAAGGCCACCGGCTGGTTGGTGTTGCCACCGGCACTATATTGTACCGGTCGACACTCTTTTTGACAAAATGACCATTTTGCCCTGCCGATCACTTTATAGCTGTTTTTGGAGATATTTTCAAACAGCTTTCTTGCACTTGTTTCCCCTCCATACACGTGTATGGAGGGATGAGCCCTTTGATGCCTTAACTTGTAAGTTTTGGTTGCCTATAAGGAGAGGCTTCTTCTCTTAGCTCAAGGGTTAGAAGATTGGAGAGTTAGACATTTTAGGAGAGGGAGAAGCTCTGGTTTTAGGTTAGGTTTTGTGTATCTATCCTATCTCTCTCTTTTTCTCTTGTTTTGTACACTAGGTGTTTGTGACTTACTATTGCTCACCAACACCTAGTGTTTCACCTTCCTCTTGGAACTGAGGTGCTAAGGGCTTGTTCTTGGTGTTCTTGGCTGGTTTGAAGCTTAAAGAGGCATCAAGGTCACCATTGTTGGAGTTGATCATCAAGGGTAAGAAACTACCCCTTTTTACTCCATTTTTGCACTCCATTTTTGCCTAGTTTAAAACAGTTTTTGTGCTTAGTCTATAACACATAAAAGTTCTATTTTTTAAGCCTCTTTATTGTTTATTAAGAGTTCTTGGTGGTTTGGGTAGGTTTGACCACCCTTAGGCCTTGAAAAGGCCACTTTTGGTGCTATTTTGTGAGGGATCTGAGGCCTTGGTGCTTGGGCCTCTTCACCACTGAAATCTTGAGGGATTTCAGTGGTGAAGATGGTGCCTTGAGGTCCCAAGAAGGAGAGGGTCACCCCCTTTCCTTGATGTCCTTGAAAAGGGCAAGATTTGGCCTCTTAAGGGAGCATAGTTTTGATTGTTTGTTGAGCATGTCTTGGCTGAATTTTATGTTTATTACGCCCTAATATGACATTGCTAAGTGTTGGTTTTAGCACTCCTTGCATGCTTTGCATAGTTGCTTTGTAATGCCTTAATAGTCCCTTAACATACCTAGGTTGTATGCCTTTGTTTTCAACATGTTTTAGGCTTAGATCCATGAAGCATGTATGCTTATTTTGCCATGTTGTAGGTCTGTCCTAAGTTGTTTTGGTCAATCTTGGCTTATATCTTGAGTCCTCTTTGTATTTGGCTTGTTGGCCTTAAGAGCACAAGTGTGTAGCATGTCTTGCTTGCTTTATTTTCAATGGTTTGGAACCATTTAGCATGTCATTTCAGACCCTTTGGTGTGCTTGTATGCTTACCTTAGTTGCCTCTTTAATGCTTTGAAAGCATGTGCTGCATGCTCCATGTTTTGGCCTTAATGCATGCCTTTGATTTCAAGCCTCTTAGATGCCATCTAAGTAGCCATTTGGCTTTGTTTTAACATGCTAAAAACCTATTTTTAGTTGTTTAATGCATGCCATATTTGTTTTGTATAAGTATAGTTCAATGCCCCATTGACTTGCTTTGAGTGTTGGACCTATGTGTGCATGCTTTGTGTACTTTGTTGCATGGTTTGGCACCATGTTTAGCATGATTTTCAGAGCTTTATATGCATGCTAGTAGTCCATTGTTGTACCCCTTTAAGTGTTCTTAAGGGTTGTTTGTTATGCTCAAGTGTTGGTGCCTTAACTCGTGCATGTGTGCATGTGTGTTTGGCCCTCATGATTTAGCATTTTGGCCAATGGTTTTAGGCCTATTTGGAGCTGCCTAATCCATGTTTAAGTCCACCCCATTGACTAGTTTGCATGCTTGTTTTGTATGTGTGTTTTCATGCTAGCATCCTTGCATTGCATTGTCCATTTTGCATGCCTAGGTAACATGCTTAGGGCTTCATTGCATTGACATGCATGCTAAGCCTCTTGAAGTGAGTGTGATAGAGGTTTAGCACCCTTGTTTGTTTGCTTACATTACATGCATTTGAAATAGAAGTTGCACTCTCGGTTCTTTGGGCCATCATGCATGGAAATGCGTGATTGGTGGTCCGAGAACCGAGGCACATCTTCCTTTGAGTCAAAAACATGATAAGGAGTGTGTTTGGTGTATACATGCTTTGAATTACATTGCCATGCAAGTTGTGTCCTCTGCTGCTGTGAGTTGCAGGTTCTGCAGGCATTTTGTGCCGGCCGGCAGTGTTTAGTGCCGACCAGCAGTCAATTGGCAGCCGATGGATCAATTCAGTGCCGATGACCACATATGGCAGCCGGTGGAAGTTCTGTGCAGCCGGTGATGATCTCCAGTGCCCAAGGAAGTATTCCTGAGACTTTGGCAGTCTTCAGAGGAAGGTAGCAGGGAAAACAGAGGCAAATCATGCATGGCAGTGCGATTCCGAGCGAGTCCCGGGCACGCGATGCATCCGGCCCTCTTCCCGAGGCATTTACTGCTTTAATTAACTTAGTTAATTTGTTAATTAATTTAATCAATTTGTAATATTTAATTAGCTTGCGTAGTTAATTATTTGTAATATTTATTCAGTCCCTCCGAGTGAGGGCGTAATTGTAATAAGTGTGGGTGAGTGGGTGTATGTCTTCCAACCCCCCATTTCTTTCTCCCTTTTATTTATCTGCTTATGATGGTAGATTAAGGCACGTTTAAAATTAGCATACCTTATGCAATGCACGCGTGCATCCATACATTTGTTGACATACATCAGGCTTGGCACATCACGCTAACTGCATTGTATTTTCAATTCCAAATTGAATACGTGCATTGAATAAAGCGCATTCCACACGCCATGCCTAGGATAGCTGAGCCTGCCTAGATTACATCTTTGTATGCGATGCATTAGTCACTCTAACATGAACTAGGGCATGCATGTTTGCTAACTAGTTTATTGTTTTGGCACGGAGTACAATGTAAGTATTTATGCTTTAGCATATCGCATGTGTGTGAATGTTAACATGACAGCAGGCTTACTATGTGGCTAAATGCTTATATGAGATAAACTGCTTGAATGTCTGTGGGTGGAGGTTGGATTGCTTGAGTTGGAATGACTCATTGAAATCCGTATTTTAGCCTACTTGCGAGTAGCAATTTCAACTTGTTTTCAAAACAAACGAATATGCAATGTTTATTTCCAAATTAGGCGATCTAGTCTATACTTGTTTGCTGTGCGCATAACATAGTAATTCTAGGCTAATAATTGGAATAAGAGCATGTAATGTTTTCAAAACGAGATATCACGGTTAATAGAGGCCGGTCTTCGGACCGGGCGAAAGGGGGTGCTCATAGCTGACCTTCCCCGATCGTACCCAAGCTCCCGAGCCAAGACCACTTTGGTTATGAAGGACACGTGGCCTTCGGCACAGAGTCAGGGTTTCCTAAATTTCCCATTATAAAATATTTAGGTGGCGACTCTGTAATCTGGCAAAGCAGTCCATGTTTGGCACTACTTTTCAAAAAATCTGTTTTTCTTCAAAAACGATTTGCCGGATTTGGACTCTTTGGTTCAGATTTAGAACCGACACAAATCGAGTCCGAACTGTAGAGTGAAGCCCCACGGGCGCGTCTACAGCTATTGGTGAGTTCTGTGAAATACTGCGATGGGTTGTTTGGGTTAGGAGGGTCAGCTTGGGGGTTGGTAACGTTATGTTAAGAAGCCATGGATCTAGTTGCGACCATCCACCTTGGTGGGTGGCAGGTAGGAGATATCAGGAATGGGTCTCCGGCGGCAATGAGCACAATTACCACACGGAGCGAGAAAGGATTCCCACAGACGACGCCAATGATGATACTTCCGTTTGGATACTCCAAATAGAACGGGTCGGACTGATCCACGCTTCCCAAGCCGTTGTCTGAGGGTTGAACCCACAGAGAATACCTGCACAAGAGTTCAACGGGAAATGGGGAGTTCCCCAGCGAACCCTCCGATGAGCAAGTTAGAAAGAGAGAGATGGAATGTAGAGATAGATTGGTGATAGAGAAGCTTAACCTTCTCTTTGTCTTAGAAATCTGCTTATATCATTTGCTCATCATTTTCTCGCCTACCCCGACTTGTCGTGTTGGCCGAAAGTCTACGTTTTACCTCGTCATGTTCATGGTGAAGCCGTTCTATCCTGACGTGAAGGGGTTATCGCATTAAATGCCGAAGTGAAACTCATTAATGGCTGATGTATGGTGTAATAACTTTGCAGGATCTTTGTCTGCTGATGTGGCTAATTCTATTTTTGACAGGTGTCTGGATGTCATTGGTTCTTAATGCCACGTTGAGTTTCAGCAATGTTGGGCTTTAGTGCTTGAATTATGTATTAGACTCTGAGTGGTGGGCCAAACGCTCCTATAAGCCCACCTATGTCAGTAACAATTTATAAAAATCATGACAAAAAAGTGACTAATTGTTAATTTTTAGCAACATGTAAAAAATTTTCACAAAAAATTATTTTTAACGACAATTTTACTAAGATTTATTTTTAATAAAATTTGATAAAAATTAAATTTAATTATTAAAACCTATTGATAATCCATCTTTATAATGGGCTAGTTTCATGTCGTAATCTATATTAACGATTACGTAAGTTTTTGTTTTTTAAATGATTACATAAGCTTAGAAAACCAAATAAACAATCTAAAAACAAAGTAAGACCAAATCAAACAAATAGTAGTTCAATATAAAATTTGAAACACGATTATTAAAGTTAACTAGGCTAATTCATCGCGTTTATCCTTTATTTCGGCTATGTTATACCTACCAATTATCTTTGATTATCTTTGATTTGATAATCTGGTCTAGCTCAGGTTCTATCTAAAATTTTTTGAATCAATAAGTCCTATTTAATAAAATTAAGAATATTATTAGTTTTTTAAAATTTTTAAAACTAAGAATATTATCAATTTACATAGTAATATTCTAGATAATTGTTTCATTAACTGATGAAAAAAAATAAAGAGCATGAGATTAAATATTTTTGCTCTTCTACTTATTGGTTTGATTCGACTATCCAATAAAATCGACAATATTATTAGTTTTCTCTTGTTTTAAAATTGAGAACATTATTAGTTTTTTCATTTAAAATTTTTTTTTTTCTTGTTTTCAGTTTTGCACATCAATATTTCATCATCATACTGCTTTATAGATTGAAAATTTTCAATTTTGCACAAAAAAAAAAAAATTCAATTTTTTCAATTTTTTCAAAAAAATTAAAAAATAAAAAAAATCATGTTTGCTTCCAGTTTTTTGAAAATACTTTTTAGAAAATTCTACTTTTTTGTTTTTCATATTTTTTTATTTTTACTGAATTTTTTTAATTTTTAGACACTCCTAATATAAATACACTTAAAAAGTATAGTTTTTGTGAAAAAAATCTTTAAAAAATTCACTAAATACCCAAAATACAACAAAAAATATAAAATTTCAGTATATTTTTCCTATTTTTGTGTATTTATTAATTTTTAAAAATATTATTTCATAAATATTTTACTTTTTAGATACATCTAAGTAAGGTACATTTAAAAAAGTAAAAAAAAAATATTTAAAATTTTAAAAATATTCACTAAGAACAAATAAACATGAAAAATAAAAAACTCAGTTTTCAGAAAACTGAAACTAAACAATTTTTTTTTTAAATTTTTTTTTGCACATAATTTTTTTTTTAGTTTTTTTCAATTTGAAAGTTGATATTTGAAAGTTTTGAAAATAAAAATAAATATCAAATATCATATTTCTTTATAAATAATCATAAATGATGAACAATTATTATTTAAAGGGCAATTCCGACTATTAAAAATTTCATGAGACTTGAAGGTCCAAAAAATCTTAGTTAAGACTTAATAGAGTATAAGTTCATAAATTAAGACTTATGTTAATATTTATTTTCATCAAATTAATTTCTATGTTAAAAAAAAAAATGAATTTTTTTGTCTAGAAAAACAAGCCAAACATGATTCATAATTGTAGCAAATGATTTTACTATTTGTTTTTAAAATGTGCAAGGTAAGTATTTTTGAAATTTTAATTTATTTAATATTTTTTTTTTTTTTTTGCAAGAGTGAGATGGTGTTTGATAAGCCAATTCAACATTTAAAATTTAATGCATTAAGTGAAACTCAAATAAGTCCGTTTGATTACTACATTCATATTAAATTCTTAAAATATGGTCTAAAAATTAAGGCTCTGTTTGGTAGAGCTTTGTAACTATGATTTGAAAATATGAGTTGTATTTTGAGTTTGTGTGTTTTAGAATTATGATTTGAGTGTAGAAAATTTGTTTGGTTATGGTTTTTGAATGAAGTGTTGAATTGAGTGTAGAATTGAGTTTTGAAAGTTTGATTTGACATGTGAAGTAAGAAAATTTGTTTGGTTATGAGTTTTGAAAAGAGTTTTTAAAATTTAATTCAAATTGTTATAACTCATAACAAAACACATTACTTTCACATTATTGAAAATTTTGATCAACACTCATAATCAAACTCTTTTTAAAATTCAATTAAAAAAATTTATTATTAACAAAAAATAACATTAATCAATTTTTTAATTGAAAATACTACAAAGGAAATAATTTTTTTTCAAAATAAATATTCAAAAAATTTAAATCATAAATATTTAAATAATTTAAATAATCTAAAAAATTTAATAAGTAAAAAATTAAAATAAATATTCAAAAAATTAAAATAATTTAAAATTTTAATATTTTAAATTTAAAAATAACTCTACACTCAAATCATAACCAAACACATAAAACAAAACTTAATTAAAAATTATTTTTAAAACTCATAACTCGAAACTCCATACTACTTTCACAACTCTACACTCAAATCATAACTAAATACATAACAAAAAAATTAAAATATTTAAAAATATTTTTATAAAATAGAGTTTAAATTTATTTTTATAAAATATTTTAAAATTTAAAAAATTAAAATCGTAATATTTAAAAATTAAAATATTTAAAATATTCAAAAAATTAAAAAAATCATAACATATTTAAATATTAAAATATTTAAAATCTTAACAAAATTAAAATATTTTTAAAATATTGATTTGAATGGAGTTTTGAAAAGAGTTTTGAATTATGTGTTTGGTTATGAGTTTTGAAAAGTAATGATTATGTTTTGAATTGAGTTTTGAGAAATGAGTGTAGAATTATGATTTGAAAATCCTAAACAAACACCACACTCAAAAGTGAGTGTGGAACTAGATTTTGAAAACTCCACCAAACGGTGCCAAATTTTTTTTTTATATAACTTAGAACTTACTTAAAGCTAACTTAATTTATTATGTATAAATATTGACATGTACTGCTATGCTCATCACCACTACTATCCCTAACCCCACTTCCACCGTCATTGCTATCACTAGCCACCTTTACCACTAGTACCACTACATGATCATCATTGCCACCATTGCCACAAGTACCACCACGATTATTGGTACCACTATCACTACTACCATTACTACCACAATTCTATATCTTTACGACCATCACTATCACCGATAGTCACAACCAACAGTCACAACCAACATTGTACCACCACAACTACCACCACCGGTCTATCTCAACTACACCACCCTTTTACCATCACCATAACCACTTTTGTAACGCCCCAAATTTCTAACCCAAATGATAATACAACAATCATGGCTCTTTCAAGGAAAACCGAATATAAATCTCCAAACTTACATTACATGATACAATAGTTCTTCATTCAACAATACATTAATCCAACAACAAGTAAATAAATAAATAAATATCCCCAAGGAGTTTACAAGTTTCCAAGGCTTCAGCCTGGTTATACAAAACGGTTATTCAAACCCACACACATACAGCCCTTGGCTTAAAGTCACAGCAAAATGAGAATCTCGTACTCTCAACACACATTTTCTCGCCTCTACTTAGGCGGTATCACCACATCTTTTCCTACACAAAATTTTCATAGAGTGAGCAAAAAGCCTAGTAGGAAATCCTCAACAAGTATATACATTTTATACAAGTCTCAAGAGATGAAATGCACAAGCTATGCTATGCCCTTTTGAAAGAAAATCACATCTTCATCTTTGAAAACCATCATATGCTCAATGATGTTATGCAATTTCAATTCTTCAAAACTTAACAATTCATTTCAAGAGCAGTAAATATGACTCTAGTAATCCCTAGGTTAGTGTCTGCAAGTAGACAATACAAATACTACCAATTTGTCATTTTTACCAGCATTGACTGGAAGGCTCGACATCTATAATCTGTCATTTTTACTAGTATTAACTGGAAGGCTCGACACCCATTCAATTTCATCTATACCACCTGTCAAGATTTACCACCGTATTTACCTCAAAACCAATTTATGGAAACTTGTTTCTCAACATTATTTTCTCAATGCAAGTTTTCAAATCAACTTTCAAAATTTAATGTAATCAAATGATTTGATATGCTAATAACACAAGATGAATATAAATACTTTTATTTCAATTCATCATCTAAGGAATAACACAATCCCCTCTTCTCATGTATCCTCAACAATTAGTCATTTCAAGACTATTTCAACGTTTTGAACAATAATTTCCAAAATGAACAATAATTTTCATATTCCCTTAAATTCATCATTTATATAAATATAAATAAGAAATTTTCCAAACATCCATTTATTTTGACACACAAAATAAATATAACAATATCATTCATGGATTTTCAATCTCTTTAAAAAAAATTCCCAAATTCTAGATTTTCTCACCAAAACTATACAACTCAAATCTTTTGAAAGAAAAATTTCCAAAATCATCGTTTTTTCAATCAACGAAGATCAAAACCCATAAAATCATTTTAAAAGAACAAGAGACAAACCCACTTTCAAAATCGCTCAACTTCTTGAATTAACAATCAATTTTCAAGGCTATCGAAGGATGATTTCGAAAATCATCTAGATCTTGCAAAAATATATATATATATATAACTCTAAGAAAATTCCTACCTCAAGTTTTGAAGAAGAAATGAGATGAAACCCCCAAAATCAACGATGTTGAAACTCGATCTTCACTGCACACAACGAAACCCTCGAGAAGTTAACCAATTTTGATGAAGAACCTATGGCAGAACTCTAATGGATCTTGAAAAATCAAGGTTTTGATTCAATTTGGCATAGGGAAATGTAGAGAGAAGGGAGAGGAAATGTTTTTAGAGAGAGATATACACAAAAGTGATCTGAAATATCAAATTCATGAACTGATATAACATGGTTCGCTCGAGCGGGGAGCGTAGAAAGCCCCGCTCGAGCGTCGAATACACCTTCCTAGTACTTTTGCAGACATGTCAAACTTCTGGAACTAAATATTATCCGCTTGAGCGCATAAACAGCCACTCGAGCGGACAAGCAACTTCGAATGCATTTTGCATTTTTGCTTCGGGGGCGCTACCCCTCGACCCCGCCAGGGCGCTACCCTCGAACCTGCCAAGGGGCGTTGCCCCCTGGACCCCCGTAAGCTGACCAGGCAGCTCGATTCCCGATCTGTCCAATCAAAGTGACAAAACATGAAAAAATGGTCGAAACCGGGATCGCTACAACTTTCATACCACCACCATCGCCATTGGTGCCATAGCAACCACCCCTACTACCTCACCACCACAATATAAAAATCAAATGAGAAAATTTTAAAATAATGATTTTAAATTTTATCACACCACGTATATATCAAACAACTTGTTTTAATTCTTTTTTTGGGTGAATGCTTGTTTTAATTTAGTAATTAACTTTTTATCAAATTATATTTTAACTTAAAAAATTCAACATTCACTTTTCACTATTTAATTCTCAGCTTTCAATTTTCAGTTTTAACAAACACCATTTAAAATGATGTTTGGTGCAAGTTTTACAAGTTGAAAACTGGCTTATAGAAAATATATGCTAAAAACACTACTCCTGCAAGTTTCAAATATCACTACAGGAAATTCGTTTTTTAGCGGCGTTTTAAAAACGCCGCGAAAAGCCTGAAAAACGCCGTAATATCTTATAGTGACGTGTAAAATTTTCGCCGCTGATAGGGCCGCCGCAATAGCTACCCAACGTTTAAAAAACGTTGCTAAAAATATTATACGGCGTTTCTTAAAACGCCGCAAAATCTTTGACCACCATCTCCCCCTCCGTCCCAAATTAACGTGTGACGTCACAATGACATCATTTAGTGGCGTTTTTTCAAAAAATGCCACTGTTTTTTTATTTTTTAATTTTAAAATTTATGGTGACAATGACGTCATTTTGTGGCGTTTTTTCTAAAAACGCCACCTTTTTTTTTTTTTTTTTTTTTTTTTTTTTTTTTTTTTTTGGGTGTGTGGACCTAGAATGAATATGTTCACATTTTATTTTCTGTCATTTTTTCCAAGTGTGTAGCATTTTAAAACCTGCAAATCAAGTAATGTTCTACATTTTAAAACCAGCAATTCATCAATCACTTGATCTCTATGGGTTGTTCACCCCTTATTCAACATCAGTAATTATACCCAACAACAAAGCAAGTCATGCCCCATAACAACACAGTATCATTGATTCTATTATCCAAAACATGTAGTTCATTTCTAGCTAATTACAAAGTAACTTGAAAAACAAAACAGTTGTAATTTACAAAAAAATGAAAACAAGTATCGTCTGTGTTTCCTAAATCGCTCCGGACTTAGGTTTTTGCTGAAGTCTAAGGCCATAAGCAGAAACCTCACTCTACTTGGAAGAAAAAAACTGATAATCTTATTGGCCAAGATTGCAATAAAACACTAAATCACTTCTAATAAATATATTGATCGCTAACAACTCAATGAAATAAAAACCAAATCAATACAAATTACTTTAGTTCCAATCAAACATTAAATAACCCATTCAATTGGAACCATAAAGAAATTTTATGGAAAATTCCATACAAATTGAAGGTACAAAAAATTCCTCACTACTAAGCATTCGGAAAAGCAATGTACAAAAACAGAATCCTTACAGGCAGTATCTGAACAGCCCGTAAACAACTCTCGTATGCTTCATCTGGGGTCAGCTCCCTGAGAAACGAGGCAGATATTGATGTATTCAGGTGACAATGGTAAACAAAAATCATGCATTACATGAAGATAACAATTTACCTAGCATAAATATCAGCTGACATGCCTGCCCATGGTAATGCAAGAGAAGGATCTATGCTTCTAGCACGATCAAATGCTTGTCTGGCCAATTGCCTCTCGCCCTCTTCGCCATAGAGCTGAAAAAGCAAAAGGTTTAGATAACCTGCTGTGAGATTGGTGAGACAATTTCCCAGAAATATCAAGCTGTTCAGGAAATCAGGAACTATTATTGAAGGAAAAACCATTGTATGTATATATGACAATATTATGGTTATTATATCCAAATGAGAAAAGCCAACCTCGAATATTTGAAAAGATAGTAAAAATGCTGCACTAAAAGTCAGACTGGGCTGCTAAGCCAAGTTCAGCCAAAAGCATAAGCTAACATCCAAAACTCAGCTAATTGAGAAAGATGAAGTTTGGATAATATTCTGAGAAACCTAAAGATGATATATATATATATTCCTTGATGTTTAATAGAGTACTTCATGTATCTATCCATACATATAAGTACATAATAGAAACCATGCCGAATTGACAGCCTAAGGCCAAAAGGTCTGGCTAGAATGCTCCACTATATTTCTCTTTGTAAAATTTGCAGGGACCACCATAGCCACCTAGTCATCAGTCATCCACCATGACTGCCTTTTTCTTCCCTCCTCTTCTTTTCTTTTCCCCCTTTCTCTAACCCAAATCACCACCCAACTCTTCTCTTTAACCCAATTTTGGCAAATCATTTAGCAGCCACATCAACAAGCATCTCCATCAATTTTTGTCATCATCCACCACTGGCAAGCAGCAGCAGCAACCACCATCTATATAAAACTACCCTCCATCAACGTTGTATTAATGAGATCTATTCACATTAGCATCTCTGGATACCCCAAACTTACCATCTTAATGCATATATTAAAGAAGTCATCATAGCCCAATTGCATAAACAAAACAACCATCCACTTTTTTCTGTCAATTATCTCCATCATATCCTATCTACCATCCACTTTACTCTTTTTGTGATATTAGTTTCCTTTGAACAATTACCCTTCAATCTTTAGTTTGGTTATAAGTCCATAGCAGTTTTCCCCTTGGTTGGAAACCTCTGCAGCAAAAACCTAAAACTATAAAAAAATGAAAACAAAGTAACTAGACTATATAAAAAAAATATATAGGCAGTGAGGTTATGAGATGAAGACATGATAAATCTAAACTTAACTGAGATGAATGACTTCAAACAGATGCAAGTTAATTAATTATATGTACCATATCAAGCCATTTTTTAAACCATTCTATAGCTGAATTCTGAAGACATTAGTTGTTCAAATCCTGATCTTTAATTAATTTCTTTGCCCTTGTGTGGAACAAGAAAACTTCCCAAGCAAAACCATTTGAAGTTTAGAGTTGTCTTTTGTGTTAGGCAAGATTGATATTAGTTTCTCTAGTTTCTTTTTTTTTTTTTTTTTGAACCTCATTGGCATGGGCCATCATAACGACAGCAAATTCAGTGATCAAATCAGAGGCCCACACTGGGCTTAAGGTCAGTCCTAATTGAGAGCCATTGATTGGTAGATTACATGCTCATGCAGATAAACAGGGTAACATGCATTAAAATCATGTACTTACTAATACCCCGAGGAGCAAATATTTTAAATGACGCCTCAACTGTTATTTAAAACTATGATTGTGATACATCTTATATTCTGATCATATGATGGGTATACAGTACTTCATCAAACAATTTGTCTACTGTTGATCCAAAAAAAAAAAAAAATCAATTTGTCTAATGTCTATTATCATAGCAAACCAATTATATTACATTAAATTAGTCAGTTTGTTACTTTTATCTAGTTGAATTCTATACATATATTATTCAAGATTGACAGTAACAAGTGTACACAATTGAAGACAACCAGAAATGAAGATAAAGAAAGAGTCGATAAATATTAATGCTCACCTTCTTCACCATCAAAGCTGTGATAGCTAAAGGTGATATAAGGTGAATGACCTTCATCATGGTAATTTTTCACCTTCCAAACGACATCGCTGAATCCTATGGACCCACCTGGTATTCATAATATCATCGAAAGAAGACAAAGAAAAAAGATTAAAATATGCACACACAAAAAACATGAAAGTTCTCTGTTTCCTCCTCAAATGGAATAAATTTCTAAGGAAATATGTACCATGAAGCATGTTTTTCCCTTCATTAGCAACTAGCTTATAATGTGTTCCATTTAAAGTAAATTGAGCACCCCCAATCCTGTTCGCAACACGTCCAACCGTGGCACCAAAATATGTTGTGTTGTTCTAGAGAAAACAACTAGTACATCATCAAGAGAGTATCATAAAAGAAAAATTACAATTCAAAAACAAAGCCGCGAACATAAACTAACAGAGCTCAATAAATAATCAAGTGCTCAACAATTTGCCAGCATAATGATGAAGAGCCAGCACCGAAGCATATAACATCTATATACATATATAATAATGGACAGCTCAAATTACACGTTGACGAGGGACCCATAAGAGGTGCATTGGTGGATCATTATTCTTTGTTGGTTCTAAGAAAGTGACAATTATATCATCCTGAGAGAGAGAGAGAGAGAGAGAGAGAGAGAGAGAGAGAGAGAGAGAGAGAGACCTTACCCAGTTGAACACCATGGATAATATAGAAAACAAATTATATTCCCTCAGCAACAACACCCCATTTTTAAAATCTTAATTAATGTTTACTGACATTTCTTGCTTGCTTACATCACATACTCATGTCCTATTAAAACATTGAAAACAACAATGGACTAAATTTATAATAATATTGCTGGTTAAAATATGAATATTCTAGACTTCGTCAACAAACACTAGTTAATAAAATTACATGTTAAAGAAAGCAGAATGAATATAACACATTAGCTAGGTATATGCATAATGCCTCTTCCATAAGAAAACAAATCACATACTAATATCAAACAAAATGACAGTTAATTTAAGAGTAAGATAGTGTGGCAAGCAATGCTCTTTCTCACCATTGGGGGAATATAAACTAAGATAAATTGGAACTGTTGAAATTTGTTTTGAACGGCCAGTCTCTCGATCAGTCTCATCAGCGATCTCCTTCCTCACAGCAGCTGCACAAGATAAACCAAGGATTTAGCATCTAAGATCTAAAAGATAGAAAATCAATGGTACATATACAAGATCAGAACTACCAGATAAATGCATGTCAATCATTAGGACTAAATCTAGACAAAGATGAGATACTGACTGGCATTAGCTTAAAATACCTCTCGCTAAAATCAAGGTAAACACTAAATACAAGGCTATTTAACAAGAGAAAAAGAATGCCTGTGTTCTGGAAGCCAACCACATTTGGATCAGAATCAACTGAATCTGATGCATTTGATTCAACAGGCTCATTTGTATTCATTGACGGAACATCAGGTGAAGCCACAACTGCTGACTAATCTATTTGTGGAGCACCAGTAGAGGAAAATTCACTGGACAAGTTGTCGCCTATATGAACTACATAAGAGTTCACTAGACAAGTTGTCGCCTATCTGCATTTTAAGAAACACGCTATCTGCAGTTTTTTTAAGAAACATTTTTTTATAATTTGATTTAGTGACCACCCTTAAGTGAGGGAATAAAACATTCTTGATGGGCACAGAGCTCCCAATCCAAAAAACTTGAATAAAACATTAAAAGAACAAGCAACTGAAGATGCAAACAAGACACCAAATTTACATTATAAACCTACATGAGACCAATTTATAAAAATGTATCTCAAACAATCCAGAAAATATATCTTTAATAAAATTTTCATCAAAGAAATCCATATTTACTAGTGTTCTTAGTACACAGCTTAGGTCATCATATGGAGAAAGATTTTTTCTTTTGTAACTAATCATATGGAATCAGATAAACACCTTATAAATTACCATGCATAAAACTAAGTATATAGAATTAAATCAATTCAGAAAGCACAAGAATGCAACAAACTGTTCACATTGCAAGCATATTAGTAACACCTTTTGTAATACAATATAAAAAATACAATATATATCTAAAAAATCTTCGCATTGCAAGCATATCAATAACATCTTTTGTGTATTCCCAAAAAATATAAATAACACCTTTTGTAATACAATATAAAAAAATACGATATATCTTAAAAAGGTTCCCATGTTACACATCAACATACATGAATAATATATCCTCACAATTTTAAAAATAGAAAGGTTCAACCCAATAACCTTAGAGGCAAAGAAAGGTAACTCTGAGATGGTTGACTGAACAAAAGAGCATTCAAAGACATTTGGAACTCCATTAAGCCCCTTCAAGCAGGCATCAGCAAAGATTGCCCCAGCATACCTGTGAAAGACATGGCATCTTAGTCTATGAGCAAATGCAATTGATATTGTCAACAACTTCATGAGAGAGATACCACAACACACACACACACACACACACACACAGAGCACAAATGTGAAAAAAGAATAGTTCAACTCAAGAACAATGCTTAGTAACAAGAACACATAGCAGGGTAACACAAACAAACTAATTTATTTATTTATTTATTTATATATATATATGGATACAAAGAATTTAATTTCATATTATGCAGAAAGGTTTTAATATAGGTAAGACAATAGCATCAACAGCCAAATCCAAGTATCCTCCATGTAAGTTTTAGCCTCCAAAGTTGTAGACACCCTTTGACTTTATTTACTGTCCATACAAGTCTGCAAAACTAATAATTATTCAATTTGCAACAATTTAAGCTACAACAAACATGTCATAAGTCATCCAACTTCATAAAGCATCACTCCATGTATCCATGACATGAGTAGTTTATGTCTTTAAGATCCATAAACATCCAAATACTTCAAAATTAAAACAAAGATATATACACCAAGAAGACCTGAATAAAAGAAATATAAAAATTCATTTAGAAAAAAAGGAGCTTTGTCTAAACTTACGCCATTGATAATGTTGCAGATCCCTTTCCATCTTTTGCTTCCATAAGCCAATCCAAAAGTAACACCTACTGAAATCTGGAACTCCAACTCAACTCAAATGATTGGTATCAATTATGAATCCAAATAAAAATAAAGCAGCAGCACAACCTAGACTTACAATTGGGAAGAAGAAATATAAACGAAAACAAATTTAAAGGGGATTGAGTAGATTAGAAAGAAACATTAACAGCTTGTTGTGTGTCCGTGAGAGAGAGGTGAGATACATCCACCAAATCCAAAACAATGAACCCAAAACAATGAAAAATCAGAGATCTGAGTTCATACAAAACAAATGCATATATAATAAAAACTTACAGATCTGAGTTCTGCAACAAAAAAAAGCGACCGATTGAGCGAGATCTGCAACAAAACAGAGCAGCAACAAACTTACAGATCTTCAAAAAAAAAAAAAAAAGGAGGGGGCCTAAACGAGAGGACAACCAAAGGACCAAAATCAAAACTCACAAAATCCAAAGAGAGGAGAACCAAAATCAGAAGATAAGCGCAAATCTGGAGACCTTCAAAATCTGCAACAGGTTCTGAAATCGACAGATCTGGAATCGATCGAGAGTGTTTGAAATCGAGCGAGAGTGAGCGCTTCAAATCAGTGAGAGTGAGTGCTTCAAATCAGTGAGAGTGGAGGTTTTTGAGCATCAAATCGAAAGGGTTTCTGAGCGAGAGAGAGGGTCTGAGTTGTGGAAGAGTGAGACTATGAGACGCAGAGGGAGAGACGTTTGAAAGGGACGGAGTATTGAACGGTGTTAATAAATTGACTCAAACGGTGCCGTTTTAATCAGATCAGATACAACGTTTTTGAAAACGTTGTATTTAAATAATCTATAATGGCATTTTTCATAAACGCCATAAAATAAGCGTTGCAATAACCGCCTTTTCCTGTAGTGTATGTTAAAAACAATACTCCAATTATCGAATAATCTTTTTTTTATAGTTTATTTAAATTATTTTAATCTAATAAATTATAAGAAAAAATGCACCAAACACTCTGCATAGGCTTTTAAAATTTAAAAATATAAGTAATTGCACTTGACATGTCGATGTATGAATTTAATAGGCTTTATTTATTTTAAGTAATAGTTCTAGGGGGGCATTCATTCAATTTGTTTTCCTACTTGCCTGCTCAATAGGGAATTTGGTTTATTGCTGAAAATTTCCTACTAACATTAATTCATCATTCATGATTTGGGCTAACTCTATGGTTAGGGCTAACTCTATGGTTAGGGTAGTTTTGACTTTTACTAACATATTTTTCCATGAGTTGATAAAAGTGTCAATGTGTCTTTCATTTTAAGATGTTAAATTAAGTTATAGGTTTTTCTAAGAAAAAAGTTAACAATAACTCCTCCCCACAAGTTCTTAGTAGATGGGGGTCCTACAAAAGAAAATATCAGAACAGTTTATGCAATAAAAGTAAATTAAATAATTAAAGGACTAAAATTTTAGAAATAGATAAAAAAATACTTTTTAACTTTACAAATTCCGTTTTTTTTCAAATTTTTTTTTATAACATCCTACTTATATATTATTAAAAATGCTAGATATTTCTAATAAATTACAAAATAAGTAACTATTAGGTGTGGGTCTCCAACATATATGGATATGCAACTTATATAATTGATAATTTAATTTGTAATTTAGTAAGAATTTGTAAAAGGACGATCATATTAAATGACTCGTTAAAATTGCAGTTTAATTGATTATATATTGAAATTTAATTAATAATTCAATTTTTTTTTTTAAAAAAAATTTGTTAGATTTACTTACTTTTTGAATTAAAAAATATATTAAATGATTTTTTAGAATTTATCAATTATGTATTGAAATTTAATTAATAAAAAATTATAAAATAAAAAAAATGGCATGTCAGATTTATTTATTTTTGTTCTCATGAAATAATATTTCACAAAGTTTATGTGAAAAATTATTTTTAATTAATGATGTACCAAAACCAACTCAATATTTTTTTAACGTAAATTATAAATACACTCATAAATTTTGCTTAAAATACTAATTAGCTCATATGATTTTAAAAATTATATCTCACCCCTTAAATTTTCTAATCACGTAACAAATAACACTTTCATTAATCAACTATTAAGTCAATTAATTGTTTTTAATGATATCTTTAATTAATAGTTTTAGTCATTCATTATTGTATATGAGAATAGTCAGAAATTTTATTTTTCAATCAATTCTGTTAAATAACAAATTCTGACAAAAAAGATAATTCTAATTTTTGAAATCACAATAAGCAATTTATATTTTAACCAAACTCAAAAATTATATTTGTGATATATCCTTTTTATTTTATTTTGTTTTATACACACATTGATTTCTAGACAAAATTTCTGATTCCACCCTTGGCTAGTACAAATTATTATTTTTTTTTATTTTTTTTTTTATCAGCAAAGAAAATTTTATTAAAGATAAAAAGGGTACAAGATCGGATAAAAAATGCATCATAGCTAAAAGATTGGCTAGTACAATATGGTAAATAAATTATAGCTTGCTATGCAGGTTATTCAACTATAAAAAGAGAAAGCCCTTCCATAGATTTTCTGCAACAAAACAATAAGATTTCAATTTTCTTTTTGAGGTGTGTTTGGAAAGAAGGAAAATCTAAGAAATGGGTGTTGGAATGGGAGTTGTGATGATGATGTTGGGCATGGTGATATGCCTTGCCACGGTGGCACATGCAGCTCAAGGGACTGCTACTTACTATGGTCCTCCTTACAAGCGTGAGTGCATCTCGATTATTTTTAAAATCTTGAAATTAACGGCTCGATAAACGTTTATTGACTCCTTGAAGTTATTCAAGATTTTGATTCTTATTATTAAATCATTACTAAGTGCTCACTGTGCTATTCGGGCCTATGGGGTCTATCAGAAGTTTTGTTTTAATTATTTGAATCATTCAATACTAGCCTATAACCCGTGCTATGCACGGGATAATTATAAATATTTATATTTATTTTAGAATTTTTTAATATATAAATTATGTTTTTTAAGATTTTTTTATAAAAATAATTTAACAATCTTATCACTAACCATAATGTATGGGAGGAGTTGAAAATAGTACTGCATTAACTATACACAAATTGTATCTATAATTATTTGTATGAGGAAATTTTAAATGCTGATTAGAGAATTTTGACCAAATCAATAAATAAAAGCATTTGGAAAGACATGTGGATTGAAAAAAGTTAATAAATGTTGATTTGGGGATTTTGACCAAATCAATAAATGCTAATTTTTTTTTTTTAATAAGAAATTTAGAAAATTCAAATTAGGATATTGAAGCTTCCACAGGCCTTGGGGGTTAAGAATCCACTTTTATTTAATATATAGATATTTATATTTGTTTTTATTTTTTTAATATATAAATTATGTTTTTGAAGATTTTTTATAAAATTAATTTAACAATCTTATCACTAACCATAGTGTACAGGAAAAATTAAAAAGGCTACTGCAGTAATTATGCACGGACTGTATCTACAATTATTTGTATGAGGGGATTTTAAATGCTAATCAAGAATTTTGACCAAATCAATAATGTAGGCGTGTGGATTGAAAAAAAGTTAATAAATGATGATCAGAAGATTTTGACCAAATCAATAAATGCTAAGATTTTTTTTTAAATAAAAAATTTAGAAAATTAAGATTGAGAGATTGGAGCTTCCACAAGACTTGGGGTTTAGAAACCCTTTTCTTTAATATATTTACAATTAACTATATATATTAATGGCGATTTTTAAATTTTTTTTTTAAAAATGTCCTCTGTTTTTCCTTTTTTATATTATATTAAAGTTTAATATTTTGATAATAATCACATGTATTGAACTTTTCAAGAAATTAAATATCTTTTTTTTAAAATTTATTATATTATATTAAAATTTAATATTTTGATAATAATCATATGTGTTGGACTTTTCAAGAAATTTTTTTTATGCTTGTTCTTAATACATTAATATTTTGATAATAATCATATGTGTTGGGAGTTTTCAAGGAATTCATATGTGTTGGATTTCAAAGAATTTTTTTTATACTTGTTCTTAATACATTAAAGTGTTATTATGAGGGTAAGACTTGGGGGTTAGGAGAAGTTAATAAATACTAAGTTTTTTTTTTTTTTTTTTTTAAAATCAAAAAATCAGGAAATTTAGATTGGAGATTGGAGCTCCCACAATGCTTGGGGTTAAAAACCCCCTTTTGCTTAATATATAGTATAGATGTAGAGCTCGTCAAGTATTTCATTATTGTAAAAAATTATATTGATCAGATATCGATAGGTACATAATTAGGTCAGATTTCTGTCAACAATTTATTTCAAAAATCATAGTTACTGTCGACAAAAATATGATTTGATCAAATGGCTATCGATATTCGATTAATGTGATTTTTTTGCAGGGATGAAGTATTTAGTGAGTTTTACACGTCGAACAATTTGGATTATCGAAATAAGACCCATGATGGGTCCCTATGAGCCTAACAATATATTGGGGGGTGTTTGTTTGGACTTTTTTGAGCTAATTTATAACTTTTAACTTTGGAAAAGTTATTTTGGACTGTTTGATTAAACTTATTTCAAACAATTTCTGATTCTAATAATTTATCTTAACTCAAAAAAGCTGATTTTGAGAAACTGCTCACCCTTACTTCTGATTATCAGCTTCTTCTGCAGACATGTTAATTTACAGTTATGCTCTTAGATTTTTTTATTTTTTATTTTTTATTTTTTAAATAGAAAAAGACCCAAATTGACTATAGATTATTGTTATTATTTTTTATGAGACATGTAGACAAATAGTGAATAACAAAAAATAATAGTTAATTGAAAAAGTTACTTCACAACTTATTTAACAAATACTATTTCGCAACTTAAATCTATAGTTTAATAGTTACACCAAACAGATTAATAGCTTCTGATTAAAGTCATAATTTATAATATGTTATCTATTTTAACAATTACATCAAACGAGGCCACTCTAATCTGATCTCGGACTAGAAAAAAGCCTGACGTATAATTTATACACCACTTGTATGCAACAACTAACTTATGCATATTCTACATTATCTATTTGAAAATTCTTGTTTTGAAAAATCTTATCATCTGGTTTTAGTCTTTATATTTTATTTTTTATATCATTGTGGTCTGTATAATTTTAATTCAAATTAATTTTGACTCTAAACTTTTTATTTTGTGTGTCATACTTTTAGGAATAAAATTATAAATTTGATCAATTTAGTGATATAACCTCAATTAAATTAGTGTTGTTGCTGTTTTTTTTTTTTTTTTTTTATATATCAAAAACCCGAAGGATTTTTTTTTTTTTTTAAATCAAAACCCTAAGGATGTTATCAATTGAACTAAACTTATACAAAATCTAAAATTAAAGGTAAAAATTGAGCAAATTAAAACTGTAAGGACTAAAATGTCACAAGCAACAAAATGTAAGAACTACCAATATATATATATATATATTGTGTGTGGTTTTGCTTTTTTAATGTATAACATTTCTAATCATAGTATACTAACAATAACCCGTGCGATGCATAAGAAAATAGACCATATACATTTTGTGTGATAATTAAATTATTTTAACCTTGAATTATATTTTAACGGTGGCAAACCATGATGTTAGGCCATCCTGGTAGATGTTAACAATAATTAACTTACGAAATTTCACAATAAAATTTGATATGTATGAAAAATTGTTAATTATAAAGATTATTATGGATAATAGTATGGGTGAACTGTATGCACGTGAGAGAAGGAGGAAAAAATTAAAAACACATGGGGGGTTCAAGTATGTTTATGGTGAGATGCAAATGAAAAGTTGTGGGGGTGCAAGTGTCACTTGCATCCCTCCATGTGTTGATAATTTTTTTTTTCTTCTTCCACCTGTATGTAATTCCCCTTAATAGGATCACAATCAGTTGATAGCATAAATAACTTGTATGAAACTATAGTCTTATGCAGGGGGAAAAAAACACACAACATTAAAAGAGAGAAAATCTATAAACTCATAAAAGTTATCATAAATGTACACTTTTAAATCAGTGGTGTATATTATTATTGTAGGACTAAATTTTAAATAAATCTCAACCTTTAATTATTATTTCTAAGTAGTTTTTAATTTTTTTTTTAATATAAATTTGCTGCCCTGCTCATAAAAAGAACTTCTCAAACAAATCATCAATTGATTCTATTAGTAACCCTCTATCTTTGACATGCATATCATATCAAAGTATAAATTCTTCTCCATAATCATTTTATCCATAATTTGAATAATACTTGCATAGTTCCTACAACATTTAAAAATAAATAAATCAAGAAAAGATCTTCGTAGGATTATAAAAATTATACAAGAAAATAGTTTTAATCTATTTTATTTATAAAATAAAATGATGACAAATTATTTGAACTTTACTTGAAGATATATAACAAATGATAGTTTTAATCATTACATACTAACAAAAAAAAATACATGCTACTCAATGAAAAATGGTCGAATGCAACAAAAATCATGGATATTGAATTAAATCATATGTGCTCTAAATTGAAAATATAATCTAGCAAATTAACTAAAAATAATAGAGAGAGAGAGATTGACAAATATGTAGTATCTACCTACCATTTTGTATTATGTTAATTAATTTTATATATCATATGAAAGTGTTATTTGTCTTGATCTTTCAATAAAATATGTACCAAGAAAAACAAATTTAATAAGAAATTGGTTCTAAACTTTATTATTAAAGAAACAAAAATTTCAAAGAGAGACTAAGCAAATTGAGAGATGAGATTGAAGAAATACTATAACAAATGACAACCTCAAAAAAAAAAAAAAACAAAAAAACAAAACAAAACAAAAACAATGATCTAAAGCAAATTATTTTCAACAACTAAAAGACAATAATTATTACCTTGGATAAATATAGTGATGAAAATTAATTTTGTGAGATTTTTATACTGCCTCCTCCCATACGGCCTTCATTATCCCATTATCAATATTCTTCTCGTTCAGAGCCAACAAAAAGAAATTGTTTTATCTTTATCACTTGATAAATAATTACGAATAATAAAAATGGTAAAAAATTCAAAGTAAAAAAGAATAATATGTGATGGAATGAGAAAAAAAAAATGAATAAATCAAAAAAAAGATTTACATATATATGTTTTTGGTAGATATATATATATTAATAAATCATATCTTTATCTAAATTTTATTATTTTAATTTTTTTTTAAATGAATTATTTAATCTTTTTATTTTGTAAAGCATGAAATTAATTTTGATAGGTTTATCTATGGGGAGAAACTTTAAAATTCAAATATTTATCTATAAGTCATGAAAATATTATTTTAATTAATTATTTAATTTTGATCTTTATCTGTAAACAATGAAATTAATTTTCATAAATTATTTAACAATTTTTATATGTTTATCTATAGGGAGGAATTTTGAAATTCAAATCTTTATCCATAAGACATGAAATTAATTTTTATTTTAATTAATCAAACAATTAGAAAATGAAAGAAAATAGAAAATATGAAAGATAATGAAAGAGGTTGCCCCATAGGAAAAAGAGAGTTTTAAAATTATGAGAATTTATGAATAGACTTTTGGGAGCTTTTTTGAGAAAAAAATTACATTTGCTTATATGTATGTATATATATAGTATAGATATCATGAAAACACCTAACAAATTTAGGCTTTGTTTGGCAACCAATTTTTTGGCAAAAAAAGCACAAAAGATAAAATAAGCTAAATAAATTAATAAGAAAAAATATCACATTTAAATTATAATCATTTCACTTTTTCTCTTATAAAAGTTAAAAAAATCAAACCTAATAAATTTTTCATTCCAAGTTAAAATAACTAAAAAATAAAAAAAAAATCAATTAAAAAAATCTATTGCCAAACGAGAACTTATATACGTACAGATAGGTGACCTTTTTCAACATATGCACTCTATTTTTATTTTCATTTTTTATTTTTCAGCATCTGCATGTTATGGGAACCAAGACAAAGGAGTGATGATAGCCGCGGCAAGTGATGCCATAGGGGGGACGGCGTTGTGTGGAAGAAAGTACAATGTGACGTGTACGGGTCCGACAAATCAGGGTGTGCCACGTCCTTGCACCGGTAAAAGTGTAATAGTAACCATCGTCGATTATTGTCCACCTGGCTGCCAGGGAACCATCGATCTCTCTCAAGCTGCTTTCGCCATAATTGCTGACCGCAAGGCCGGCAAAGTCAAAATCAAATATACCCCGTAAGCCCGACTAACTCTCATTCACGATATAAATACTAATGTTACATAATCTTAATTTTCACTGTTCCTTTATTTATTTCAGTGAAAAATATTTTTATATTTAGTTATGTTTTTTAAACTAATAACTAATAGTTACATTAGTGGTGGTAGTAGTGGAGGGGCTAGGGTGGCGGCGACAGTGGCCATGGTTATCAGAATCTCAATCTGGATCTTATAATTTATTTGGGCACAATCTATTCGAATCGTGCAAAAAATCTCTTACAAATAGGATCTTTTGATCTTGGTAATTGGATCTTATAGGATTATAGAATCCCGATCTGAATCCATTCCTATCCAATTGTAAGTCTTGTTTTGTATTGTATGACCTATTTTATTGTAAATTTTGTATTTGCTGTCTAAATATCAATTTATGTGGCTCAAATGAATAAAAAAAAAATAGTATTGAATCAAATAGGTTAAGAAAAATAAATTAGAAAACAAACATTTGCATATTGTAGCAATTTAAGAAAACTAAATAGTCGAAAAAACAAAGTTATCTTTAGTGGGATTAGAGGAAGACAAGATGATTGCAACTTTATCCTAATTTTTAAAGAGACTATTTTCATGACTCAACCTGCTCCACTAGATATGCTAACGATAAATTTTATCATTTGGTTAAGCCACTCTTTTGAATTCTCAATTTATTTTCATATGCAACTTTGTTAAATATATATATTCACTTTTTATGTATTATTGTAGATTGCAAAGTATTATGTTATAGAATTCTTCTTCTTCATCTTCTCTTTTGATGAAATACAAAACTTTTACTACCATGTTTTCTATTGTATGTATTATATTTACATTTTACATGAAATATTATATTTTTCACATATCTTCACTTCTTTTTAATAAAATATAAGCTACGTATATTTTTTAACAAATATTTATTTAAATTAAATTATTACATAATTTGTCTTTTTCGATAGGATCCTACATTCTCGATCCGATCTTGTAAACACATCCAATGATCCAACGTAGAATTCTGATTTTAACAACCTTGGCGGTAGCGGCGGTGGCAGTAGTGGTGGTCTTAAAGATGGGTTGAAGGAGGTGGTAGTAGAGGTGGTAGTGGTGGAAGTGGACATGGTGGCAACAATAATGGTAGTAATAGTGGTGGTAGTGGCAATGTAGTGACATTGGTAAAATTCTAATTGAGAAAACATTTTTGACCTTTTAAAATTATAAAATATTTTCTATCCAAATAAACTAATTTTCAGTTGACAAAAAAATATTTTCAGTTGAATTTATATATATATATATACATATTTTTTCCCACTGTTAGGCCGAATGGGTAGCAAATTCTTTAAATTATACATTTAGTGGGTAAGCTTTTAAATGATTTAGTTGTCGATAAAAATATCATCACTTATTGCTCTCTTTTCTTTCTTTTTTCTTTTTATTATTTTTTTTATTGTTTTGATTTTGCAGGGCATGAAGTAAGAAAGATTTGGAAGGGACATGCTGATATTAATATAGAAATAACTCAAGCATTTCATGGAAACTTTGTATGTTTCCATGTGTTATGTTGTGACCATGTGATGCATCTGTATCAGTGGAATAAATAAAAATCATTTCTAAGCTTTTACCCATTATATAAGACTAGTGAGATGGTCGTGTGCAAGATAGGCTAGCTAATACTCATTATTGGTGCCCGTTATGAAAAAAAAACTTAATAATTGTAAAATATAAATAGCTAAATATCAATGAAAATTGACTACTTGAAAAATTATTCATACAAATAAGTAAAAACTACTTCAAAAGAAGATTAAAACAAAAATAAGAAAAAATAATGCCTTTGTCCATAATCTACACATAGAAGCGTGACGGATTGTTGTTTATCAAAATCAACAATGCTAATATTCACAAAGAGGTGGAGAGGAAGAAATAAAAAGCAGACTAAAATTAACAAAAAAATGACAAAATCAAGAATAACGATCCTATGCTCACTGCTGGAAAATCCACTTTTAGCGGCGTTTAAAAAACGCCGCCAAAAGTACTAAAAACGTCGCTAATTCTTTTTGTGACGTTTAGTACCAAACGCCGATGACGCGGCCGTCGCTATAACTTTATGACGTTTGAAAAACGTCGTTATATGAGTATAGGCGGCGTTTTTAAAAACGACGCCATATGTCCTGCCTAACTGCACTATGACGTCACTAAGACATTTAGTGACGTTTTTGAAAACGTCGTCATAGACATTTATACATTTTTAAAATTTAGCCGTTGGGGTGAAATATAGTGACGTTTTTTAAACGCCGCCATAGCCTTTTTTTTATTTTGTTAATTTTATATGGTTGAACAAAAAAAATACCTATCAAACAATTATTACGAACTAATAATTGATGTTTATTAAAATAATAAATAAACTAAGCTTGAAAACAAAATTAAAAATAAGAAATAATGCATTACATACCTAAAAATAGCAACAATTTAGACTTTAAATACATCAATTAAAATCAAAATGGTCAAGAAGTGTAATTTGCCCAAAAAAAATTAAAAAGGAATAGAAAGCAACAGTTATATGTTATTAACACTTAAAAAGTACATCTCCAAGATGTTTACCAAATTCTTTCAAGTTTGATCACTATATGTTTGATAAGTACTCGGAATATAGTATGGATTTATGAAATCTTCAGACAGAATTGATTCATCTCCCCATCCAGATAACACTAGATTTTTCTTCCCCCTGTGGTTGCTAACAGGATCATTCTGCAGCCATGAAATTCAAGAATTCATAAGGATTGATTTTCAAAATAATACTTCATTAACTACAAATAAATAAAGGAAATAACTCACAGAAATAAAACACTAAACTTCATTCTAATTAAAATCCCACCATCATAAAAATAAAAATAAGGCAAGATTGAAGTAAGTGAAGACGAAAAATATATATACACATAGAAACCATAGACACAAACCAAAGTGACATAGACCATATTAAGTAGATATTCACCAAGTAGTAGTTCTGTGTGCACCAACTACCCCAAAACTGACTTTAAACTGGAAAAATTGAACTTGGAAAACTCAGAAATTACTCAACTGGCATGACTATTAATAAATTTAATCAGCTTTGTTAAAAATGTAGTATAGAAATTTCATCAATTGATTAAAGAATTTGTATATTCTTTGGAGCAGACTTCAGAAATTATATGCTGAATGCAATAGAAGGATTCTCAACGTCCGAGGAAAATGGGTTATTCATAAATTCATGTTTTGCTCACTGCCAAACAGAGAGGCAGGATACATGGTTTGCTGATGATTCACCTCTTGTTGGCAATAAGGTACAGCTGATGTGTGGTTACTATGTATTAGTTCTATTGAATACTAGTATAGATTTGTAGTTAATCATGGTTTTCCTTTCTGCCTCGAGTTATGTCATATTTTGATGTCTCTTGACCTAGCCTTCAATTTAAGTCAGTCACCGATACTTTTCAAGTCAGTTAATGGTAATCTCATGCTCAATGTTTGGTTTTACTCATCACAATTAACTCATACTCAAGTCCTGTTAATAGAAATAAACACGCACGCATATGAAGTAAACATAAAGAAAAATTAACACCTATGCTCATATGCACATCAAGTAGGCCTAGGTCTCATACTTGTAACACCTATGCTTATACGCACATCAAGTCATGTCAGTAATCACCTGACAACCAGAATTTAAATCTCAGAACTAACTAATAATTCAAAGAAGTGATTTTTTTTTAAACTCAAATCAACACTTAAATTACTCAACTACATCAATGAGGGTCATTTCCCTATGCAAAGTTAGCATTGATATGCAATAACAAGCGTGTTTGCTTGCACCTTAGGAAATTACACTTTTGCAGATGGTTCCAATCCCAAATGTCGTCACCAAACCCTATCCAAATGAAACAATTGGTGACAGTTCGCACAGGTTTGATGATGGCACATGGGGTTTGGGATACGTTTGGACAATTGTCCAAACGATTTGTCTAAACTAGTGGTTGTCAATTTACTTGGCGCCCAATTTACATTTTTGCACCATTACAAAATGGCAACAAATTGGCATCAAACGCTTTTTGACTATTTCCTACAATTTTGTTAGTCTCAACTAATTGTTTCTACAACAGGTTAACGTGACAGTAAATATGAAAATGGTTTGGAACTAACCTGTTGAACTGGCTTGTCATAATCTTTTGGGTTCACAAACTCGGTAACACCGAACTTCTTAGCTGTGGGAAATAAATTAGGACCATCATCAAGAATCAGATGAGAAATTAGGATGGGGAGCAAAGCCAACAAGAAATGGCAATTATTAATCATTAAAACTCACCTTCATTGAATCTATTTGCATTCAAATCAATTCCAATGATCCTGGAAGCCCTGACAATACGAGCACCTTCAGCCGCCTGATAGTTTTGCTGAAAATGATGCAAAAGATAATTCATAAGATTTCAATTTTACGGGTAATGAGAAACAGTGAAACAAGAAAGCAACAAGATTTTCTTACAGCTAGGCCTACAGCTCCCAATCCAAAAATAGCAACGGTTGAACCTTTTCATGGTTTGGCTACATTTAAAGTTGCACCAAGTCCTTCAAACACAAAAAACACAAGGAATCAGTAAGATAACATCATATTATAGACTAAACACGTTACACAGTTTTTCTTCTTTTTTTTTTTTTTTGGCACCTGTGGATATTCCGCAGCTGAGAATGCAAACTTTGTCAAGTGGAGCTTTGGGGTTAATCTTGGCAACACAGCCAACGTGTACGACAGTGTATTCACTAAATGTGGATGTGCCAACGAAGTGATAGATGGGCTTTCCATTGATGGAGAACCTTGTTTTGCCATCGCTAAGCATGACCCCTCTATCAGTATTTATCCTGAGGAGGTCACACATGTTGCTCTCTTCGGATTTGCAGTGGCAGCACTCTTTGCACTCCCCAGTGAAAACAGGGAGGACGTGGTCTCCTGGTTGGAGATCGGTCACTCCCTCGCCTACACTTTCCACAATTCTAATTTCCACGAAAACACAAAGAAAGTAATTAGCAAAAGTAGAACATATTTAAAGCCAAGTCCTTGAAATTTAATATGGATATTCATACCCTCCAGCTTCATGACCTAATATGCGAGGAAACAAGGGTGTTTGTCCCTACAATATAAAAAATACGTTTCAGTCACAATCAACTGTTAACAAATCCAAACTACTACTAGTAAATTTCAGCACAAGTGATAGCTTCAGAGTCCGGGCTTAATTTACAGAATGGTCTCAAGAGAGAAGGGATTGATCTATAGAGCAATCAACAATCAATCCTAAGGAATCTATCAGATGAAAACTAAACCTCGGAGAGAACTTGGGAAGAAATTTTTTTAAGATTCAAATAAAATCGAGCAAGACAAATACATCAGTTCAATGCATTTTTCATTTTTCAATTGAAAGTACCCATCGTTTTCATATCGCCTTCTCTTTTAAGTGCAGAAATAGTTTAAAAAAAAAAAAAGTGGATTGTTTTAGAATTTCATGTTTCCAAAAACAAAACAACAAAAAGTTTAATAACAACTGTCATTTTCATATTGTTTTAATTTTTGTGCGGAAACAGTAATCTAAAATCTGAAGCTAACTTTCTAGTATTTTCTAAAAAGTGTGTTGTTTTTAGAATTCAGAAACAACACAATTACCAAACAAGTTTCATGTGCTTTTCGAAAAGTGAAAATAGAAAATGAAACCGTAAACAAACAATATATGCAAGATTATCACAAGCATTATCATACATTCCAGGATTCGATTGTTCTACAGTTTTGAGGATTTTGTTGCTGTGATTTATGCAATGGACAAAATAGAGTTACTATGAATTATATATACACGAATGTTTCCATTGGAAACTAAATTTTCTTTATTCAATATACCTTGGCTTCCCAGAAGTAAACATCGGTGTGGCAAAGGGACGTATAGAGGATCTGGAGACGAACTTCCATTTTCTGCGGCGGTGCCACCTCCACCTCTTCTATCACTAGTGGCTTCCCTGCTTCCCATGCCACCGCAGCTACACCACCACCAACAAATATTCAACAATCAGCCATGGAAACATCAATGTATTACAGTTTCAGTAATACCATAAACAAACATATAGAATAAGCACTATTTATGAGCTACAACCATATTATATATCCAGAGGGAAATAGATATCTACCTTTATGATCGACAAGACAAGTTTTGAATAGTTATCAATAGCAAGGAAGGAGAGGGACTGGACTTGTTGAGGTGATTGCAGAGTTACTTTCATCAATAACCGTGTCTTCTTGATCAAGAGTAGCTGCCTCATTGCAGATTCCAACAACATCAATAGATTGATCAACAGAAGCACCAATGCTTTTTACCTCCTTGTACCCTTCAGATTGCATCAAATGTGAACTATCACCCAAATTCTTAACACCAACTTCTGGAGTTTCCATAACCTCATCACAGTAGGTGTCCTTTCCAGCTGTAGGTAAAGTTTTTGCTAGATATCTGTTTGCTTCACAAGATAGAGCTTCATTGTTTGGCTTCAGCTCAGTACCTAAATCATCAGCCTCTGGATCCTTAGCTATGTCACTTTCAGAATCTTCATCTCTTTCAACATCATCATGTTCTACATCCTCTGCATCTTCTCTATCAAGATATCCATTTTTAAATATTTGAATTTTTTCTCTGGCTGCAGAAAGGATTGCCTCAGTATCAACAGGATCCTTCCTATAGGGGGTACGCACACAATATGTCGAAGGAGCTGTTCTTTCAAAAAGCTTTCAATCTCTTGACAAAGCAGCAACAATAGATGCTTCAGGTGTCTTGCTTGTTGTGAGGTCCCGAAGACCAGATTTCTTATATAGGAAAAAATAAAGTTTAAATAATCTGAAGGGATAACAGACAATGCAAGGATCATAAAATTACCTGAATCTTTTCTGCAACTCCTAATATTGTTAGGCCATTACTTCCTTCAAGAGAAAGAACATGAAATGCAGCAAATTTGACTGTTCTAGGAGTCAATCGATGCCTAGATCTTCTTAGATTCGAAAAACCCCTTTCTTGTATTATGGCAAGAGCATTTTCAGCTGCAGCTCCATTGCGTAAATTAGAAATTATATCTTCACCATCATTACGCTGCATCACCCAAAAACAATACTTTAAAATAAGCTGCAATAAGCAATTTACAGAAGCATACAATAGGGTTTATCAACAAATGATGTTCCTTTTTTTTTTTTTTTGGTGCATTATAGTGAAGTCATATTCTACCAAAAACTAGTCATTAAGAGGAAACAAGAAACTGAGTATTATTTGTAACCAACAAGAAGGTTGACTGAATTGTAACCTAAGCAAGTAGCCAACAGCTTTTCAGGAAAATTGATTCAAATCTTCCAATGAACTAGAGAGAGAACCAAGGAATGCAAGGAAAACAAAAGTGAGGTTAATCTACCCCATAAAGGAGGAGGTACTAAGCTCAGGACAAGAAATGCAAGCACAAAAAATGGGAGTGAGATTAATCTGATGACTTAACATTCATGCTGATCTTGAGCTGGCCAAGTCCTCCAGGTCTTGGTGACGGGCTTTCATGTAATATTTGTTTGCAACAATTTATATATGCTTCTGCTAAATTATACCAAAACTTGTATTCATGATGCATTTACAAAAGTAGCAAATAAACTGCAAAACTTGGTAGTGCAATTACTTGCAAAGCAATCTGAACAGAGCATTGAAGTTAAATCCATTAGTTAATTTAGCCAACAGTCCAAAATTAAATTATCTATGGTCAGTAACCCAATAGACCAATCAAGATACTAGATGATGTCAATGCAATTCATGAGTTTTACTTTTTTTTATCAAAGTCTTTTCTCACCTAAATGAGAGACCACAATCATTTCTTCTTCTTTTTTCCTCACCTCAAGATCAAAACGGAGCACCTTATTTACCTTGGGCTGTATGATAGGCAGAAATCTGTGACTGCTTTTTCTGATGGTGCTTAAAACTGGCGGTCTCTCCCAACTCTCAAATTTGTATTCAACCAAACACAATCTAATTTTAGGGAGCAAAGTCAAAAAATCCCTAATAAATAATAACATAAATTAAATTGTAATGCAAAAATAGACATTGAGAAGAACTCTATGATCAGACCACCTCGACTCAGATCAGCGAATTCCACAATTCCAAACAGAATCAACCAATCACTATGAACTGAAGAAGAATCGAAGAAGAATCACTAAACTGAAGAAGAATCGAGAGAGATTTGAGTGAGAGAGAGAGAGCAACTAACCTATGATTGAAGAAGACGAAGACTTCCAAATCCACGGAGATCAGTCACGAAGCTGTGCTCAAAATCGAACTTCAAAATCGCAATCCTGAGATGAATCACCGAACTGAAGAAGACTGAAGAAGAATCACTAAACTAAAGAAGAATCGAGAGAGATTCGAGTGAGAGCAAGAGAGTGAGTGAGAGATTTGAGTGAGTGAGAGAGAGGCGGCGGTGCTCAAGATAGGGTTTTCAAAATAAAGGTTTGGAGAGACAGAAGTGGGTGTGAAGAGAGACATGATTTGGAGGCGCTTTTTAAACGTCTTCAATTAACAAAACGGTACCGTTTTACTTAATAACAATTGCGACGTTTTAAAAACGCCGTTAATTGTTAGAAACAGTGACGTTTAATAAAACGTCATTAATTAAGCGCCATTAAATCCCCAATTTCCTGTAGTGGCTTATGCTCACATATGAATTTATCCCATGGTTGTAGCACATCAAGATTTGCAATATGTATTCAAGAATTATGAATTGTTGGCAATTATAATTTGAATTGTCAATTCAACTTTCATAAAATAAGGTAAATACATGAGTAATTAAAAAACGATTGAAACACAAGATAGTTCTATTTAAATATTTTGAACCAAAATGAGTCAGTCACACTATATTATTAAAAAAAAGAAAAAAAAAAATCAATTGTCTAACTAAAGCTCCGATTGAACAAAAATGAAAACAATTGTTCGTTGGCCATGCAAGGTTGCTAATATGATTACATCCATTTGCACGTATCAAACAATATTAGTACACATTGAAATGAACTCCAAATACATCATTGGATAAACTGAAAAAAGAAAAACAGGATTCAAATTATTTATTTCACCCAACTTCATAATTAGATATTAACACACAAACATTTTTATACTTTCAAATATATAATAAACAGTCACCATAAAAAAATAAAAATAAAAAGAAATATATAATAAATAGAGGCACCATAAAAAATAAAACATAAAAAAAAAAAAAAAACGAAAAAAAGATAAGTACAAATTTGTATGAACACAACCACACCAAGCCAATGACTTTTGATACCTTCATCGTGATGAGATTTTCAAATTTTGGATGCTTGCTGCCAAATGTTGGCCTTCTGATAATGACTAACTTCCATGAATTACCCTTTGCGAAATAAATGGTTGTGAAGACCCCAAGAAGGATTAATAAACCTGCAGAAGATAGAAAAATAAATGTAAAAAATGACATTCTATATATGTCACGATCCCATCCCACTCCAAACAAGATAGCCAGTGATCAGCTAGTAATCACAGACTACCAAATGTTGTAAGTGGGAGAAGGGGAAAGGCCTAACTTTTAAAAAACAAGTTGGACTCCTATGATAATTGGGGCAAAATTTTCCATTTTTGAGTGCAGAAACCATTATTTGCTTATATTGAGTCCGTTTGAAATATCCATTCAGATCAGTACATAACTATATGAAATGAAAGTATACATTCCTCTTGGATTGTTATCTACATTATTACATGACTTAAACAATAAAATAAAATGCAACACTTTTGACATAGCTTTACAAAGCTAGCGCATGCACACAAGACCGACTTCTAATCAGCTTCTCTTTGTACTCGGACTCTTTTATCGCCTACATATATATATATATATATATATCTAAAGGAGAGGGGTAAACTATTACCTAGTGAATAGTAATACAATAAAGTGGTAAATGAATGAACATCGATGAGTTTTAATAAAACTAAGCACAAGATCATAGTTCAAACATAACATAATTTGTACATGTTAAACAAAGCTTAACTTGCAAACATATGCATAGCAATGACCATTTCAAGGTTTTCGAGACAAGAGTCCACAATAGGCCACTAGAGGAGCACGGTTAGCTAGAAGTTATTGGCATGATTCCCAATAACAAACACGATCCAAGATGTCATCTTAATACATGATAAAAAAAAATAAAGGATGTTCATTTATAACAAAACAATATCACAACTTTCTTAAAATATCATAAGTTTGCATTTCAAATAATAACTTTAACAAATATAATTTTACTATACTACTACTCACAAATGGCTCTTGAACAAAATGTTACTCCCTCCAAAGTGCTTGACCTACAGAAGTACAATACAAGCATTCAATACAATATGGTGTAAAGCGATGAAACATTACTATTTTCGGTTCTAATTCTAATGTTCTAGCTTATCTTTATGCTATTTCTCTCAACTATACACTTTTAGGTCCATTTTCAAGTCTTATTCAATTTTATTTCAAGTACCAATTAAGCAAAATGAGGCCCAACAAGCCAAAAATGGGAAAAAGGAGAAAAATTGAGCAAATGCTCTATTGGCCGCTATGGGATGCCTTTAGGATTACCAAGCACACCCTACAGTTCAAACTTCCAATCTCGTGATCTAGTTTTACTAGTGCAATGTGAAAAAGATAATAAGAGTCCAAATTCGACAATTTTTATGCAAAATCCAAATTCGACAATTTTTATAGAAAATCCATTTATTGCAAAATATTCCAAAAATGGATTGTAACGCCCCAAAAATAGTTAAACATAAACTACCCACAATGATTAACATTCACTAGACAGTAACAATAATCCTTCCATCTTCACATATTTGATAAATGAGTTTAATACAAAAGTTCCACATGCGGTATACACTCAACAAAACAAAGAACACATGAATCTATAGCATGTGAAACATATAGTCTCATAATGGAAATAAAATAGAAGGAATGCCTTTACGGGTTTACATCTTCCAAGGCAATAGCCCGGTTACACAAAAAGGTCTCTCGAACCCATACCAAATTAGCCCTAGGCTTTAAAAAAATTACAACAAAAGAGAGAGTGTTCTACTCTTCACCAAAACATATCCACACCCTTAGCTTGGTGGGATCACAACATCTTTACCTGCACAAAATCCCATAGGGGTGAGCATAAAGCCCAGTAGAGAATTCTCACAAAGTATATACAGTTATGCAGTTCCCAATGTAAAATGCATATGCGATGTCGTGCAATGTCTTTATGAAAAAAGGAACCTCATTTCAATGCTCAACTTAAAAATCACCATGTTAACAAATGTATTCCACAATCTCAATAATTCCAAAACTTCCAATTTAAATCAATAGGGGCGGTAAATACGACACTGGTAATCCCTAGGCTAGTGTCTGCAAGTAGACTCTACAAGTACTACCCAATTGTCATTTTTACCGGTATTAACCAGAAGGCTCGACACCTATCCGCGCGGTTTTTTGGTCTTTCACCATGGACACTCAGGCCAACTTATCAAGGTCAACTACACCCCCTAATTGGACTTACCAACGTATTTACCCCTTTAACAATTCCATAGTTTTCATCACAATGTAATCTTTCTCAATGTAAACATTTTTACCACTTATGCCAAGATGTGCAATAATGAATAAAATTTAAATAAGCACATGATGAAATAGATTATAACTCATAACATTTCCACATCTTTCCTTCCATCAATGCCATTATCGCAAAATAACCACATGTTCACCCTATGTTATCAACACATAGTCATAACTTCCCAACATACTCATTTCTTAACATTCTAGTCCTTTCAAGACCATATGAAATTTTCAAACATCAACTATCAAGATTTCAATTCTCATAATCCATGGAGCTCATTATGTATCATCTCATAACATCATAAGTTCAAGTGTTAGTAACAATGTTAAAATGACATCTCATTCTCATACCTCAAATACATTGCTATTTTGTTGAACATTTGATGAAACCCACTCTCATTCATCCTCTTAACATAAGAAAATAAGGAATTTTAAAGACATTTCCCATTTTAGCAAAATCCCCAAATTTCTAGGGTGTTTATTAAAAACAAATCTCCATCATTTTTCATGGAAAACTCCATCAAATCATCTCTCATGAGTCTAATAGAGGAAAAACTCTCAAGAGTAGAAAATATATTGAGATACAAGCCCATATTCAAAAATCTCTACATATTGAACCAAAAATTAAAAATCAACACATAACTACAAGAACATTTTTAAATCAAAATCCATGTAGCAAAACTTGTATATATAACTCAAGAAATCCCTACCTTGAGCCTTGATGAAGAAGATGATGAAACCCTAGCTTTTAGATGGAAGATCTTTCAACTCACACAACACCAAGATGAGCCCTAGCCTTTGATCTTCAAGATTGGTGTGAAATGTTGATGATCTAAACCCAAGATTTGCAAGGATCAAAGTATTTTGGTGATTGGGAAGGTTTTCTAGAGAGAAGGGGGAGAAAAATAGGGTTTAAAGTGAGAGAAAGATGTGTAAAATAAGAGAGGCATTCGGACCAAAAAGATACAAGAAACAAAGTTTCGGACTTCCCAGTTGGCCGCTCGTGCGGCCTCTCCCACCGCTCGTGTGGCCCACCACCACCGCTCGTGTGGCACACTCCCGCCGCTTGTGCAGCCCATTTCAGAATGCAAAATTCCGGCTCTCAACCTCCGTCGCTCGTGCGGTCTATCTCCGCACGTGCGGCCTTGGCCCAGCAGCCCAAGTTTTCCGCTTCGCTCCCGGACACTCCGGACTCACCCGCGCACCCTCCGGAACAATCGAAATTCAACACCGAATAAAATAAGAACTAAAAAACCATTTTCGGACGTTGAAATCCAACAGAGATAAAAGGAGAACAAAGCAAAAAAAAAAAAAGAAACAGAAAAAGAAAAGAACCCGGCCATTACAATGTCCCCCACCATAAGAAATTTCGTTCCCGAAATTGATTAAACTCACTAAACAAGAGTGTTCAAGCAACAATGATTATTTCAATGACATTATCAAACTACGACATTCATGTTCAACTAACATTTACCGTTCTTCTCATCATTATTTCATCAAACACAACAATTGCTCAGGTGATATATATATATGAGATAAAACATCAACAACAAAATATCATTCTTCCATAAGCTTATGCTCAATTTAACAACACACATACAACAACATGTGATCAACAATTTAACATTCTCTTCTTCAATACTAGGAAAACTGTACAATTAAAACAAAACAACTACACATGTTCAAATAAATTCGGATACTTGGAGCGGACCTCCGCTTCCCTTTCCCAAGTCGCTTCCTCAATCCCATGGTGTCTCCACAACACCTTCACTAACGGTATGGTCTTGCCCTGCAACACTTGCTCTCGGGTATCCAAAATTTGAACCGGTCACTCCTCGTAGGAGGCATCCTCATCTACCTCCAAATCAACCCAATCTAATACATGAGAAGGGTCGGGTTCTTACTTCCTAAGCATTGACACATGAAATACATTGTGAACTCCTGAAAGTTGTGGTGGCAAAGCTAACCGGTATGCCACTTCCCCAATCCTCTCCAATACCTTGAAAGGACCAATAAACCTCAGAGACAACTTACCACTCTTACCGAACCTCATCAAGCCCCGTCTAGGTGAGATCTTCAGGAACACATGGTCACTCACTTCAAAAGATAGAGGTTGTCGCCTCTTGTCGGCATAGCTTTTCTGTCGGCTTTGAGCCGTAGCTAACCTCTTCCGAATGAGAGCAACTTTCTTGGTTGTCTCTTTAACAAGTTCCAGACCCAACAAAGGTGCATCCCCTACCTCGGCCCAATAGACTGGTGATCTACAAGGTCGGCCATACAAGGCCTCAAACGGTGCCATCTCGATACTAGCTTGATAACTATTGTTGTGGGTGAATTCAATCAACGGTAAGTGCCTCTCCCAAGACCCTTTGAAATCTAGGACACAAGCTCTAAGCATGTCTTCTAAAATCTGAATGGTGCGTTCCGACTGCCCGTCGGTTTGCTGATGATCAGCGGTGCTAAAGGTCAGCTTGGTTCCCAATGCCTCCTGAAGGCTTTGCCACAACCGGGCAGTAAAACGAGGATCCCTATCAGACACAATAGTTACTGGAACCCCATGAAGTCGAACTATCTTCTTAACATACAATTCTGCCAAGTGCTCAACTGAGTCGCTAATACACATTAGAATGAAATGTGTGGACTTAGTCAACTGATCAACAATTACCCAAATGGCATCATTGCCCTGCTGTGTTCTAGGAAGCCCAACTACGAAGTCCATGGTAACGTGCTCCCACTTCCACTCGGCTATAGGTAAGGGTTGTAACAATCCCGCTAGTCTTTGATGCTCGGCCTGCACTTGTTGACAAGTAAGGCACTTTGACACAAAGGATGTGACATCCCGCTTCATGCCCCTCCACCAAAACTGACGGCTAAGGTCACGATACATTTTGGTGCCTCCCGGATGTACCGCAAGGCGTGAATGATGGAACTCCTGAAGCACTTCCTCTCAACACGATTCAGGCACAAATAGACAATCTGGATAACGTACACTCTGATCCGAGTGAATGTTCAAACCCTTCTCTTCCTTCTCGTTGGAGATTCTATTACGAATTAACTCTACTTCCCGGTCTCCCCGTTGCGCTTCTACAACTTTGCTAATCAAGGTAGGTTGAGTACTCAAGGTGAACAATGTTGCACCCACTTCAAACTCACCCATTTGCAACTCAAACTTGCCGACTTCACCCAACATAATCCACTCCCGAATGGCCACACTCGCCAAGCTACTCATGGTTTTTTGGCTTAAGGCGTCGGCCACTACATTGGCCTTCCCCGGGTGATAGTGTAACTCAAAATTGTAGTCTTCTAAAACCTCCATCCACCTCCGTTGACGTAGATTCAAATCTTTTTGGGAAAAAAAATACTTCAAGCTCTTATGGTCGAAGAAAACCTCAAACTTCTCACCATACAAGTAATGCCTCCAGATTTTCAAGGCAAACACTACTACGGCTAGCTCTAAGTTGTGGGTAGGGTAATTCTTCTCATGGGTTTTCAATTACCGTGAGCCATAGGCAACAACCTTCCCTTCTTGCATCAAAACAAACCTAAGCCCATCCCGAGACGCATCACAACAGATGGTGCAACCCAAACCACTCTCTGGAATAATCAACACCGGTGCCGTGGTCAATCTAGTTTTGAGTTCTTGGAAAGACTTTTCACAAGCCTCACTCCATACAAACTTAACCCCTTTTCTAGTCAACCTAGTTAAAGGCGAGGCTAGTCTAGAGAAATCTCTCACAAAACGCCGATAGTACCCCGTCAATCCCAAGAAACTCTAGATCTCAAAAACATTTTTAGGTTGCTCCCAATCTTGTACCGAATCTATCTTTGACGAATGCACGGTTACTCCTTCACTTGACACTACATGGCCCAAAACCTTCACCTCGGTGAGCCAAAACTCACACTTCTCAAATTTGGCATACAACTGATGCTTCCTAAGCAAGTCAAGCACTATCCTCAAGTGAGCCTTGTGTTCCTCCTCGGAGGTCGAATAGATTAGGATATTGTCCACAAAGACGACCACAAAATGGTCCAAGTACTCCCTAAAAATTTAGTTCATTAAATCCATGAAGGAAACTGGTGCATTAGTCAACCCAAACGGCATTACAAGGAACTCATAGTGGCCATAACGTGTACGAAAGGCTGTTTTCTAGATGTCCTCCTCCCGGACTCTCAACTGATGGTACCCCGACCTCAAATCTATCTTCGAAAAGCAACAAGACCCTCTAAGTTGATCAAACAAGTCATCTATTCTGGGTAAAGGGTATTTGTTCTTAATGGTAACTCGGTTCAACTTGCAGTAGTCGATGCACAACCACAACGACCCATCCTTCTTCTTTGCAAAGAGAGCCGGCGCTTCCCAAGGTGACGTGCTAGGGCGAAGGAAGCCCTTATCTAATAGCTCTTGGAGTTGAATCTTCAACTCGTGCAGCTCCGCGGGTGCAAATTTATACAGCACCATAAAAATTGGTGCCATTCCAGGCACTAAGTCGATGGTGAACTCAATCTCCTGGTGAGGTGGCAAACTAGTAAGGTCCTCGGAAAACACGCCTGGGTATTCACACACTACCCTCGGCAACTCAACTCGAGTTTCGCCACTCTTATTATCCAAAAGAGTAGCAAGAAGGCCGCTAAGCTCATTTCTCCTGCGAGAATCAAATACTAGTGACAAGACTCTATCAACCCGGTCTCCTAGAAAATAAAAACAATCTCCCCTCGAGGTGCACACTGTGACCCTCTGTCAAAAACAATCGATCACCGCCCGATACGAAGACAACCAATCCATGCCTAGAATGATATCAAAACTCGACATGTCTAGCAATACAAAGGCAAACGGGAGCCTACGCCCAGCAACCTCTATCTCACAATCATGACAACCCCAGTCTAGGTCAACTGTACCCCCAATTGGAGACTCTACTCTGAGCAGATATGCTAACTGTATGACCTCTAGCCCCAAGCAGCTGGGAATGCAGCAGATATGAATAAATGAGACGCACCTGTATCTATCAACACATTGGTCAAATAATTACACACAATGAAGATACCTCTCACTACCTAGGATCCTGGCAACTGCTCTAGCGCTGTAACTGCATACACACGCCCTTGTGGCCTCTGATTAACCTGCTCATCCCTTGGAGCATGGGCCTGTTGTACAGACTAAGCCGAAGCGGCTCCCTGATGAACTCTCGAAGTCTGAATTGAATGAGTCTGCTGGTGACTCTGAGTCTACTGTGACCACGATGCGCCTTCCAACTGTAGGCAAGCTCTCTTCATATACCCTGACTGACTGCACTGAAAGCAAGTAGGCCTCTGACCTCTACTTTGAGACTGACTCTGAGTTCGGTTAGATAGTGGTAGTGGCAACATCTATTGTCCTCCCCCCTTCTGTGGACATGCAAAGGCCTTGTGACCCGGTTGGCCACACTTGAAGCCAGAAAACCCACTCAGTGCACTCTTTCCCGAGCCCGCACTAGGCAAGGAGAAAGTAGATCTAGGCTGTTGCGGCTGAGACTGGGATGAAAACGTGTTTCTGCTCTCCTTATTGGGCCTAAAGTCCCCCTGTGACCCTTGGCCCCTAGACCTCGAATTCTGAAGTCTCTCCTCCTCGGCCTCTACAATAATCTCCACGTGTGCGGCTGCCTCCACAAGGCAATCATAATCCCGAATCATATTCCTGGTAACCTTAAACAAGATCTTCGTCCTCAACCTCTGCTCGAACTCAAAGCAACGGCGCTCCTCCATTGCTACCAATTCCGGTGCAAACCGGGACAAGCTAGAAAAGGCCGTTTCAAATTCGGCCACGGACATATTTAGTTGCTTAAGGTCCTTGAATTCCTACCTCAGCCTCTCCCTAGCAGTAGGAGGTAAATACTTGTCTTGGAAGGCCATCACAAATGCCTTCCTTGTAGGTTCTATTCGGCCTTTGGCATATTTCCACCATTGGCCTGCGTCACCCTTAACTCACCATCCTCGATGTAAAGCATTTCAAAGGTCTTCACGGTTTGTTCAAGCCATTCGTCCGCTTTCTTTGGATTGGGGTCGCCATGGAATTCATTCGGCTTGGCCCGTAAAAACTCCCTCATGAGGAAGCTCGCCCTTGTCTTCGCAACATTCGCCCTAGCTTGGGTCTCCACCCTAAGTATGTTCATAGACTCCCTCAATGCCCCTTCCATCTCTCGAGCTAGAGCCCCCATTGCGGCTTGGCCTGCTTGCCGCGGCACTTCCGCTTGTCCCACTTGTTCGGCCATGTTAACTTGGCCTACACCCTCCTCTTGCACCGGTATCTCATGAACCGGCACCTCATGTATACCCCGGTGACCTCGACCTCGCCTTCCGCCCCTACCACCTTGTGTTCAAATCCGTCCTGACATCCTAATTGAAGAACAAGATAGATAATTTAGCACATAATTCCAAATGTGCCCTCACATGTTAAACTATAGCAATTCCACATACTTTATCACACAACTATTCAATTCACTCCACATAAGCACTTAGTCACATAAACACACACGAATTATCCTTTAGTGATGAGATTCATCCCATGAAAAACCAAGAATTCTTAGTAGAATGAGTATTGATCAAGTATCCTTCTAATAAGACCTCAAGGAATCTAATAGGCGCAAATAACATTCCAAAATTCTAATCCCATACCCACATAGTCACATAAGAATGTTATTCACATAATCACAAAAGCTAGACATTTCTTATTCATGCGAAATGAACCCATTGTGGTATGGCAACCACTTCCCGCGAGCCCCAAGTATTCAAACCCAGTAGCTCTGATACCAAGTTGTAACTCCCCGAAAATAGTTCAACATGAATTACCCATAATGATTAACATTCACTAGACAGTAACAATAATCCTTCAATCTTCACATATTTGATAAATGAGTTTAATACAAAAGTTCCACATGCGGTATACATTCAACGAAACAAAGAACACATGAATCTATAGCATGTGAAACATATAGTCTCATAATAGAAATAAAATAAAAGGAATGCCCTTACGGGTTTACATCTTCCAAGGCAATAGCCCGGTTACACAAAAAAGTCTCTTAGACCCATACAACACATACATGACATGCATTTGTAGGTCCGAATACTAAGATATGGCATGTGTATCATCTCAAGACATGGACTAGCGTATGTACTCAACTTAGAAATGAAAAACCCTATAAATGCAAATGAGCTGGACTTGAATGCATGAAAAATGGATGCAATACATGAGTGTGATAAATAAGACGAGATGCTATACAGAAAGCTTGTACATAAAAAGGTTAGAAAGACGTGGGGTTCAAGAATATTATAACAATTTGAATGAGAAAAAGGAGGGGAAAGAAGAGAGAGAGAGAGAGAGAGAGATTATTACAACAATTGAATAAATAATAAAAGAAAAGAAAGGGGATTGGAGAAATTATTACAACATTGACTTGATCCAGCCAAACTACTACTGAATCCAATAAATCATACCAAACAAGGCAAATAAACCATCTAGCAGCTCCAAAACTACTCAGGAGAGCACTCCTCAGAAATTGTTTGCTCTGTTCTTGGGAGAATCATCCGGCCAAATACAAAAGGGGCCTGCCAAATAGGAAATTGGCCAGCCAAACTCTTTTTCCGGTCGAGATTTAGATCAATGTAGAAAATTCATAACATAAGGTAAGAAAATCTTCCAAGGGGTGCTTATTCCTTCTATATTCTCCACTTACAGGAATCACTTAGGGAAGAAGTAGATGGATCTTACAATAGATATTTTGTATCAAATTGACAAATTAAGAGGATCAAAGCAAAAGCAAATTCAAGTCTAAGAAATAGATGGAAACCTACATCATCTCTTTATGAATAAGCGCAGGTTAGTACTCAAATCTATACTATTAATTGGAGAAAATAGATTAAAGCACATAATTTCTTAGTGGACGTTTTGCTTTGAAAGTAAGGGATTCATGAAAAATCCATTGAAAACACTTCTTCTATTCATGGACAAGGGTGTTTCCACCCAATTCCATGTTCATAGATGATTAAGAGGAGAGAGTTCAATGCCTTTTGACATAAAAATCTATTGTTTTGCTTCTAAAATACAAAATGAAAAGGAAGAACACAACTTTTTCAACATCAAATCCCAAAGATCATCAAAAAATCCGATGAAATAATCCCTAACACTTATTGACACTGAGTAAAGAGTAGAGATACATGGATCAAAGTGTTGGGAAGATAGGATATGTGAAGAGAATGTGTGTAACAAGAAGCAAAATTATTCTATTTATTAAACTTGTGAATGGATAGCTAATTTCTACTCCCAATCACATTCACAAGATTCCAAAATATATAACAATAAGAGACTTTAGCTAAGGAGAACAAGAAAGGAAGGAAATACTATAAACTCAATGGATGGGTGTAGACGTCCCCAAACGCATCCCGGGGGAAGGGGGTGCGAGTCCCCCCGCGGTTCTGGTTCGACATTGGGTCTACTACAGTTCGAAGGACTCAAATGTCACGGTTCTCAATCTTGAACCGAAGAGTCCAAATCCGGCAAATCGTTTTGAAAACAGATTTTTTGGAAGAAGTGCCAAACATGGACTGCTTCGCCAGATACAGAGTTGCCACCTAAATATTTTAAAATGGGAAATTTAGGAAACCCTGGCTTGGTGCCAAAGGCCACGTGTCCATCATCACCAAAGTTGCCTCGGCTCGGGAACTTGGGTACGATTGGGGAAGGTCACTTCGTGAGCACCCCCGCTCGCCCAGTCAAAGACCGGCCTCTACTAACCATGATATCTGATTTTGAAAACATTGTGAGTTCTTATTCCGGTTATTAGCCTAGGTTACTATGTGATGCGCACAGCATACAAGTATAGACTGGGTCGCCTGAATTGGAACAAGACACTTCATGTTGGTTTGTTTTGAGAATGGTTTGATGGTACTACCCGCAGGTAGGCTAAGACGTGGATTTGCCACCCTCGGGTGGGCTTAGAAAACGTGATTTTGCCACTATCTAGTGGGCTTAAAACAAACATTTGATGAATTGTCCCAATCCAAATAACTCAACCTCCACCCACAGGCATTCAAGGCAGTTATATCACATAAGCATATAGCCTCATGGTAAGCATGCTATTCATGGCAACACTCACACGCATGCAAGGATGCTAAAGCATAAAACTCACCGAGTACTCCAAGCCAAAATAGAAGCTCGTTAGAAATCATGCATGATCCTAAATACACAGAAATGCCTAATGCGACACATGCAATGATGCAACTATAGCAGGCTCGGCTATTCTAAACATGGCATATGGAATGCTACAACTAACACGTATTCAATTTGGAATTGAAATACAAATGCAGTTTGTATGATGCGCCGAGCCCGGTGCATGCAAAACAGATGAATGATGCAAACATGCCGTCATACTGTATGCTAATTGAAATATGCCCTAATCTAACCATCGTAAGCAGGTAAATAAAAGGGAAGAAAGACGTGGGGTTGGAAGACATACATCACACTCACGCACACTTATTACAATTATGCCCTCGCGTAGAGGGTTCGAATAAATAATACAGTCCGAAGTAAAAGAATAATACAGTCCGAAATAATATAGTGCGAAATAAAAGAATAATACAGTCCGAGATAATATACAAATTCCTAATTAATTAACAGTTTAAAGAAGAAAAACTGTAAACTGGCATGCAAGCCAGGGGGCTGCCTTGACTCCGTTTCGGATAATGAAATGATGCATGTTGAGCTGCTTTGCGCGGAAATCCACGGCGATGCCCCAATCAGCCTCTGTTTGCGATGTTTCTCGAAATGCGTGCCAGACTCCGGAAAGTTGCTGATTCTTCATTTTGCTGCAACAGAGAGCAGGAAAGGGGCATAGCAATGTATTTCACAAATATATGCATGCCTCGATCCTCGTGCCACCAATCATGTATATCGATGCATGATGGCCGAGGAGTCGGATTGCACAACTCAATATGGGATGAATGCACATGAATGCTACAACAAAACCTAACTTCATCATGGGTAATCCGAAGTGTCGGTGACTTGGGAATTGAGACCCGTTCCGTCACTCGGAGTACGGAACGTGCCTCGTTTCCCGTGCCCGGGCTAACTCCTATCCCGAACACGATGCAATATGCATGATATGCATGAAATGTAGCTAATATGCAATCCTAACATACACAATGCTATGAAAATGAGATGCCTCGAAATGCGTGCACGCGGGTACGCAAACCGAGGAAATGATCCTAAGGCATAAAATGGCATACGCAATGCAATTGGACTTACACTAACATGAGAGAGCCTCAGCCACACTCACATAAGAGACCGTCGGATAAAAATGAAGTGCCTCGAAATGCGTGCACACGGGCACGCGAACCGAGGCAATGGCATACACAATGCAATGATGCTAAAATGAGATGTCTCGAAATGCGTGCATACGGGCACGCAAACCGAGAAAATGGCATACGGAATGCAACAGGATTAAAATGACATAAACAATGCAATATGGGCTTACACCAACATGAGAGGGCCTCAGCCACACTCACACAGGAGGCCGAGAGATGAAAATGAAGTGCCTCGAAATGCGTGCACGCGGGCGCGCAAACCGAGGCAATGGCATACGGAATACAATGAGACTAAGATGACATACAGAATGCGAAATGGACTTATATTAACATGAGCGAGACTCAGCCACACTCACATAAGAGGCCGTCGGATGAAAATGAGGTGCCTCGAAATGCATGCGCATGGGCACGCAAACCGAGGCAATGACATAAAGGTATGAAATGGCATACACAATGCAAATTGGGCTTACACTAACATGAAAGGGCCTCAGCCGCACTCACATGAGAGGCCGTGAGATGAAAAATGAAGTGCCTCGAAGTGCGCGCACATGGGCACGCAAACCGAGGCAATGGCCCTAAGGCACGAAATGACATGGAAAATGATATGCAAACATGAAAATGGAATTTCAGCACTGAAATGTGGGGGGAAACAGTCCCGAAACATGGCAAAGATGCACCTGAAGTATGGAACGTTCCCGAAATGCAATATTAGGCGCCCGAAATGGCCTACAACCATACTAAACATGCATAATTGGTACATGACATGAAAAATAGTAGCAAGGAAGCCCCAAACTAGCATTTTTTACAATACAAAACATGGCGAAATAGTGAGCATAGATAGGACAACAATGGCATGCAAAAATGGGGGCCAAGAGAGGGGTATTGAAGCAAGTGATGTATGCGATGCTCAAACTGAAAAATTTCCTTCTACAACACTGATGAGGGACCAAAAATATACACATTTACAGTTTATGACAACCCTCAAATCAGTATGAAAACTTGCTAAAAATGTCATGCAAGAATGAAGCCAACAAAGGCTAGAACATGAAGTATGCCTTACATTCATCAAACAGCCTTGGACCCTTAACAAAACATGACAAGAAGGCCAAAATATGGATATTTTCAGTACTGCTCATGGCCGAAAACAGAAGCTAGATAGGCCTAACAAAGCATGCAAGAATGGGGGCCAAAAAGAGATATAAAGACAAGCACAACATGGAGACCCCCAACAAGGTTGATCCCTTCTACAATGTTGTAGAAAGACACAAAATAAGCTTACTTACAGTTCATGACATGCTCCAAAACAGAATACATGTAGGTCAAACAAATCATGCAAATTTACGGTAAATATGAGAGATTATGAAGCAAGTGCATGATAAAGAGGCCAAATAGGGTTGAGCCCTTCTTCAATGTTGAAGAGGGGCTCAAAATAGGCCCACTCACAGTTTATATCAGGCTCAGAAATAGATCACACATGAACTAAAAAAAGCATGCAAGATATTGACATACAAAATGATATTAAAACAAGTGCATCATAGAGGGCTCAAACAGGGTTGATCCCTTAAAAAAACATGTATAATAGCTCAAAATAAGGCCCCTTTCAGTTAGGGCCGGAGTCTAAAACAGTGAGAAAGTAGGGTAGAGGAATGGTGCAAAAAAAAGTGCCAACAGAGGGTGATTGATACTTACCCTTGAAGATCACACTCCTGTTGCTTCTTGGCTCAAGTTTGCTGCTCCTAAGCCTCTGAAAAACCCTTCCTTGCAGCTGGAATGGAGTGGTGGTAGTAGAGCTTGAAGATGATGAAGAAATGGAGCCTAAACTTGAAGATTTGAGAGAAAAATGGAGAGATAGAGATAGATATCAATGTATATCCTTGAGAGAAATTTTCCAACCCTTCTACAAGAGCTAGGAGGCCTGCTATATAGGCAAGAAAAATTGGAGAAAAGGTGGGCAAAAAGTGCTTTAGTTGCAGGTGGCTGGCCGGCTGGAAATGGTGGCCGGCCGGCAAGGTAAATAGAAGAAAAATAAGAGAGCTGGCTGGCCATGAAGCCCCAGAAGTTATCTTTCCAATGCCGTAAACCTTGCATTAAAATTCCTCCTGTAGAAAAAGTTATGCCAGTTTTCGTAAAGCCGCACAGATTCAGTCCAACCGGACTTCAACCAACCATATCTCCTCCCCCCGGATTTGGACTTAGGAGATTCTTGAGTGAAAAATGAAGCCCCGGAAGTAATCTTTCCAATGGTGGTGGCCTCACATTTTAATTACTCTTGTGCAAAGAGTTACGCCCGTTTCAGTGAAGCCGTGCAGACTTTTCTCCTTCCCGAATTCATGCTGAACCACCTTTGACCAAGCAGAAAGTTGGTTGCTGAGACAATTGCTGGCCTCCCACCCTTCAGTGACCTTCCTTATGATAAAACAGAGGTACCTGCCAAAAATGAACAAAAACCGATGCAAAACGAATGCTCGGGGGCCAAAACACGCAGTTTGGGGTCCCGAAAACCGGCCGTTAAGCACCGAAAGTGGTGTTTGGCCACGAAGTGGGTATCTAAGACCCCAGTGTCCCTCGAAAGGGAGTAAATGAGATGCATGCCAAAAACCGGAGGAATCGGAGATGGTTGGGTGGTCCCGAACCGAGGCACAACGCCTGACGGCTTCGAAAACCGGGAACCGGGCTCCGAAATGGGCAAAATGGCCTACGGCCACGAAATGTAGCCCACGGCCACTGAGAGATGGTCTACGGGACCTCTCCCTTCCTTCAGGAAAGAAAACAGAGAAAACCGAGTCCGGTTCGCAAACCGAGGCAAGGCACAGAAGAGAATTCGGAAGTCCGGAGGCAGGGCGCACGGCCGCGACTCTGAGACTTCTGAACGAGCACAATATGCAACATCACCGAGCGCTCAATCGGTGATGTCTGAGTCTTAAGGTCAGTCAAAAATGGGGTGTCTACAGTTGCCCCTCTTTGACAGAACTCAGAAGTCAAGAAGTGACGGGAGTGAATGTCAAAGCCTAGAGACGACCCATTTTTGACAAGGCCGAAGACTTAGACAATCATACAAGATGAACGGAGATATGTGCCCGCAGGCGTGCCCGCAGGCAGGGGGGGCAAAATGCAAAGCAACATGCACAGAGCCAAATGATCATGCAAATGCAGCAAGCTGTAATGAGGCAAGTATTCGCAAATAGATGCAACAGTTTTAAGCAAGAATGCAAAGTAACAACTACATTTCATGCAGTTAGGAATGCGGAGAATCATTCAATTCTCGTCGCGTCTCACACGGAGAGGATACGATACCTGCACGATTCGTCTGGTCGCACCAGCCTCAAATGAACCGTACATACAATATCGTGCCTGCAAAAGAGAGAAATTCAACAAGAACAATATGCTAACAACATATATTCAATGTGATTCCTGTGGTTCCGAAAGTTTGACACACGCAGTGTCGGCGAGTGAATGCATCGCAGTGTGATACGGGTAAGGTACGCAAGATAGCGCGATGCAACGCACTAACAAGTGCAGGTGAGATGCGCAAGATAGCACGATAAAATGCATGCACAATGCAAGTAATGTGCACAAAATAGTGCGATGCTCAAAATAACGCGAGTGAGACAATGCACAAAATAGTGCGATACGCTAAACAGGGCGATTGATTTGAAATGCACAAGATAGAGTGTGATAAGCACAAGACAGTGCGATTGAGGTGCGCAAAATAGCGCGAATGCAAACTACACAAGACAGTGCGATTGAGGTGCGCAAAATAGCGCGAATGATTTGAAATGCACAAGATGGTGCGATGTGATATGCAAAGCACGGGACGGTGCAATTGAGGTGCGCAAAATAGCGCGATGTACACTGCACAAAACAGTGCGATGCGCAAAATAGCGCGATTGTAAACTGCACAAAACAGTGCAATTGAGGTGCGCAAGATAGCGCGAATGTAAACTACACAAAACAGTGCAATTCAGGTGCGCAAAATAGCGCGATTGATTTGAAATGCACAAGATAGTGCGATGGAGGTACGCAAAATAGAGCGAATGATAACTGCACAAAACAGTGCGATTGAGGTGCGCAAGATAGCGCGAATGATAAACTGCACAAAACAGTGCGATTCAGGTGCGCAAAATAGCGCGATTGATTTTGAAATGCACAAGATCGTGCGATACGCTAACAGCGCGATACGCTAAACAGCGCGAGTGTTCTAAAATGCACAAGACAGTGCGAGTGAGATACAAAGTGTAAGTGCACAAGACAGTGCGAGCGAGATAAAATGCACAAGAAAGTGCGATAAAATGCATCTTCTATGCAAGTATGGAGGCATTTTCTATGCAAAAGATACGGGCATTTTCTATACAAGTATGGAAGCACAATTTATGCAATATTGAAAGCAAGCATATTCTCTGCAAGAATCATAACGATGCGCGGCACGCATGCAACAACAGTGTATATGAAAGTTCACACTCTATGCAATAGAGGATCATCAAATATGTACTCTGGTGCCTCTGATTTGCCTCTTAGGGGACTTTGCAACACACTCAGCTCAAAAAGGGCACACCCTGTTCATGTTGGCGAGAGATAACATCTGTATGTGAAACCCTCGGGTGCTACTTGGACTGCCATTCTGACTTGAAGCAGGCTTACACTTGGGGTTGAGATACACTCATACTCCAGAGAAATGGCGAAGCCTGAGAAGGTGCACCTGGAATGCAGTCTCGGATCTTGCTAAAGTTGAAACATGCTAAGATGCTCCAAATTTTCCCTCTTTTATTTTGCTTTGTAGTCTGGAACCTAAATAGCTTCAGATAGGTCCTCGTTCTACTGTTCACACTTATCGGGGGTGGACCCTGCGGCTTTTTGAAAGAACCAATCCTGTTTTGCACAAATGTGGAGAACGACACGGCACTCGGAGCACAAAATGATTTTTCTTTTGAAAATGAGAAAAGGATTCTCAACTGGGTATTGAGCCTACAACTGACCACAGCCAAACGACTCAACAAGGAAATAAAAGGGACACAACCTAGACACATCGAGTAACACTCGAAACGACTCAAAATAAGAATCGAGATAAAACAAAAGATACGACACTCAGACGTGCACAGGGAGCCTGTTTCACCGGGTAGTGTTTCCCACCCTTTCTCATTTGTGGTTCTCACATCACTCGGCCCTCAAGCTCTGTTTTTCTGAAAAAGCCCTTTTCTCACTTTTTCTCTCATCGCACATCTCTCTATTCTTCAATCTCTCATTTTTCAATCCCTCCCCTGGGTGGTTGATAGATAAACAGCAAGTTGTGGGCTCGTGCCCTAGCATTCTGCTAGATTCTTCTTCTTCTGCACGCAGCTAGTGAATTCCTCCCACAGAGGGGTTGCGCTACAACTGGATGTGTAGCAAATCTGCAGCTAGCATCGGTTGATGATGCTTTGCTGGGGAGTTTGGACGTGATAAGATCTGTCCAGATAATGGAGTGGAATATCTTGCCTCATTCCAGTTCGTGCTTCGCACTTGGCTCGACAGTTTTTTTTTTGCTTGGAGGATGAGAGAGCTTTCAGCTCTTTTGCGGTTAGCTTCAGTGGTGCCCTTTTCCGGCAGGTAGAGTGCCCTTCTTGGCGAGTAGGGTGCCCTTTCTGGCGAGTATGTTGACAATGGGGAAAAGACAGAACACCTGACTCAAATGTGCCCCTAGTTCATTATTTCAACCATTTTTTTGTTTTTGCTTTCTACTAAAACAATTTTGACCAACATGAGAGTTAGATTAACATGCTTGTTCGATTTTTGATTTGAAATCATGCAAGTCAGGCTATGAGCACTGAAAATTTTCCTTTTTTGGGTCCAAGAAAATGGTCCAGTTTTGGAAAAGATGGAATAATTTTCGAGAAAATTAGTCAACCTTAGTAAAAATTCTCAAAAACTATTTTTGCAAACGGCCACCTGCTCAACGAGCATGAAATCCACTCTCGAGATGCACAACCTCGGATCCAAGGGAAAACTGCTCCGTGCTTGAAGAGAGCTGCATGGCAATGGAAAGTTGCCCCTTGTTTGAACGGCACCGTGGCGCATTGAATGGCAACGGAAAGTTGCCCCTTATTTGAATGGCGCCGCAGCACACTGAATGGCAACGAAGAATTGCCCCTTGTTTGAACGGCACCGCAGCACATTGAATGGCAACGGAAAGTTGCCCCTTGTTTGAATGGCACCGCAGCGCATTGAATGGCAACGGAAAGTTGCCCCTTGTGTGAATGGCACCGCGGCGCATTGTGATCAGTCCTCAGAACGATGATTACAACCGAACTCTCGGATACAGAGAAGGCAAGGATGGTCAAAACCATTACATGGACACAATCGAATTTGAAGTGTTTGTGGCTGGACTTCAAAGTGAAGTTGCCTACGTATCCCAAGCATGGGAATCAAGCCTTACGTAGTTCAGGGTTAAGGTACACTCGGGTATTTAACCTCTCCTCTTTATGCTCTAACTTTTGCCAAGGCGCCTGTTGCAGGTTTTCGACCTTGCGAGCTTTGTTTTTCTTTCTCTTCTTTTTTTCTATTCTTTTCATTCCTTTTTCTTCTTTTCTTTTCTTTTTCTTTTCTTTTTTTTTTTGCATTTTTCTTTTTTTCTTTTCTTTTTCTTTTTCCTTCTTTTTTCTTTTTCTTTTCTTTTTTGCATTTTTCTTTTTTTTCTTTTCTTTTTCTTTTTTGTTCTTTTTTTTTTTCTTTGCTCTAACTTTTGCCTGGGTCGCCCTTCCGGGTTTTCGGCCCAGCGAGCCTCTCAAAGGATAAAAGTGTAACAAGTCCATGCCAAATGGTTTTGAGATTGAAGCCCTCTGTATTCAGGAGAGTGGCTGTTGTATTGATTTGCAGAAGGATCCATCTTTGGCTCTTCGAGCACATCGGACATTTTCGCCCCTAGGTCGAAGGGTACTTCTGTTCTAGCTTTGCAAGCTTCTTCTGATCTTCCGATCTTCTTGATCCGACTCTCCTGGCCTCTTGTTCAAGGGCTGCTTCAAATCTGGCCACACAGGCCTCACATTGTAGTTAACCGTTGAACCTTCTAAATTCAAGTTCAAGGTTTGGAAGCAAAGGGGTTGAGTCTCGAGGCTGAGAGTGATCCTAGGCTGCACAATCTCAAGAGCGATTCCACACAGGTCTTCGCAGGACCGCACAAAACATCTTTTGAAAGTTTTTAAGAAAGCGACAAATCGCTCGCGCTGAAGACAGTGTAGAACTAGTCTGGATCAAAGCTAGGGTCCTTCTTAGTACTCACACTAACAAGCATGATTTCATTCATTAAGGGCTTAGCACGCCTCTCTTTCTCTCATTTGATCAAAGTTTTGCAAATCTCGAGGAATTCCTTCCTTTTCGTTTTCACCGCAGTGTTCAAAAAGTTTTGAAAAACTTAGGTCGTTACAATGACTTCAAGGCACAGAAAAGACAGAGTTCTTAGTCAAATACTGCCATCTCATTCAGAACTTCCGGCATAACTGGCACAAGCAGAAGCAAATGCGAGAGCGTGAAAATTACTGCTGTTTCATTCAAAGTCTGCTGGCACAACTGGCTCCCTAGCAGAAACAGACTCAAAACAAAACAAAAAAAGACGAACACAAAACAAAATGGTGATGCCCGAGGTAACACCCCCGGAATCACCCGACTCCTATACAACAGGACTGACTCGATACAACAAGACAGACACAAGACAAAAGAGACTGACTCAAAACGAAAAGACAGACTCAAAACAAAGTAACAAAAACTGACCCAATACCCAAGTCAGGAAGCACAAAACTGGGATTTGCATATTGCTCAGAACAGTGCGTGACATTCCCACGTCTGGAGTTGATTGAGCGCCGCCCGCAGGTGGTTCATCCCCCATTCACATAACATTATCCCCCAAGTTCACTGACCCAGTGCCGATAGACTTTGCTGAGCTCGGCGGGAGGATGACCTCATTGTCAAGTAGATCCTGTACTTCATGACGAAGACGGAAGCAGTTGTTGGTAGCATGGCCAGTTTGCTGATGGTATGTGCAGTACTGGGTAGCATCATGTGTAGCCGGAAGAGGGTTCGGGAGAGACCGAGGCTCAAGGGGTTTGAGATGGCCTTGTCCAACAAGGATTCGGAAAGCTTTGGATAAAGGCATGTGGAGGGCATGGAAGACCCTCTGACCTCGGGGTTGGTACTTCTGGGTTTATGGATTTTTGCTGGGCGCACCCGCAAAGGGATTGGCAGGTGCTGGCCTGGTTTGCTGATCTCTTCTGAGTGGAGGATTAGAGCTAACAGGATTGCCTCTGGTATATCGGCCCTTCTCCCGGCTTGCCCCTTGATTCAAACTGCCCCCAACTTGAGTGGCGAAAATGCCGTCCACAGTTTTTGCAACAACTGCGAGCACTTGCTCTTTGTTCAGTCCCTCGGCTTTCAAGGCCTCAACAGCCAACAGAAGATACTCATGGGGATCCATGCCTACCCCTACCTTGTTCTTTCCACTCGCTTACACTTTGCCACGGGATTGGCCTTCCTCAGATGTAGCCCGCCCCAAGACTGGGGAGCCTTTTGATATGAAATTCCCAATATGTGGTGTGGTCGATGATGGAGCCAAAACTCCAAAGGCTAAATCCGCCACTGTTCTCTGAAGATCTTCAATCATCCTCATCAGCTCGGAAGTAGTGGGTTCATGGGTTTGAGATGATTGGGGTTCAGGTGCATCCATCATGCATAAGTCCATGCTTTCTGGGATAAACACCTTAGGCTTGGGTAGATGGGCCGGGGTGATGTATATCCTGGGGTCATAGGTGGATGGCAGTGTATAAATAAGATTGAGGTAGGCAGGAAATGTTTGGTCATTGGGGCCTGAAGGTGGAGCTATCATCCGGTTATCGATGAGATTTTGGACCTCATGACGAAGGCAGTAGCAACGGTCGGTGCCATGACCGCGCTGCTGATGGTACATACAGTACTTGGAGGGGTTATGTCTGGCTGGGAGTGGGTCGGGAAGAGGTTGAGGATCGAGGGGTTTGAGATGCCCTCTTTCCATCAAGAGTTTTAGTGCGCTAGTCAGGCTCATATAGAGAGGGGTGAAAGTTCTGCCCTGAGCTCGAGCTGGGTCGGCCATTTGCAGGCTTGGATTGGCAAAAGGGTTGGCTGTGGCGACTGTATCGATTTCAGTGGGCTCGAGAATAGTGCTACCTCCGACATTGGTACTCCTTGAAATCACCCTCCTCGTTGGTTCACTTGTTCTGGGAATGATCCCACTGTTGAACGCATTCTCGACCTGAACCCCCAATTCATGCAAACTTTTGAAAGTGAATAGCAGAGCCACTATCAACTTTTGCAACATATCATGCTCGAGGTTCCGCACCATCATCTGCACTTGATCCCTCTCAGAAGGGCGGTGATCTGTCATCTGTGCTGCCTTTGCTCTCCACCTCGTAAAAAATTCCACAAAAGGCTCTGTTGGGTTCTGGCGGGTTGCTTCAAGCTCTTGGATGGTCATTTCAACTTGGGTATTGTAGGAATACTGATCGACAAAGGCCTCAGCCAATTCTTCCTAGTTTTGCTTCACTTTATCCTCCAACCTAGTGTACCAAGTGGCTGCTACACCGGACAGGGTTCTTCCATACAGAGAGAGTTTCTGTGGCTTAGTCAGACCCATCGGCTTTAGGACATCCAAGAAAAGTCGGATGTGTACCATTGGATCCCCAGACCCGTCGAAATGGTCAATATGTGGCATTTTGAATCTGTCTGGGAGCCGGATGGCAGACTCAGTGTGCCCATCCTCAATGTCAGGAATGAAGTTAAGGCCCTGTGCCTTTTTGAATTGCTTCTCAAGGTTCGCAATTTTCACTGCGGTCAGATCAAGATCATTAGCATCAAGGGGATAACGCCTCTCATTAGGCTGCACCAGGGGTCTGAAAACTTGGGCTTGAGCCAACCCTTCTCGAGGATTCGGACACTGTAAATCTTCAACTGGCGGAAGTGGGTCAAAATTCGGCTGGGGTCCCAAAGCTGGATGTGAGGCAGATGCCCCAGATGGGCGTTGCGTTTCAATACTGGTCTCAGCCTATATGGTAGTCCCCTGATTTAATGCTGCTACCACGGCCACAAATTCTTCCGAACCCTGTGCCATCACAGGCTGCTGATTCTGAACAAGGGTGATGTGACTGGTGATCAGATGAACCGGTAAGCCCTGACTGGCCTTTCTTTGCCTTGCCTTAGCGAAAGAACACTAGTTGCCCTTGAATTGAATTTCTGACCTAACAAAGTCTATCAGCACTAGTCCAATGTACCCGGGGGATATCGGAGCCTTCTGAAGCTATAGTTCCAGAACTACCTAGCAAAAGGGAAAACATGCAGCATTTCAGCCTAACTTCACCAAAACGGATATGAGCATAACAGGATGACTGTGCCCTCTACTGAATTCTACCCAAATCTTTGCCCCAAAGCTGAATCTGATACCCGCAGATAACTGATTCTCAAATAACTGACTGATGCCCGCAGGCCTGATGCCCAAACTCATTAACTGATACATGCATTCCCTGTAGAGACACACTCTAACAAGCACATAACAGATAAGTGAGAGCCAAAACACCCCTATGTTGGGGTAGGGTTTCCCTGTCCTATTTTGTCAGGAGCTAGGGCTTCACTACGCACGCAGCGGCTTCAAACAACCTATAAACGGGTAAGCAACCTGTCCTAGTTTGGAATGGTCACTATGGATCCGAATATGCACTTGGTCGAATGGTAAAAAAGGGTGCCCCGGTAAAACCGGGGTTTGTGTTCCCATACTGGCAGAGCCCGTAACCGATCAGCCTTATGGACATGCCTTGACAAGACAAGCCTCCGGCAAACCGCTCAGGAATAGCAGATGGCAAACACGGTGTCCTAGGCGCACCAATGCAAATGCAATGCAAAGAAACACACAAGTGTAGTCAAAACCAGATATCACGAGTTCGAGTCAAGTTCTCTAAATGCCCAGCAGAGTCGCCAGAAACTGTAGACGTCCCCGAACGCATCCCGGGGGAGGGGGTGCGAATCCCCCCCGTTTCTGGTTCGACATTGGGTCTACTACAGTTCGAAGGACTCAAATGTCACGGTTCTCAATCTTGAACCGAAGAGTCCAAATCCGGCAAATCGTTTTGAAAACAGATTTTTTGGAAGAAGTGCCAAACATGGACTGCTTCGCCAGATACAGAGTCGCCACCTAAATATTTTAAAATGGGAAATTTAGGAAACCCTGACTCGGTGCCAAAGGCCACGTGTCCGTCATCACCAAAGTTGCCTCGGCTCGGGAACTTGGGTACGATTGGGGAAGGTCACTTCGTGAGCACCCCCGCTCGCCCGGTCAAAGACCGGCCTCTACTAACCATGATATCTGATTTTGAAAACATTGTGAGTTCTTATTCCGGTTATTAGCCTAGGTTACTATGTGATGCGCACAGCATACAAGTATAGACTGGGTCGCCTGAATTGGAACAAGACACTTCATGTTGGTTTGTTTTGAGAATGGTTTGATGGTGCTACCCGCAGGTAGGCTAAGACGTGGATTTGCCACCCTCAGGTGGGCTTAGAAAACGTGATTTTGCCACTATCTAGTGGGCTTAAAACAAACATTTGATGAATTGTCCCAATCCAAATAACTCAACCTCCACCCACAGGCATTCAAGGCAGTTATATCACATAAGCATATAGCCTCATGGTAAGCATGCTATTCATGGCAACACTCACACGCATGCAAGGATGCTAAAGCATAAAACTCACCGAGTACTCCAAGCCAAAATAGAAGCTTGTTAGAAATCATGCATGATCCTAAATACACAGAAATGCCTAATGCGACACATGCAATGATGCAACTATAGCAGGCTCGGCTATTCTAAACATGGCATATGGAATGCTACAACTAACACGTATTCAATTTGGAATTGAAATACAAATGCAGTTTGTATGATGCGCCGAGCCCGGTGCGTGCAAAACAGATGAATGATGCAAACATGCCGTCATACTGTATGCTAATTGAAATATGCCCTAATCTAACCATCGTAAGCAGGTAAATAAAAGGGAAGAAAGACGTGGGGTTGGAAGACATACATCACACTCACGCACACTTATTACAATTATGCCCTCGCGTAGAGGGTCCGAATAAATAATACAGTCCGAAGTAAAAGAATAATACAGTCTGAGATAATATACAAATTCCTAATTAATTAACAGTTTAAAGAAGAAAAACTGTAAACTGGCATGCAAGCCAGGGGGCTGCCTTGACTCCGCTTTGGATAATGAAATGATGCATGTTGAGCTGCTTTGCGCAGAAATCCACGGCGATGCCCCAATCAGCCTCTGTTTGCGATGTTTCTCGAAATGCGTGCCAGACTCCAGAAAGTTGCTAATTCTTCATTTTGCTGCAACAGAGAGCAGGAAAGGGGCATAGCAATGTATTTCACAAATATATGCATGCCTCGATCCTCGTGCCACCAATCATGCATATCGATGCATGATGGCCGAGGAGTCGGATTGCACAACTCAATATGGGATGAATGCCCATGAATGCTACAACAAAACCTAACTCCATCATGGGTAATCCGGAGTGTCGGTGACTTAGGAATTGAGACCCGTTCCGTCACTCGGAGTACGGAACGTGCCTCGTTTCCCGTGCCCGGGCTAACTCCTATCCCAAACACGATGCAATATGCATGATATGCATGAAATGTAGCTAATATGCAATCCTAACATACACAATGCTATGAAAATGAGATGCCTCAAAATGCGTGCACGCGGGCACGCAAACCGAGGAAATGATCCTAAGGCATAAAATGGCATACGCAATGCAATTGGACTTACACTAACATGAGAGAGACTCAGCCACACTCACATAAGAGACCGTCGGATAAAAATAAAGTGCCTCGAAATGCGTGCACACGGGCACGCGAACCGAGGCAATGGCATACACAATGCAATGATGTTAAAATGAGATGTCTCGAAATGCGTGCACACAGGCACACAAACCGAGAAAATGGCATACACGATGTGATGAGACTAAAATAAGATGTCTCGAAATGCGTGCACACGGGCACGCAAACCGAGAAAATGGCATACGGAATGCAACAGAACTAAAATGACATAAACAATGCAATATGGGCTCACACCAACATGAGAGGGCCTCAGCCACACTCACACAGGAGGCCGAGAGATGAAAATGAAGTGCCTCGAAATGCGTGCACACGGGCGCGCAAACCGAGGCAATGGCATACGGAATGCAATGAGACTAAGATGACATACAGAATGCGAAATGGACTTATACTAACATGAGCGAGCCTCAGCCACACTCACATAAGAGGCCGTCGGATGAAAATGAGGTGCCTCGAAATGCGTGCGCACGGGCACGCAAACCAAGGCAATGACATAAAGGTATGAAATGGCAAACACAATGCAAATCGGGCTTACACTAACATGAGAGGGCCTCAGCCGCACTCACGTGAGAGGCCGTGAGATGAAAAATGAAGTGCCTCGAAGTGCGCGCACATGGGCACGCAAACCGAGGCAATGGCCCTAAGGCACGAAATGACATGGAAAATGATATGCAAACATGCAAATGGAATTTCAGCACTGAAATGTGGGGGAAAACAGTCCCGAAACATGGCAAAGATGCACCCGAAGTATGGAACGTTCCCGAAATGCGATATTAGGCGCCCGAAATGGCCTACAGCCATACTAAACATGCATAATTGGTACATGACATGCAAAACAGTAGCAAGGCAGCCCCAAAATAGCATTTTTTACAATACAAAACATGGCGAAATAGTGAGCATAGATAGGACAACAATGGCATGCAAAAATGGGGGCCAAGAGAGGGGTATTGAAGCAAGTGATGTATGCGATGCTCAAACTAAAAAATTTCCTTCTACAACACTGATGAGGGACCAAAAATATGCACATTTACAGTTTATGACAACCCTCAAATCAGTATGAAAACTTGCTAAAAATGTCATGCAAGAATGAAGCCAACAAAGGCTAGAACATGAAGTATGCCTTACATTCATCAAACAGCCTTGGACCCTTAACAAAACATGACAAGAAGGAAAAAATATGGATATTTTTAGTACTTCTCATGGCCGAAAACAGAAGCTAGATAGGCCTAACAAAGCATGCAAGAATGGGGGCCAAAGAGAGATATAAAGACAAGCACAACATGGAGACCCCCAACAAGGTTGATCCCTTCTACAATGTTGTAGAGGGACAGAAAATAAGCTTACTCACAGTTCATGACATGCTCCAAAACAGAATACATGTAGGTCAAACAAATCAAGCAAATTTACGGTAAATATGAGAGATTATGAAGCAAGTGCATGATAGAGAGGCCAAATAGGATTGAGCCCTTCTTCAATGTTGAAGAGGAGCTCAAAATAGTCCCACTCACAGTTTGTATCAGGCTCATAAATAGATCACACATGAACTAAAAAAAGCATGCAAGTTATTGACATACAAAATGATATTGAAGCAAGTGCATCATAGAGGGCTCAAACAGAATTGAGCCCTTAAACAAACATGTAGAATAGCTCAAAAGAAGGCCCCTTTCAGTTAGGGCCGGAGTCTAAAACAGTGAGCAAGTAGGGTAGAGGAATGGTGCAAAAAAAAGTGCCAAAAGAGGGTGATTGATACTTACCCTTGAAGATCACACTCTTGTTGCTTCTTGGCTCAAGTTTTCTGCTCCTAAGCCTCTGAAAAACCCTTCCTTGCATCTGGAATGGAGTGGTGGTAGTAGAGCTTGAAGATGATGAAGAAATGGAGCCTAAACTTGAAGATTTGAGAGAAAAATGGAGAGATAGAGATACATATCAATGTATATCCTTGAGAGAAATTTTCCAAACCTTCTACAAGAGCTGGGAGGCCAGCTATGTAGGCAAGAAAAATCGGAGAAAAGGTGGGCAAAAAGTGCTTTAGTTGCAGGTGGCTGGCCGGCTGGAAATGGTGGCCGGCCGGCAAGGTAAATAGAAGAAAAATAAGAGAGCTGGCCGGCCATGAAGCCCCAGAAGTTGGCTTTCCAATTCCGCAAACCTTGCATTAAAATTCCTCCTGTAGAAAAAGTTATGTCAGTTTCCGTAAAGCCGTGCAGATTCAGTCCAACCGGACTTCAACCAACCATAACTCCTCCCCCCGGATTTGGACTTAGGAGATTCTTGAGTGAAAAATGAAGCCTCAGAAGTAATATTTCCAATGGTGGTGGCCTCACATTTTAATTACTCTTGTGCAAAGAGTTACGCCCGTTTCGGTGAAGCCGTGCAGACTTTTCTCCTTCCCGGATTCATGCTGAACCACCTTTGACCAAGCAGAAAGTTGGTTTCTGAGACAATTGCTGGCCTCCCACCCTTCAGTGACCTTCCTTATGATAAAACAGAGGTACCTGCCAAAAATGAACAAAAACCGATGCAAAACGAATGCTCGGGGGCCAAAACACGCAGTTCGAGGTCTCGAAAACCGGCCGTTAAGCACCGAAAGTGGTGTTTGGCCACGAAGTGGGTATCTAAGACCCCAGTGTCCCTCGAAAGGGAGTAAATGAGATGCATTCCAAAAACCGGAGGAATCGGAGATGGTTGGGTGGTCCCGAACCGAGGCACACGGCCTGACGGCTCCGAAAATCGGGAACCGGGTTCCGAAATGGGCAAAATGGCCTACGGCCACGAAATGTAGCCCACGGCCACTGAGAGATGGTCTACGGGACCTCTCCCTCCCTTCAGGAAAGAAAATAGAGAAAACCGAGTCTGGTTCGCAAACCGAGGCAAGGCACAGAAGAGAATTCGGAAGTCCGAAGGCAGGGCGCACGGCCGCGACTCTGAGACTTCTGAACGAGCACAATATGCAACATCACCGAGCGCTCAATCGGTGACGTCTGAGTCTTAAGGTTGGTCAAAAATGGGGTGTCTACAATGGGTGTCTAATTTTTACCCTCTCCACATCTATGAGGACTTGTTACATATTGACAACGGTTATATAATGAATAACAAGGCTGGAAATAAAGGAAAAGAGAAAAAATGGTAGTTAAAAGTTTAATAATCTCACCTCTTAAGGAGGATGAGCTTCTTTGTTTTGTAAACTCTCTCTTGATCCCTCAAATGATTTAAAATGTCCAGGAACCTTCACAAGAAGCTTAGAATTAAGCTTTAATTGTGTTTGATTGTTCAAAGTTAGATGGTAATAGGTCGGAGATGAAGCAAAAGAAAGAGAAGTCTAGACGCATATATTAGCCTTGGGAAAATTTTCCAACCCCTAAAAAGGGGCAGCCGAGCTCTATTTATAGAGCTTCGGGTGTAAATATCTAAGATATTTATGGAAAATGTGTTGAATAAATTGAAATTCTCAAAAATGCTCTATACCTGGTCAATTTAGCTAGCCGTTCCCTTTGACGTTCGGCCGAATGCACTTTTGATCGGGCATCATATGTTGTCTGGCTAGTCAAAAAGTACATTGTCACATTAATAAGGTAAGGTTGGCCTGAATTGAGAGAAGAAACATGTATTTTAGAGGATTTTATCTCTTCTATTCATTTCCACTGTATCCATTGCTCTGTTTGTTTGAAAATGTGTGGTATTCTAGTTTGAGAAATAATGAGCCTCGAGACATATTGGTAATGTTTGGAACTGCACCACCATACTCATTTTGAAATAGAGTCTCATTTGGCTGAAAAGTAGGTGTTTGGGTGGTTTAAGGCTTATATCTTAAACTTCTTGTTGAAGGATTCATAGGACTAGCACATCTTGTTTTCATCATTGGGTACCCAAGAAAGAGCGCCCAAGTCTTAAGACTGGTAAAAAATGGGTGTCTACAACTGTACATATAGGGCCTTCGAGTCGTATACGCAAATTAAGCAGCCCACCCGATCGATTTTTTCTTCGAACTTAAAATGAGTATATCTCTCATCCGGACTTGGTTTTAAGTGATTCTTGATTCTAAATTCAAGCCCCCAAAGTATAGTTTCTAATAATGGTTGTCTTACATCCAAATTCCAAGTAGAAAAAGAGATATGATCAAATTAGTGAAGGTCACTCACTTTTTCTTAACAATTTCTAAACCATTTCTTCCATAGCTTAATCTTTTCTTATCTTTCTTTCATTCTTTCCTATTTTTTCAATTCAAGGTATCTGAAGATGATGTAAAATATACAAAAATATTATAGGATACTTATTTGAAAGATTCTACGCACAACCCTTTGATTTATTCAAGCAATTAGTTGAATTCTCACAATTTCTTCTTAACCTAGCTTCTTTTGATCTTTTCTTCATATCTTTTCTTTTAATCTATAAAGAACCTATCCTAAATCATTTTCTTGTTGACTAATATTTATATCATGTGAAAGAGGGTAGAAATCCTTACCTTGTGATGATTTTTACTCAATTTTTGGTCCAAGAATTGAAGCTCCTTCTTTGTCTTCTCCTTCACATTCTTCGTCTTCTCCTTTTCTTCTATCTCATCTCTTTCTTCTAACAATTTCCTGCAAATTTTTCATTTTTATTTCTATTTTTCTATTTTTTTTATTTGTCATGGAGACGCGTGTCTCCCTTAGGTAAATCCATGCCCTTGAGGTGTATGCTTCACCAATGTGCTTCACCAATTCCTTAATCTCCATCATTAGCTTAGTTAATCAAGTTTAGTTCTAATTAATCAACGTTAGTCTCTATTCATTATTAACTTAATAAATCTCGCTTAATTATTGCTAATCCTAGTTAAGTTTTAATACATTGTATGGAAATGCTTGACTTGTTAGACCTAAATCATTAAGCTCTTTAATTAAGGTTTCTAAGATTTTTAGATATTCAATATTCAAGTTCAAAGTTGTCTCCTAACTCTAAAATGTTCTCCCAAAATTCTACACCAAAGCTCCTTTTCCAAGTATAAGCATTCCTAAGTTCTTCGTTATTGGTATTCTTCCGTAAAGTCTCTTATTCGCACTTGACATTATGTTCTTTATTAAATATACTCTCTACTTCTAATCAAATGTAAGGTAATGAAATTAAAGTAAGTATTCGATCGTGTCATGTAAAAATACTTGTGGTTTGGCACATATTTACTTTCCAAATTCAAGAGGTGACTACATCGTAGGTCTAATTTGACTTCCATTAAAACCCAATTAATTATATTTAAATTTATCAATCTGAATCAGATTTTTAATCAAACTCCCAAAATGCTCCAAATATCAAATTAAACTTATTACTATCATCAATTTTGGTTTCCCGAATCTTTAAGTCTTTCAATTTCAGATCAAACTCAAAATTTTCGTCAATAAATTACATATTCAAATTAAACAACTCATTAGTCAACTTAATTTGAAATAATTATAGTTCCCAACCCTCATCACTAGGGTTGTGCAAAATACTGCCCAATTCACTAAAACCACACCGATCCGCATTAATCCGCATCACTCTAATCGCTAACTGTAGTTTAACCTTAAAATTTATAATCCGCCAACCGAACCGCTCTGCTTAGCTATAGTTAATATATATATATATATATTTTAACTTCTAATGAAATATCAATGTAAAAATGAGCGTGAGAGAGATTTAAGATATAAAATTTATTACAAATTAGTGGCTATATATATGAAATATATTATGTAAAATTACTTTGTGTTATATATCTAAAAAATATTATACAAATTAGTGTTATATATTATGCAAATGTATGATAATTAGTTAGAATAGTTTTCAATGTGCCAAGCTGCCAAAAATCGTCCAAACGGCAATTTGTTTATCCACTAATCTGCCATTTAGTTTGTAATTTTACTCTCAAACCGCCCGAGCCTCACTGTGCACACCTCTACTCATCACATCCTCATAACTTAATTAATCCTAACTTGGACCCAATTAATCAAATCTCAATTTACTAGACTAAATTGAATATTTATTTAAATTCCCATATAGTTCGATACTCGAAATTAAATTGGTTCAACTCGTCAATTTCACCTTCTTGAGCCATTTAGGTTCTCAATTTCTAATTTCAAAATAAATCCTTAAGCAAATCATCTATGAATCAGACTGAATAATTTCCATAAATTCCAAATTAAATTAGAATAATGACTAATTAAAATCTAAATCCTCTTAATTAATTAAATGTTAATTATTATACATGGTGGGGTCGTCACAGATACAACGATAAGTGGAAGAGCAAGGATACAGATTTTCTTTTGGAGTCTTCGCCTGAGCCAGACCCCAACAGCCCATAAATCAACCTCATCCCTCTCATTGAGGAGCAAAAGCTGGCAAAGAAGAGAGCCGTGTGCGCTCCAATCACCGAGCAAGCTTCTGCCTCCGTTGCTGAGGTCCAAACTGAGCAATGGCCAGCCGGTAAACCGCACAAAACCGTTGTTGCCCTCCCCATAGCAAGGGCATCAACATATCAACCCAACAAGAGGGCTCACACTTCGTCCACCGAGAAACAGCGACTGGTGGATGATGAGGAGATCGAGCATCCAGAGGTCGTGCTACCCGACACCGAACAATCCCAAGGGGGGCAGCCGCTCTAGTTGTGATAACCCTTCCCTCCTCTCCCCTCAGTGTGGGCATTGATTGATTCCTTTAAGGGTTGCACTGTGACCACGCTTAATTCCGTGTGCGCTAAGAAGGACCACAAATTGGCCTTTAATTTGGCCAAAACCCTTTTCTTGCTAGCCGACATGGAATAACGCGAATAACTGGCCAAGCTAAAAGCAATTCGGTTAGCCACCAAGTTGCGGGTTCTGGTAAGCCTAGACTCTACATTTTTTTTCTCTACTTTTTGCTTGGTTAGTCTAAACATTATACGTAAATTACAAGCCGTACGGAAGAACCACGTTGCCCACCAACACGTTCTGGAATTGAGGACGACCGCTAAAGCAGCTATTGCTGATAGCGAGGCCAATGACGCCAAGCTAAAAGAGCTTAGGAAAAAGCTGGCCGAGTTGAGTGTCGGGCGAGATTAACTGGCTAAGCTGCTCCATACGGTTGAAGTGGACAAACAAAAAGCCTTGGCCAAAAAGAAGGACCATTATCTTCGTGAGCTTGCTAAATTAGAGAAGAAGAAGATACCGAAATCAAGGTGTTGGAGAAGAAAATGGACGACACTGAGGATCGCAATTTCAAAGAAGGCAAGGAAACCTATGTCCAACAGTATGAAGTCGCCAAAGACATCTTCTTTAATTGCGGTTGGAAAGCTCGGCTAAGCTCCTGACTCTGAAGTTTTCCTAAATCCACCTCCACACTTCATACCGAGTCACATGGCAGCGTATGCCAATGCCATTCAATAGAAATTTTTAGAGGTGGAGGAGGAGAGCCCAGCACCGAACAATACTTCGTCATCGACCAGTGACCTTGGTCAACAAAGCTCATTGCCTACTCAGTAGGAAATGCCAAGTCAGATCGATCCAAGCCTGGTCATTGAAGAAGGCATCACCGATCTGACATTAGAAGACGATGCTGGAGCTGAATTGGCGAGTGCTGAAGTCGGTGCTGGTGCAGATGTCGAGATGGATGACTTATTTGTGTGACCGTGATGAAGTTGCTCTTGAATTTTCCAATTTTGTAGTTTTTCTTTTTCTTCTTTTTACTTTTGCCATGTAGCTGAGCTATCTACCTCTCCTCTTATAATCATTTCTTTTATTAATAAAAAATTTCTTACTATTTGCACGTTCTTTGTGTTTCTTTTCAAATATTCCATATAACTTTAAATGCATACTTTGCTGAGCTAACTAGCTCGGCCACATATGGTCCTCCCAACAGTGGCGGAGTCAGAAAATCAAATTAGAGGGGTCACTTATTAATTATATTATTGAAAAATTTTACAAAAACATTTAACGCAAGTTTTTACGATTGATTTCGAGGAACATTAAAAAAAAATAATGTTATTTATAACTAGTGTATCATGGACAATATAAAAAAATATGGATATAAGTCTTAAAATAAATTATATAATGATAAAAAAAATTATACAAAATTTGATTAAAAATTCAATATAATGGTAATATCACGTCATCATTAGTATGTGATATCACCAACTAATAGTAAATAAATACATAGAGAGTGAACCTCATATGTCAGATGTAACTAACAATCCAATAAATTTTATATCTTTATAGTGAGATTAGTTATACTTGCATGTCAATAATAATGACATCACTGTTACATTCAAAATTTTTCATAAAATTTTCATAGATGATATGGTTTATAATAGTCTCTTCATTTTCATTCAAAACAACCATTATTGTTCTCATAATTTTTAAAATGTCATTGACATTTCACTCTAATAATATTTTTGTAATTAAAATATTTTCTTTATATTTGCAGCAAAACAACAACAACAACGCCCAATTAGTACACATTAATGTGTGTTTGAGAGGAGAAAAATTGAGTACACACCTAACCTTTGACATAACACACAAAGTGGTGGTCCCAAGACTTGAACCCATAACCTTAAAGTTATTAGGCCAAGTCTTAACAATTAAATCAATAATCACCCTCTTTCTTTATATTTGCAAAAAAAAAAAAAAAAAAAAAAAAAAAAAATCCCCAAAATTCAGGAGGGGCACGTTACCCCCCTCGTCCCTTGTTGTCTCTGCCACTGCCTACCAACCTACTTTGGCCAAGATAACCATCTTAGTCAAAGAAATCAACTCCTACCAACCTACTTTGGTCGAGATAACCTTCTCGGTCAAAGAGTTCAAAAAATTGGTCAAACTTGCCTACATTCTTTGGTCGAGGTAACCATATCAGTCAATGAGTGCAAAAAGTTGGCTAAGCTGGCCAACCTTCTTTGGCCGAGATAACCATCTCGGTCGAAGAGTGCAAAGAGTTGGTTAAACCTGCAAACCTACTTTGGCTAAGATAACCGTCTCGGTTAAAGATTTCCAGAAAGTTTGTTGGTCAAACCTGGTAACCTGTTTTGGCCAAGGTATCCATCCCGATCAAAGGAATCAAAAAAGTTGGTCAAACTTGCGAACCTACTTTGGCCGAGATAACCATATCGGTCAAAGATTTGCAAAGAGTTCGTCAAACTTGCCAATTCACTTTGCCCCCAGTTGTGCAAAGATTTTTTATATACAGACCGAAATAAATACAAGTATTGAATTTTTTTTAGAAAAAATTGTTTACTTGTTTTATTAAATACTAAACAAAAAGATAGGAAGATTACAATTGCTAAAAATGAAATATCTTGAGATTGGCCGTATTCCATGGCCTAGGATAGCTCAGCCGTCTACATTTTCTAAGTGGTAAGCTCCTTTTCCTATTAATCCCACCACTTTGTACGATCCCTCCCAGTTGGGTCCTAATTTGCCATCACCAGGCAGCAAAGTGTTTCCTATTACTTTGCGTAGTACTGAGTCTCTAATCTTGAATTGCCTTGGATGCACCACCTTCTTGCATTTTTGGGATAGTTCATGCAGATATGCAATAATGTGGATTAGCACCCTTTCTCTTTGTTCTTCGGCAAGGTCCAGTTCCAAGGTAATTGCTTCGCCGTTCAAATATAGGTCAAAATTTTCGCTCCTAATGGTGGGGAGGCCGACTTCTAGAGGGATCATTGTTTCCATGTTTTAGGCCAAGGCAAAGGGCATTTCTTCGGTTAATCACCTTGATATAGTCCGATAAGCCCATAAGACATGGAATAGTTCTTCAACCCACTTTCTTTTTGCCTTTTCCAACCTCTTCTTCAAGCCACCTAAGATCACCTTATTTGATGCTTCAGTCTGGCCATTGGCTTGAAGGTAAGTTGGCGTGGAGTTGTAGAATTCTATTTTGTGCTTTTCACAAAAGCCTCTGAAGAGTCGTCCGTTGAATTGAGTGCCATTGTCTGATATCAAGGCCTTGGGAATTCCAAACCGGGTTATGATGTTTTGCAGACAAACTTATTAACGTCTTTCTCTTTGATAGATGCAAGTGCTTCTGTCTCCACCCATTTTGTGAAGTAGTTTGTTTTTGTGATGAAAAACTTTATGTTGCTCGGCGTGGTTGGGAGTGGTCCAACTATGTCTAAGACCCACATTGCAAAGGGCCAAGGACTGGTCATGGGTAGGAGCTCTCTGGCTGATTAATGGATTTGATGTGCAAACTTCTGGCATTGTTCGTATTTTTTGACATATTTCTCTGCATCTGCTTGCATGCAGGGCCACCAATATCCTTGTGAGATAGCTTGGTAGGACAAAGATCTCCCCCCTGATGACTTCCGCAAATGTCTTCGTGAATTTTGAATAGAAAGGCCTCAACCTTACTAGGATGGACACACTTCAAGTATGGTCCAATGAAGGACTTTTTGTTTAGCGCTAGAGATAGAGAAAACCAAAATCGTTGTGACTTAGCTCGAATCTTATTTGCTTATTCTTGTCCTTTGGAAAAATCCTATCTTTCAAGAAGGTGATGATGAGGTCCATATAGGAATGACCTAACTTGGCGTAGAATACCTTGGCCACTTCAGGTTCCTCGATGCTCAATCTTGGCAGAAAGTCAATTAGCCAAGGATGTGGGACAGAAGTGTCTGCTATTGACGCAAAAACATTCAGTTCGTCTGCCTTGTTATTTTCCTCTCGGCTGATTTGTTCTATCCCTACGACTTCGAATTTCATGATTTCGTTTAGCTCCTAATACTTGGCCATTATGTGATCCCTTATTTCATAGTCATCTAATATTTGGTTGACGACCAATTGGGAGTCACTGTACACCATTAGCTTGGTGGCCTTCATTCGATAGTCTGACATCAAACTGGCTAATAGTGCTTCGTACTCATTACTGGATGCTGGAAATCTAAATGTGATTGTCTGTTCAATGGTCAATCCATTTGGCGAGATGAGGACTATCCTAAGTCCAGCACTATGTCAGTTGAACACTCCATTCACAAAGAGCTTCCACATCTCTCCCACGAACAACTTCTAGTATGTGGATGGGTAGATCTGGGGTGTTGGTGATTCCTTCCAAGTCTTTGTTCACCGTATGGACTTTATCCTCTTTGCTCGGTTGCCCTACCATTTCCCTTTCAGGCATATGTTTGCAAATTGTGCTTGTAGTTGCGCTACTTACGCCTTCCCTCTCTGGCATTGTGTTGTTGGCCTCAGTGGACGGTGTAACCACTATTAGGCTTAATGGCTTTTTGCGCGGTTGATCAACTCGCCATGAGGGATGCGCTATTCCCGCGACACTTCCCTACTTTGTTCAGTTTCTTATGTCAAGTCTACCAGACAAACAGAGTGACTTTCTGGAGCAATCTGCCACAAAGTCTGCCAAAGCTTGGGCCTTTATCGCCGTTCTGGGTTAGAATTTGATGTCAAACTATCACTTCAGTATTTCTCCAAAGAAGTCTGCTTTCTCAAACAAGGCTTTCAGAGGGAATGTTGTTAATACGACCACAGTGTACGCATGGAAGTGGTGCGATAGTTTTCTTGAAACCATCATTAAAGCTAAAGTAAGTTTCTGCCTAGCATTGTCTTGCTCACATAAAAGATGGGTAAGTGTTGTATTCTTTCTACATGCACCAACACTATACTAACTGCATGTAGGGAAATTGCTAAGTACAAATAAAGCTCCTCTCCAGGCACTAGGGTTGCTAATAGTGGCAGAGAGGTTAAGTATTCCTTCAAACTCTTTAGAGCTCGGTCACACTCTTCATCCTACTCAAATTTTGCTTTAAGTGCCCGGAAGAATGATCGACATCAATCTGACGATCGACTTATGAATTAGTTTAGTGCGACAGCCAAGCTTGTCAAGTGTTGCAATTCTTTGATCGTGTTAGGCCTTTCGAGCACTTGAACGACCTTGATTTGGGAGGGATCTTTTTCAATACCACGGTTGGTCACTAGAAATCTAAGAAACTTGTCTGATCCCACACCAAATGCACACTTAGACACGTTTAGTCACAGCTTGTGAGTCTTCAAAATTTAAAACATCTCAGCTAGGTCGTTGAGATGGTCTACCTTATTCTTACTTTTGACCACCATGTCGTCAATGTAAGCCTCCATTATTTTTCCTAACAATGGTTCGAACATTTTGGTGACCATTCACTAAAACGTTGCCCCTACATTTTTTAGGCAAAAGGGCATGACCTTGTAGCAATACAACCCCCTTGGAGTTATGAAGGATGTGACCTCTTGATTTGGTTCATACATAGTAATTTGATGGTACCCATGATACGTATCAAGAAAGCTAAGTCGGTTGTGGCCTACAGTTAGGTCCACCAGTTGGTCTACTTGGGATAGTGAACCACCACAGTATTGGAGATCCACTTGGGATAGTGAACCTCTCTGATCGCCCCCGCGTCCAATAGGTTTCCTACCTTTTCGGCTACCATCTTGGCATGATGTAGAGCCCACATGCGTGTTCTCTGTATGATTGGTTTGGTGGTAGGGTTGACATTAAGTTGATGGCAGATGAAGTTTGGGTTAATGCCAGGCATATCGTATGGCATCCAGGCAAATACTTGGAAATGATTTGGTCTCCCAGGACCTCTTCAATTACTCAAGCTTCATTTGGGAGTTGCATCACTTGATGGTAAGTTGAAGCTACAACTTGCATGGCTTACAACCATGCTCTTCCTAAAATGACGTTGTAAGTGGACGGAACTTTCAACCCTCAGAACTCCACTTGTTTTGTCATTGATCTAGTTTTCACCGGCAAAATTATCTTGCCAACTGGTCATTCTGGCATCAAATTAAAGCGGACCAACGGGGAAGTCGATGGTGCCAAGTGTAGACACCCCATTTTGACATGTCCTAAGACTTGGGCACTTTATTTTAACCACCCTTAGCAGAAAAATCAAATTAAAGCTTTAGTCCCAAACCTCACCCATTTTGGCCAAATTATTTTATATTATTTTGGAATTTGTAGTTTTTTATATTTTTATATAATTTTGTGTGTTATACATAGTTTTTGATGTTTTCATCTAGAATAAATAATTTTTGATATTTGTTAAAAAAGAAAATGATAAAATATATATATATATAGAAAATAAAAAAAATAAAAAAAAATAATAGTTTGGTCAGGATGGGTTTGGAATGATGATTTGTTTTTTAGGGCGGTGCAAGATATGTTTGGTTTTAGAGAGAAAGAAAGAGTGGGTGAGAGAAATCAATAAAAAAATGAATGAAGATAAAAAGAGGACATGATCTGGGGGTGGGACAACAACAAAAATAAAATAAAATAAAATAAAATAAAATAAAAGGTGGTGTGCTTTGCTTTTGGGTAGAGATAATATAGAGTATGGGTTCGGTAGAGAGCTGTGGGGGAGAACATTTTCAAAAAAGAGAAGTAAGTGGGTGGGAGATCAGTTGTGGGGGAGAATAATGGAAAAAAAGAAAGAGAGACACATAAAAAAACACCTCACTCTCTTCATTGATTGACAGAGACACTGATCAATGCACTAGATCCCTCTCTCTCTAAATTGAACACACACGGGTAGAGAGAGGAAGGAGACAGCACACACAAGATGGACTCAAGACACATCATTGACACTATACCCACACAGCTAGACACCATGCATGAGGGATGAGGGACTAAGGGAGACTGAGACATTAACACAGACAGATTTTCTCTCTTCTCTCTCTCGACAAACCCAGCACACATACAGAGGGACTGAACACACCATTGAGAAAAACACCATTAGACAGCAGCACACAGGGGCATAGAGCGGACCAAAAACCCAGCTCTCCTCTCTCTCTTTCGGCACCTCACAGACCCATGCATCACAGCCAAACACACGGCAGCAGCAACCCAGCACACACTTCACACACCCGGCATACACACAGCACACAACACACGCACACACGCACACAGCACACAACACACCCAGCTAACACACACCATACACACATCATTTCTCTCTCTCAGCAAACCTAGCATACATGGAGAGGGGCTGAAGACACACAAACAAGCTTCACATCTCTCTTTCTCTCCTTCCACAGCACACCTCTCACACATGCACTCTCTCTCCATGCATGACATAGATACACACAGACACAACAGAGAGGGGGGGAGGATCTCACTGATTCACAAACACACACCAAATCCATGTACCCAACACTCACACACACACATCACACACTCACGGCAGCAGCACATGATACAGAGGCAACACACATGCAAACCAAGGGGGAGACCCACCAACTTTTCTCTCTCTCCCTCTCGGCAGTCCCATACACACGGCACACCTATACACAGCAGGCACAACGCCAAACCCATGCATCACAGCCAAACACACGGCAGATGACATACTCACACAACACACACACACCTAGTAGCCATGCAGACACGGTAGACCACATACTGACAGCCACCCACACACCCTTTACACCCACATCCACTCATCACACACATGGCTAGCACATGCACACCCAACACAGGCACAGGAGACACACAAACCCATTTGCTCTTTTTCTCTCTCTCGGGGATGGTCCGGATTACCCTCTTGATCCATTGGAGCTTCACCATGATTCCTCTCATCTCCTCCGCAAAACCCACTCTCGAGCTCCCTCTCTCTGCAAACCCGTGAAGTTCAACATGAAGTTATGATATAAGGGGTAGGTGTCTAGAGAGAGAAAATGTGGTCAGATGAGAGGAGGTGGGTGTGTTTTCTAGAAGAGGATAAAAATTATTTGAGAGAGAGAAAGAAGTAGAGCGGCCGCGGAGTGTAAAAACAAAAAATGGTGTCTTTGTTGTGAGCTCAGGTTATGGAGATGGACAGTGAGTGTGAGAGTGAGAGTGTGTATTTTCTCATGTTGCACCGACGAGGTTCTAACTCCAACGCCGTTGCTTCATTGTGCGTGAGGAGGTGATGTTTTGAGCTGCTTAGTTATGGTGGTTAACAGTGGCCTTGTTTGGGGCAGACAAAAAAAGAAGAAGCTGGAGTTGTATGGTGGGCCCATGGCTTTTTAAGATCAAAAGGGTTGTTGCAAACTTGGGCCAATTCGGCTATGGTCTTACAAATGCTTAGCGGATCACAGTGAGCTCACCTCTTTGGGCTTGCAAGTTGACTTATTTTGGGCTGTGGCCCTTCATTGAAGATGAGTACATGGACTGTATTTGATTGAAGACACATGGATCTTTGCTAATTGATGAGTAGTCGGGGGTTTTAAAACTTTTATTTTGATTTTGAGTGTTTTGTGAGGTTTTATTTTATTTTATTATTATTCTCTCCTCTCTCCCTCATTTGGATTTGTAATATTTAAAGTATTGTAATAATCCCCTACCCCGCTTCTTTCTATCCCATTCTTTTATCGCCTTCCCTAACTGTACATATGTATATATCTGACATGCCATGCATATCCATGCTTTACATTCATGTTTCATGCATTAAGATTCGGCTAAATTTATATGTGTGGATTTAATCAATTCTTCTGTGATTCTATGCGCTACCTCATGTTATTGAGATGATTCACATGCCATATTTTAGAAGCCGAATCTTTAGTTGCATCTCATGAGTGAATTGCATTAGGATTCTGTATATAAGATCATGCATATTTTTCTAACTTTGTTTTGTAGCTGTTCGAGGGACGTCGGTAAATCTATGACTTTTTATGTTTTAGCATCCCATCTATGTGTGTTTTTCTTGTTATGTGTAAGCATTTTACCATGAGGCTACTTGTTTACTTGATATAATTGTATGAATGTCTGTGGATGAAGGCTTGTTGTTTGAATTGGAATAATTCAATAAATGTACATTTTAAGCCCACTTTGCAGTGGCAAATTCACAAACTTTAAGCCCACTTTGTCAAGTGGCAAATTCAAACCCTTTTCGAAAAACAAACATGAAATTGAATTGTTCCAATTTGAGCAAACTAGTCTATACTTGTATGCTTCACATAGTAAATTTTAGGATTTATTCAATAATCAGAACATGAACATATAAAGAAAATAAAAAAGTCATATCATGGTTTAGTAGAGGCCGATCTTTTGATTGGGTGAGCGGGGGTGCTCATTATTGACCTTCCCCTCTCATACCTAAGGTTCCGAGCCAAGCATCCTTGGTTACGACGAACAGTGGCCTTGGCACTGAGTCATGGGTTTCCTAATTTCCCAAAATACTAGGTGGCGACTCTGAGATCTAATGACACAGTCCATTTTTGACAAAATTGTAATAAAATGGATTTTCAATAAAAGTTGCCAAATCTGGACTCTCATCTATGTTTCACATTGCACTCGTAAGACTTGATCAAAGAGATCTCGGGAGTCCAAACTGTTTAACGCGCGCGGGTACCCCCCGGGCATGTTACACCAAGTCTTTGTCTTGAACTTCCTGGGCTTATCAAGATTCGGTTGATGTCAAAGTTTTTGATGCGTAAAGTGACAACTAGCGCGTTATTATGAGGGTTCTGCAACCTTGCTAAGTCTCTGTCAGAGAAAGTAATGACGCTTTTTACTTCCGTATTCCCTTTCGTTATGGTCGGTTGAACACTCAGCACTTCTCTCATGTGTTCCATTTTTTTTGATCATCCCTCTGAGCTCGCAAACTTGTTCAGGTTCTATGATCTCATAAATCACATTGATCATGCCTTGAGGCGGACCATCTGTCGGCATCCCATCTGCCACATTGCGATCTTGAGAGGCAAGCCGAGCTCCCATTTTAATGTATCGACCTAAGTGGTCAGCTGCCATCTATTCTTCCAGATGTTGCCTTAAAGGCGTACAATTTTCAGTTTGGTGCCCTACTTCATCATGGAACGTGCACCTATACCTCTCGTCATAGCTTTTTTGTGCTTCTCCCAACTTGGCAGGCCCCCAAACGAAGGGTTCATTTCGTATTTCACTAAGAATTTAGTAGATGGGTTTCTTGAAAACAGTCGTAATGGTGGTGCGGACCCTCAACCTCCTTGCTTTGGTGTCTTCATTATTTGGCGGTGCACCGTGATTGTTGTTGTTAGGTCCACCCTTCTTTTCGATCGTATTAATCTTTTTCAAAAGTTTCTTGTCCGACAACACTGTTGTGCCGGACTTTATTTTGGCGTGAGCGCCATTTTCATCTACCTTAATGTGCCAATGAACTCTCTCCATCAGGGCTTCCATAGTGAGTGGTGGCGTCATTGTCATTGTCATTGATGATGATGTTCATGTAAATATAGGTAAAAATGCAAATATTAGCTAAACTTGTCACATATTGGAATGTGAATTAAAACAGCTCCAGATGCCAAAGTGTCGATAAGATGATAAGATGAGAGGATTTGTTATAACTTAAATCTACCTAATAGCCATATGATGTAATATGGTAGTATATACTTCCTCCATACTGTTCTTTCCAAGCCTCACCAAAAACATTTAGTACCTTAATGTATACACCAAAACTCATCCCTTTGTTTAGGCCAACAACATGCATTTGCCCTTGCCACAGCCTACACATATAGATATAATGCAATAAGTTAAGTCACCAACAGTTATAAGTAGAAGACAATTGAAGAAGCTAACAAAATAGGGCCATCCTCAATCATAAAACAGTTGGATGGAGTAAATATCCTCTAGTCAAGCTGTTACCACATAAATAAAATACGAGTAATTAACAATCAATGGTTCAATATACACAAAATCTATAGCCCAAAACCACATATATCTCTATGGTCAAAACCCAAAAGAAACTAATTTTTGTGCTGGTCTTGTGATTGGCTTAGAGTCTAAATCATAGTAGACCAGAGCCCTGCCCTCAATAAAATAAATGAACCCACAGTGAGCTTATAAATGTTTTGATAGTAGTAAAACGAACAACCAAACAATGGTATATGATTATTTATTGGTAGATTTGGGTAGAGGAATTGTAGATTCTCCAACAAGAAATAGATTCATATCAAATAGTGTTACCAATATATAGCTGTTCAATAGCCAAAAGAAGAGCTCACTTATAGTAGATATCGTGCTCGTTTGTAATAGCCCAAACCTGCCCACATCTCATTTACCTCCTATACAAATGAAGCTAACATGTAATTCCAAATATCTTAAGATTGTTGACACAGATTTGATCAATCAAGAAACCAAATAGAGGAAGAAACACAAAAATCACATAATTAACCAATCAATCAATTACATAAAAAGTAAAGAGTTGAAAATTTTGGTACTTGCCTTTGATTATACCAATTCTCAATAACAGTTGAATGCAAAAGCTCTCACAACCTGAGAAGCATTAGCATTTTTAGAATACAAGAACTCTAACCACCAACCTAAGTAATGGATTGGTTTAGGGAAATCTTTTATAATTTAGTAATTAAAATTAGAAGTTAAAAAATTACATATTTACCATGTGTAGTTTAAAAAATTGAATGCGCCAATGTGCATGTTTGCTTGTGAAACTCCATCAGAATGTATAATGATAAAAATATCTTACTCAGAGCTTCGTTTTTCTTCCTGTAATGTTACCCAAATTCTAAGATAAATGTGAGAAAAAAAAAGTCAGAAACTATAATAATTGAAGCCGAAGACAATAGACAATAGTTGACGTATGTATAAAAAAATAAGATCATTGGTCAATCAAAACTCTAACCACTATCTTCTCAGCAACTTCACATATTTTATAAGAACAATAATGCCATTCTACTAACTCCACCTATGTAATAATGTAGAATAGTCTTCCTTTTCCACAACTAGTCCTATTAATTGCTAGTATTTTTCTATTGAGGTCATACTCAACTCATAGGACCCTTTGATTTTACCTGTTTAGTATTCTAATCACCTATCAAAAAAGACAATTTGTAATAAGGTAACAGGGATGGGCAAACCTGTTTATTACAAAACTAGATCAAAATCACCAAAACTCGATGGAAATCAAAGAACTAGCCCTCTCTCACTCTCTCTCAAGTTGTGTCTCTGTTCAATCGACAAAAATTGAAAAATATCTCTATATAGATTTGGATTCCCTAGGTACAATTCCCTTTATAAAAGGGAAAAAAATCCCTTATTTTACCTACACAAAACTGTGTCGTTTTATTGGTACAAATGTTACCTGCCGTTTGATACCTGGTTATCCCACCATTTGCTAATAAACTAGTATAGCATAATCAAGAATTTAAAAGATTTGTTAACAGATTTGATGGCATTTGTCAAAAATGCCACCAAAAAAACGTGGTTATATCTCCTTTTTCTTGTAGTCCTTGCACCATAGTAGCTTCATGATGCACACTAGTGTTAATGAATGCTAGTACCACATCAAGGCAACGCCATTGCGTGTCATTGTATGCCTTGCATATGCACTCTCACTATAGGAAATTACACTTTTGGCGACCAAATTTAGCGACTAAAAAATATTTTGTCACCAAAAATTGTGGAATTGGCGACCAAAAATTCAGCAAAAGTACAAGCTTTAGCTACTAATTTTTTTTAGTCAAAGTATATTGATTATTGGCGACTAAAAAAAAATTTAGTCAGTAAATATGCAATAATTGGCGACTAAAAAAAATCTACTTGCTAAAAATGTAACAATTGGTGACTAAAAAATATTTTAGTCACTGTATAAATGGATTATGTAGATTTTTTTGACCTTAGAAATTACTTGGATTATGCATATTTTAATTTTCCCAACCAACTTGGCCCTTCCCAATTGGAGAGAATTAGAGGAAGGGAGGGTTAATGTTCATCTCTTTTTTTTCCCCTTTTGTCCTCTTATGCTTTAATTCTGTTAATTTCAATGTAAACTTGGTTCCATCTTTGGAGTATGGAAAGCTGGCATGTAAATTATTTAGACTAGATTTTTATGGTTTAATGATGCTGTAACAAGCCCGCGGGGGGACCTCGCTACAGCTCGGACTCGATTGTTGTCACGGTTCTTAATCTTGAACCAAAGAGTCCAAATTCGGCAAATCGTTTTGAGAAAACAGATTTTTAGAAAAGAAGTGCCAAACATGGACTGCTTTCCCAGATACAGAGTCGCCACCTAAATATTTTATTTTTGGGAAATTTAGGAAACCCTGACTCGTTGCCTAAGGCCACGTGTCCGTCATCACTAAAGTTGCCTCGGCTAGGGAACTTGGGTATGATTGGGGATGGTCACTTCGTGAGCACCCCCGCTCGCCCGGTCAAAGACCAGCCTCTACTAACCATGATATCTAATTTTGAAAACATTGTGCGTTCTTATTCCGGTTATTAGCCTAGATTTACTATGTGATGCGCACATCATACAAGTATAGACCGAGTCGCCTGAATTGGAACAAAACATTTCATGTTTGTTTGTTTGAAAAATGGTTTGATGGTGCTACCCGCAGGTAGGCTTAAAATGCAGATTTTGCCACCCTCGGGTGGGCTTAGAAAACAATGGTTTTGCCACTATCTAGTGGGCTTAAAACTCACAGACAATGCATTGTCCCAATTCAAATAACTCAACCTTCACCCATAGGCATTCAAGCAGTTATATCACATAAGCACATAGCCTCATGGTGAGCATGCTATTCATGGCAGTCACTCACACGCATGCAAGGATGCTAAAGCATAAAAACTCACCGAGTACTCCAACCCAAAATAGAAACTTCATTAGAAATCATGCATGATCCTAAGTATACAGAAATGCCTAATGCAACACATGCAAAAATGCAAACCATAGCAGGCTCGGCTATTCTAAACATGGCATATGGAATGCTACAGCTAACATGTATTCAACTTGGAATTGAAATACAAATGCAGTTAGTATGATGCGCTGAGCCCGGTGCGTGCAAAACAGATGAATGAATGCAAACATGTTATCATACTGTATGCTAATTGAAACATGCCCTAATCTAACCATCATAAGCAGGTAAATAAAAGGGAAGAAAGACGTGGGGTTGGAAGACATACATCACACTCACCCACACTTATTACAATTATGCCCTCGCACAGAGGGTCCGAATAAATATACAGTCCTGAATAAAAGAATAGTACAGTCCAAAATGTGTACAAATTCCTAATTAATTTACAAATTAACTAAGAAAATAATAAACTGGCATGCAAGCCAGGGACTGCCTTGATTCTGATGAATGATGTATGTTTAGGCTGCCTTGCGTAGAAATCCACTGGGATGTCCCAATTAGCCTCTGTTTTGCAATTGTTCTTGGAAAGCGCGCCAAGCCTCAGAAGACTGCTGATTCTTATTTTGCTGCAACAGAGAGCAGGAAAAGGGCATAGCAATGTATTTTCACACATGTATGCCTGCCTCGATCCTCGTGCCACCAATCACGCATCTCGATGCATGATGGCCGAGGAATCGAATTGCACAACTCAATATGGAATGAATGCACATGAAAACTTAACAAAACCTAACTCCATCATGGGTAATCCGGAGTGTCGGTGATTGGGGAATTGAGACACGTTCCGTCACTCGGAGTACGAAACGCCCCTCGTTTCCCGTGCCCGGGCTAACTCCTATCCCGAACACAATGCAATATGCATGACATGCATGAAATGCAACTAAGATACAACCTAACAGGCACAATGTTATAAAATGGCATACACGATGCACGAGGTAACATGGCATACACAATGCACTAATATACAACCTAACATACACAATGCTATGAAATTGAATGGCATACACAATGCATAATGGACTTACACCAACATGAGTGGACCTCAGCCACACTCACATAGGAGGCCATAAGATGGAAATGAGACACTCGAAATACGTGCACACGTGCACGCAAACCGAGGACCAAACCTAAGGCACCAATGCCACTCTACCAAGACATGGCAAGGTATGAAACATGATATACAAACATGCAAATTTCAGCACTAAAATGTGACACAAAACAGCCCCGAAACATGGAAACATGGCACCCGATGCACGGAACGAGTCCCGAAACATGAAATTTGGCTCATGGAATGACCTATGGCTATGCAATGTATACATTATTTGAACATGAAGTGTAAATACAGAAGAAAGGAACCCCCAAAACAAGCATGTTTACAGTTTTAAGCAAGGCCAAACAGGGAACACAAATGGGGCTAAGCTAGCATACAAAAATGGCCCCGGGAGAGAGGTAATGAAGCAAGTAGCAGATTCTGGCCCTAAATGGCAAAGGGCCCTCCAACAATATTGAATAGGGGCCCAAAATATGGAATTTTACAGTTAAGGACTAGACCCAAAATAGTGTACAAGTAGGCCTAAAATGCTATGCAAAATAAGGCCAAAAAGAGGTTTAAACACAAAGTATACAAAGGGTGCCTCAAACAGCCAAAGACCCCTAATGAAACATGAAGAGGGGGTCAAAATAAGGCCATTTTCAGTTTGGACCAAAGTCCAAAAACAGAATCACAGGGGGCTAATAAATCATGCAAAAAAAAGGCCGAAAGAGGGGTACAATGGCAAGTGGCACATGGGAGCTCCAAAAGTGATGAGCCCTTCAACAATGTTTAAGAAGGGCTCAAAATAAGCAAATTCATAGTTTACTACATGCCTCAAAACAGATTATACATAGGCCAAAAATAATATACAAGAAAGTGGCATAAAGATAGGTAAAGAAGCAAGTGCCACCAAGAGGCCTCAAACAGTGAGAGGCCCCTAAACAAACATGAAATAGAGCTCAAAAAAATGCTATTTTCAGTTAGGGTCGGAGCTCAAATATGCAAGCAAGTATGGCTAAGAAATGATACCAAAATGAGCTAGAAAAGAGGGAAATGTTGCTCACCCTTGAAGACCAATCCTTTGCTGCCTTTTGGACCAAGAAATGCTGCCTCCTAGCCTCTGAGAAGACCCTCCTAGCTGCTAGAATGGAGTGGTGGTGTGGTGCTAGGTGGTGGTGAAGAAATCGTGTAAGAACTTGGATGTTTGAAGCTTGGAAGTATAGAGATAGGGGAGCTATGCATACAAGGCTTGAAGGAAAAATTTTCCAACCCTAAAATTAGACCTGGGGTGCTGGTTATTGTAGACGTCCCCGAACGCCCCGGGAGGGTTGAGTCCCGTTCCGTTCATATTGGGGTCACTACAGTTCGGACTCGATTTGTGTCGGTTCTAAATCTGAACCAAAGAGTCCAAATCCAGCAAATCGTTTTGGGAAAAAACAAATTTTGAAAGAAGTGCCAAACATGGACTGCTTTGCCAGATAACAGAGTCGCCACCTAAATATTTAAAAAGGGGAAATTTAGGAAACCCTGACTCAGTGCCGAAGGCCACATGTCCGTCATCACCAAAGTGGTCTTGGCTCGGGAGCTTGGGTATGATCGGGGAAGGTCAGCTATGAGCACCCCCTTTCGCCCGGTCCGAAGATCGGCCTCTACTAACCGTGATATCCGATTTTGAAAACATTACATGCTCTTGTTCCGGTTATTAGCCTAGAATTACTATGTTATGCGCGCAGCAAACAAGTATAGACCAGATTGCCTAAATTGGAAATAAACATTGCATATCTGCTTGTTTGGAAAACAATTTGAAGTTGCTACTCACAAATAGGCTAAAACACGGATTTCAATGAGTTTTCCAACTCAAGCAACCCAACCTCCACCCACAGGCATTCAAACAGTTTATCTCATATAAGCATTTAGCCACACGTTAGTCATACTGTCATGCCAACATTCACACGCATGCGATATGCTAAAGCATAAATACTTACATTATACTCCGTGCCAAAACAGTAAACTAGTTAGCAATCATGCATGTCCTAGTTCATGTTAAAAAAATGGCTAATGCGACACATGCAAAGATGCAATTTAGAGTAGGCTCGGCTATCCTAAACATGGCATATGAAATGCACTTTATTCGATGCACGTATTCAATTTGGAATTGAAAATACAATGCGGTTTGTATGATGTACCGAGCCCGGTGCATGTCAACAAATGCATGGATGCACGCATGCATTGCATAAGGTATGCTAAAATAGACGTGCCCTAATCTACCATCATAAGCGGGTAAATAAAAGGGAAGAAAGAAGTGGGGGTTGGAAGACATACACACACTCACCCACACTTATTACAATTACGCCCTCGCTCGGAGGGACCAAAAGAATAATACAAATAATTAACTACGCAAGCTAATTAAATATTACAAATTAATTAAATTAACAAATTAATTAATCTAAGGAAAAACAGTAAACCGCCTCGGGGCGAGGGCTCAATGCACGCACAGCTCTGGATTCCGCTCGGAATTGCACTGCCATGCCTAGATTGCCTCTGTTTTCCCTTCTTTGCTCCTCTGAAAACTGCCAAAGTCTCAGAACCACTTCTAAAGGCACTTGGGGGTATCACCGGCTAAGGGGAAACACCACCGGTTGAAGTTATGTGGCCACCGGCACAAAATTCATCCATCGGCCATAAGTTGACTGCCGGTCGGCACTAAACACTGCTGGCCGGCACTGAATGTCTGCAGAACCTGCAACTCACAGCAGTAGAGGGCAAAAACTTGCATGGCAATGTAATTCCAACAATGTGTGCACCAATCATGCCCCTTATCATATTTGTGACTCAAAGGGACATGTGCCTCGATTCTCGGGCCACCAATCACGCATTTCCATGCATGATGGCCCAAAGAATCAAGTGTGCAATTTCAATCTCAAATGCATGCAAACCAAACAAACCAAAATCCCAATCCCCATCACCAAATCAAGGGACAAGGAATGCATGTTGATGCAATGCAACCTAGTCATGTTAACTATCATGCAATATGAACAATGCCATGTATTTATGCAAAGCATACAAACCAACATGAGGTAAATATGCAAGCAAGTAAATGATGGCCTTAAACATGATCTAGGCAACCCCAAATAGGCCTAAAATCAGTGGCCAAAATGCTAAGTATGAGAGCTAAACACACATGCACATGTACACATGTTAAGGCACACAACTTAGGCATTTAAACAAACCACTCTCAAGCACACTTGAAAGGAGATAACATGGATGATTAGCATGCAACATGAGCTCTAAAATTATGTCAAAGTGTGGTGCTAAACCAACTCAAGATAGGCCAAACAAAGCATGCAAATAGTTCAAGGCTTAAAGCAAGTCAATGAGGCATTGAACTATACTTATGCAAGACAATTATGGCATGCATTAAACAACTAAAAACAGGTTTTTAGCATGTTAAAGCAAAGCCAAAAGGCTACTTAGATGACATCTAAGAGGCTTGAAACCAAAGGCATGCACAATGACCAAAACATGGAGCATTCAATACATGCTTTTAAAGCATTAAAGAAGCAACTAAGGCCAGCATACAAGCACACCAAAGGGACTGAAATGACATGCTAGGTGGTTCCAAACCACCGAAATAATGCAAGAAACACAAGCTACACATGCACATACTTGGGGCGTACAAGCCCGGCAAGCCACAAATGCAAAGGAGCTATATTAAACGTGCCAAAATCAATCCAAATGACTATGGACAGACCTAAAGCATGGCAAAATAAGCAGAAAACATTCATAAGTCTAAGCCTAAATCATGCTCAAATAAAGGCTAACAACCTAAGGTATGTTAAGGCAATACAAGGCATTACATGGCAACTATGCTAAGCATGCATAAGGGACCAAAACCAATACATAGCAATGTTAAATCATGATATCCTAGGCATGAATAACAGTCCATACATGCTCAACATACACTCAAGCACAATGCTCCATCAAGAGGCAAAACTTGCCCTTTTCAAGGACATTAAGGAGAGGGGGTGACCCTCTCCTCCTTGGGACTTCAAGGCATCATCTTCACTACTAAAATCCCTCAAGATTTCAGTGGTGAAGAGACCCCAACACCAAAATCCCGGAGCTCTCACAAAATAGCACAAAATGAGGCCTTTTCAAGGCCTAAGAGGGGTCAAACCTCCCCAAAGCACAAAACACTCTTAATAAACTATCAAGAGGGCTTAAAAACAGAACTTTTTTGTATTAAACACTAAGCTTAAAAACGGCTTTAAGATAGGTAAAAATAAGATGCAAAAATGGGGAATAAAAGGCTAGTTTTGTTACCCTTGTAGACCTCTTCACAAATGTTGATGTTGTTGCTTCCTTGAGCTCAAATCCAGCCAAAAACCTCCAAGACAACCTCTTGGAACCTCAGTTGCCAAGGAAGGTGAAACACTAGGTGTTGATGAGCAATAGTAAGTCACAAACACCTAGTGTATAAATAAGAGGGAAGAAGAGAGATAGGATAGATACAAAACTTCTAACCTAGAACCAGAGCTTCTTCTCTGTCTTTTCTCTCTAAAAATGTCTAAGTTTGCTAACCTCTAAGCCAAGAGAAGAGAGCCTTCTCTTATAAGCAACAAAGCTTACAAGCTAAGCAAAACCAAGGCTCATCCCTCCATACACGTGTATGGAGGGGAAACAAATGCAAGACAGCTACTTAAAAATATCTCAAAAAGCAACTGCACAGTAGTCGGCAGGGCAAAATTGTCATTTTGACAAAACTGACTGCCGACCGGCACAAAAGAGTGCCGATGGCAACACCAACCAGCCGGTGGCCTCTAGCCACTGCCGGTGGTGTGTGGGGATGCCTCACAAAGCATTCCCTGCCCCTCCTAGGCAAAGCACAAGTGTTTGGTGCAAAACCAAACACAAAATGGTCAAGTTCGGAGGTCCTGAGGCAAGGCGCGTGGCCGAGAACTCCGGTAACTCCAAACGAACACGAACATGGATAATCACCGAGTATTCAAGCGGTGACGTCCAAGTCTTGAGGACGGTCAAAAATGGGGTGTCTACAGTTGCCCCTCTTTGACAGAACTCGAAAGTCATAACAATGACGGGAGTGAATGTCAAAGCCCAGAGACGACCCATTTTTGACAAGGCCGAAGACTTGGACAGACATGCAAGACAAACAAGGTATGCGCCCAAAGGCAGGGGCAAAATGCAAGACAATGCAAGAAGCCGAGCATAACTTATGATCATGCAAAGGAAGCTGTAATGAAGCACACATGCAACAGTTATAAGCTAGCATACGCCAATCTACACTACAATGCAGAAAGGATGTAAGAGAATTATGCAATTCTCAAAACGTCTCACGCGGAGGATACAATACCTGTGCGGCTCGTCCGGTTGCACTGGCCTCAAATGAGCCGTACATACAATATCGTGCCTGAAAAGAAAGCAAACTTAACAGGTACAATATTGTTAGCAATATGCATGACAATGCAATGATGAATGCAAAATGATATGCAATATATACAAAATGATGTATGAACAATGCAAATGATAATGCAATGCAATTGAAACAATACAAACTACATGCAAAGCAATTGAATCATGATTCAATCATGAGCGGTTCGAAACCACACAAATGTCAAATAGGTTGATGGAAGTAACAAGTCCGTCTACCATAGAACGATGTCTGAACTATGAGTGATGTAGACGGACACAAGGACAAGTATTGGGTGGATTGACATAAGTGGGGTGACGACCCGCTGAGGAAAGAACAATGATCCTAATGCCGGATGCAATATATTACACTACAATGCAATATGCGATTATGGCGCGCGGGCCAAACCGTATCTCGCTTAGGAAAGGCATGCACGCATACAAACCATGTCTAACACAGAAAAGGTGCCGCAACCTCAATCCAACATACCAGCGTGGAGTAGGCGTGATGCACATGCAGAACTGTGCTTCAACGTGAAAAGTAAGGGCACATACCAGACCAAGCTCGACAAGGAAAGGTGCAAGCCATAGATGGAAGATCATGCAGTGGATGCATGCAACTACAATGCAATATGTACAATATGCAATGGAATGGATATTTGCAAAGGATGCATGACATATGCACTATACTACAATGATGATGCATGATATACGCAGGTTTTTTTTTGTTTTTTGAAATGCATGACATATGCAATATTCACAAATGATGCATGACAATGCACGTGTTTTTTGTTTTTTTGAAATGCATGACATATGCAATAGTATTAATGATGCATGATGCATGCAATATGATGCAATGGTTGCGATTGCAGTTTTCCCTATCTTACCAACAGGGCGATATACTAGGTTGGTTCAGTATCCAGAATTGAGGCGTAGACACGCCGCCTCAACCTATGGGGCTTCCATACAGATTTCAAGCCGAGGTTACACCCCCTGGGTATTTAAACCAGACTTTAGTCTCGGAAATCTCGAACCTTTGCGTTCTAGGCATAAGCCGTTCAAACTCTAGTTTTCACCGCCCCCATTGGTCTCCTAGGAACTCACTGCAAACACGGACAGGTGGCTTTACCAGACCACCGGAAGTCATTCGGGCACGACAAACACCGAGGGAATTGCACCTTCAGAGGATTTAAGGTCTCCTAGACCATAATGCAATGCATGACAATGCATGTTTTTTTTTTGAAATGCGTGGCAGCGCGCAGCTTGTGAGATGCACGACAATGCATGAATTTTGAAATGCGCGCCAACGCGCGGCTTGTGAGATGCATGACAATGCATGAGTTTTGAAATGTACGCCAACGCGCAGCTTGTGAGATGCATGACAATGCAATGAGGTGTGCACCTTAATGCACCGAAGGCCTCGCACCTTCCGAGGATTTAAGGTCTCCTAGACCACGCGTGTTTAAGGTCTCGCCAGACCCGGGTGGGGCAACGCATGAATTGAGATGCGGTGCACAAGATGGTGCGATGTGTAAGATAGCACGATGCGATGCATGCCAAATACAATGAGATGTGCAAAACAACGCGATTGAGGTGGGCAAGATAGCGCGCCTGAGATGTGATGCACAAGATAGTGCGATGCGCAAGATAGCACGATGCGATGCATGCCAATGCAATGAGGTGTGCACCTTAATGCACCGAAGGTCTTGCACCTTCCGAGGATTTAAGGTCTCCTAGACCGTGCGTGTTTAAGGTCTCGCCAGACCGGGGTGGCAACAATTATACAACACTGTAAGTGAATGCGATGCAAGCGAGTAAACTTGAACCAAACTACATCTCATGCAGCAAGGATTAAGAGAATTAAGCAATTCTCACGACGCCTACGCGGAGAAGGCTAGAAGCGACTACCGAGAACACTCGGAGTCTCAAACACAACGTCTCTCTACGTATCGCACGCAGGAGAGAGAAAAAAAGACAAAGCAAAAAGAAACCTCTCAGCGTAGTACACGTGAGAGAGGAAAGACAAAAGGGCCTCTCAGCGTAGTACACGTGAGAGAGGGAAAACAAAAGCCTCTCAGCGTAGTACACGCGAGAGGGGAAAGACAAAAAGGCCTCTCAGCGTAGTACACGCGAGAGAGGGAGAACAAAAGAAAACCTCCCAGCGTAGTACACGCGAGAGGGGGGGAGACGAAAGGAAACCTCTCATGGGACACGTATGCCAATGCAAATGAGACACGCATGCCTCATTGAATGGAAAATGAAATGCAAAACGAGGCACACGTACCTCGAGATGCAGTAAAATGCAAAATGAAATGCAAAACGAGGCACGCGTACCTCGAGATGCAATGAAATGCAAAATGAGGCACGCATACCTCATTTGAATGGAAAATGAAATGCAAGTATGACACGCATGCCACGCGAAAATGCAAAATGGTGCAAGTCGCAAGGGACGTGCAAGACGGCGCGATGCGATGCACCGGACAACGTGATGGATGCGTGCAACGCACACGGGGCAACTTTTGAATCTTGTAAAAGACAAAAGGATACAATCTTTGCTTGAATCTGAGTGCCACGCATAGAAGACACGGTCCGAGGTCAAAACGGAGGCCGGTTGAGCGTCAGAGATACACTTTCTTGCACTTTCTTGAGCTATGAAGACCCAAAACTGCTCACATGGCCTAAACAAGGCTGTGGGAACACCACCGGCTGGGTGAGGAAGCCACCGGCTGGCCACCGGCTGCAAAATAACTCCACCGGCACAATTTTGTGCCGACCGGCACAAAATAGTGCCGACCGGCCAAAAATTGCTGATCGGGGGCAGTTTTGACAATTTGCCTCGGGTTTTATAAAATAGGGTTCTTAAACCCTATTTTCTCACTTTTTGTGCGTCGAAAATTCTTGCCCTCTCTCTCTAGAGCATTGTCTCTCCTCATTTCCTTGTTTTCTTCGCGTTCTAAGCCCGTTTCGTCGTCGGATTCGCGATTTTCTTCGCGTTTCGGACATTTTCCACCGATTGAAATTCCGTTTCGGAGCATCCTTTGCTATTTCCACTTTTCGGGACTTGTTCCCCTTGATTTCCTCTTCATTTCTGTGCCTTTCCATCTTCCGGCCTTCCCGGTCATTTTCGGCCCGCTCGGGGTTGACTTTTTTGGTTGACTTTTCACATTCCAGCTCTTCCGGCCATTTTCTCACTACCATTGCCATGGCTGACGATGTTCCACACGTCGGGACTCCTCCGGATCACGAGATGGATCCCGGGGTCGAGCTCCTCCCGTTGAGCGAGCGTCCCTTCGATCCGATGACATACCGCCCGGCGATCCACGTCCTACCTCCGGATGGTCTTCGCCATTTCCGCGGCTTTGACCGAGCGCTGGACCCGGAGCTTCTTCTGCGCGAGCCGACCTCTCACCTATCCTTCGGCGCTTCCGAGGTAACATTTTTTTCTCTGTTTTACTTTCTGCAATGTAGAACTGTTAACTGCCATAGCTGAATCTGTTCTTTAACTGCTTAGCTCTGATATGATGTACACTGTAGTTGATCGCAATCATGCTTACCACCGATATCTGTTTAAGACGGACACATGCACACACACTGCACTAGTCTCAATCACCCAAACACACGGCACACACCGTACTTCACTGCAAACCTACCGACACCCGGCACTTATTTGAATCTGAAAACATATTGTATGCTGTATTTAAACTGAACCACACAAAACACGCTGACGCATCATACGTTGTAGTTCACCTAATGGCACACTATAACCCGATATCTGCTTGAATCTAAAAAAAACGTGCACACATGCACCATATCTGTATGTTGATCCTCACAAACACACTGACACATCACAGGCCGTAGTCCATCGTAGTACACTGAAACCTGATATCTGATTGGATCTGAAAAATGTGCACACGTGCACCATGTTTACATTGCACTTACTCAAAACACGCTGACGCGTCAAACACTGTAGTTCCCTGTAAGCACACCGGCACCCGGTATCTGTTTGAATGTGAAAAACTGGCACGCATGCCACATTTGCACTGAACCACATTTTTTTTTCAAAATTGTACATTTCATATTGCTTCACAACTATTCGTTTGAAAACAGGGAGATTCCCATACCATCCGCGGGTATGGGAACGTCGTGGCTCGAGATTGGTATTTGGAGCTTCCCGAGGCGGTTCGACGCATCGTGGATGAGGCGGGCTTTGGTTCCTTCTGCAGGGGTCTGACCCGGCTTACTGCCTACAGGCCTCTCCTAGCTGCCCTGGCAGAGAGGTGGTGGGACACCACCGATTCGTTCCACCTATCCGCGGCGGGAGACATGACGATGACCCCTTACGATTTCTCGGTGCTCACCGGCATCGGGGTAGGGGGTGATCCGATCCCCTTCGACACCGATATGGATGAGTGGACCGCCGCTTAGATCTATTTGCTTGGCGAGGCGCCACCTCTTGCTTGTCCAGGCTTTTTTCGCTACTCCTGGTTCGAGGTGCAGTTCAGAGTGTAGCCTGCTTTGGTGGCGGCGGCTCCGATGACCGAGGCGGCCGTAGAGCAGTACGCGCGCGGCTTTTTGATGTTTTTGCTAGGGACGACCCTCTTCGCCGACCGGGCGAACACCGTGCCTCTCTGCCTACTCAGCGCACTGGTGGACGTCCGAGACATCTTGCGTTTTGATTGGGGTGGTGCGGCTCTGGCCACTCTTTACGGGTACATGAGCTCGGTCTCCAGTGGCAGCGGGCAGTTGCTCGGAGGCTACTGGCGAGCTTGGGAGGTACGCCTTCTCCTCTGCTTTACATTTCTGCTCTATACTTTTTGTATTCTGCACACTGCACACACTGTAGTCTGCTTTACATTTGCTGTATATTGTACACACGGCACACACATACTCTACTTTACACTGACTGTACACTGTTCACACAGTACATTCCGCACAATACACTACACAACACACGGCTCTGTTATTTCTGCTTTATTCTGTATCCTGCTTTATCTGATAAACATTCTGGTATCTGTCTTGCAGTTGTGGGTTTACGCCTACTTTCCTAGGCTCGCTCCTATACCCGATGCAGAGACCCCTCTGGTCGTCCCCTTCTTACGCCGCTTTGACGGGAGGTGCGCCCGGAGGCCGCGGGAGACTTTCAGCTTCTTCCGTCGTTACTTCGACACCATCACCCCTGCCGAGGTATGTTTTACTTGCATTTCATTTAAGCTTCGCTTTTCCCCTGTATATTTGCAATATCAGTAGGTAACAAACTGTATTTCAATTTCAGATCACCTGGCGGCCGTGGGCTCCTCTGCCAGCGATGGTGCAAGATCGGTTTGCCGGCGCTGTTGAGACCTCGCGTTACCAGATTTTACTGGAGGGCCCGGTTTGTCGGGCTTGGTACCTGGGCGAGTGCTTCTTGCGTCAGACCTTAGGGTTACCTGAGCAGATAGTCCCGGTGCACCCTCCGGAGCATATGAGGGACACCGAACGTTTCACCGCTGAGCAGATGGCGAACTACACCATCGGCTGGGAGGCAGACGACTTCAGAGGCGAGGGCGATTACTCAGAGTACGTCCGGACCTTTATCATGCGGCCGCTGAGTGGTGGTCGCCGAGTTGAGAGAGAGAGACCTGCTGCGCCGGCGGCCGGAGCAGGAGTAGGAGGAGGAGCGCCGAGGAGGGCTCGAGTCCGCGGCAGGGGCGGAGTCCAGAGGGGACAGGAGGCTAGCTGGCCCGCTTTGCCTACTTCACTGTCTTTTCGAGGGTCGGATGGGGTGACCTATCAGATTCGCCCCTCCGCCGGCTGATCACGAGTTTGTCGGTATCCCCGACTTGCCTCCGGTATGTATTACTGCATTTCTGTACAGTCATTTCATTTTAGTTTATTTGATATTCCACAGAATATTGATGCATCTGATATTTTTGCAGGCTTCCTCCGAGTACACCCGGCAGTCATTGGAGATGAATGCCTCCATGGCGGGGATGTTGCAGCGGACCTTCGAGTTCCTAGCCTTTTATGGCCTTTCGGTATGTTCTCTCTGACATAGCTTCAAACCATACACAAACTGCTTCGCATAATTTGATGCACGATACAACACTGGATACCCAGCCCTCACGGCACTTGACACACTGTACTCACGCACTGCATTCTGTACTGATAAAACTACTCACGGCACTCACAAACTGTACTCATACACTGCACTCTGCACTGATAAACTGCTCACGGCATTCACACACTGTACTTTCTGTATTGATAAACTGCTTCATGTATACTGATGCATTTGCCTTTTGTACTTTTCAGCCTCCCTTCCCGATTCCTCCAGTGGGTGGTGGCGCTCCATTTGGACCTTCCATTTCTACTCGGGATGGCAGGATATTCCCCCGCACCAGAGGAGGGCGTACTTACGCCGGGAGTAGCTCGCGGGCTCCAGTTCCCGACAACGAGTCTGAGGAGGGGGCGGAGTTATCCGAGGAGGAGGCCGGGGGCAGCTCGGGCTCGGGCTCAGACAGTGACACTTCCGGTGATGCTCCTGGACTTCTGCCCAGGAAGAGGGCAAGGACAGATCCCCCGGCGCGAGGCCATTGATGATGCTGATGACCCAGACTTTTGTTATTTCTTTTATTTCTTTTCTTGTACGTTTCTCTTTTGTTGGTAGATAGAGTACTTTGTACTGCCGCAGGCAGATTTTTGTTTTCCTCAAACTTTGTACTTGAAAAAGATGATATGAAATGAAACAAACTTTTTGTCTGAAAAAGTGTTATATTTGTACATATCTGTATATATCTGCGCATTTTATACTTTGCACTGCATTGCATCACATTACACCTCAAATGTAAATGATATGGGTCTGTCGTCTAAAAACTGAGCACTCGCACTGTACTAATCAGATAACCAACCAACTAAACAGCAAACCACTCAGACAAATCACTGCTCAATCTGGATATACAGCCCATACTCCATTGGGGATTGACCTGCATATAGCCCATAACACAACATTCGGTTCATTCTACACACAGCAAACCCTGAACAAATAGCCCCAATCTGACAAGACGGATCACAAAGCTGACACGGTTGCAGTTGAAACACACTTGGATGCCCCAAATTTTCCCTTTCCTTCTCTTGCTTTGCACGAATGTAGAGAATGGCACAGCATTCTGAGCACAAGCGATTACTTTTTGGAAGAGGATGGGTTTTCAACCAGGGTATCGAGCCTACCACAGAACACGACGAGACAGACTCAAACAAAGAAACAAAAGGCACACGACCTGACCTAAGGAGACATGCTCGGAAAAGACTCAAAGCCAAAATCAAGGTCGACAAATCAAAAGACACGACACACAGACATGTTTACAAAAAGACCTTAGATCTCGAGAAGCCAGTTCCTCCGGGTATTATTTCCCACCCTTTCTGATTTGTGATACTCACATCGCTCGGCCCTCAGGCTCGATTTTTCTCTCAAAAAAACCTTTTCTTCACTTTTCTCTGAACTTGCTCATCTCTATTCTTTAATCTCTCATTTTTCAATCCCTCCCCAGGGTGATTAATGGATGAATAGGAAATCGCAGATTCACGCCCAACACTGTTAGCTCACGGCTATTTCTTCTGGTAGATAAAGTGCCTTTCGGGCAGGTGCATTGGCGACGAGGGGGAAGACGGAACACCCGACTCAACTGTGCCCCTAGTTCGTCATTTTGACCATTTTTTGTTTTCTAAAACAGTTTTGATAAAAAATGAGAGTTGGATTAACACACTTATTCAATTTTTGATTTGAAAATCATGCAAGTCAGGCTGTGAGCACTGAAAATTCTCCTTTTTGGGTCCAAACATGGTCCAATTTTGAAAATGAAAGAGTTTTCGAGAAAATAAGTCAACCTCAGTGAAAATTTTCAAAAACTATTTCTGCAAACAATCAATGCTCAACAAGCGTGGAACTTACCCTCGAGATGTGCAACCTCGGATCGGAGGCAATGGAAAATTGCCCCTGGCTTAAAGGGGGGGTAAGGCAACGGAAAGTTGCCCCTGGTTTGGACGGTAACTCAGGGCGACTTATGGCAATGCATGGCAACAGAAAGTTGCCCCTTGTTTGGATGATGCCACGGCATGTTATAAACTAATCCTCGTTGACGACGATTGAACCCTCAGACGTGGAAGAGTCGAAGATGGTTTGAATCAATATATGGACACAGTCGCCTGGAAGGTGTTGGTGGTTTGACCTCAAGAGGAAGTTGGTCACATACTTCCAGGTTGCTACAATCGAGACATTGGATTCGGAGGAGGCACAAGTGATCAAAACCATGACATGGACTGAGACGCTATGGAAGCGTTGGGGGCTGGACTTCAAGATGAAGTTGCCTACGTATCCCAAACATGGGAATCAAGCCTTACGTAGTTCCGGTTAAGGTACACTCGGGTATTTTAACCTTCACTGTTTAGGCTCTTAATTTTTACCAAGGCGCCTGTTGCAGGTTTTCGACCTTGCGAGCTATGTTTTTCTTTTTTCATTCTTTTTCTTTTCTTTTGCATTTTCATTTTTTCTTTCTTTTGCTATATATATATATATTTTTTTTTTTCTCTTTTTCTTCTTTTTTCTTTCTTGCTTTTCTTTTTCTTTGCTCTAACTTTTGCCTGAGCCGCCCTTCCAGGTTTTCGGCCCAGCGAGCCTCGCAAAGGGTAAAAGTGTAGCAAGCCCATGCCAAATGGTTTTGAGATTGAAGCCTCTCCGTATCCAGGAGAGCGACTGTTGTATTGATTTGCAGGAAAAGTCCATCACGGTTGCTTCTCGAGCTTTGCTTGGTGGGATTTGATTTCCTTGATCTAACTTTGACGCCTCTTGCTCGAAGACTGTCTCGAAATGGGCCACACAGGCGTTTCATGGTACTGAACGTTTTGAACGGATCTCGGGTTTGAAACAGATGATTTGAATCTTGAGACCGAGAGCGATCCTGGGCTGCACAATCTCAAGAGCGGTTCCACACCGGTCTTCGCAAGACTGCACAAGACATTTTGTTTTTGAAAGTTTTTAAGAAAGCGACAAATCATTCGCGTTGAAGATAGTGTGGAACCAGTCTGGATCGGACCAGGATCCTTCTCAATACTCACACCGACGAGCATGACTTCATTCATTAAAAGCTTAGCAGGCCTCTCTTTCTCTCAAAATGATCAAAATTTTACAAAAACCCGAGGAATTCCTTCCTCTTTGTTTTTATCACCGCAGTGTTTGAAAAAGGTTTTTATGAAAAGCTTAGGTCATTATGACGATGTTTACGGCACAAGAGTGTAGGCGAAATGCACCGTCGTTCCATTCACATCTTTCGGCACGGCTAACTCAAATAGCAACAAATTCAACACATGATAGCCGCAGCTGTTTCATTCAGATTTGTTGGTATAACTGGCTTCTTTGGTAGAAACAGACTCAAACAGCAAAAGCAACTAATTACAGGACAAAACGGTGTTTGAGGCAACAACCTCGCAATCACCTGGTATACTATACAAGAGGGACTGACTCATTACAACAAGACAGACCTTGTAAGCAAAAAGACTGACTCCATACAAAGAGACAGACTCAAAACAAAATAAAAGACTGACTCGACACCCAAGTCAGGATTTACAAAACTAGCATTGGCAGGTGCTCAAAAATGCGTGCCAAACGCCACATCCAAAAATGTACCAGACATGGCCCGCAGGCGGTTCACCTTCTGATTACATACTTGCAGTGTCTGTATCCTCAAAATCCAACAACTGAGTGGTGACGGACTTTGCTGAGGTAGGCGGGAGGATAACCTCGTTGTCAATCAAATCTTGCACCTCGTGCCGGAGGCAGAAACAATTGTTGGTAGCATGGCCAGTCTGCTGGTGGTACGCACAGTACTGAGTAGGGTCATGAGTATCAGGGAGATTCTTCGGGAGAGGCCGAGGCTCCAGGGGTTTAAGGTGTCCCCTCTCAGCAAGGATTTGAAGTGCCTTGGATAATGGCATGTAGAGAGCATGGAAGACCCTGCGCCCTCGGGGCAGGTACTTTAGAGTCTGAGCACTCTTGCTAGATGCACTAGCGAACGGATCGGCGGGTGCGGCCTTGGGTTTCTGATCCTTTTCGGATGCAAGGCTGGGAGCGGGAAGAACTGTCTTGGCATGACGGGGCCTATCCCGATTCTCTGATTGACTGGAATTGCCCTCAGGCGGAGTGGGGAAAGCATCCTCCACAGCTTTTGACATAACTGCGGATATCTGTTGCTTGTTCATTCCTCCGACTTTCAAAGCCTCTACTGCCCACAGCAGTTGTTCGGTAGGGTCGGCATCTGCCTTCATCTTGCCTTTGTCTTTGGCCTCGGCCTGATATAAAACTTGGTTTGTTGCGTCGTTGCCATAGCTGGAGGCCATCTCCGGTTGGTTGAGTTCAATTACAATTCGTCCCAGTAGTGGGGGTTCCTGGGGTATAAAGCCTCCGGCGTATAGTGCAGCTGGTGGCGAAACCGACATTCCATAGGCGAGATCCGCCACGGATCTTTGAAGGTCACCTATCATTCCCATTAATTCAAATGTGGTGGGCTCGCGAGCCTGATATAGTTGAGGGGTCCAAATTGGATGTGCGGCAGGCGACCTGGGTGGATGCGGCATGTCAATGTTAGCCTCACCTTGCGGGGTGATTCCTTGACTCAATGCGGCCGTCATGACAACGATCTCTTCTGAATTCTGCGTCATGCTTAGTCCTGCCTCAGCAAGGAGAAGACACTAGCTATTCTGGATCAACTCTCTGAATCTCTGAACCGAAACGAAAAACAAGCAGCATTTCAGCCTCAAACAGATCAAACACGGGTGTAGCCGATCAACTGCACTCTGCCACTGATCACTGTTCCCCAGAATCACTGTTCAAAACTGAACTGATACCCGCAGACATAACTGACTCTCAACAGCACTGATACCGGTACCCTCGGGCCAGATACCCAAATTTGCAAACTGATATATGCGTTCCCTGTAAAGATACACTCTAAAAGCACATAGTAAGTAAATGAGAGCCAATACACCCCTATGCTGGGGTAGGTTTTCCCTGTCCTATTTTGTCTGGAGCTAGGGTTTCACTATGCACACAGCGGTTTCAAACAACCTATATGGGGTAAGCAACCTGTCCTAGTTTGGAATAGTCACTATGGATCCGAATATGCACTAGGTCGAATGGTCAAAAAGGGTGCCCCGGTAAAACCGGGGTTTGTGTTCCCATACTGGCAGAGCCCGCAACCGGTCAGCCTTATGGACATGCCTTGACAAGACAAGCCTCCGGCAAACCGCTCAGGAATAGCAGATGGCCAACACGGTGTCCTAGGCGCACCAATGCAAATGCAATGCAAAGAGACACATAAATGTAGTCAAAACAGGATATCACGAGTTCGAGTCAAGCTCTCTAAACTCCCCAGCAGAGTCGCCAGAAACTGTAGACGTCCCCGAATGCCCCAGGAGGGTTGAGTCCCGTTCCATTCATATTGGGGTCACTACAGTTCGGACTCGATTTGTGTCGGTTCTAAATCTCAACCAAAGAGTCCAAATCCGGCAAATCGTTTTGGGAAAAAACAGATTTTGAAAGAAGTGCCAAACATGGACTGCTTTGCCAGATAACAGAGTCGCCACCTAAATATTTAAAAAGGGGAAATTTAGGAAACCCTGACTCGGTGCCGAAGGCCACATGTCCGTCATCACCAAAGTGGTCTTGGCTCGGGAGCTTGGGTACGATCGGGGAAGGTCAGCTATGAGCACCCCCTTTCGCCCGGTCCGAAGATCGGCCTCTACTAACCGTGATATCCGATTTTGAAAACATTACATGCTCTTGTTCCGGTTATTAGCCTAGAATTACTATGTTATGCGTTCAGCAAACAAGTATAGACCAGATTGCCTAAATTGGAAATAAACATTGCATATCCGCTTGTTTGGAAAACAATTTGAAGTTGCTACTCGCAAGTAGGCTAAAACACGGATTTCAATGAGTTTTCCAACTCAAGCAACCCAACCTCCACCCACAGGCATTCAAACAGTTTATCTCATATAAGCATTTAGCCACATGTTAGTTATACTGTCATGCCAACATGCACACGCATGCGATATGCCAAAGCATAAATACTTACATTGTACTCCGTGCCAAAACAGTAAACTAGTTAGCAATCATGCATGTCCTAGTTCATGTTAAAAAAATGGCTAATGCGACACATGCAAAGATGCAATTTAGAGTAGGCTCGGCTATCCTAAACATGGCATGTGAAATGCACGAGTAACACGTATTCAAGTTAGATTTGAAATACAATCCAGTTTGTATGATATACCGAGCCTGGTGCATGTCAACAAATGCATGGATGCACGCATGCATTGCATAAGGTATGCTAAAATAGACGTGCCCTAATCTACCATCATAAGCGGGTAAATAAAAGGGAGAAAGAAATGGGGGTTGGGAGACATACACATACTCACCCACACTTATTACAATTATGCCCTCGCCCGGAGGGACCAAAAGAATAATACAAATTAATTAACAACGCAAGCTAATTAAATATTACAAATTAATTAAATTAACAAAATAATTAATCTAAGCAAAACAGTAAACCGCCTCGGGGCGAGGGCCAAATGCAGCACATGCTCGGGTTCCGCTCGGAATTGCACTGCCATGCCTAGCCTGCCTCTGTTTTCCCTTCTTTGCTCCTCTGAAAACTGCCAAAGTCTCAGAACCACTTCTAAAGGCACTGGGGGGTATCACCGGCTAAGGGGAAACACCACCGGCTGAAGTTATGTGGCCACCGGCACAAAATTCATCCATCGGCCATAAGTTGACTGCCGGTCGGCACTAAACACTGCTGGCCGGCACTGAATGTCTGCAGAACCTGCAACTCACAGCAGTAGAGGGCAAAAACTTGCATGGCAATGTAATTCCAACAATGTGTGCACCAATCATGCCCCTTATCATATTTGTGACTCAAAGGGACATGTGCCTCGATTCTCGAGCCACCAATCACGCATTTCCATGCATGACGGCCCAAAGAATCAAGTGTGCAATTTCAATCTCAAATGCATGCAAACCAAACAAACCAAAATCCCAATCCCCATCACCAAATCAAGGGACAAGGAATGCATGTTGATGCAATGCAACCTAGTCATGTTAACTATCATGCAATATGAACAATGCCACGTATTTATGCAAAGCATACAAACCAACATGAGGTAAATATGCAAGCAAGTAAATGATGGCCTTAAACATGATCTAGGCAACCCCAAATAGGCCTAAAATCAGTGGCCAAAATGCTAAGTATGAGAGCTAAACACACATGCACATGTACACATGTTAAGGCACACAACTTAGGCATTTAAACAAACCACTCTCAAGCACACTTGAAAGGAGACAACATGGATGATTAGCATGCAACATGAGCTCTAAAATTATGTCAAAGTGTGGTGCTAAACCAACTCAAGATAGGCCAAACAAAGCATGCAAATGGTTCAAGGCTTAAAGCAAGTCAATGAGGCATTGAACTATACTTATGCAAGACAATTATGGCATGCATTAAACAACTAAAAACAGGTTTTTAGCATGTTAAAGCAAAGCCAAAAGGCTACTTAGATGACATCTAAGAGGCTTGAAACCAAAGGCATGCACAATGACCAAAACATGGAGCATTCAATACATGCTTTTAAAGCATTAAAGAAGCAACTAAGGCCAGCATACAAGCACACCAAAGGGACTGAAATGACATGCTAGGTGGTTCCAAACCACCAAAATGATGCAAGAAACACAAGCTACACATGCACATACTTGGGGCGTACAAGCCCGGCAAGCCACAAATGCAAAGGAGCTATATTAAACGTGCCAAAATCAATCTAAACGACTATGGATAGACCTACAGCATGGCAAAATAAGCACAAAAAATTCATAAGTCCAAGCCTAAATCATGCTCAAATAAAGGCTAACAACCTAAGGTATGTTAAGGCAATACAAGGCATTACATGGCAACTATGCTAAGCATGCATAAGGGACCAAAACCAATACATAGCAATGTTAAATCATGATATCCTAGGCATGAATAATAGTCCATACATGCTCAACACACACTCAAGCACAATGCTTCCTCAAGAGGCAAAACTTGCCCTTTTCAAGGACATCAAGGAGAGGGGGTGACCCTCTCCTCCTTGGGACTTCAAGGCATCATCTTCACCACTGAAATCCCTCAAGATTTCAGTGGTGAAGAGACCCCAACACCAAAATCCCAGAGCTCTCACAAAATAGAACAAAATGAGGCCTTTTCAAGGCCTAAGAGGGGTCAAACCTCCCCACAGCACAAAACACTCTTAATAAACTATCAAGAGGGCCTAAAAACAGAACTTTTTTGTATTAAACACTAAGCTTAAAAACAGCTTTAAGATAGGTAAAAATAAGATGCAAAAATGGGAAATAAAAGGCTAGTTTTGTTACCCTTGTAGACCTCTTCACAAATGTTGATGTTGTTGCTTCCTTGAGCTCAAATCCAGCCAAAAACCTCCAAGAAAACCTCTTGGAACCTCAGTTGCCAAGGAAGGTGAAACACTAGGTGTTGATGAGCAATAGTAAGTCACAAACACCTAGTGTATAAATAAGAGGGAAGAAGAGAGATAGGATAGATACAAAACTTCTAACCTAGAACCAGAGCTTCTTTTCTGTCTTTTCTCTCTAAAAATGTCTAAGTTTGCTAACCTCTAAGCCAAGAGAAGAGAGCCTTCTCTTATAAGCAACAAAGCTTACAAGCTAAGCAAAACCAAGGCTCATCCCTCCATACACCTATATGGAGGGGAAACAAATGCAAGACAGCTGCTTAAAAATATCTCAAAAAGCAACTGCACAGTAGTCGGCAGGGCAAAATTATCATTTTGACAAAATTGACTGCCGACCGGCACAAAAGAGTGCCGATGGCAACACCAACCAGCTGGTGGCCTCTAGTCACTGCCGGTGGTGTGTGGGGATGCCTCACAAAGCATTCCCTGCCCCTCCTAGGCAAAGCACAAGTGTTTGGTGCAAAACCAAACACAAAACGGTCAAGTTCGGAGGTCCTGAGGCAAGGCGCGTGGCCGAGAACTCCGGGAACTCCAAACGAACACGAACATGGATAATCACCGAGTATTCAAGCAATGACGTCCAAGTCTTGAGGACGGTCAAAAATGGGGTGTCTACAGTTATATAGGCCAAAGAGGGGGAGAAAGAGGGGGAAAAAAGGGGAGGGAAATCACTCCAAGTTTCCCTCCAAAAAATGCCCCCTCGAATACAGAATCTGGGGGGAAAAAAAGTACATTTCTGTGATGTGCCAGGTGTAAGGAAGCTGGCCAGCTGGTTATTGGATTTGGAGGTGGCTGGTCGGCCCTCCCCATGGCCTGCCGGCCAAGGGTCAAAAGGGCCAATAAATATTAGTGGCCGGCCATGCCATATTAGTGGCCTCCCATGTGTCCTTAACACAGCCCTGTGGTTGAAAATTGGCAACTGTGAACCAGGAGAGAGAACAACCCACTTTTCAAAGGGGTTCAAAAGGGTCAAATGGAATTACTGGCCGGCCACAAAATATTGGTGGCCTCCCAGATGTGTACATCACAAATATGGGGTTTAGAGTGCAAGAAAATGGTCCAAGGGTGGTCAACATTGGCTTTGAAGTGAGAAAAACGGGCGTCGGAGGGCGATGATGGAATATAACTGGTTGCTGGAACAATTACTGGCCTCCCACCCTTCTACGACCTTCCTGGTGATGAAACAGAGGTCCCTGCCAAAAATGAACGAAAACCGATGCAAAATGAAGGTTCGGGGGCCGAAACGCGCAGTCCGAGGCCCCGAAAACCGACTGTTAGGCATTGGGAGTGGTGTTCGACCACGAAGTTGGTCTCTCGGACCTCAGTATCCCTCAAAAGGGAGTAAATAAGATGCATGCCCAAAGCAAACGGAGGTGGTTAGGCGGTCCCGAACCGAGGCGCACGGCCTGACGGCTCCGAAAACCGAGAACCGGGCTCCGAAATGGCCAAAATGGCCTACGACCATGAAATGTAGCCCGCGGCCACCGAGAGATGATCTACTAGACCTCTCCCTCCCTCTGGGAAAAGAAACGGAGAAAACCGAGCCTAGTTCGCAAACTGAGGCAAGGCACAGAAAAGCCCGGAAGTCCGGAGGCAAGGCTCACGGCCGAGACTCTGAAACTTCTGAACGAGCACAATATGCAATATCACCGAGCGCTCAATCAATGACGTCTGAGTCTTAAGGTCGGTCAAAAATGGGGTGTCTACAGATGCCAAATGAAGATTTAGTGAAGTCTTTTTAGATTGAAGTAGAGGTGGTTGTTCGATTGGAATATCGTATCTTGAACCAGTAATTGGGATAAATTTGTGTGAAACATCCTTAGAAGAGTACATATATAGTGCACCCTCTTGTAACTACACCACAAAAATTCGTAATATGAACCACAATGTTTATAACATTACCATAAAGAGTCGTAACTATGATTTTTATTACGATGTGTCCTTTGTAACAATACCACAATGATTGCATTATGAGACTTTCTAAATCATCTTTTCCATTATTTCAAAATTTTCTTGATAGTAACTTCTTCCATTGATATAGGCTGAAACATTAAATGATATAGGTCAATAGGCAATTCCTTAGGCAGGCAAGGTTGTTCTAGTGGAGATTTTTCTTTGATATATTTCAAGTAATTACAATCACTCATTGTTTCTCATCAAAGTAAATCCCTTTCTCCAAGTTTTGGGAGTGTCAGTTAAACTTGTTTGTTTGTTATATTTTGTTATTCTTCATCCATACTATCATATCTACATTGCATATATATACATATATACATCTTGTTTTGAGGGGATGTACAATAGTAAATGAATTATGTAATTCTGTTTAAGATGGTATAATTTTTGTTAGATAAGATATCAGATAAGCATAGCAACTGCATCACTAATGATGGAGATGCACTCACAGCATCACAGCACCAGACTATAGTCAGTTAGAGTTTGTTAGTATGGTTGTTAGAGTGTATGCATATGTGAGTTAGTTGTAACTGTCCTAGAGGTGTATATATACACCATGTAAATGTCATTACAGATTATGGAAAATATGAATTGAATAAACAAGTATTTCTTTATGGTATCAGAGCTTTGAGCTCCTACGAGCACAAAGATCCATGGCTACTTCGATTCCCAGTTCTACAATTCTTCATTCTGCAATTCCTCCAAACCTTTCTTTACATCTGTCCAATTTATCCTCCTTTGTTATGGTTAAACTGGATGCCTCTAATTTTGTGATTTGGAAAACGCAATGGCAGAATATTCTAAGAGCTATAGATCTTCTTGGATATGTTGATGATCCAAGCTCATGTCCACCATTAACTATTCTTGATGATTCAGGTAAGAGTGTTTCTAATCCTGATCGAGTGCAATGGAATCTTGTTAATGCACATCTGTTCAGTTGTATGACTGCTACTCTTTCTCCATCTATCTACTCTATGGTTTTACACTATTTTCATTGTTATGAAGTATGGTTGGCTTTGCATAAGCGTTACACTTCTTTTTCTCAATCTCATGTTCATTAATTAAAGAACAAATTGAATAGTATCTATGAGAAAAATGATTCAATGACTGCATATCTTGCAAAAATTAGAGAAGTTATTGATCAGTTAGCTCTTATTTCGGTGTTGATTGAAGATGAAGATTTAGTGTTGATAACTCTAAATGGATTACCAGACGAATATGAAGCATTTGCCACTTCCATTCGAGCCAAATCTGGTTTTATTACTATGCAAGAAGTGTCTTCTCTTCTTTGTTCTGAAGAAATCCATATGGAGGCTAAACTCAAGAAGTCTACTTCTAATCCAACAGTTGCCTTCTCCTCAATTAAAAGCAACTCTCCATCTCGTGGTTCTAGTTACTGAGGAGGCAGATCTCAATCTCGAGGTAATAGAGGTGGACAATTTCAGTCTAGAGGCTATCATCGTAATGGTAGAGGTGGTGCTACTCGAGGACGAGGTAGATCTTCGTCTTCTTAATACCAATGCCAAATCTGTGGAGGTTTTGGTCACATAGCCATTGATTGTTGGTATAGAATGGACTCTCAATTCCATTCTTCATTTGGTTCCTCTTCACAGGCTTCTCAACACTTCAAAGCATTTGTGGCTTCTTCCAATGCTTCGGTTACTGACTCGTCCTCTGCATCAGTGCCTTGTTATCTTGATTCTAAATTGTCTAGTGCTTCTATTGATTGTCGTTTTTCACTTGTTCAATGAGACTTGTTTTCCCTTTGCTATTTCATCCACTCCTATTTCCTCTTCTTCATCTTCTTTGCCTATTCTTCATTTCTTTTTCTAGCCATCTTCATCTTCTATTTTTATTTCTTCAAAGTCATCTTCCTCAGTCTCTCATTCTCAATCCTCTCCTAGTTCCTCTTCTCTATTAGCAAATTCCTCTTTTTCTATTCCTTTGTGTACTTCTCCAACTTCCTATGCAATTCCAATCCACTCCATTTCTATTGATCTACTAGTTCCACCTTATTCTGCTATTCCTTCTTCTTATAATATTCATCCTATGACTACTCGTTCCAAAGCTAGATCTATTGCTCTCACTGTGTTTTCTGATTTTCTTCAGATTGAACCTTTAACTGTCAAGGAGGTTCTTACCTCCTCTGTCTGGGTCATTGCTATGCAAGAGGAGTATCAAGCTCTTCAACAACAAAATACTTGGGATCTTGTTTCTCTTCCTCCTCATAAGGTTGTCATTGGTTGTAAATGGGTTTTTCGAATCAAAAGAAACTCATATGGGTTTGTGGCTCAATACAAGGCTCGATTGGTAGCTAAAGGCTATCTTCAACAAGAGGGTATTGATTTTCAATAAACATTTAGTCCCGTGGCTAAACTCCCAACCATCCGGATTCTGTTGTGTATGGCTCTACATCATCAATGGTCCATCAAGCAATTAGACATCTCTAATGCTTTTCTTCATGGGAAATTAGAAGATGAGGTTTACATGTTACAACCACCTGGTTTTATTCAATCTCCTAATCAAGTGTGTAAGTTGAACAAGGCTTTATATGGTCTTAAACAAGCCCCTATATGGTCTTAAACAAGCCCCTCAGGCTTGGTATTCCACATTTGCTTCTTTCCTTCTTTCTTAGGGGTTTACCAGTAGCTAGTCAGATGCTTCCCTTTTTGTTCATCATTCTTCTGCTAGCCTCATGCTTCTTGTGGTGTATGTTGATGATATCTTGGTTACAGGAAGTAATTCATCTCTGGTTTCACATTTGATCACTCAAATGCATCAAGTTTTTTCCATGAAGGAATTGGGTTTTGTCTCATATTTTTTGGGCATCTCTGTGGAATGTCAAGGTGCTGATTATTTCCTTTCTCAAGCTAAGTATGCCACTGAATTGTTACACAAAGTTGGCGTAGCTGATTGTAAGCCTTGTTCCACTCCATTGGCTCTCAAACCTCCCTTTACTTCTCATGATTCTCTTCCTTTTTCTAACCCCTCTTTATACCGTAGTATCGTTGGTGGTTTACAATATCTTACTCTTACTCGCCCAGATCTTTCCTTAGCTGTTAATCAAGCTTGCCAATTCATGCATCTTCCTACCAATGGGCATTTTCAATTAGTTAAAAAGGTTGTTACGTCATATCAAAGGTACTCTTCATCATGGTTTGCGATTTACATTGGGTCCTTTATCTATTCATACCTTTTCTGATGCTAACTAGGCTAGTGAGTGTATTGATTGAAAATCAACCTCTAGTTATTGTGTGTTTCTCGGTCCTAACTTGATTTCTTGGTCTGCCAAGAAACAAGCTACTGTTTCTCGTTCCTCTACTGAGGCTGAGTATCTTTCCCTTGCACATGCTACTGCCGAAATTACTTGGTTACAACAGCTTCTTATAGATATGTGCATTTCCTCTTCTACTATTCTTGAACTCTGGGGTGATAATCTCTCTACCATGGCCTTAGCTTTTAACCCAGTATTTCACTCTTGCTCGAAACATATAGAAATGGACTGTCATTTTATCCGTGAAAAAGTGTTTGCCAAGGAGATTACTCTCAAGTATGTTTCCACTTCTGATCAGATTGCAGTTATTCTTACTAACGCCTTGTCTCACTTTCGGTTTCACCATCTCAAAGACAAGCTGCTTATGCTTCCATGCCCATTCAGCTTGCGGGGGAATAATAAGCTATCACCATCAGATCAACTACCAGCTCACATAGTTCAAGTATCTACTACAGCTCAAACAGCTCACACGGCCAATACAGAGGTGCAGTCACAGTTACAGCATCATCCAGAGCTGTCTGTCATACCATGTATCTCACAAGCATGTCTAGCTAGAGAATCTTGTTATAACCGAATTGGTTATAGAGTCTGTTAGTGAGTTAATAGTTAGAGAGTTAGTTAGATATTTCACAATATAAATATATGTGTAAGTATCTAATCTAATCATTCAATGAGAAGTAAGTTTGTGATTTTCAATATGGTATCAGAGCATGTTTAGCTCTCACGAGCACAATTCAAGATCCTCCAATGGCGAATTCATCTTTGCCTTAATCCATGTCATTCGCTTCCTCCAATCTGAGTTTGCTTTTGTCAAGTTTCAGTTCTTTGGTCACTGTTAAGCTGGATTCTAGTAACTTTCTCATATAGAGAAATCAAATTCAAAATGCGTTGTGCACTACTGGCTTTCTTGGTTATGTCACTGGTTCTATTCCATGTCCAACAATGGAGATTTCTGATTCCTCTGGAACTTCATCTCCAAATCCAGCATATGTTGCATGGAAAATGACTGATGCTCATCTTCTCAGCTGTGTAACAGCCACGTTGTCATCTACAGTGTATTCTTCTGTTCTTCATCTACAAATAAGTAATCAAGTTTGGCAGATTCTTGAAAAGCGATTCACTTCAGTTTCTCGATTACATATTCATCAATTAAAAAATCAGTTTCAAACAATTCATAAGGAGATCTCAGATCAGTTGGCTTTGGCTAGTGCACCAATCAATGATGAGGATCCGCTATTTTTGACTTTGAAAGGATTACCTGATGAGTACGACTCATTCAAAACTTCCATCCGAACAAGATCTGAAGCAGCCTCTATGGCAGATCTATGCTTCTTATTGTGCTAAGAGGAAATTCATGTTGAAACTAAATTGAAGCATTCGTCTAGTGATCATCTCAATAGTGCTTATTCTTCAGCAAAAAGTTCTTCATCCTTCTCTAACAATACAGTTGAATCTCCACATTCCTCTACTTTTGGTTCAAATAGAGGTTTCCAAAATTACAGAGGTAGATATCACTCTAGAGGCTCTAGAGGAGGCAGATTTCATAATTCTCATAGTAGATACAACAACAGGTCTCACAGTACTCGAGGTAGAGGTGACTACTCTTCTTATGGTCCTATCTGTCAGATCTGTGGAAAGTCAGGACACAGTGCTTTGGATTGTTGGTATAGGTTAGACACTACTTTTCAGTCTTTTACATCTTAGTAGAAGTCTTCTCCACACTCTTCTCAAGCCTATGCTGCCATAGTGCCTCAGTCTACAAACTTGTATGTTCCTCCTTGGTACATCGATTCAGGTGCTACCAATCACTTGACTAATGACCTTTCTAATCTTCATCACTTTTAACCTTATCAAGGTTTTGAGCATGTTCAAGTAGGCAACGGCTCTGCTTTACCAATTCACCATATAGGTAAAAGGTCTTTTGCCTACACCTACTTTTTCTTTTCATCTTCCTAATCTACTCCATGTTCCTTCTATTTCCTCTAATCTCTTATATGTTCATCAATTAACAAAGGATCACAATTGTCTTGTAATATTTGATGCTGACTCATTTATCATTCAGGACAAACTCACAATCAGGGTCCTATATAGAGGATCTCATGTTCGTGGTCTTTACCAATTTACACCTTCATCTTCATCATGCTTCTCTCAAGCTCATCACACTACTACAACTGCTTCTGCTTCTGATCTGCTCTAGCATCAAAGGCTAGGCCATCCCTCTTCTCTCAAGCTTCAACACTTGACTGAGAAATACCTAATAAACCTTGCATCAATAAACATTTGTCTTGCTTGGACTGTAATGTGTCTAAGAGGCATAGATTACCATTCACATTGTCTAGTACTTCTATTGATTGTCCTTTTTCACTTTTACATGTTGATGTATGGACGCCATTTACTGTTAATAATGCTCATTTTCGATTCTTTGTACTGTTTGTGGATGATTGTAGTCGTTTTACTTGGATGTATCCTTTACATTACAAAAGTGAGGTATATGATAAGTTAATTGAGTTCAAAGCATATGCTGAAACACAATTTCACACTCATCTTCAAATACTTAGAACTGAAAAGGGATTGAATTTGTGAATAACAAGATTGCTTCTCTTTTATCTACTCATGGCATTGTGCATCAAACTAGTTGTCCTTACACTCAAGCTCAAAATGGTGCAGCTGAGCGAAAACATCGTCATGTTATTGAATCAGCCATCACTCTTCTTCATCAGTCTTCTCTTCCCTTACACTATTGGTTTGATGCAGTTGCCACTGTTGTGTATCTCATCAATCGAATGCCTAGTAGTGTTCTTTCTCATAAGTCTCCATTTGAAGTCTTGTTTCCTCTTCTAGATTTCTCTCTTCTCAAAGTTTTTGGTCGTTAATGTTTCCCATGGCTTAAGCCTTACACAGCCCACAAACTTCAACCTAGGTCCATGGCCTGTGTGTTTCTGGGCTATCACCCTACGATTAAAGGCTATCGGTGTCTAGACCCTATTACTGGAAAAATCTATATCTCTAGGCATGTCTTCTTCAATGAGACTTGTTTTCCCTTTGTTGTTTCATCCACTCCTATTTGCTCTTCTTCATCTTCTTTCCCTACTCTTCATTCCTTTTTTTGACCATCTTCATCTTCTATTTCTACTTCTTCAAAGTCATCTTCCTCAGTCTCTCATTCTCAATCCTCTCCTAGTTCCTCTTCTCTATTAGCAGATTCCTTTTCTTCTATTCCTTTGTGTTCTTCTCCAGCATCCCATGCAATTCCAATCCACTCTATTTCTATTGATCTACCAGTTCAACCTCCTTCTACTATTCTTCCTCCTTCTAGTATTCATCCTATGACTACTTGTTCCAAAGCTAGACCTGTTGCTCTCACTGTTGTTTCTGATTTTCTTCAGACTGAACCTTTAACTGTGAAGGAGGCTCGTACCTCCTCTATCTGGGTCACTTCTATGCAAGAGGAGTATCAACCTCTTACCTCCTCATAGTAGATGGGGGAAAATTATTCAATGTTTTCAGAGTACCATGTGTGTGTACTTTCTAACCAATCATCATTTAATATGACCCTCATATTCCCAAATCACCCAACACAATACCCCACCTACTCACATTCTCCACCAATCATAATATTATAAGTGTGCATATTTCAAAATTACTGAATAATTACCCATAGATGGGGGTCATACAAAAGAAAATATCACAACAGTTTATGAAATAAAAATAAATTAAACAATTAAAAGACAAAAATTTAGAAATAGATAAAATAAAAAAATAAAAAAACTTTTTTGACTTTATAAATTCCATTATTTTTATTTTTATTTTTTTTTTAAAGCATCCTACTTATATGTTATCAAAAATGCTAGACATTTATATGGATATGCAACTTACATAATTGATAATTTAATTTGTAATTTAGTAAGAATTTGTAAAAGGACGATCATAGTAAACGACTCGTTAAAATTGCAGTTTAATTGATTATATATTGAAATTTAAATAATAATTCAATTTTTTTTAAAAAAAAAAATTTGTTAGATTTACTTACTTTTTGCATTAAAAAATATATTAAATGAATTTTTAGAATTTATCAATTATGTATTGAAATTTAATCAATAAAAGATTTATAAAATTAAAAAATGGCATGTCAGATTTATTTATTTTTGTTCTCATGAAATAATATTTCACAAAGTTTATGTAAAAAATTATTTTTAATTAATGATGTAACAAAGCCAGCTCAATATTTTTATAACGTAAATTATTAGTACACTCATAAAATTTGCTTAAATACTAATTAGCTCATATGATTTTGAAAATTATATCCCACCCCTTAAATTTTCTAATCACATAACAAATAACACTTTCATTAATCAACTATTAACTCAATTAATAGTTTTAGTAATTATGTTGGCTTTTTGGCTTTCGAAGGTTATTATTGTAATTGCGAGCGTGTCAGCAAGGATCAATCAGTCCTTACAGAAAATTAATTGCCAACCAATTATCAGACGATTGTGTTTTAGTTCTTTCAGCCTCAATGAAGATGACTTTTACTGGTGGCTTGATTTAGGAGAATTAAGTAAAATAACAATTAAATGAAGAATAGTTCAAGTATTTCATTAAAATGAAAAACTTACAATGATCCAAACTCAGCCTCGTAGAGACTTACGGCAACAGTCTACTTGAAACTACTCCTATAAACGACGTGTAGTGCAGGAACTTAAAGTACAAGAATGTAAAGAACAAGAAATGTAAGATTGGAAATGTAAAACTAAGAAATGTAAAACTGAGAAGGAAAATAAGTAAAATGAGACTGGTTTTTTGGATCTGAGTCTGCGGGTTTTTTCTAGGGCCTTCTCTGCTATTTATACTTCTCAAGGATGACCATCGAACTGCAATTCCAACAGTCGAATTGCTCCTTCATGATCGCTGATCATGTTGCCTTGTAATTAGCTCCACTATGCCATCACTTGCAGTTGGGCTTCCCTCCTAAATTTGAATTTAAATGTGAGTAACCGTTGAAGCCACATCACCTTGTATTTCTTTGTTGATCCACTGCTACTCAGATATTGTAACAACCAATACTAACTGCCACGTGTACGATCAGGATTGAAGACTTGAATAGTTTTCCTGTATTACCCTTATTCTACCACGCGTTGAATTGTATTTGGCTTGTACAAAATATGTAGCCAACATTACCCCCCGCACTAATATACCCAATACTTGGTGATATTAGTGGATCAAGGTCTTTACCCACGACTTAGAACATGTATAGGCTTTGCATTCTTCTAGAAATGCAACTGTCATTCATCATCTACATTAACTCCCCTTCAATCTTTCGAACACCCCCACCACCTTAGTATTCGAACAAACTGATACACTTTTATGGCCGAATCAATTTCCTCCTCCATTGATCGAGCACACGAAGAGTCATCTGATGATGATGTTCCTCCTCGAAAGAACCTCCATGCATTAATTAGCCACATTTACCCACCTTTCTATATTCAGGTCATGGATGCCTTTGCAAATTATCAACCCTTGGACTACGAACACATTGCCCTTAATCCTTTGATTCAGAAACTTACAAATATGGACATGGGAAATTCTTATTCTGACTCACCCTTGGACTACGAACGAACTGCTTTCAATCCTCTAATTCAGAAAGTTACAAATATGGACATGGGAAGTTCTTCTTCACAACCCTCTGCATGGGATAAGGCTGTAGCTTCTTCTTCCTCTAGGACTTCTAACTGGACACACTGGTCAAAACCTGAGACCTGTGATTTAAGGGAGCGAATCAACCATCACTTTGTCGAGTTTACTGACCCTTTAGAGTTCCATTCCTATGCGCGAAACTCGGTGGTCTATCCTTACGTGCCCATCGATCATCGACGCAGTTTGGAGGAAAATCTGCTTGTAGCATGGTATACATCCTCCATGCCTACAAAGCTAGTGCACGCTACCCGATGCCTCGAAGAGGCACAAGGGTACAATCCATCGTTCTTAGCCCAGAAGGCGAAGCTTTGCTCTTCTGACTGGCTCGATTATATTAATGCCCTTGTTCCTTCTGCCCTTACTCCTCCTCCTAAAGTGGAGACTTCCATACCTTCTCTTCCGCCAACTCCTTGTTGGACAGAGAGACTGAGGCTTGCCCTCTCCGCGAATAAGGTCTTTCTACCTTACAAGCCTCCACCTCCCCCTACTCCAGCTAAGTGGAAACAAGCCCAATTCTTGCTTGCGGCCTTCTCTCACTTGCCTTTCAGTGTTCTTGAGGACGAAGTCCCTCTCAAGAACCTTCGATGGGCTTGTGATATTCTGACTCGGGGCCATGTCCTCAATCCCTTCACCCAAGCAGAGCTTCACATGTTTTTGGACCAGCTCCTATTGCTTCTCCACTGGCATTAGACCTCTATAGCCACCACTCAATCTTTGGACCAACTCTCGTCCCTTCGAGTTCATGCCCAGTACGAAGCAGAGAACTTCATTGAAGAATTCAAAAACTTCAAGAATAAAGATTCTACGTACTGGGATGACTCGGATATAGACGAGTTGGAACAAGGATGGAGAGAAACAGCATTCGAAATAAAGGCTGAAGAGCTCTTTTATGAAGTGAGAGCACATCAACTTATGCAGCCAATCTTAGAAGAAATAGAGGATAGAATAAAGAAAGAACAGAAATTCACTGATCATAGTTGGACCAAATTTTATGATCTTGTTATTTATTCTATTCCCTACTTTTATGAGCTTGAATTTGTACCCAAAGAGGGCCATTCATTGTAATTGCTTTTGCTTTAATACAACTAAGACTTTTCTTTGTTCGGCATTGTTTCATCTTATCTCCATTTGTCTTTAAAAGCAAATTTAGGGCTTCAAACTGGACAATCTTATCCTTCAAATCTAGACTCAATCATTTTAAACGAAACACTACAAAAAACCAACATAAATTTTTCTAATTTATGGAATAAAGTTGACAATTTTGCTGATTTTATTTGGAATCAGTGCTTCGAATTTTAACAATCTTACCCCTTAAAGCTTGTTTTCATCATAACCAACATATGGCCATGGTTAGTATGATCAATCAATTTTAAATTGTCCTTATTTCCTTCGAACAACAATCCAAAAAATATGGAAGCTCCTTTTGAAGGCTGCACTGTTTTAGTTCGAAAAGACAATCTCTTTATATATATATATAAACCAACTAATGGTTTTGATGTTTCGAATACCAATTCTCATCCTTAAGGAGTCTCAAGTTTTGCTTCGAAGGATATCACTCTCATTTAAGAAACCTAAAACAGGTCTTTGATCCCTTTGAAGTAAACAAATACTTGAGCATTCTTACATCCTTAGATATGGAATGTGTTTCGAAGTTGGCTTCTTTGCTTCGAAGCCGTTGTTATTTGACTTCTGGCGCTAAAATCTGGTTTCGAAGCCAATATTTTACTTCGAAGCTGGCATCAACATCAGGGATGTGTTTCTTTCTTCCAAAAATAACAATATTGAAGGAAATTCTTCGTATTTGTTCTTTGAGCACTTAGTGAATTACGCAAGCAAATACTTGAGCGTTCTTTCGTCCTTAGGCATGGGATGTATTTCGAAGTTGGCTTCTTTGCTTCGAAGCCGTTGTTATTTGACTTTTGGCGCCAAAATCTGGTTTCGAAGCCAAATATTTTACTTCGAAGCTGGTATCAACATCTAGGATGTGTTTTTCCCTCCAAAAGTATCAATATTGAAGGAAACTCTTCGTATCTATACTCTGAATACTTAATGAATTACGTGATACATTTCCCAGATACAAAGGTTTTTTTTAAAACCATTTTACTTCGTGTCTTGAAATCACTTGCTCATTTAACACACAAACCCTTTTCTCTACTGACTCTCTACTCCCTTCCCCAACTTCGTCCTCTAAGAAAGCTTTCAATCAATGGCGTCTTCTTCATTGAAAGTACCAGTCGTAGAGCGCGCGAGCCCGTCTGTAACCCTAAAAAGGATCATTGAGGCAGAATGTGAAAAGTACAAGGCCGGTGAGAAAAGCGCCATTGATGGACGCATTTTCATCCCTCGACATCATGAGCAACAGGACTATGTGCTTGGGCCCATCTTCAAGGAGATTCTTACTGAGCTTCCAATGTTATATCCACGTCTAGAAGACCATTGCCTCCTTTACGAAGGTGGTCTTGACTGGGGAACCTAGAGGATGAACCGTTCCCACCGATGCTGGCCCACGGTGAGACTGGAGTGGCAAGAATGGTACAATCGGGTTGTCCCTGCTAGGACTTTAGACCTTCAAGAGCTCTGCCTTCTCGATGCCCTTCGACTATCCAGGTTTACCATCTCAGAGGACCCTTTCTTAATTCCTGCTACCCTTTGCTTCTGGAATTCTGTTTTTAATTTTTTTCAATTCAGATGTGGGATGATAGCCTCCACTGTTCTTGATATCTGCCATCTACTAGGATTGTCTCCTATTGGTACCCCCATTGGACCAGATTATCCTGACTTACCAGTCCCCTTTTCCCTCCCCTTCCTTAACTCATCCTACAGTGACTTTGTCAAGGCTGAGAATAGAAGGGAGGGTCCTATAACTGATAGGGAATTCTTTTCTTTCATATTATATTGGCTTTGCAAATTTCTTTTTTGCACTTCTTCTCAAAGAATTATGCCTGAATTTGCCCCTCTTGCCAAAGCACTTGTCCTATAGAAAAAGGTGGCCTTAGCCCCATATGTTCTAGGTCATGTATATAGAGCATGTTCTCTTTTCTGTGAGAAACCCTTAGATGCCAATCAAGGAGGTCCATTTTGGATACTTCAGCTTTGCCTTTTTGCATATTTTGTTGAGCTACAGTCTAACTACCTTAAATTTTTTGAGCCAAACCCTCTTATTCATGGCATGAGACTAGCCAATGCTTCACTTTATCCTTCTACCTTTGCTTTTTTACTTCTCTTTCTTCCACCAACTTCCAGCTTCCCTTCCTTCTTACAGTTTTCGTCCTTTCGAACCCATTACTATTGGCCCATCTTGGCTGAAGAATTTTCTAAGTGATAGGCTTTGTGCTTCACCTCCTCATAAAGATATATGGGCTTCTATTCTGATCCCCAGAGAGCTATTTATTGGGACTATAAACCCCAGAGCCTACAAATGCATTGCTGAGCCTTATTGTCCTGCTCAATTTGCCAGACAATTTGGCTTCTCACAAGGGGTCCCAATACCTCTCTGCAGTAACACCAATCTGAGTCTTACTAGCAGGGATTTAAAGGTTCAAAGGTCTAGACTAGAAGAGGTAACTTCTAAGTTTATACAGGACTTGATCGATTTTGAATATATACCTTTCATTCCTCAAGGTAACCCATTGAAGAGGTACCAAAACTGGTGGGTGACCAACATGGAAGTATACTTGGCCATTGCTTCTCAAGACTTATTGATGGTGCTGGATGTGCCCTAATCTAAGCCCAAAGGAGCTAGAGCTGACACTTCTCCCACTGTTCTTACCACTTCAGTTCCTGTGCCTGCCACCACACAGCCTACTTCTGCTGCTTCCACTCCTCCTAGAGTTACTCGGATTCCTTTTAAGAAAGGTATATACCCTTGTTTCTTCTCTTTTTTGCCCTTTTTTTATAATGCTTCTTAGCCTTATCTTTAGTCCTTCTTTTGTGAAGGTGGTGTAGGTGCTTCACAGAGAGATTCTCCTCAGAAGACCCAAGCTTTACAGCTCTTCAAGAGCAAACAGCAAAAGAAGAAAAGGAAACTCTTGCCTGATCCTAAAAAGGAAGCACCTGCAGTTCAATCAGTAGAAGAAGAAGAAGAAGAAGAAGAAGAAGAAGCAACTCAAGAGCAAGAGACACTCATACAAAGAAGAACGAGAGTAACTGTCTCTTCTTCTAATTTGGCTCAAGATCTTACTCACGAGATAACTGCTAGAGTAGTAGCAGAGGAACTCACTTCTGAGGAATCTGAATCCCAGATTGAAGAGAGAGAAATTGAGAAGGAGCAGGCAATACCAATACAGAGAAAAAAGAAAAGGAAGATGACTATCTCCCCTTTTGATTTGGTCGAAGACCCTATTCATGAGGCAGCTGCCAAGGCAGTGGAGCAGGAACATTCTAAGGCCATAATTGTTTTTGAGAGAGCTGAGAAGAGATGACAGCAGCAATTCTTAAGAGATAAAGATGCTGCTGCTGATGCAATCCAAAGGGAAACTGCAAGAAGGCAACATATCGCTGAGCATTATTCCCTTCGTGGCTCTTCTATTGTTGCTATCACTTCAAGCCTCTACTTGTTTTCCCTTGTCAGATTTTAGGTGCTGAGACTTGACATTACTTTGTACTTCTTCTTTTGCAGCGACAACTACTGAGCCTGTTCTTCCAATAAGGACTACCTTAGTTTCAGTTGAAGTGGAACAAACTTAAGATGTGGAGAACATTCAAATAATTCTGCCACTTCTAGGCCCTATATTTTCTATACCTTTCCTAAGGCCAAGTATTCCTGCATCATTTTCTTTTGGCTTAATTCCATATCTTCCTTACTTGTCTTTTGACCTGTCTCAATTTAATTCTCTTTCAAGCCTTTCTCTTCCTTCTCCTCCTAAGGAAGTTCCAACTATTACCTTCTCTTTGATGGTAGCTGATTCCCCTATAGAGGGTGCTGGCAGCTCTCCAACTCGTAGTTTATTACCTTTGCCTAGTTCTAGCCCTTCTTCCCTTGATTTATTGATGGCAATAACCATAGAGACCGCTGAAGATGCTCCACCCATTTCTCCTATCCCTATGCAGTCCTTTGTGCCTTCCACCAAAGCCCTTTCTGCCCCCTTCATGTCCACAGATGAGATAGACATTTTTGAAGCAAGACTAGCTAGTCTCTTCAACCTGCCTTCTACCTCAACAATGGCTAGTGATGAGACTGAGCCATTTGTTTTGGCTTATTCCTTACTAGAAATTTTTTAGAGGTCTTCTTCCAGTAGTAAGCCTTCTTCACCTCTGATAGACTTGGACAACTGCCTGGAGCCATTGACATCCTTTTCGAGGATTCCCTTCGAGGCTTAGAGAGACCTATACTAAGAAATGGATTCCTTCAGTGCTGCAAAATTGTTGAGCAATCTGGCATGACTGTCTCAAGCCATTTATCCCAGGTTGCAGCTATTATTGACTTATATATCAACATTTGCCATGCTGCCAAGGCTGCAGAAGAGAAATTGGTTGAAGATCAGAACTTTGTTTCCACAGTGCATACTGAAGTACCAAAACTAAAGGAACAACATTCTTCTGTTTCCTACTTTCGAACTCAACTACTGGAGAAGAAAGCTCGACTTGAGGAGGAGCTATCTGCAGTGAACCAGGCCTTAATCCGAACTGACACCAAACTGCAGATCACCAACCAAGGACTGGCTGACCGAAATGAGGAAATGACCACAACCATCCAATTGTTCTCATCATTTAAGAATAGAACATCCATTGTAAAAGAACTAGTGAGACATTGTAATGATTTCTGGGCCAATTTATGGCAGAATGTATTTAATTCTTTATGAAGAACAAATTTTTATTTATCATTTGAGTATTCTCGTGTTCTTGTACTTAATGTTTATTTTATTCCTTGTGTTTCCCAAATGGTTGGAAAATAAGGCTTCAAATATCTGCCATTAATCTTTTTGGGATGTATGTATCCATTCAAATTTCTCAAATGGTATACTCCAAAAGGCAGGACTCTATGAACTTGATTTGGTCCTTCCCAATTAGGTGACCATCTGCCAAACTTATGGCTTTTAATCCCTATTGGGAGTATTGTCTTCCATACCAAATCACCTTCATCAAAGCCAATGCATTTGACTTTTTTGTTATAATTTTTGGCTGCTTTCTTCTTTTGAAAAAGAATGCTATTTAATGCCAGAATTCTAGCTTCATCTATGCTTTCTAGTTCCAAGCACATACTCTGATGGTATTGCTTAGTATCTAACTGGTTTTGGTATCTTACCCTCAAGGACTTGACATTAATTTCCACAGGTAACACTGTATCATGCCCATATACTAAGGCATAAGGAGTAACTCTTGTGCTTGACCTTAGGGAAGTTCTATAAGCCCACAATACATCCAACAATAAGTTATGCCAATCTCTAGGATTGTCTTCCACAACCTTTTGTATTCCTTTTTCAAGGACTTATTGGATGATTCAGCTTGACCATTGACTTGTGCATAGTAGGGGGTGGAATTAACAAGGCTAATTCCAAACTTTGCCACAAAAGATTTTGCCATCTTCCCATTATCAACAGTTATAGTCTGTGGGACACCAAATCTATGGATTAAATCTTTAATGAATCCAATGACTTCAATCTGGTCTACAACCTTGTATAGCTTAGCTTCGACCCACTTAGTGAAGTAATCAGTGGCCACTAAAATGAAACAATGATGCTTCGAAGAAGGTGGGTGTATTTTCCCTATCATATCCATGGCCCATCCTCTAAATGGCCAAGGCTTCACTACTGCATGCAGGTCAGTTATGGGCACATGCCTTATTGTGCCATGCTTTTAACATGCCTGGCAACCTTTTGCATATTCTAAACTGTCTTTAAGGATAGCTGGCCAATAGTAGGAATGCTTTCGAAGCAACCATCTCATTTTCACCCTAGGTTGATGAGCACCACAGATGCCTTCATGAACCTCAGCCATAGCTGTTAATGCTTCTTTTGGGCTTAAACATTCTAGTAATAAACCATCTCCCCCTCTTTTGTAGAGAGCATTACCATACATCATGTATTGCATAGATTGCAATTTAATTTTTCTGCTGGCCTTCGAAGATGGGCCAGCCAAGTACTACATTATTGGATGCCTCCAATCTTGTTCTTGTAAGTCATTGTGGTTGACTTCCAGGACCACATTCCTTTTATTTAAGGGTGGTATTAATTTCTGATATGTTGTTTGGCTTATGTCCCTTTGAGCATTATCCCTTCTCTTGAAATTCGAAGCTTTCTGAGCCACATCATTAGCTCTATTATTCAAGAATCTTGGGACATGAGTTACATTTGCTATTTGAAATTGAGAAAGCAGATGTAATGCAACAACATAGTATGGCAACATGCTTATATTTTGACATTTGAAAATCCCTTTCACTTGGTTAACCACCAATTAAGAATCTCCAAATGCGTCAACTGCATGAACTTGCAATCCAATAAGAATTTCCAGTCCCACTATTAAGGCTTCATACTCAGCTTGATTATTATAACAAGTAATCTCATCCACCCTGAAACCATGTGTGGTTTCTACTCCTTGTGGTGATTTGATCACTATACCAATTCCAATTAGGCCATTGGCTTTTGATCCATCGAACTACATTTGCCATGGCTCAACACTAGCCATACCAAGTTCCATTATTTCTTGACTTTCTGTTTGAGATGGATGGTCTGCCAAAAAATTAGCTAAAGCTTGTCCTTTGACTGCCTTTTGGGGAACATATTCTAAATGAAATTCTGATAAGGCTAGTATCCGTTTGCCAATTCTTCCCCTCAACATAGGTCTAGATAACATATACTTAACCAAATCTGTGGTTGCAATTACCAAGACAGTTGTAAGCAAAAGATAATATCTTAATTTCATTGTAGTAAAATACAATGCAAGGCACAGCTTTTCTACAGCTGAGTATCTACATTCACAAGAATTTAAAAACCTACTAAGGTACTAAATAGCTTGCTCCTTGCCTTCTTCATTGTCTTGGGCTAAGAAAGCTCCCAATGAATCCTCTGCTGCAGCTACGTATAACTTCAAGGGCTTCTCACCCTTTGGTGGCATCAGCACTGGAGGGTTGGCCAAGTAGGCTTTGATTCCTTCGAAAGCAATTTGATGCTCTGCTGTCCACACAAATTCTTCTTCATCTTTTAGCCTTAACAAGGAAGAAAAGACTTTAGTTTTCCCTGTAGTGTTAGAAATGAACCTTTGAAGAAAATTAACCTATCTAAGGAACTTTTGTAATTCTTTCTTACTTGATAGAGGTCTGACTTCAATGATGGCTTTGGCTTTATTCTGATCAATCTGTATTCCTTTCTGGTGTACTACATAGCCCAGGAAGTTTCCAAATGATACACCAAAAGCACATGTGAGAGGATTGAGTTTCAACTTGAACTTTCTCATTCTTTCAAAAGCTACTTCTAAGTGAAATAGATGTTCCACCATAGATTGAGATTTAACTACAATATCATCAATATAACAGTCTAAATACCCACCAACGAGGTCATAAAAGCTAGTGTTCATAGCCCTCTGATATGTAGCCCCAGCATTCTTCAGACCAAATGGCATTTTAACCCATTCGAAGGTGCCAATATTCCCAGGACATCTGAATGTTGTCTTGTGAACATCCTCCTCTGCAATGCAGATTTGGTTATAACCAGAGTGTCCATCCATCATTGATAAAATTTGATGCCCTACTGAACTGTCTACAACAAATCCACTATAGGCATGGGATACTCATCTTTTGGAGTTGCTAGATTTAAGTTTCTCAAATCAATGCATACCCTCATTTTACCATTCTTCTTAACTACAGGCACAATATTGGATAGCCATTCAACATACCTGGTTGTCCTAATAAAGCCTGCCTTGAGTAGTCTAAGAATCTCCTCCTTAACTTTCTGAATCACTTCTGGACTCATTCTTCTTGGTTTTTGCATGTATGGCTTGAAATTAGGCCTCATGGGGAGCCTATGTTCCACTAATGACCTATCCAATCCTGGTAGTTCATTATAAGACCATGCAAAACAATCTATATATTTTTTCAGAACAACCAACAACTAGTCCTTGTCCAAAGCATTCAAACAAGCATTTATATTGATCGGCTGTTGTATAGAACATTTCCCTAAATTTACTTCTTCTAAGGGGTCTTGTATCTGAGAACTTACTGAAGCTCCTTCTTTGATCCCTTTTGGCTTTGAAGCAATCTCCTTTCTTTGTTTTGCTCCCAGATTCTTTGATTCAACATCTTTACCCTTTTCCTCATAGACAAAGTCTGTCCACAAGGCTTCTACTTCCTGTATCTCCTGGACTTTTGTTTCAATGTCCAATACATAGTATTTATCAAGGACCAAAACTCTGTCCTGCTGCTGCTTCTACTTGCAGCCAATCATCATGGCTTCTTTCTCTTGCTCTTGCACTTTCTGGACTATTGATTTTACATCCAATGTTGAGAACTCAATTAGAGCCAAAGACTTGGCTCCTAGCACTTCATCTCTTTGCCTACAACTAGGCATCATTGTCATCTTTAATGATAACCTCTTCATCAGCACTCTCATGGACTAAGTGCTTTAGGTGTGTCACTTCCTCATCAGCCGTCACATCGGTTGAGCCACCAGGTTTCCTTAGTATACTGAGTGGTGTCACTCCCTCAATATACAATTTGGCCTCTCCGAAGTCTGCACAGGCTATGAAGGGTTGAGGATCTGCATCAATTTCCTCTGTCTCTCCATTGTCCAAAGCCATCATTATTTTCTGATGCAAAGAAGAAGGCACACACTTGTTAGTGTGAATCCAATCTCTACCAAGTAAAGCATTGTACTTAGCATTGCTGTTGATAATGAAGAATGCCATCATGCAGTCCCTAGTTCCTACACTCAGGTTGATGGGCAGAATTCCCTGAGCCATCTGCTTGTCTCCGGCGAAACCAGCAATGGTTGTGCTGGTTAGGATTGTGGGAGCCGAATGAATAGAGGAGCCAGCAGGAATGTATCCTGGAAGTCAGAGACTGTTCGGCTCCGTACTAACCGACTAAGATACCGAATGTATAGAAATTGCCGAATGGATGGAAAGATATATGTTGGAATAAACAAAAGGATAATAAGTAAAAAGTTGGCTCTGGACCCGAGGTCCAGAAAATGAGTATAAATGTAAGAGCTTCAGATTGAGAAAGGTATGTAATAAAAACACACTTCACTAAATTTAGTAAACAAGCTTTCTTGAATAGAAGAACTGACTTGCCCGTCGGAGTGCTAATCCCGGCACCCCCGACCGGAGTATTTGTCTCTGCAGGTGACTAACTGAGTATCAAGAGCGTCTCCCAAGATCTGAAGAGTATTTCCAAAACCACCTCCCCACAACTGGTGCCGTCTATGGGAATACTCAAATACATCCATGGCAGGCGTGACTCAAGATTCTCCGATAGCCACCGACGCGATCACACAAAGAATCGACCTCACTCCGGCAAACATGCTCGAGAAGGAAATCGTCGTTGCAAGACGTGCCTTGAATGTCGATTCACAAACCACTTCAGCATGGGAAACGATGCTATTCATCTTGGAACGAGCCAAAAAGACCAAGCACAGTTTAGACAACACCATCGCTGAGAACGAGCGCCTTCGCTGCAATCTGGCCTCGGAAATAGCAAAGTCCAGACAAATAGTGCGCCAGGTTTCTAAGCAACCCCCAAGGGCAGGCGATCTACGGTCTCGGGCCCGACAGTAAAACACCGACGCTCGTTGTGCTTCAACCGATTACTTTGAGGAGTTGACACAAGACGAACGTCCCCAGCGAAGTGTTCCGCATGATAACATCCATATGATATACAGCCTGCCGAAAGCCCCAGCCATACACGCAATCCAATCCCTCCCAGGCCCTCAGCAGCAACTCACGCCAGCCAAGCGACCCCAAGAATCGTCAAGCATCACCTTCGACGATTCTGACTTGATCGGCGTGACACTCCCTCACATCGATCCGTTGGTTGTCGCGCTACGCGTAAACTGGTTCACCGTCGAACGAGTTCTTATAGACCAGGGCAGCACTTCGGAGGTCATGTACTATAAAACCTTCATCAAACTCGAGTTCACCGAATCAGATATGACTCCGGCCCTTTATCCCCTATTCGGCTTCAATGCCAATCCAGAATACCCACTGGGAAAAATCAACCTACCCGTTCGAGCAGGTTCCAAAACGGTGGATGTAGAATTCCTGGTCGTCCGGCTGCCATCGCCATACAATCTCATCATGGGGCGATCATGGCTGCATACCTTGCAGGCCATCCCCAGCACCTACCATCAATTGTTACGTTTCCCAACAGAACACGGCATTGAGTAGATCCGCGGCTCCCAAAAATCGGCACACGCATGCTACCTCCTGGCCGCCAAAATGCCAAAGGAGTTGCAGGTAAACTCCATCGAGGTACCCAATCGGGAAATCCTAGATGACGTCGGGCGGCAGCCAAGCAAAAAGGCCACAGAAGGTTTAGACCGAGTTGACATCGATGGAAGCTCGGAAAAGCTCTTCATGATCGGCACCTCTTTAAACCAAGCCGATAGACAACAGCTGATTTCCTTTCTACTTGCCAACCTCGACGTCTTTGCATGGACTCCGTACGAGATGCCGGGTATAGACCCATCAGTTTCACAGCACCACCTGAACGTCGACCCTACGTGCAAGCCCATCATTTAGAAAGGCCATCGGTCTGCCACAGAGCACACTGCTACAGTCATCGAAGAAGTCGACAGACTGCTTGACGCCGGGGCAATTAGAGAAGTCACCTACCCCACGTGGCTCTCCAACACAGTGGTGGTGAAGAAGAAAAATGGAACTTGGCGAGTGTACGTCGATTTCACGGATCTGAACAAAGCTTGCCCCAAGGACTGCTTCCCCTTACCTAGAATAGACCAACTCGTCGATGCCATGGCACGCGATCAACGCATGAGTTTCCTCAATGCTTACAGAGGCTACCATCAGATCGCCATGCATCCAGATGACCAGGACAAAACTGCATTCCTCACCCCAAGAGGAACCTACTACTACAAAGTTATGCCTTTTGGGCTGAAGAATGCAGGGGCAACTTATCAAAGACTGGTCACCACCATGTTCAAAGAACAACTCGGCCACACTATGGAAGTTACATCGACAATATGGTGGTCAAGTCCAAAGAAAAAAAGGATCACATAGCTGATCTAGAGAAGACGTTCGGCATCTTGCACAAATACAAAATGAAACTGAATGCCTCGAAGTGCGCATTTGGGATCGGCTCTGGCAAATTCCTGGGTTATATCGTCAACCACCGTGGAATCGAAGCCAACCCGAGGCAAGTCATAGCAATCTTGGAACTCGGCTCCCCCCGATCAATGAAAGAAGTCCAAAAGTTGATGGGGATGGCCGCTGCACTCAATAGATTCATTAGTCGGTCAACAGACCGATGCAGACAATTCTTCCAGACGTTACGTCAAGGCAAAGCTTTTGAATGGTCCGCCGAATGCGAAGCGGCTTTCACTGGGCTCAAGACTTACCTCCGGTCAGTGCCTCTCTTGACAACACCAGCTGCCAGTGACCCCCTCATCCTGTATCTGGCAATCTCCGATAGGGCCGTCAGTGCCGTACTATTAAAAGAAGATGAAGGACAGCAGCGGCCAGTGTATGATGTGAGCAAGGCAATGGTCGATGCCGAGACACGTTATTTTCCGCTGGAAAAACTCATCCTAGCCTTGGTCATGGCAGCAAGAAAACTGATGCATTACTTCCAGGGGCATAGCATGGGGGTGATAACAGATTATCCCCTCCGATCAGTACTACAGAGTGCAGAAGCATCAGGACGTGTTTCAAAATGGGCTCTTGAACTCGGCCAATATAACATTCAGTTTTTACCCAAAATCGCAATAAAGGGACAGGTGCTTGCCGATTTTGTGGCCGAATTAACAGGCGGGCTTTCCGACCTTAAACCTGCCGACGTTCTTCCAAAGGCTGAAGTTCGATCAAAGTCGAACTGGAGAATTTATGTCGGGGATATTTGGCAGCTATACTGTGATGGATCGTCTAACCAACGGGGCTGCGGCGTCGGCGTAGTAATCATGTCCCCCGACGGCGCAGTAATAGAGCAGGCCGTCAAGCTTGGCTTCGAAGCATCAAATAACGAGACCGAGTATGAAGCCCTCCTAGCTAGTCTATGAAATGCACATATTCTTGGCGCTCGGCGTTTTCTAGTGTTTTGTGACTCCAAATTGGTCATCAACTAGCTAAAGGGGGAGTACGCTGCAAAAAATGACCGTATGGCGGCCTATATGAAAACGGCCAACTCTTTGCTAACCAAGTTTGACCATCACGAACTGAACCAACTAACATGTGATCAGAACACACACGCAGATGCCCTGGCATGCCTAGCCTCCGCCGTCAATTCTGAGCTCAAACGAACCATTGAGGTAGGTTTCATCCCGGAGCCGAGTATTGGCCCTTCGGAGGAAACCCACGTCAATGTTATAGAATCCGCATCAAGTTGGATGGACCCCATAGCCGGATTCCTCTCTTCTAAACAGCTCCCAGAGGACAAAAAAGAAACACACAAGCTACACAATAAGGCCCTTCGATACTATCTGGATCCACAAGGAGGGCTTTATAAAAAGTCCCTATTTGGAATGCGTACACCCGGATAAAGTGGAGGAGCTTCTAACTGAGATACATGAGGGCAGTTGTGGTGCCCATTCTGGCGGACGCTCTCTCACCCATCGAGTTATAACACAGGGGTATTATTGGCCGACAATGAGAGCCGACGCAGAAAATTATGTTAAAAGATGCGAACAATGCCAAAAGTTCTCCCCACTAACCCATTTTCCCACCGAAGAGTTGAACTCTATCACCAGTCCCTGGCTGTTTGCTCAATGGGGCCTCCATATTATAGGACCGTTGCCAAGGGCCCCAGGAAACAAGCGATTCCTAATCGTAGCAACAGATTACTTTACAAAATGGGTCGAAGCGGAGGCTCTAACGCACATACGAGATGCCGACATAAAGCGATTTGTATGGAGAAACATCATTATGCGATTCGGCATTCCAAGAGCTCTCATCTCAAACAATGGTACCCAGTTCGATTGTGGTGTATACCGAGAACTGTGCAGCAAATACGGTATCGTGCCTTACTTCTCTACACCCACGTACCCCCCGAGTAACGGTCAAGCCGAAGCCTCTAACAAAACCATCTTGGACGGCATCAAAAAGAGGCTGGAAAAAGCTAAAGGCAAATGGGTCAAAGAATTGCCACGTGTATTGTGGGCACTCCGCACAATGCCGAGGAGGTCCACCGGAGAAACGCCGTTCGCTCTATGCTTCGAAACCCAGGCAATCTTACCCCTGGAAATCGGCTTCCTGACATTGAAATCACAAGCCTTTGATACAGGCCGGAATGACATGATGCTCGCCTTGGACCTGGATCTAATCGAGGAACGAAGAGACCGCGCCCTGGCCTCCATGGCACGGTATCAGCAGCAGCTCGCTAAGTCGTACAATCAACGAGTTTAGTTGCGTCGTTACACTCCAGGAGAGCTGGTCCTAAAGAAAGTACTTCCAACCGACCGGAGACCGGCCGACGGAAAGCTAGGTCCGAATTGGGACGGCCCCTATCAAATAGACTCCATTGCAGGAACAGGGGCATATCGCCTCTCGGACATGTCAGGAAGAAGCCTGCCATGGCCTTAGAATTCAACGCATCTACGAAAATTTTACCAATGACCCGATTTGTGGGCTTTGTACAAGTACATACTCTGTCGTAATGCAAAAGTTGCTCGTTTTTATGCTTCAGCTCATACACAACCAAAGTCTCGTTTTTATGCTTCAGCTCATACACAACCAAAGTCTCGTTTTTATGCTTCTTGATGACCAAATAAGTCTCCGGATTCGGAGCGCCCTTCTGTAACAGCGCCCGCGGGGCCTCTATGCTACAGTTCGGACTCCCTTTTTGTTTGTTGCGGTTCTTAATCTGAACCAAAGAGTCCAACTCTGGCAAATCATTTGAGAAAACAGATTTTGAAAAGTAGTGCCAAACATGGACTGCTTTGCCAGATTACAGAGTCGCCACCTAAATATTTTAAAATGAGAAATTTAGGAAACCCTGACTCAGTGCCGAAGGCCACATGTCCGTCATCACCAAAGTGGTCTTGGCTCGGGAGCTTGGGTACGATCGGGGAAGGTCAGCTATGAGCACCCCCTTTCGCCCGGTCCAAAGACCGGCCTCTACTAACTGTGATATCCGCTTTTGAAAACTTTATGCGTTCTTATTCCGGTTATTAACCTAGAATTACTATGTTATGCGCACAGCAAGCAAGTATAGACTAGATTGCCTAACTTGGAAATAAACATTGCATATCCGTTTTGTCTCGAAAAACGTGTTAGATTTTGCTACTCGCAAGTAGGCTAAAATACGGATTTCAATGAGTTGTTCCAACTCAGGCAATCCAACCTTCACCCACAGGCATTTAAACAGTTTATCATGTAAGCATTTAGCCGCATGGCAATCATATTGTCATAGCAAAACATTCACACGCATGCGATATGCTAAAGCGTAAAAACTTACATCGTACTCCGTGCCAAAAACAATAACCCGGTTAGCAAACATGCATGACCTAGTTCATGTTAAGTGGCTAATGCAACACAGGCATAGATGCAATCTAGAGTAGGCTCGGCTAACCCTAAAGATGGCATGTGAAATGCACTTTATTCGATGCACGTATTCAATTTGGAATTGGAAATACAATGCAGTTTGTATGATGTACCGAGCCCGATGCGTGTCAACAAATGCATGGATGCACGCATGCGTAGCATAACGTATGCTAAAATAAACGTGCCCTAATCTACCATCATAAGCAGGTAAATAAAAGGGAGAAAGAAATGGGGATTGGAAGACATACACCCACTTACACACACTTATTACAATTTTGCCCTCGCTCAGAGGGACCAAAAGAATATACAAATTAATTAACTACACAAGCTAATTAAAATATTACAAATCAACTAAATTAATTAAATAACATAATTAATCTAATTAAACAGTAAATCGCCTCGGGATGAGGGCCCAGTGCAGCACGCGCTCGGGACTGGCTCGGAATCGCACTGTCATGCATGATTTGCCTCTGTTTCCTCTGCTCTCCTCCTCAGAAAATTGCCAAAGTCTCAGGAGTGCTTCTCAGGGCACTGGGGAGTACCACCGGCTGGGGTAGAGCACCACCGGCTGAAGAGGGAGGCCACCGGCACTAGATGAAGTTATCGGCAGGTAATTGACTGCCGGTCGGCACTAAATAGTGCCGGCCGGCACTTAACACCTGCAGAACTGCAACTCACAGCAGCAGAGGACAACAACATGCATGGCAATGTGATTCAAGGTATTTATGCACTATACACACCCCTTATCATGTTATTGACTCAAAAGGGCATGTGCCTCGATTCCCGGGCCACCAATCGCGCATTTCCATGCATGATGGCCCTAAGAACCAAGAATGCAACTTTGATTTCAAATGCATGCAATGCAAACAAGCAAACAAGGGTGCTCAACCTCCATCACACTTCACTTCAAGAGGCCAAACATGCACAATACAAATGCAACCCTAAACATGTCAACTAGGCATGCAACATGGACTATGCAATGTGTTCATGCAAAGGGTTCAAGCAAGCATGCAAGGTAAGCATGCAAACCAATGGAAGGATGGTCTTATAAATGAATTAGGCAACTCAAATAGTCCTAAAATCAGTGGCCAAAATGTCTAGACATGAGGACTAAACAAACACACACACATGCAAGTGTTATGATCCAAACCTTAAGCATGAACATGGCAACTCTCAAGCACACTTAAAGAGACCAAACATAGAAAATGAGCATGCATTGTAAAGCTCTGAAATACATGCAAAACATGGTGCCAAACCAAATCGAAGATAGACCAAACAAAGCATGCAAATGGTCTAAGGCTTAAAGCTAGTCAAAGAGGCTTCGAACCAAACTTATGCAAGGCGATTATGGCATGCACTAAACAACTAAAAACAGGTTTTTAGTATGTTAAAACAAAGCCAAATGGCTACTTAGATGGCATCTAAGAGGCTTAAGCACAAAGGCATGCAAAATGGCCAAAACATGGGGGCATTTAAGACATGCTTTCAAAGCGTTAAAGAGGCGACTAAGGTGAGCATACAAGCACACCAAAGTTACTGAAATAGCATGCTAGGTGGTTCCAAACCATCAAAAATGAAGCAAGCATGGCATGCTACACATTCATGCTCTTGAGGCCAACAAGCCAAATGTAAAGAGACTACAATATACATGTTAAGATTGACCAAAACAACTATGGACAGAGCTAAAACATGTCAAAATGAGCATACAAGCTTCATGGATCTAGGCCTAAAACATGCTAGAAAGAAGGCATACAAACCTAGAGCAAGTTAAAACAATACAAGGCATTACAAAGCATCTATGCAAAGCATGCAAGGAGTGCTAAAACCAACTTAAAACAGAGTTTAATCATGGCATAATAGGCATGAAAAACAGCCAAAACATGTTCAACACACAACCAAACATGGTGCTCCTTTGGAGGTCAAATCTTGCCCTTTTCAAGGACATCAAGGAGAGGGGGTGGCCCTCTCCTTTTGGAGACTTTATGGCACCATCTCCACCACTGAAATCCCTCAAGATTTCAGTGGTGGAGAGGCCCAAGCACCAAAGTCTCGGAGCTCTCACAAAATGGCCTAAAAATGGCCCTTTTCAAGGCCTAAGGGTGGTCAAACCTACCCAAACCACCAAGCACTCTTAATAAACAATGAAGAGGCTTAAAAAACAGAACTTTTATGTGTTAAAGACTAAGCACAAAAACTGTTTTAAGCTAGGCAAAAATGGAGTGCAAGAATGGGGTAAATAAAGTAAGTTTTGTTACCCTTGAAGACCACCTTCACAAAGGTTGGAGTTGTTGGTTCCTTGAGCTCCAAACCAGTCAAGAACTTCAAGAACAAGCCCTTAGCACCTCAGTTCCAAGAGGAAGGTGAAACACTAGGTGTTGGTGAGCAATAGTAAGTCACAAACACCTAGTGTACAAAACAAGAGAGAAAGAGAGAGATAGGATAGATACACAAAACCTAACCTAAAACCAGAGCTTCTCCCTCTCCTAAAATGTCTAACCCTCCAAATCTTCTAACCCTTGAGCCAAGAGAAGAGGCTTCTCTTGTATAGGCACCAAAACTTACAAGTTAAGGCATCAAAGGGCTCATCCCTCCATACACGTGTATGGAGGGGAAACAAGCACCAGAAAGCTGTCTGAAAATATCTCCAAAAACAGCTGTAAAGTGGTCGGCAGGGCAAAATGGTAATTTTTCCAAAAAGAGTGCCGACCGACAAAAAATAGTGCCGACCGACACAATATAGTGCCGATGGCAACACCAGCCAGCCGGTGGCCTCTAGCCACAGCCGGTGGTATGTGGGGATGCCTCACAAAGCATTCCCTGCCCCTCCAAGGCAAAACACAAGTGTTTGGTGTAGAACCAAACACAAAACAGTGAAGTTCGGAGGTCCTGAGGCAGGGTGCGTAGCCGAGAACTCCGGGAACTCCAAACAAACACAAACATGGATAATCACCGAGTGTTCCAACGGTGACATCCCAGTCTTGAGGACGGTCAAAAATGGGGTGTCTACACCTTCGTGGATACCACGATTGGCCAAATAAGTCTCCGATTCGGAGCCCCCTTTGGGTGCATGACATCTAAGAGCCAAATAAGTCTCCGGATTCGGAGCGCCATTCGTGGATACCACGATTGGCCAAATAAGTCTCCGGATTCGGAGCCCCTTTTGGTGCATGACATCTAAGGGCCAAATAAGTCACTGGATTCGGAGCGCCCTTCGTGGATACCACGATTGCCCAAATAAGTCTCCGGATTCGGAGCCCCCTTTGGGTGCATGACATCTAAGGGCCGAATAAGTCTCCGGATTCGGAGCGCCCTTCGTGCATACCACGATTGGCCAAATAAGTCTCCGGATTCGGAGCCCCTTTTGGTGCATGACATCTAAGGGCCAAATAAGTCTCCGGATTCGGAGCGCCCTTCGTGGATACCACGATTGGCCAAATAAGTCTCCGGATTTGGAGCCCCCTTTGGGTGCATGACATCTAAGGGCCGAATAAGTCTCTGGATTCGGAGCGCCCTTCGTGGATACCACGATTGGCCAAATAAGTCTACGGATTCGGAGCCCCTTTTGGTGCATGACATCTAAGGGCCAAATAAGTCTCCGGATTCAGAGCGCCCATCGTGGATACCATGATTGGCCAAATAAGTCTCCGGATTCGGAGCCCCTTTCGGTGCATGACATCTAAGGGCCAAATAAGTCTCCGGATTCAGAGCGCCCTTCGTGGATACCACGCTTGGCCAAATAAGTCTTCAGATTTGGAGCCCCCTTTGGGTGCATGACATCTAAGCACCGAATAAGTCTCCGGATTCGGAGCCCCTTTTGGTGCATGACATCTAAGGGCCAAATAACTCTCCGGATTTGGAGCGCCCTTCGTGGATACCACGATTGGCCAAATAAGTCTCCGGATTCAGAGCCCCCTTTGGGTGCATGACATCTAAGGGCCGAATAAGTCTCCGGATTTGGAGCGCCCTTCGTGGATACCACGATTGGCCAAATAAGTCTCCGGATTCGGAGCCCCTTTTGGTGCATGACATCTAAGGGCCAAATAAGTCTCCGGATTCGGAGCGCCCTTCGTGGATACCACGATTGGCCAAATAAGTCTCCGGATTCGGAGCCCCCCTTGGGTGCATGACATCTGAGGGCCGAATAAGTCTCCGGATTCGGAGTGCCCTTCGTGGACACCACGATTGGCCAAATAAGTCTCCGGATTCGGAGTGCCCTTCGTGGATACCACGATTAGCCAAATAAGTCTCCGGATTCGGAGCCCCTTTTGATGCATGACATCTAAGGGCCAAATAAGTCTCCGGATTCTGAGCGCACTTCGTGGATACCACGATTGGCCAAATAAGTCTCCAGATTCGGAGCCCCCTTTTGGTGCATGACATCTAAGGGCCGAATAAGTCTCCGGATTTGGAGCGCCCTTCGTGGATACCACGATTGGCCAAATAAGTCTCCGGATTTGGAGCCCCCTTTGGGTGCATGACATCTAAGGACCGAATAAGTCTCTGGATTCGGAGCGCCCTTCGTGGATACCACGATTGGCCAAATAAGTCTACGGATTCGGAGCCCCTTTTGGTGCATGACATCTAAGGGCCAAATAAGTCTCCAGATTCAGAGCGCCCATCGTGGATACCATGATTGGCCAAATAAGTCTCCGGATTCGGAGCCCCTTTTGGTGCATGACATCTAAGGGCCAAATAAGTCTCCGGATTCGGAGCGCCCATCGTGGATACCATGATTGGCCAAATAAGTCTCCGGATTCGGAGCCCCTTTTGATGCATGACATCTAAGGGCCAAATAAGTCTCCGGATTCTGAGCGCCCTTCGTGGATACCACGATTGGCCAAATAAGTCTCCAGATTCGGAGCCCCCTTTTGGTGCATGACATCTAAGGGCCGAATAAGTCTCCGGATTCGGAGCGCCCTTCGTGGATACCACGATTGGCCAAATAAGTCTCCGGATTTGGAGCCCCCTTTGGGTGCATGACATCTAAGGGCCGAATAAGTCTCTGGATTCGGAGCGGCCTTCGTGGATACCACGATTGGCCAAATAAGTCTACGGATTCGGAGCCTCTTTTGGTGCATGACATCTAAGGGCCAAATAAGTCTCCGGATTCGGACCGCCCATCGTGGATACCATGATTGGCCAAATAAGTCTCCGGATTCGGAGCCCCTTTTGGTGCATGACATCTAAGGGCCAAATAAGTCTCCGGATTCAGAGCGCCCTTCGTGGATACCACGATTGGCCAAATAAGTCTTCAGATTCGGAGCCCGCTTTGGGTGCATGACATCTAAAGACCGAATAAGTCTCCGGATTCGGAGCGCCCTTCGTGGATACCACGATTGGCCAAATAAGTCTCCGGATTCGGAGCCCCATTTGGTGCATGACATCTAAGGGCCAAATAACTCTCCGGATTCAGAGCGCTCTTCGTGGATACCACGATTGGCCAAATAAGTCTCCGGATTCGGTGCCCCCTTTGGGTGCATGACATCTAAGGGCCGAATAAGTCTCCGGATTTCGAGCGCCCTTCGTGGATACCACGATTGGCCACATAAGTCTCCGGATTCGGAGCCCCTTTTGGTGCATGACATCTAAGGGCCAAATAAGTCTCCGGATTCTGAGCGCCCTTCGTGGATACCACGATTGGCTAAATAAGTCTCCGGATTCGGAGCCCCCTTTTGGTGCATGACATCTAAGGGCCGAATAAGTCTCCGGATTCGGAGCGCCCTTCGTGGATACCACGATTGGCCAAATAAGTCTCCGGATTCGGAGCCCCCCTTGGGTGCATGACATCTGAGGGCCGAATAAGTCTCCGGATTCGGAGTGCCCTTCGTGGACACCACGATTGGCCAAATAAGTCTCCGGATTCGGAGTGCCCTTCGTGGATACCACGATTAGCCAAATAAGTCTCCGGATTCGGAGCCCCTTTTGATGCATGACATCTAAGGGCCAAATAAGTCTCCGGATTCTGAGCGCCCTTCGTGGATACCACGATTGGCCAAATAAGTCTCCAGATTCGGAGCCCCCTTTTGGTGCATGACATCTAAGGGCCGAATAAGTCTCCGGATTCGGAGCGCCCTTCGTGGATACCACGATTGGCCAAATAAGTCTCCGGATTTGGAGCCCCCTTTGGGTGCATGACATCTAAGGGCCGAATAAGTCTCTGGATTCGGAGCGCCCTTCGTGGATACCACGATTGGCCAAATAAGTCTACGGATTCGGAGCCCCTTTTGGTGCATGACATCTAAGGGCCAAATAAGTCTCCGGATTCAGAGCGCCCATCGTGGATACCATGATAGGCCAAATAAGTCTCCGGATTCGGAGCCCCTTTTGGTGCATGACATCTAAGGGCCAAATAAGTCTCCGGATTCGGAGCGCCCATCGTGGATACCATGATTGGCCAAATAAGTCTCCGGATTCGGAGCCCCTTTTGATGCATGACATCTAAGGGCCAAATAAGTCTCCGAATTCTGAGCGCCCTTCGTGGATACCACGATTGGCCAAATAAGTCTCCAGATTCGGAGCCCCCTTTTGGTGCATGACATCTAAGGGCCGAATAAGTCTCCGGATTCGGAGCGCCCTTCGTGGATACCACGATTGGCCAAATAAGTCTCCGGATTTGGAGCCCCCTTTGGGTGCATGACATCTAAGGGCCGAATAAGTCTCTGGATTCGGAGCGGCCTTCGTGGATACCACGATTGGCCAAATAAGTCTACGGATTCGGAGCCTCTTTTGGTGCATGACATCTAAGGGCCAAATAAGTCTCCGGATTCGGAGCGCCCATCGTGGATACCATGATTGGCCAAATAAGTCTCCGGATTCGGAGCCCCTTTTGGTGCATGACATCTAAGGGCCAAATAAGTCTCCGGATTCAGAGCGCCCATCGTGGATACCATGATTGGCCAAATAAGTCTCCGGATTCGGAGCCCCTTTCGGTGCATGACATCTAAGGGCCAAATAAGTCTCCGGATTCAGAGCGCCCTTCGTGGATACCACGATTGGCCAAATAAGTCTTCAGATTCGGAGCCCCCTTTGGGTGCATGACATCTAAGGACCGAATAAGTCTCCGGATTCGGAGCCCCTTTTGGTGCATGACATCTAAGGGCCAAATAACTCTCCGGATTTGGAGCGCCCTTCGTGGATACCACGATTGGCCAAATAAGTCTCCGGATTCGGAGCCCCTTTTGGTGCATGACATCTAAGGGCCAAATAAGTCTCCGGATTCGGAGCGCCCTTCGTGGATACCACGATTGGCCAAATAAGTCTCCGGATTCGGAGCCCCCCTTGGGTGCATGACATCTGAGGGCCGAATAAGTCTCCGGATTCGGAGTGCCCTTCGTGGACACCACGATTGGCCAAATAAGTCTCCGGATTCGGAGTGCCCTTCGTGGATACCACGATTAGCCAAATAAGTCTCCGGATTCGGAGCCCCTTTTGATGCATGACATCTAAGGGCCAAATAAGTCTCCGGATTCTGAGCGCCCTTCGTGGATACCACGATTGGCCAAATAAGTCTCCAGATTCGGAGCCCCCTTTTGGTGCATGACATCTAAGGGCCGAATAAGTCTCCGGATTCGGAGCGCCCATCGTGGATACCACGATTGGCCAAATAAGTCTCCGGATTTGGAGCCCCCTTTGGGTGCATGACATCTAAGGGCCGAATAAGTCTCTGGATTCGGAGCGCCCTTCGTGGATACCACGATTGGCCAAAGAAGTCTACGGATTCGGAGCCCCTTTTGGTGCATGACATCTAAGGGCCAAATAAGTCTCCGGATTCAGAGCGCCCATCGTGGATACCATGATTGGCCAAATAAGTCTCCGGATTCGGAGCCCCTTTTGGTGCATGACATCTAAGGGCCAAATAAGTCTCCGGATTCGGAGCGCCCATCGTGGATACCATGATTGGCCAAATAAGTCTCCGGATTCGGAGCCCCTTTTGGTGCATGACATCTAAGGGCCAAATAAGTCTCCGGATTCAGAGCGCCCTTCGTGGATACCACGATTGGCCAAATAAGTCTTCAGATTCGGAGCCCGCTTTGGGTGCATGACATCTAAAGACCGAATAAGTCTCCGGATTCGGAGCGCCCTTCGTGGATACCACGATTGGCCAAATAAGTCTCCGGATTCGGAGCCCCATTTGGTGCATGACATCTAAGGGCCAAATAACTCTCCGGATTCAGAGCGCTCTTCGTGGATACCACGATTGGCCAAATAAGTCTCCGGATTCGGTGCCCCCTTTGGGTGCATGACATCTAAGGGCCGAATAAGTCTCCGGATTTCGAGCGCCCTTCGTGGATACCACGATTGGCCACATAAGTCTCCGGATTCGGAGCCCCTTTTGGTGCATGACATCTAAGGGCCAAATAAGTCTCCGGATTCTGAGCGCCCTTCGTGGATACCACGATTGGCTAAATAAGTCTCCGGATTCGGAGCCCCCTTTTGGTGCATGACATCTAAGGGCCGAATAAGTCTCCGGATTCGGAGCGCCCTTCGTGGATACCACGATTGGCCAAATAAGTCTCCGGATTCGGAGCCCCCCTTGGGTGCATGACATCTGAGGGCCGAATAAGTCTCCGGATTCGGAGTGCCCTTCGTGGACACCACGATTGGCCAAATAAGTCTCCGGATTCGGAGTGCCCTTCGTGGATACCACGATTAGCCAAATAAGTCTCCGGATTCGGAGCCCCTTTTGATGCATGACATCTAAGGGCCAAATAAGTCTCCGGATTCTGAGCGCCCTTCGTGGATACCACGATTGGCCAAATAAGTCTCCAGATTCGGAGCCCCCTTTTGGTGCATGACATCTAAGGGCCGAATAAGTCTCCGGATTCGGAGCGCCCTTCGTGGATACCACGATTGGCCAAATAAGTCTCCGGATTTGGAGCCCCCTTTGGGTGCATGACATCTAAGGGCCGAATAAGTCTCTGGATTCGGAGCGCCCTTCGTGGATACCACGATTGGCCAAATAAGTCTACGGATTCGGAGCCCCTTTTGGTGCATGACATCTAAGGGCCAAATAAGTCTCCGGATTCAGAGCGCCCATCGTGGATACCATGATAGGCCAAATAAGTCTCCGGATTCGGAGCCCCTTTTGGTGCATGACATCTAAGGGCCAAATAAGTCTCCGGATTCGGAGCGCCCATCGTGGATACCATGATTGGCCAAATAAGTCTCCGGATTCGGGGCCCCTTTTGATGCATGACATCTAAGGGCCAAATAAGTCTCCGAATTCTGAGCGCCCTTCGTGGATACCACGATTGGCCAAATAAGTCTCCAGATTCGGAGCCCCCTTTTGGTGCATGACATCTAAGGGCCGAATAAGTCTCCGGATTCGGAGCGCCCTTCGTGGATACCACGATTGGCCAAATAAGTCTCCGGATTTGGAGCCCCCTTTGGGTGCATGACATCTAAGGGCCGAATAAGTCTCTGGATTCGGAGCGGCCTTCGTGGATACCACGATTGGCCAAATAAGTCTACGGATTCGGAGCCTCTTTTGGTGCATGACATCTAAGGGCCAAATAAGTCTCCGGATTCGGAGCGCCCATCGTGGATACCATGATTGGCCAAATAAGTCTCCGGATTCGGAGCCCCTTTTGGTGCATGACATCTAAGGGCCAAATAAGTCTCCGGATTCAGAGCGCCCATCGTGGATACCATGATTGGCCAAATAAGTCTCCGGATTCGGAGCCCCTTTCGGTGCATGACATCTAAGGGCCAAATAAGTCTCCGGATTCAGAGCGCCCTTCGTGGATACCACGATTGGCCAAATAAGTCTTCAGATTCGGAGCCCCCTTTGGGTGCATGACATCTAAGGACCGAATAAGTCTCCGGATTCGGAGCCCCTTTTGGTGCATGACATCTAAGGGCCAAATAACTCTCCGGATTTGGAGCGCCCTTCGTGGATACCACGATTGGCCAAATAAGTCTCCGGATTCGGAGCCCCTTTTGGTGCATGACATCTAAGGGCCAAATAAGTCTCCGGATTCGGAGCGCCCTTCGTGGATACCACGATTGGCCAAATAAGTCTCCGGATTCGGAGCCCCCCTTGGGTGCATGACATCTGAGGGCCGAATAAGTCTCCGGATTCGGAGTGCCCTTCGTGGACACCACGATTGGCCAAATAAGTCTCCGGATTCGGAGTGCCCTTCGTGGATACCACGATTAGCCAAATAAGTCTCCGGATTCGGAGCCCCTTTTGATGCATGACATCTAAGGGCCAAATAAGTCTCCGGATTCTGAGCGCCCTTCGTGGATACCACGATTGGCCAAATAAGTCTCCAGATTCGGAGCCCCCTTTTGGTGCATGACATCTAAGGGCCGAATAAGTCTCCGGATTCGGAGCGCCCATCGTGGATACCACGATTGGCCAAATAAGTCTCCGGATTTGGAGCCCCCTTTGGGTGCATGACATCTAAGGGCCGAATAAGTCTCTGGATTCGGAGCGCCCTTCGTGGATACCACGATTGGCCAAATAAGTCTACGGATTCGGAGCCCCTTTTGGTGCATGACATCTAAGGGCCAAATAAGTCTCCGGATTCAGAGCGCCCATCGTGGATACCATGATTGGCCAAATAAGTCTCCGGATTCGGAGCCCCTTTTGGTGCATGACATCTAAGGGCCAAATAAGTCTCCGGATTCGGAGCGCCCATCGTGGATACCATGATTGGCCAAATAAGTCTCCGGATTCGGAGCCCCTTTTGATGCATGACATCTAAGGGCCAAATAAGTCTCCGGATTTTGAGCGCCCTTCGTGGATACCACGATTGGCCAAATAAGTCTCCAGATTCGGAGCCCCCTTTTGGTGCATGACATCTAAGGGCCGAATAAGTCTCCGGATTCGGAGCGCCCTTCGTGGATACCACGATTGGCCAAATAAGTCTCCGGATTTGGAGCCCCCTTTGGGTGCATGACATCTAAGGGCCGAATAAGTCTCTGGATTCGGAGCGGCCTTCGTGGATACCACGATTGGCCAAATAAGTCTACGGATTCGGAGCCTCTTTTGGTGCATGACATCTAAGGGCCAAATAAGTCTCCGGATTCGGACCGCCCATCGTGGATACCATGATTGGCCAAATAAGTCTCCGGATTCGGAGCCCCTTTTGGTGCATGACATCTAAGGGCCAAATAAGTCTCCGGATTCAGAGCGCCCTTCGTGGATACCACGATTGGCCAAATAAGTCTTCAGATTCGGAGCCCGCTTTGGGTGCATGACATCTAAAGACCGAATAAGTCTCCGGATTCGGAGCGCCCTTCGTGGATACCACGATTGGCCAAATAAGTCTCCGGATTCGGAGCCCCTTTTGGTGCATGACATCTAAGGGCCAAATAACTCTCCGGATTCGGAGCGCTCTTCGTGGATACCACGATTGGCCAAATAAGTCTCCGGATTCGGTGCCCCCTTTGGGTGCATGACATCTAAGGGCCGAATAAGTCTCCGGATTTCGAGCGCCCTTCGTGGATACCACGATTGGCCATATAAGTCTCCGGATTCGGAGCCCCTTTTGGTGCATGACATCTAAGGGCCAAATAAGTCTCCGGATTCTGAGCGCCCTTCGTGGATACCACGATTGGCCAAATAAGTCTCCGGATTCGGAGCCCCCTTTTGGTGCATGACATCTAAGGGCCGAATAAGTCTCCGGATTCGGAGCGCCCTTCGTGGATACCACGATTGGCCAAATAAGTCTCCGGATTCGGAGACCCCTTTGGCTGCATGACATCTAAGGGCTAAATAAGTCTCCGGATTCGGAGCGCCCTTCGTGGATACCACGATTGACCAAATAAGTCTCCGGATTCGGAGCCCCTTTTGGTGCATGACATCTAAGGGCCAAATAAGTCTACGGATTCGGAGCGCCCTTCGTGGATACCACGATTGGCCAAATAAGTCTCCGGATTCGGAGCCCCCTTTGGGTGCATGACATCTAAGGGCCGAATAAGTCTCCGGATTCGGAGCGCCCTTCGTGGATACCACGATTGGCCAAATAAGTCTCCGGATTCATAGCCCCTTTTGGTGCATGACATCTAAGGGCCAAATAAGTCTCCAGATTCGGAGCGCCCTTCGTGGATACCACGATTGGCCAAATAAGTCTCCAGTTTTGGAGCCCCCTTTGGGTGCATGACATCTAAGGGCCGAATAAGTCTCTGGATTCGGAGCGCCCTTCGTGGATACCACGATTGGCCAAATAAGTCTACGGATTCAGAGCCCCTTTTGGTGCATGACATCTAAGGGCCAAATAAGTCTCCGGATTCGGAGCGCTCATCGTGGATACCATGATTGGCCAAATAAGTCTCCAGTTTCGGAGCCCCTTTTGGTGCATGACATCTAAGGGCCAAATAAGTCTCCGGATTCGGAGCCCCTTTTGGTGCATGACATCTAAGGGCCGAATAAGTCTCCGGATTGGGGGCGCCCTTCGTGGACACCACGATTGGCCAAATAAGTCTCCGGATTCGGAGCGCCCTTCGTGGATACCATGATTGGCCAAATAAGTCTCCGGATTCGTAGTCCCTTTTGGTGCATGACATCTAAGGGCCAAATAAGTCTCCGGATTCGGAGCCCCCTTTGGGTGCATGACATCTAAGGGCCGAATAAGTCTCCGGATTCGGAGCGCCCTTCGTGGACACCACGATTTGCCAAATAAGTCTTCAGATTCGGAGTGCCCTTCGTGGATACCATGATTAGCCAAATTAGTCTCCGGATTCGGAGCCCCTTTTGGTGCATGACATCTATGGGCCAAATAAGTCTCCTGATTCTGAGCGCCCTTCGTGGATACCACGATTGGCCAAATAAGTCTCCAGATTCGGAGCCCCCTTTTGGTGCATGACATCTAAGGGCCAAATAAGTCTCCGGATTCGGAGCGCCCTTCGTGGATACCACGATTGGCCAAATAAGTCTCAGGATTCGGAACCCCTTTTGGTGCATGACATCTAAGGGCCAAATAAGTCTCCGGATTCGGAGCGCCCTTCGTGGATACCACGATTGGCCAAGTAAGTCTCCGGATTTGTAGCCCCCTTTCGGTGCATGACATCTAAGGGCCGAATAAGTCACTGGATTCGGAGCGCCCTTCGTGGATACCACGATTGGCCAAATAAGTCTCCGGATTCGGAGCCCCTTTGGGTGCATGACATCTAAGGGCCGAATAAGTCTCCGGATTCGGAGCGCCCGTCATGAGGGTCACGACTTCGACAAATTACATGATTCTTAATTGGAGCCGATCGACGCATGTTCGAACGTTTACATTACGCAATATAGAGACTGACAATAAATTGCGATAGGACGTTTCATTACATCCAAAACAGTTCAAAAGTTGCTAATAGAAAAATTCTATTTATTAAAAAGATACTAAACATTGGATAAAGAAATTCTATTTATTTAACATTATAGTCCACTAAGTCGGCATCTTCGTCGTCGCTTTTCTCGACGTCGAACTCAGGATACAGAAGGTAATGCCGATGATATAGGGGCGAAGCCGAATTTATACCCACGGACCCAAGAGCTTCCATGGTTTAAAGGGCCTTGATCCATCCGTGCTTGAAACCACGATTTTCGCATCGGCAGACTTCCTCAGCTAGGTCCGCTTTGGTCTTTTTAACCCCAGCCTTCAAGCCGTCACGATATCCTCTCTCATAACCCGAGGCCTCTCGGTTCGCCCTCTCCCCCATGCTTTTCGCTTGACTGTCCACCACCGACTCGGCCGCTCGAACACTCTTCAGCTCCCGAAGCACACTCTCAGCCTTTTTTGCGCGAGCCTCCAGACTACGATTCCTTTCGTTGTTTCTCTCACTCTCGCGTCGGGCTTCGCGTAGACGCATCCCAACTTCATAAGCGCTATACAGCCCCTTGACAGCCCCATGTATGCCATCTCGAAATACTTCGAAATCCCCACGTCCGACCATCGACTGTTGGACCTCCGGCGGCAAAATTTGCCAAGCGAACTCAACTGCCACATCTGGATCTTTAATTATAGAATCCGCCTCCGTCATCGGTCTATTCTTCACTAGAACCGCAAAACTCAATGGTCGTGGCGCTGCCTCAAACTCAACTTGCGGTCGTGGGCACAGGGAAATCCCCCGTTGTCCGTCCTTTCGGGGTGATCTGCTTCGACGACTAGGGGGCCCTCTTTTTCCCGATCCACGGATGCTCTTCTTCTCGTGTGGGTAGGCCCGCTGCCACGATTCTTTTTGACTGCTAACCTCAGCCAATGTTGGCCCCTGCCCGTTCGGATCTAGCCTGAATAGGAATGAGTCAAATTGTTGGCATGAACTCGCCCATTTATTCTGGGGTATATGCAGCTCCCCCGAGAAAATTGTGCGCCAAACGTCATAAGTTATGCCTCAGCCAGCCTACGATTTCGAGATAGTCGGCTCATTCGGTTCCTCAGGCTCGCGCCCTGGCTAAGGCAAGGGCAGATTAATTAATCTCGTCAGCTATATTGCAAGTGCTATCGCCGGTTATCCTAGGATCGCTGGGGCAAGGGCACTAATTAATCTACTCGGCCATATTTATCAAATGATAATGCCGAATAAGTTATGCCTCAACCAGCCCACGATTCCGAGATAGTCAGCTCATTCGGTTCCTCAGGCTCGCGCCCTGGCTAAGGCAAGGGCAGATTAATTAATCTCGTCGGCTATATTGCAAGTGCTATCACCAGTTATCCTAAGATCGCTGGGGCAAGGGCACTCATTAATCTACTTGGCCATATTTATCAAATGATAATGTCGAATAAGTTATGCCTCAGCCAGCCCACGATTCCGAGATAGTCGGCTAATTTGGTTCCTCAAGCTCGCGCCCTGGCTAAGGCAAGGGCAGATTAATTAATCTCGTCGGCTATATTGCAAGTGCTATCGCCGGTTACCCTAAGATCGCTGGGGCAAGGGCACTCATTAATCTACTCGGCCATATTTTCAAATGATAATGCCGAATAAGTTATGCCTCAGCCAGCCCACGATTCCAAGATAGTCGGCTCATTTGGTTCCTTAGGCTCGCACCCTGGCTAAGCCAAGGGCAGGTTCCTTAGGCCGATCATCCGAGTCCGAGCTCAAAACTGCGTAATATCATTAAGTAATATCATTCTTCATTAGCAAAATTGAGCACAACTCATGACATTTTATATATATTCAAAATAAGTAAGCTATAAGCCCGCACAAAATTGTCTGACAAAATGATTGTAACAATACATCAGTAAAATCCTAATACATTTGTGAAATTTGTGAAAACCTAAAAGTCAAATTGCCCAACTCAGCCTTCGGAATCAGTCTCTAGCGGCTCAACATCCACCTGCTCGTACGGCACTGGCATAGTCAGTGAAACTCCAGCTGCAGCAAGGGCTTATGCCAGCCATGCTTGAACCCCCTATTTTTGAACCGCGGGACCTGGTCCACATATTCGGCAAGCCCAGCATCCTTCCCGGCTTCGAATACTTTGGAGGCAGCCGCCTTGATGTCGGCAAATTCAGCCTGCAGACTGGCAACCGCCTGCTGGGACAATCTCAGCGCCGTTTCGCTCGCGTTCGCCTTCTTTTCGGCCTCCACTCGCGACTGATCTGGAAGGCGAGCCTTTTCTACTTCGGCCTCAGCCCAAGCCGCTTCTTGTTCGCTCTCAAAACTGCGTCTTCGGCCCTCTTTCTCTGGCCCTCCACCTGTTGTCGCAAGCGGTCCATCTGTTTGATGGCATCGAGATGCCGACATCCCATGTCGGCTATCCTTCCGATGGTCTACAAAGGAAAAACCCAAAAACATAACCCCAACAGTACTTGGATAAAGTGAGGAAAAGTCAAAATACGTACCAGAAGTGCCGATTGCGTGGTTAGTGCCGTCGCATTCAGATCTAGTTCCATCCGAAAAGCCTCCATATCAGCCGGTAACGACACGGACGTGGCCACACCGAATACGACCTCTGGATCTTTAAGCGCCGAAGCGTTAGAGGGAACCAGCATGTCCTTCACCATTGGACGAATGACAAAAGGAACAACCTCATTAGATCCCTCCAATCGAGGATGCTTACCGTTTTGTTCGTCTGAACCGGCCTTGAGGTCCGCAGAACGTTTTCCTGTCTTTTCCTCAAATTTTCGGCCGTCTTCCTCGTCCAAGGAAGATTCGGCATTCCGATCCTTCATCTCTTCTAGGACCCCCAAGGACGCTGATTCGGCAACAGGGGGGAGTTGAGATTCGATGGCGGGCGGCATCTCAGACGAAACGCCCTCCGCTCTTCGCCGTGCGGCTAACCTCTCCGCGTTCGCCTTTTTAGCAAGCTTTGTCAAACTCAATCCGGCCATATCCTCGGACTCTACGACGGGAAGATCCTCTAAGCGTTGAAAAACGTCGGCAGAAGGAAGATCACCCAGTCCCGATGTAAATGGAGGATCGGCGGAATCCAATACCTCCTCAGATTCGGCTTCGGATCGATCTGAGTCGGCGGTATCAGCTACCTCGTTTCGCTCCGAATCGGACCCTTCAAAGCCTATCTGCCTTAGGTTTTTGAAGTCGGACAGAATAAGAGCAGTAAGTGAATCTTCACCCTTCAGAATCGGTATGTTTTCCGCCGCCGAGAAGGTTGTGTACGTCGGCTCGTAACAAAGCAGAATGTGAACCGCCCTCCCCTGTTTGAAGACTTCGACGACCGAAATACCTAAGAGCGACCTTAATGTCTGAAAGAACGGCGTCGTGGGTTGAAGAAAGTACCTTTTTCAAACCCCTCCCTGCACGAGACGAAGCAGTAAGATTTCAACGGAATAGGTTTTACAATAAAAATGAACGCGATAAAAACAAGGAGATACACGGCGACTTGGCTCGCCCCTCCGTCTGGGAATAGGGTCAACACGATCCTCCCCTTCGCCAAATTCCCAGTTGCCCTGGACAACGACCATAACATCATCAACTCATTTCCCAGAGCTGGAAAGCATAGTGATTAGTTGATGGTCGGTATCCTTAGCTCTGAGGAAATAACACCCTTGCCGACCGGAGGATTTAGCCAAGGCATAGCAGTGCCGGATGGCCGGAATGCCAAGATTAATTCCAAGGCGACGATTCAGCGCAACAATCCCCATTATAATTCTAAAGAAATTCACGTTAGGCTGAGAAGGGATTAAATCCCAATGGCGAAGCACAGCCCTCAAAAATGGGTGTAGAGGGAAGCGGACTCCATCCTCTGCGATTGACAAGAGAGGAAAGACGATTGTGGTCTCGTCCTCCCTCTCCATATCAAGGGTGCCGTCTATCAAAAGTGACAGACGGACATCATCAGGAATAGAGAAATGGCGTCTAAAACCAGCAATTTGATCTGACAAGAGAAGGTCTTTCAAATGCTTCGCCATACTCTGCAATTGGCACAGATACGCCAGAGAATAAAATCGGAATAGTTCTCGAAGCAAAGAAGTGGAAAACTTACGGAAGATGAAGATTTTGGAGGGGACAAAATTGTAAGAACGATCCAAGGGCCAACCCAGCCACCGGTATCACGGAATGTGAATCTGAAGGGATGCTAATCTTTGAAAACGCAATGAATAGATATATACGAAGAGGCGGGAAGTCGGTACGACAAGCAAAAGGAGAGTGTACTTAGACGTATGCTTTGAGGGCCCGAAGACCAAAATTTTGGTGGGATATTCAAAACTCGGAGCCAAGCACTCCAGCCAACAAGCGTTGGGAGAATGCTTGGGGGGCAATTGTGGGAGCCGAATGAACAGAGGAGCCAGCAGGAATGTATCCCGGAAGTCAGAGACTATTCGGCTCCGTACTAATCGACTAAGATACCGAATGTATAGAAATTGCCGAATGGATGGGAAGATATATGTTGGAATAAACAAAAGGATAATAAGTAAAAAGTGGGCTCTGGACCCGAGGTCCAGAAAATGAGTATAAATGTAAGAGCTTCAGATTGAGAAAGGTATGTAATAAAAACACACTTCACTAAATTTAGTAAACAAGCTTTCTTGAATAGAAGAACTGACTTGCCCGTCGGAGTGCTAATCCCGGCACCCCCGATTGGAGTATTTGTCTCTGCAGGTGACTAGCTAAGTATCAAGAGCGTCTCCCAGGATCTGAAGAGTATTTCCAAAACCACCTCCCCACAGGGATTAACCTGGGGTTCCTTTTCCCTAGTTTCTTCAAGGAAGATTTCGATAGTAAGTGCACCGTTGCCCCATTATCTATCATGACTCGGTTCAATTGTATCACATCGAAGAAGGCCTTAATATACAAAGGCTTGACACGCTGTGTCATAGAATTCGAGGGATACTCAAAAGGATATGAGAGGTTAATACCCACCTCTCCTTCACTCTCATATTCAGTTTCCATTGGGGTAGCCATTCCGGATTTATCTTGCACCATACTCACTTGTGAGTCTTCACTAGAGACTGGAATTGGGTCAATCTCTTGCCCCTCTTGGTTCTCATCTCCAACGTGGAATTCATGTGGTAGTATGTGTACCATATTCACTGACACTGAGCCAAATTGAATGGCTGGCTGTGCCTGTTTCTCCTCTTAGCTACCTTGTTCAGTTACTTCAGAAGCATCCTCCATGCTGCAATCTGGTACATCATTACTAACAGACTCCTTTGAATGGTCTTCTCCGACTGGCTTTTCAACCAAAAATGTTTGCTCAGCCATAAAGGCTTCAAACATTTCTTCCTCAACCAATCCTTTCTTTTGGCCTAGGCCAACTTCTTCTTCTGTCCCGCTATCACTCTCCATCAAAGCCTTCTCCAATCCCGTTAAACTGGACTTCTCTTTGGCTTTTAGTTCAGAGTGAACTTTGGCCAACTGTTTTCTGTTGCAACCCATTTTGCCTTGGAGAGTCGGTTTTGGAGTGTGGTCTGACTTTGGATTCTTCTTTCCTTCTGTCTGGACCAATGAAGAGCTCCCTTCACTTTCTTTCAGGTCTTGCTGGTACTGAGTGTACCTACATTGAATTTTCCTCCTTTATGATCTAGAAATTACGGGGACCATATTTGGTTCCTTTGTCTTTGGGTGTTTAAGCAATACCCAATTGTTTGGAGCCACCAAAGGAGGTTTGACCATCCTACCTTGGTTTCCAATTACATCTCTTTGGGTAAAAACTTCCCTAGGTTTGCTCTGTATCACAAACCAATCTAGAACTCCAGGTACCCATAAACTTACTGACCCAGCTATTGAATTGCTTCTTTCTTCCTTCGAAACCACCTTCGAAGCTGGCTGTGAAGGCCACTGCGTGGCCCTGACTTCATGCTTTGGGCCTAACTCAGGCCTTCGATGAAGGTATCCACTTTCTGTCCTGCGTGAGGCTGGTCTAGGGGGCCAATCTTTGGCTTTGAACCCATAAACTGAACCTTTCTCCAGTCTCCTCTCAGAATGATTACTCTCCATTCTGTAATAATTAGGTGGCCTGGACTCATATAAAGGCCTCTTATCTTTAGAATGCATTATATCGGTTGTTGGTTCAACCATTGATGGTTGCTGCCTAACACCAGATGGATATGGCCATTTATTATACGCATTGGTTGGTTTAGGACGTCTCTGCACATCCTTGTAATATTGTTTCTCATCAATTGGAAGCCCTTTCAACCATTTATAGCTCAGTCTGCACCTGGGACACATCCTTTGCAGTACGGCTGCCTCTAAAGAATCGTCATCCAGTGCTTCTTCATTAGAGTCTTCCCTCTGGTGTGAGAAATCTTGTCCAATAGCTGGCAGATTTCCAGTGTCTTTCTTGATAGTTGTCTGGTTGGCAACATGCATCTGCACATTGACTTCTTCCAATTATGTCAAAGACAAGCTCTGAAAGTCTGGCATAATGATATTGGCTGCCACCTCTCCAATTTCTGGAAATGGATTACTGTCGATCCGCATGGCCTTTTCTGCTTTGGCTGGGAATTTCAAACTTCCTTTCCGAATTTGTTCTTGGATCCTGTCTCGAAAAACAATACAGTTCTTAGTCGAGTGAGACCAAGAATTATGCCACTTACAATATACTTTTCCTTTAAGTTCATCTGGAGATGGAATTTTGACTCCTTTTGGTAACTTAAGGAAGTTGGCCGCAAATAAATGATCAAAAATGTTATCTGCCTTAGTTAAATTGAAAGAGTATTTCATGTGAAGGTCTTTCTTTTTAAATTGCTAGTCAATTATTGTATCCTTATGGATTAATGCTTCACAAATCACAGGTTCTTTCCCCACAATCTCTGCTGCATCGATCTCATAATTAGGATCTCTATAATATGTCTTGTACGATGCATTATTTTGATCTTGTTCCTCCTCTAGTAATGTTTCGTACCTAGACACCTTATAAGTGAGTTCCACTAAGTCTCTGAACTCAGTTGAGTCAAACTTCTTTCGAAGCCTAAACTCTAAGCCATTTTGAGCCAATCTCACAAATTCTGGCTCTGGCAGGATGACTCTACATTTATTTCGAGCCCTTTTAAATCTGGTAATAAACTGAGTAGCCTTCTCATCAGGCCTTTGACTCAATCTTGCCATGTCTGCCATAGAAACTTCTGGCTCTGATTGGAAGAATTGGGCATGAAATGCCTCTTCCATTTGTTGCCAAGTTTGGATAGAGCCAGGTGTAAGGTTAATATACCATACAAATGCTCCCCCAGTTAAGGAATTTGGGAATAACCTTAACTTCATATAGTAATTATTAGTAAATTCACCACATTAAGCAGCAAACCTAGCAACATGCTCCACTGTTGATTGGTTTCTATTCCCATAAAAAAAAGGCAAAATCTGGTATCTTGAAACCTCCTGGGTATTCATGTACCCTGTCTACCCATTCTGGGTATAGTTTCCTGTATACTGGAGTCTGGACCCCCCGAGCCATTGGTCCACACATCTCTCTAACAATGTCAGCAATTTGGTCCCTAATGACCATATTTTGTGCCTGCTGAACCGCTACTGGAGGGACAAACACAGGATTTGATGGGCAAACTTGTGCCTGTGGTCCTCTTGGTCCATAAGGTAGTATATTTGGGATTGGTTGTCCCTGTGGTGCAGGTTGCTGTTAGGGGTGTGGGTAACCCCTTTGAGCCTGTCCTGCAAAAGGACCTGTGAAAGGTGCTAGAACAGGTGTTGTGTCTCTTCCATTTGTAGGAAAACCTTCCAACTCCCCGGGTATAAATTCGAATAAGGGATTAGTGAACCCCCTTGTGCCAGGTATGGCTTTGAACATGGGATTTGGAACCATTCTTATTCCATTTTCTTGTACTGGGCCAGATCCACCAAATTGCATGGCTTCACTGTTAAGTACTGAGGCATTTTGACCTGCTATAGGCCTCGGAATAGGTTCGTACCAAGACTGAGGTGATGGTCTTTCATAGTCCTGATTACTTGTTTGACCATTAGAATGTACATTAACTTGCATAGGCTGTTTATCTCTAGCGAATCTTTGCTGAGGGACATTTGAAACTTCTTCCATGTGTCTTGCGTTTGTTAGTTGGTGGTTATTTATTCGATCCAAAAAGGATATTGCCCACCTTTCCATTGTGTTCATTAATTGTTGTCCCATAGCATCTACTAGGCCACCCCATGGATTTATTGGCTGAGTAGATGGAACAATGGATGGTTCAATTCCGTGGTCTCGTCCAATATTATGAACATGTGGTACTTGTTCTGAAGTGCCGGTCTGTTCGACCATAGGTTCTGATAAAATGGCAGTTTCCACAGGATGTGTTATCACATTATCCTCTGGATTAGGTATCTCTACCTCTCCTTCTATACCTTCTTCCAAGCGTTCATTTTCTCCTTGTCTTCTACGTCTAGCCATTTCAATTAGTCCCACTGGGCATACCAAAAATATATGTTGGCTTTTTGGCTTTCGAAGGTTATTATTGTAATTGTGAGCGTGCCAGTAAGGATCAATCAGTCCTTTTAGAAAATTAATTGACAACCAATTATCAGACGATTATGTTTTAGTTCTTTCAGCCTCAATGAAGATGACTTTTACTGGTGGCTTGATTTAGGAGAATTAAGTAAAATAACAATTAAATGAAGAACAGTTGAAGTATTTCATTAAAATGAAAAACTTACAATGATCCAAACTCAGCCTCGTAGAGGTTTACAACAACAGTCTACTTGAAGCTACTCCTATGAACGATGTGTTGTGCAGGAATTTAAAGTACATGAATGTAAAGAACAAGAAATGTAAGACTGGAAATGTAAAACTGAGAAGCAAAATAAGTAAAATGAGACTGGTTTTTTGGATCTGAGTCTGCGGGTTTTTTCTGGGGCCTTCTCTGCTATTTATACTTCTCAAGAATGACCATCGAACTGCAATCCCAATCGTCGAACTGCTCCTCTATGATCGCTGATCATGTTGCCTTGTAATTAGCTCCACTATGCCATCACTTGCAGTTGGGCTTCCCTCCTAAATTTGAATTTAAATGTGAGTAACCGTTGAAGCCACATCACCTTGTATTTCTTTGTTGATCCACTGCTATTCAGATCTCATAACAACCAATACTAACTGCCACGTGTACGATCAGGATCGAAGACTTGAATAGTTTTCCTTATTACCCTTATTCTGCCACGTGTCGAATTATAATTGGCTTGTACAAAATATGTAGCCAGCAAATTCATTATTGTATAGGAGTATAGTTAGAAATTTCATTTTTTTTGTCAATTCTGTTAAATAACAAATTCTAACAAAAAAGGTATTTATAATTTTTGAAATCACAATGAGCAATTTATATTTTAACCAAATTCAAAAATTATATTTGTAATTTATCCTTTTTATTTTATACACGTTGATTTCTAGACAAAATTTGTGATTCCACCCTTGGCTAGTACAATATGGTAAATAAATTATAGCTTGCTCGAATGCAGGTTATTCAACTATAAAAAAAAAAAAAAAAAAAAAAGAGCGCCCTTGTACTGATTTTCTGCAACAAAACAATAAGATTTCAATTTTCTTTTTAAGGTGTGTTTGGAAAGAAGGAAAATCTAAGAAATGGGTGTTGGAATGGGAGTTGTGATGATGATAGTGGGCATGGTGATATGCCTTGCCACAGTGGCACATGTAGCTCAAGGGACTGCTACGTACTATGGTCCTCCTACAAGTGTGAGTGTTATTTATTATTATTATTTTTTTAAGTAGATGTCTGAATTAGTTTGAGTGCATCTTGATTATTTTCAAAATCTTGAAATTAATGACTCGATAAACATTCATTGACTCCTTGAAGTTATTTGAGATTTTGATTTTTATTATTAAATCTTTACTGAGTGCTTATTGTGTTATTCGAGCCTATGGGGTCCATCACAAGTCCTGTTTTGATTATTCAAACCATTCAATATGTAGAGGTATTTCATTCTTGTAAAAAATTATGTTAATCGGATATCGATAGCTACTTGATTAGGTCAGATTTCTGTCAACAATTTATTTTAAAAATCATATTTACCGTTGACAGAAATATGACATGATTTGATCAAATGGTTATCGATATCCAATTAACGTGATTTTTTTGCAGGGATGAAATACTTGGTGAGATTTACACATCGTACAGTTCAGATTATCAAAATAGGACCTATGGTGGGTCCTTATGAGCCTAACAATATACTCTAATCCGATCTCGAACTAGAAAGAAACTTGACATATAATTTATAATTTATGGCAAATTTTGCAATAAATGGATTTTTTTTTATAAAAATTGTCAAATTTGGACTCTTATTCTCTTTTTGACATTACACTAGTGAGACTAGATCACGAGATCGGAAGTTTGAACTGTAGGGTGCGCTTGATAACCCTAAAGGCATCCCTCAGCAGCCAATAGAGCATTTGCTCAATTTTTCTCCTTTTTCACCTTTTTGGCTTGTTGGGCCTCATTTTGCTTAATTGGTACTTGAAATAAAATTGAATAAGACTTGAAAATGGACCTAAAAGTGTAGAGTTGAGAGAAATAGCATAAAGATAAGCTAGAACATTAGAATTAGAACCGAAAAGAGTAATGTTTCATCGCTTTACACCGTATTTCATTGAATGCTTGTACTGTACTTTTGTAGGTCAAGCACTTTGGAAGAAATAACCTTTCATTCAAGAGCCATTTGTGAGTAGTAGTATAGTAAAATTATATTTGTTAAAGCTATTATTTGAAATGCAAACTTATGATATTTTAAGAAAGTTATGATATTGTTTTTTTTATTTATCATGTATTAAGATGACATCTTGGATCGTGTTTGTTATTGGGAATCATGCCAATAACTTCTAACTAACCGAGCTCCTCTAGCCACCTGTTGTGAACTCTTGTCTCGAAAACCTTGGAATGGTCATCACTATGTATATGTTTGCAAGTTAAGCTTTGTTTAACATGTACAAATTATGTTATGTTTGAACTATGATCTTGTGCTTGGTTTTATTAAAACTCATTGATGTTCATTCATTTACCACTTTATTGTATTACTATTCACTAGGCAATAGTTTACCCCTCTCCTTTATATATATATATATATATATGTTGGTGATAAAGAGTTCGAGTATGAAGAGAAGTTGATTAGAAGTTGGTCTTGTGTGCTTGTGCTGGTTTTGTAAAGCTATGTCATAAGTGTTGCATTTTATTTTATTGTTTAAGTCATGTAATTATGTAGATAACAATCCAAGATGAATGTATACTATCATTTCATATAGTTTTGTACTGATCTGAATGGATATTTCAAATGGTCTCAATATAAGCAAATAATGGTTTCTGCACTCAAAAATGGAAAATTTTGCCCCAATTATCATACGAGTCCACCTTGTTTTGAAAGTTAGGCCTTTCCCCTCTCCTACTTACAACATTTGGTAGTCTGCGATTACTGGCTGATCACTGACTATCTTGTTTGGACTAGAAAGAAACTTGACACACATAACATATTAGGCATACGTGAATTGTAGGAGAAGACGGGATTGGAAACCGATTCTCGATTTTGAATCTAGAGCCTAATTTTCGTTTATGAAAACTTGTTCTTTAGGAACTCTTTTTCGAACCAGTTGACTCACTAAAATGGTCAACCGGCGTTGAATGTTAACGAAACTTGTTCTTGAGCATGTGATGATATCTTTGTATATCGATATTCATCTTACAATCTTTTTGTATTTATTTATTTTTTGAAATGAATATCAAATGTTTTACATTTTCTGTAAGTTTGAAATTAATTATATTATAAATGATTTTTTTTTTTTTTTGTGTGTGTTTCTTTTTACAGTTGCAACCCCTTTTGAGTACGTAATGATATCTTCGCATATCGATATTGCAGTTTACTATTGATATTAAAACAAACTATAATATATATGTTTTTTTTATTTGTATTTTTAATACTTTTGTTTTGTTTTTGATACAAAAATTTAAATTCCTGAATATCAAAAATTATTAGTTTGTTGAAGGATATTTTATATATTTTTGTAAAGAATATTTGGTTGACAATTGTTACAGGGTACATATATATATATATATATATACGTATGATTTTGTGAATGTGAATCTTGACGTGTGTGGATGTGGATGTGGATGTAGATGTATTTTATTTTAATTCTGTTTTTTTGCGACGGTTTAGACCATCGCTAATAATACTTTCGTGACGGTTTAAAATGTCACAAATACAATATTAATTTAATTCCACTTTTTTGCGACGTTTTAGACCGTTGCTAATAATACGTTTCACGACGTCAAATATTGTCGCTAAAAATTTTTTGGCGACGGCAAGCAACATCGTCACTAAAAGTGAATTTTTTTTTTTTTTTTTGGTCAGGTTAAAACGTTGCGAAAACCATTGATTAGCAGTCACTACAAGAAAGCGACGATTTGTAACCGTTGCAAATACTTTTTGTCACGCCCCCTTCCGCCACCCCCCATTTCCCGTTGCTACTCTGTGGCAAAAAGTCTTTTGTGACGATATATGAACATTTTGCGACGTTTGAGACTGTTGCAAAAAGTCCGGGTTTTAGTAGTGTTTGACATGTATTGTTAGTCATATTATTATTGCTACATAGTAGTTTCATATTTCTGAAGTTATTCCTCTTTACAAAATAGATGAGAATCTTGCCTTTTTCAAAAGCATTTTTAGGATAGTCTGTTTTGTTTGTGCATAATCGATCTCTTGTAGATCATATATCCAATTTTGCATCATTAGGTTCAAAATCTCACCATGCAAGTGCATGTTTACTTCATTTTCACCCTTCCTCATCTATAGAAGTAGTTGAGGCTAGCCTTTGTATGAACCTCTTTTTTCTTTGAATTTTTAGTTGTTTTGTATCTTTATTTTGCTACTGTTAGACACTTTTTTTTTTTTTTTTTTTAGCTTAGAAATGTAGTTTTGCATGCCACTTTTTTTTTTTTTAGCTTAGAAATGTAGTTTTGCATGCCTAGTTATAGGTTAAGAAAGCCCTTTGTCTAACTCTTTTTAATCCATCTGAATTTACGCCATGAAAACTATGATTTTGTCCACTGTTTTTACTATTTAGTTGCTAAATGTTGTTATTCTTTAACATATAAATGTGATTTACATTCTTGGAAACATGATAAGAATTTCCCTCAAGGTTAAGATAATGTCCATTTAGCATATCTTGTGCCATGATTTCTGGTTTACTCAGTTAATCTTTACCATGCTCCTCATTACTCTTATTCTTATAAACATTACACTTTTAGAACTAACACGTTTGGTCAAGCTTTGTTTCTTCCCTTCTTGCCTTCATTTCCTTCACTATCTTCCATGTAATAATAAGTTTACTGCTTTGATGTAGTCCACATAGACATATGGGGTCTTCATTGTACTTCTAATGTTATTTTTTATTTTTTATTTGATAATTATTCTCGGATAACATGGTTATTTTTAATAAATAGCAATTTGAGTTACTTGATATTTTTTTTTCTCTATTTTATAAAGAAACTTTGACTCAATATGGTAATTGTACTAAAGTTTTTTTGTTTGATAATGTCTTCTAATATATGTAGTTTGTTTTTACTAATTTTTGTGATGATTGTGGCATCATTCACCGAACTATTTGTGCTCATACCTCTTAGCAAAGTGGTATATATTGTTGAGAGAAAGTATCGACATTTGTTTGATGTTGCTCTCACCTTGATGTTTAATATTGATCAAGGGTAAATTATATTTTGCACCTCTGCACTTTGCACCAAATTTCACTTTAACGCTTACACATGAAATCGTGACAATTATCCCTCTACACTTTTGATCAAGTATCAATATCCCTATTTTATTACTCCACCGTATAAGTATTTAACATAATTCAATAATGTGACAAGCATATGACTACTAAATGAGGTCAAAAGAGAAAAATCACCATCATTTCTTGCCTATACACATTTTGTCCCAAAATTTACATCAAATTATTACTGTATTAGGCTAAAACAAAATGCAGATTGTGAACAGTTAAGGAGATAAATTAGGTTTTGCGTAAATTAGAATCACAAAACTCTATTTTTCACGGTAACATAGTTTTCTATCCATTGCCCTTCCTTTCTTTTTAATTTCTTTGCTACCTTTTTTGATTTCAAAAATTCTATTTTCTTACATCTTTGTCCCAATTTTCAACATATGAACACACACACACACACACACACACACACATCGTAAGATAAATGTGTATTGGTGGGAAATGGAGATGATTTTTCTCTTTTACTCTCATTTCGTAGCCACATTCTTATCATATGACTGAATTTTGTTAAATATTTAAACAATAGAGTAACCAAAGGGGGTTATTGACACTTGCATAGGGATCAAAGTAAGATTTGATCAGAAGTGTAAGGGGTTGACTATTACGATTTCATGTGTAAGGATCAAAGTGGGATTTGATTAAAAATGCAGGGAGTTAAATGTCACGATTTCATGTATAGGGACCAAAATGGAATTTGATGCAAAGTGTAATTTACACTTTGATTAATTATATGTTGATTGTTGTTTTGGCTAATCTATCAAGATAAGTTATCTCCTTGGACTTGTAAGTGTTTTTTTTAGTGCTCATGTACGCAAAAAGATTATCGATTGCATAGGATGTAAATGTAAAGGTTAGTTAGATAACCTAAACCTATTCATTTAATTCTCTTTTCTTTTTCTCTTCTTCTCTCTTTTCCTAAACCTAATTCTCATACTATACAATGTATGCATTTCAACCGTGACAATAAAAGAAGAAAACATGAAAGCAATGGAAACATTATAAACCTAGGAAAGGAAATACATGAGGAAATGAATGATTAAATGAGACATCACCTGTCCAAACAGCCTTCCAAAAATGAACACACTCTATTTCCTACAACAAAACAAATTAAATGATAGAATCTAGGGATACCCTGAGGGATGGATTTTCATGGGGATTGGGAATTTCTTATGTGAGAATCCCACTCATTATCTTGAGTTCCATACTTTTAATGATAACACACGTAAAGTATTGCGCTGAATAGAAAATCTTCGTAACTACTTACCAAGTAACACTTTTTTTTATCAAGTTCTAACAATTTTCCCCATAGCATGACCACCTTTATTCTTGGGTGAAAAAAACACATCTCAATTAGGGGTGAGCATTGTGTCGTGTTGAGTTGTGTTTATGTCCTATTATCTCGGGTTCGTCTCGGAATTATTTCAATACTAAAAGTCAAAAATTTTAACATAAAAGTCAAAAATTTATTTTAAAAAATCAAAAATCCTATAATTTATATTAAAAAGTCAGATTTTATTTTCTCTCTATTTTTTGCATATCTTTTCATAAAAAATCAAAAAGTAATTCCAAACATATTAAATTTTTTGTAACCACATATTTTAGCGGAAAAAAACAAAAAGCTACTAAAATAGCCTATTCCCAAACGAGGTCTAAGTTCAATTAAAAGCAAAAACAAAATCTATATTAAACTAAAAATATTATTTTACGTACTTTTTAATAAATTAGATGTAATTACGTAAGAGATTAAAAAATATCACGATACTCTTTAGTGGAAATAATATTAAATGTGTAATTAATTCTTCATTATACGGATTACTGTGTCAATTTCGTAATATATAGATTTTATACTAACTCGACCTGTTTAATATTCGTATAATCGGATCGTGTCATGTACATATTCGTTTTAGAAAATAGTCAACCCTAACCCGCTAATCTCGTATACAATTTAAGTCATGTTATTGTGTTGTATCACAAATTCCCACCCCTAGTCTCAGTTAGTCAAATGGTCTTTTCTTCCCTCACTATTCCCACAAAAAATCTCTCATTATTTTCTCAATTTTATTCACACCCACCAAAATTTTAAATAAAGACAACAAAGGCAACTAGTAAATACAAATATTTGACAAACTAGATTCAACCTATTATACTCAAGTGTTCCCTATTAGAAAGTAAAACCCTCTTCCACCATCAAACCTCTCACCAATATTTTCTTTGATCATTGGAGCCTAATCTGTTAGAAATGGGTCCAACAATGTATATCAAGTTATGTAACAGTTTTCACCAAACTATCAAGATATATAAAAGAGATCAATTAGTTATATTGATAGTTACTTATTTTTAAATACTATGTACGTATTTTCATATAAATTTATTTTTATACTATGTGCATATTACTTTTTTTTATATAAAATTATACGTGATATGAATCTTATTATTAATGATTAACTATTTTAGCAAAATGATTTACGATTTGATTACAATGGATTAGTATCTCACTTACAATTTACAAATGATCATTTTTTTCTCTTTGGCTTAGCAAAGTAAATTGGTCAATTTTCTTTCCACTTTCATAGTTTTGGAAATGCATTTGAGATGCTAAAGGTATTTTTGTCCAAAAATTCCATTGTTCAGATTAATCTTCCACCAAAATGGGTTACAAACTTTATCAGTCATTTTGTGTTGTCCGATTGAGTGACATTGCCTTTGAAATATCCAGCGCTTCCTTTGAGTGATAGTCCTTGGCAATGTTCTGAAAACTAGACTGGGCCAATGATATCTAGCGTTTCCTTTGAGTGATAGTCCATGGCAATGTTTTGAAAACCAGACTAAACCGATCGGTTAACCCATCGATCGGTCTAAGTTTTGACCTGAATCAACCTTTAAACCCAGGCTAGCTTGAAAACTAGCCTTTTTAAGGTAAATTGGCCAAACCCACGATCAAACTAGGTGTAACAACCCCGACCTATGATTAACTGTTAAACATGATTAGGGATGCCTAATAAGTAATTAGGATGAAATTCTAAATTAATTGCATGTGTGTTGCATTATTTTTGTTTCTATCTGTTTATTGTAGAAAGATTTGTTTGTGTTTTTTATTTTGTTCTACGAATTGAAGGCCTTATATGCATCCGATCACCAAATTGACTTGATTTATGTGTCATTTGAAATTTTTAAAATTTTATGGTAGGTTTAATTAAAATTTGATTCAGAACAAATTAATTAGGATAATTAGTGTCAATTTGATTAGCTTAAGCCAAGTTTAATTGAGTCTTCTTAATTAAGCCTGTATAAGGCATATGAGACCTCTAGAATACACTTTACACTCTCCTTTTCATTCTTCTTGAACTTCAAATATGGGGGAGAGAGAGAGAGAGAGACCAAGAGAGATTTGAAATCATCAAGGGCAATTGAGGAAAATTTGGAAGAATTAGCTTGGAACCTCAACCAATTAGCCACCTAGAGTATAATTATGCATCTAAGGTAAGAATTCAACACTTTAGCTATGTAATTGAGCCAACAAATGCATAGATTCAAGAGGTCTAAGTGTTCAAACATGAGAATTGAGTTAGAAATGAAGGAATTTAAGTCATACCATACATGTATGCATAATTCATGAATTTTGAGTTTTGATTTCAACAAATTCTTACATGCAAGGACCTGTTTTTGTTCAATTATGGGAGCTCATCGTGGTTTTGCACCTTAACACTTCATTTGTACATGTTTTGAAAGATTTGAGTTCATGACAACACATGTATGATGTGTATTCATATAATTCAAGTTTGTTTTGCAGAATTCACTTGTTTTGGGGCCTTGATTTTGTGTAATGATCTTTAATTCATGATGTTTTCCAGGTTTACACATGTTTCCTTAAGCTTTTGGCCCAAAAGAACATGATTTGTTGGTTTGAATTCGAGTTTTGAAGCTTAGAAGCAAATCTGGAAATTTCAAAATTCTACTTCTCCGCTTAAGCGACAGAGTCTGTGCTCGAACGACCACTCTTGATTTTGCACTTTCACTCGAGTAAGATAAAGTGTGCTCGAGCGTAAAAGACATGCTCCCAGAAGTTTACAAGTTTTGCAGACCGCTAGAGTGACCATAGTTGCGCTTGAGCAAAGACCTCAGTCTTACACTCGAGCGACCGTCAAGCGAAGAATTCACACAACCATTACTTTTGTAGAGTTTATAGACTGCTCGAGCAACCACCCTTATTTTTGACCCTCCGCTCGAGCGAGAGAAGCTACGCTCGAGCGAGGACCTAGTTTTCAGCAAATTTGTCTAAGTGTTAAACAGCTTGTTTTTGCATCCTCATTGCATCTTGGACATTCTTAAGCCCTAATTAAGACATAATAATGAGGATAAGACTTACAACACACTAAGAACAAAATGCACTGAGTTAAGTACTATCCAAGTGTGTGTTTCAATATATGTATCTGTTATGTTTGTGTAGGTCACGCGCCGTAAGCCATCTAATTTGCCTACTCTGTTTGTTTGCTCTCGTAGCCATCTGTGAGTAATAACTTAGTAAAGCTATGTTCAACTTTATTTATTTTCTATATGATGAAATAAGATCTGTTTTCTGAAATATTATGTTCAGTACAATAAATGATTGTCAAATTTCTGACAATGTATTCGTGGCATCCTTAACATCATGTGATATTTGTTAGCTGTTACTCGGTATTGGAGGTTCCATCATGGAACTTAGTATGTCTATTGTCTGCTACCCGTATCGAAGGCTCCATCATAGGGCTCAGCATCGAATCCGGAGGTTCCTTTATGGACAGGTTACTCAGGACCACTATTTGTTCTGTATTTGTTCTATTAGCGCTAATGGATGTACCACGTATGATTAAGCATGAACTCTAATTTCTGTATGAGAATATGAATCTATTTCTGATATGAAATCTGTATTCTGAATCTAATATGGGACATCATTCAATTAAAACCCTTTACTCTGTTATTATTCAATGGGCTTCCACTCACTCTATTACTTATGTATGTAGGTGAACAAGTATGTGGCCAAGCTCAATGATGATCGCCTAAAGCTCTTTTTTGTCGGCCACCCCTTGTGCCTCCCAAGGAGGTTCCAAAAGTCATGTAGTCATGTTTTGTGAACGTCTAAGACTTTGTTTTCTTTTTGGAATATGAACAAGTTTTCTGTTTATTTGCATATTGGGCTAAGTCCCCTTTTGGTTATATCTGTAATGAATGTGACGTAAGACTACTATATTTATGACGTCACATGTATGTATATAAAGTTTTGAAATTTATGTCTGCCTATGTATTTTATGTATATTTGCTTCCGCTAGCTCTTTAATATGTGACATTTTGTGTTAGAGGCCTTTGGTGATCTCAGGATTACTGACTAGTTATGGCATTAAACCTATAGAGGCGAATTTGGGTCATGACACTAGGTGACCGAACAACCCAATGCAAGTTGAAGTATACCAGACCAGTTTTGAACCCTCTCTAACACCCATGGATCAAATGCTAAAAATAGTAGTCAATAAGAGTTGAACACGAGACCTCTGGCTCGAGTGCCAATTTTATTTCCACTATACCATCTAGGACCTTTGTAATAAATAGCTCATATATATTTTACTGTATCAATGTATTTTTATGTCAAACTGAATTATAATTTCAACAATGATACATCCCACTAATTTGGGAGCACTAATGGACCACTAATGAGGTGGAAATTCAAAAAAAAAAAAAAAAAAAAAAAAAAAACTTAAGGCCAAAACATCACATCAATCAATGGGACCCACTCTCTAGAGCTCATTTAGTGCTCTCAATTTAGAGCTCCCAAACATTTTTCTTATAATTTATGTTTCTACAAAAAAAATATCAATATCAAAATCAAAATATATGTATAAACTAGTTTTGTTTATGTAAAAATGTCTTAAAATATTTTAAATGAAGATATTTTAATAGTTGTTGTTGGCAAGGAGCACTACAAGAAAATGCACTTTTGGCGACTAAAGTTTTAGCCGCCAAAAGTAAGGTTTTTAGTCGCCGAAGCCTTTTCCCGACTAAATATTTTGGTCGCTAGATTTGTCGTGGGAAAACAGTCGCGGAAGGTTTTGGCGACTAAATTCTTTTTAGTCGCCAAAAGTCTTATAAATGGCTACTAATGTTTTAGTAGGGAAAAGTACAAGGTATTGGCGACTAAATATTTTTCAGTAGCCAAAAGTCATAAATTGGCGACAAGAAGTTTTCAAATAAAATTAATTTTCATTTTCAGCGACTAAAACTTGTAGTCACCCAAAGTATCATTTATTATTAGCTACTAAATATTTAGTCGCCAAAAAAAATTAATTTTCATATTTTTTTTTTTTAGCTACTAAACTATTTAGTTGCCTAAAGTCTCATATATTTTACTACCAAATTTTTAGTCGCCAAAAAATCTTTGATTTCTTTTTGGCTACTAAATTTTTAGTAGCCAACAAGTTTTTTTTTTTTTTTGGCTACTAAACATTTAGTCACCAAAAACTTTATTTAGTGTTATTTATTATTATTATTATTATTATTATTATTATTATTATTATTATTATTATTATTATTAATTTCTGCACAACCTGTATTTATTTTGTGCAACTTGCACCCTGTATATAAACAAAACAATACATATGCCTATTTCTATTTCACTTTCAACCATCCAAAAATTTGGTCTTGTAACATCAAATTCTATACAAACCAAATATAATACAACTCAAAATAATAATTCCATACAAACAGATAATCATACAAAAATGATGTCCTCCGTATACAAAAAAGAAATATCCACTAGTAATCTGTACCACCAGAAAATAACTTCATCTCTGTTGGATCAACAACTATTGCAGTAATTGGTAATGGAAAAGCTCGAGTTTGTATAAGTCTTCCAGTAACAAGGTCCCATACCTAGAATACGAAAATAAGTCATTTCGAGAAACAAAAATACTCATGCTAGGAAGATATTATTATGAAACATTTAACATAATGCATAATTTACAATCAATTTCTTCAAAGTAGATCTACATTACAATGACTTCAACACTAACTAAATCTTGAGGCCTTTTGTCTTGTTGGTTTCATCAAAAACATGATTACATTATCATAATAACACTTCTATTAAGAAGTGAAAGGGTCTTGAACCCTTGCCTTTTTCTTGGAGATATCCTTAGTGGTGTCTTTTTCATATGTTGGTTTATTAAAGATGCATGATGGATTATGCTAGATTTACTCTTTCAGGGGAGTTGCAGCTCGAGCTTTACATTTGTCAAGAGGAGTGGAGAAACCAAGTGGAAGGGTCACATACATAGTTGTCCAAGAAGGTTTGTGTAGATTCAGTGTACAGGAGCTTAGCACAAGAGGAACGTATTATACTGCACGGGTTGCTCCAGTTGATATGACAAAATCTGGTAAGTCATCACCTACAATCCTTGTATTAGAGATATATTTGGTCCACACTTAATTGCCACTTTCTGGTAAGTCATCACCTACAATCTTTCTATTGGAGATATATTTGGTCCACACTTAATTGCCACTTTCAATCAACATGTAGTGATGTTAGATTGAATATTCTAATTTCTGGGTGAAGGTGGCACATGGCATTTGACTACTTTTAGTGTCAAGATGTTACAATTAATAGTTTAATGTTGCTTTTAACACACAAGTGGAATGTGCTCTTCACATAGGAGTAGGTGTGTTCAAGTTTCTGGTTCATTGAATCTTGCCAAGATGGTCTATGAGACACAAACTTGATTAGATGCCTGCTTGACAATGCAATTAAGCACTTCACACATGTTGAGTGGTGCATTGTGTATTCTCCATATCTAGCTTCTATTTGTTGCTGCTACAGTAATTTATCAACAAAATTCCCAGGGATTTGATAGGTGTTTAAGACTATTAAGTTTTACTACAAACAAATAAATTTCATTTAATGGCCTCTAATATTTAGAATAGTAGTATAAAACTTAAAAGCAATTATACTACTCTACTTCTAGTTGGTTTAATGGATTCATTATAATATTTTGTCAAAGAACACATTCATTACATAGTCTGAATTTTCATTCTATGTATTGTCCCTGTTCTCAAACTAAAATTATATATAGTTTAAAGGCCTATTTTTGGATGTATGTTTCCAAATTTTAAATAGAGTGATTGGGCTCAAACCTCTTGGGCTCGGACTAGAAGGCACCCAATCTCCCATAATAGCAACATGGTCATCAAACCCACCGATGATAATTCTAAGCCTCGTATGTCGTAATCAGCTTAAACTCAGTTGTAATAAAAGAATTCCTGATTTACACAATATGCAAAAGATGATTACTCAATGAAGGGGCTAAATGCAAAATGGGTTAGGTCCAAGCCTTGGGCCGGCCCAATCTCACAAAGCCCAAGTCCTAGTTGGACGGATAAGTACATGGACAGATCAGTTGAGCCCACTCTCACGATCAACAGCCCACCCAAGTCCTCAAGCACTTGGGCCCGACCTGCAGTGGAAAGGCCAGCCCAACCGCAGCACTGGACTGGGCCGAGCTGCAGGACAGAGAATGTGGGCCGAATAGATAGCAGCCCAGCCCATCTTCACAGTATAAGCCTGGAAAAGGGGCCGAGTCGAGGCACGTCATTACCGAACCGAAGTATATGGGTACCGAGCTGGAGAAACCTAACAAGGAAACGTGGGATCTGTGAATGCATGCATGTGCAGGTTGCCACCTCAGCTGGTCCCCTATACCACAAATCACGGAAGTTGTTGAGCAAAAGGAATGTGATTAGTTATGAGCATGCTTACAATGAGAATAGGCAATCATTGACAACTACCAAGTGGTCCCCCCGCCTGGAGCAAGGCTGGAAAGACACCTGGCAGCACCTTTACCTCATGAACTCACCTTGAGAAGCAAGTAAGGAACACTATACATACAACAAGAACTTCACATTGAAGGTAACTGAACATTCCCGATTTCACCCACACTTAACATACTTCTCTTCTCCAATCACTAATTCCCACACCGGAGGGGTTATCCGGCCAACCCCGGCCGGGCAGCTCTAACGGTGCTTCCTGTGGCAGGAGTCCCAGTCCCTGGACAGTCCAGCTGAGTGCGGAGCCCCGATCCACTTTCATCTAGTGCGGAATCCGGTACGCACAATTGGTGCGGTGAACGTGGATCATCTTTTCATCTCTAAGCTCTGTATTCAGTTTCGGCAATGGGGATTGAAGACGTTCTGCCTTCATCACATACTCCGCAGACGGAAAAGACGAAGGAAAAAGGTTTGGCACTCCCGACAGTTCTGGAGGAGCAAACTGGAAACAATAATCGAACCCCCGAGTCTGTCGAACATCGATTACCCTTCGTCGGAGGTTCTTCTCATCATTTCCTTCTGGAGAAAGATTATAGAGATCGAATTATAGATTCCATGGGAATGGAGATACAGGAATTGAAGGCTCAACTAAAGAGGGTGTTGGGTGACCCGACAGAGAAGAGGACAGAGGCAGAGCCCTCCCGTTTGCAACAAAAGAGCTCATCTAGGGAATTACCAGTAAAGAAACTCCCCAGGAATGATTCCGGGCAACAAAGCCAACCAATCCCAACTCAGAGCGAGGCGGCGAGTAGTCACACCCGTGGGTCACGCCGTAGGAGGGCCAAGAGACAGAAGACGGGTAGTCAGCAAACTGAATACCCTCCTCAGGACCTTCGTACTTGGCTGATCGGAAATAGACGGAACGAACAACATCGGGATCATTTGGACCGTACTGTCCACCAGAGAGAACATCGAGCGCTGGACAGACTTGTCTCTTCGCCGTTTTCTTCAGAGATAGAAACCATGAGACCCCCAAAGAAGTTTACTCCACCGAAGTTCACTTCCTACGATGGGAAGTCGGATCCTCTCACGCATATCAGTCATTTCAGACAGATGATGTCCCTCTGGAGCCGAGATGAGGCACTGATGTGCAAAGTCTTCCCTTCCAGCTTGGGAGAAACCGGACTCCGATGGTTCGATCGACTCCCCGCTGGATCAATTCATAGCTGGAAGCAGCTCTCCGAAGAGTTCTTAGCCAGGTTTGTTTCCAATACTAAGATCCCAAAAGAACCGGACACACTGTTCGGCCTCAGGAAGGAGCAGGAGGAAACACTGCGCAGTTATGCTAGGAGATATTGGGAAGAATATAACGATCTGGAAGAAAATGTGTGCAGCGAACAAATGGCTGTCATGTCCTTCAAACATGGTTTGCGTCCGGAAAGTAAGTTAAGACAATCACTCACTAAGCGTCCGGCCACAGCTCTGAAAGATTTGCGCGCCAGGATTGAGCAGTATGCTCGCCTGGAGGACGATCAGATTCCCATTGAGGTAGTATCAGCGGAGCAGGCAGCCCGGCAGAAGAAGAAAACGGACCGAGGAGAACACCGAGGGATTGCGGTGAATGAGGTCGATAAGGCTAAATCACATGAAGCTATTGTGACCATGTTCAAAGAGCCAATCTACCGAATCCTGGAGAAGATCAAGAGAGAGCCCTTCTTTGTTTGGCCGCCGAAAATGATGGGAGATCCAGCTCGGCGCAATCAGAAGCTCAGGTGCACCTACCATCAAGACAGAGGACACATGACTCAGAACTGTAGAGCACTAAAGCAACACTTGGAGGACCTGGTGGCAGCTGGGCACTTGAGGGAATATATAGATCAGGGCAAAGAGGCGGCAGAACTGGGGAACCCACTTCCAGAAGTAAATGTGGAGCATCCACCCAGGCTGATAATAAATGTGATCCATGGAACAGCGGCTCCGGAATCTGAGGAAACACTGAAAGAAGAGATCGCAAAGGCTGCCCAAATTCAGCAAATCATGTCAGTGGAGCCGGCATCGAAAAAGGTACGTACTGTACCAAAATCCTCCCTATGTACTGTCTCATTTACTAGCAAAGATCTAGAAAGCATACAGCACCCACACACCGATGCATTGATCATAACTGTTGGGATTGGGAAACGATTTGATGTGAAACGAGTCCTAGTAGATCAGGGCAGTGCAGCAGACATACTGTATTATGATTTGTTCAGGAAGCTTGGCCTCTCCGAGCAGCATCTCACCCCAGCGGCAGTCCCGTTGGTCGGTTTCAATTCACAGCCGGAATGGCCGCTCGGCCGCATGGTGTTGCCAGTCGTAGCAGGAACCAAAACCCTCCAGATAGAATTCTTGGTTGTTAACACACCATCCCCTTATAACGCCATACTTGGTCGCCCATGGATTCATCGCATGGAAGCAGTCCCCTCAACCTATCACCAGCTCATTCGTTTTCCTACGGAACACGGAGTAGAGCAGATCTCAGGGGACCAAGTTGCGTCCAAACACTGCTTCATGGCGGCGTTAAAAACAAAGCAACTCTGCAACCGGGTACAGACAGTGGAAGTGGCCGAACAACCAGTCTTGGAAGATGTAGGAGGGACTCCGGAGGAAAAGATGGTGGAGGATTTGGAGAAAGTCCTAATAGGAGAAGCCGATCCTGAGAAGTACTTCCTTATCGGTACCTCGCTAAGCGCTGATGAGAAACTTCAGCTGTTGGAACTGCTGAGGGAAAATATGGAGGTATTCGCGTGGTCAGCATATGATACTCCGGGGTTGGACCCAGAATTTGCGTGCCACAAGCTCAACATCAACCCTTCGGCTCGGCCCATCGTACAGAAAAGTCGGAGATCCTCAGTCGAGCACACCGAAGCAGTGATCGCCGAAGTCAAAAAACTTTTGGCCTCAGGTGCAATCAGAGAAGTACAGTACCCGCAGTGGTTGTCCAATACAGTTGTAGTCAAGAAGAAGAACGGAAAATGGAGAGTTTGCGTCGATTTCACCTGCTTGAACAAAGCATGCCCTAAAGATAGTTTTCCGCTGCCTCGCATTGATCAGCTAGTAGACTCAACAGCAGGGCATGAGCGCATGAGTTTTCTGGATGCCTATAGCGGTTATCACCAAATACCACTGTTCGGCCCGGATCAGGAAAAGACAGCATTCATCACTCCAAGAGGGACTTACTGCTATAGGGTAATGCCGTTCGGCCTCAAGAACGCCGGAGCGACCTACCAGCGAATGATCACTCGGATGTTCAGAGATCAATTGGGTAAGACCATGGAAGCCTATATAGACGATATGGTGGTAAAAAGCAAGTTCGCTACAAGCCACCTCACAGACTTGAGAGAAGTATTCAGCATCTTGAAAGCCCACCAGCTTCGCCTCAACGCCTCGAAGTGCGCCTTCGGGGTGGGAACAGGGAAGTTCTTGGGATATATGGTCACTCGTAGAGGAATCGAAGCGAATCCGGATCAAATCAGGGCCATACAGAACCTCGAAGTGCCAACGAAGTCTAAAGAACTGCAGAAACTAGCCGGGATGGCGGCTGCACTGAACCGGTTTATCAGCAAATCCTCAGATCGGATGAAACCCTTCTTCCAGCTTTTAAGGAAAAAAGCAGCATTTGAGTGGAACAGTGAATGTACTGAAGCACTACAGAATCTCAAAAGATACCTCAGTACACCCCCACTATTATCTACTCCAGAGCCAGGAGAAGAGCTATATCTCTATCTAGCGGTATCAGATCATGCCGTGAGCGCAGTATTGATACGGGAAATTGATAAGGAGCAAAGACCAGTGTATTACGTCAGCAAAACTCTACTAGACGCCGAGACACGGTACCTACCACTAGAGAAGTTGGCTTATGCGCTGCTTATAGCCTCAAGAAAGCTGCAACATTACTTCCAAGGGCACACCATTAATGTCCTCACCGAATTCCCCCTCAGGTCTGTGTTTAGCCGAGCCGATTTCTCTGGCCGAACAGCGAAGTGGGCGGTAGAGCTTGGTGAGTTTGACATTAGGTATCAGCCACGAACGGCAATCAAGGCACAGGTCTTGGCAGACTTCGTCGCAGAATTCACTCCCGCCCAGAGTACCGAACCAGGGAACCATAGCTCGGCACAGGTGCCATGCGCCGCTGAACAGGAAAAACCCAGCGCTTCGGAAGCATGGAAACTCTTTATTGGAAACATCTGGCAACTCTACGTCGATGGTTCGTCCAATAACCGAGGCTCGGGGGCAGGAGTAGTCCTTATTTCTCCAGAAGGATTTATCTGGGAACAAGCTCTCAGGCTTGGCTGGAAAGCTTCGAACAACGAGGCCGAATACGAAGCGTTATTAGCCGGCTTGCGGAGCGCCGAACACTTCAGTGCAGAACAGCTTCTTGTTTTCAGTGATTCACAGCTAGTAGTAAACCAGCTTTCCGGGGTCTATGAAACTCGGGACGAAAGAATGACTATGTACGCAGGCAAGGCCAGAGACCTGCTCAGGAAATTTCGATCCATACGAGTAGAGCGCATCAGTCGGGACAAAAATAGCCACGCAGATGCTCTGGCGTGCCTAGGCTCGTCGATAGACACAAAGGATGCCAGAAGAATTTGGGTTGAGTTCATACCAGAACCAAATATTGCATCTCCGGTCCTCTGCAACAACTTAGAGCCGAGCTGGATGGATCCAATATTGGTCTTCTTGAAATCTGGTCAACTCCCCGAAGACAAAAAGGAAGCCAACAAGATCAGACATAAATCGGCTCGATTTTGGGTCTCACCGTCTGGGAAGCTTTACAGGCGTTCCTACCTCGGCCCCTACCTCCTATGTGTGCATCCGAATCTCGTTGAGAATGTTCTCTATGAAATTCACGATGGGATTTGTGGGTGCCACGTTGGCGGAAGGTCACTGGCACACCGAGCCTTAACACACGGGTACTGGTGGCCACGAATGCAGCAAGACGCACAGCAGTATGTGCAACGATGCGACAAATGTCAGAGGTTTGCTCCACTCATTCATCAGCCAGCCAAAACTCTCACTCCACTCACCAGCCCATGGCCCTTTGCGCAATGGGGTCTGGATATTGTTGGACCATTGGCGCGAGGCACTGGGAACAGGCGATTCTTCATTGCTGCAACCGACTATTTCTCCAAGTGGGTCGAAGTTGAGGCATTGGCAAATATCAAGGAGGCAGACACAAAACGGTTTGTCTTGAGGAACGTGGTAGTACGTTTCGGCATCCCGCGGGTACTAATTGCGGACAACGGGACTCAGTTTGATGGAAAGGTCTTCAGGAAATTCTGTGCCGACCTCAGAATTGAATATAGGAACTCCTCTCCGGGATATCCACAGAGCAATGGTCAGGCAGAAGCATCGAACAAAACCATCATCAATGGAGTAAAGAAACGGCTTGAGCACGCCAAAGGAAAGTGGGTCGAAGAGTTACCACATGTACTATGGGCCTACCGAACTACAGCACGGCGCCCCACGGGAGAAACACCTTACTCCTTAACCTATGGAATGGAGGCCATCATCCCACTTGAAGTAGGTCTCCCAACTCTTCGGTCTGAATTATTTGAAAGCTCCAGTAATGAGGAAGCCATCGCACAAGCACTGGATATGGCGGAAGGCCGGAGAGAGGCAGCACTAATCAGGCTTGAGGCATATCAGCAACAGCTCATCCGAAATTTCAACCAAAAAGTTTTTCCAAGGCAATTCATACCAGGAGAATTGGTTTTGAGGAAGGTCATGGATCATAAACGGGTGCCTGGCGAAGGCAAACTTGGGCCGAACTGGGAGGGTCCCTACAAAATCACAGCCGCAGTGGGAAATGGGGCTTACTACCTGGAAGATTTGAACGGCAGAGCAATACCTCGGCCTTGGAATGTAGCAAACCTCAAGAAGTATTATCAGTAGAATCAGTACATAACTTCTTTATCAGGATGTAAAGGCATTTATTCGCTGTCCAATACAAATGTTTCCCCACTCTTCTCAGATTTATACAATCTATGTAATTAGCTTTGGTCTTTACCAAACGGAATTAGCTTTGGTCTTTACCAAACGGAATTAGCTTTGGTCTTAACCAAACGGAATTAGCTTTGATGTTTATCAAACGGAATTAACTTTGGATTTAACCCAAATGGCTCAGCTTCAGAACGACTGAACGGAATTTAAATTTGGTTAGCACTCAAACATGCCAAGTGGTATAGCTTGGTGGAAAATGTTTGGCAACCGAATTGGAAATTAGCCAAGTGGCATTGCTTGGTGGAAACCGCACTAATATATCTTAAGTAAACATCTCTATTTAGCCAAGTGGCATTGCTTGGTGGACACCACACTAATGCATCTTAATTAAATTTTCCAGCCAAGTGGCATTACTTGATGAAAATTATACCGGCATATCTTGAGCAAACACCTTTGCATCTACAGAACTTCTTAAGTATCAGCATATCAACACTTCAGTATTAATTCAAAAAGGCAGAGTTGGAACAAATTCGACCAAGCTACAACAAGAGCAAACTTCTAGCATTTATCTTACTCAGCTCCAGGTGGGGGCAAACAATTGTTTTCTTACAAAAACCAACCTGGACCTAAGTAAGACCCGTTAGCCACGCCGATCACTGGTTCGGCCCCGAGGCCCCAACAGTGCTCGGCCGGGGGCAAGCAACATAGAATCAAACAGAACATCCATTAAAAAGCAACACAGAACCAGACCGAGCATCTATTCGGCCCTGAGGTCCCAACAATGCTCGGCCGGGGGCAAGCAGCATGAGAAATGTTCAAACAAGCATCAATATCAAATTGCAAGTTCAAAAACAAAGGGAAAATTGTACCATCCAACAAAGGGCACAGAAGGCCCCGCAACCAAGCAACATCAAAACAAAACAAAAAGAAAGAAATTGTCTTCAGAAACAGAAAAAAGCAAAGGGTTCAAATTTGGGGTGACATCAATCTTCATCAAACTTCATCAACAATGGGTAACTCAGGAGCAATTTCAGCAATCTGGTCCAGGCCATCTGCGGGAGGAAAAGTAGAGGAAGCTCCAACTTCCTGAGAAGTAGGAGCCACCTTAACCACATCTCCCACGGCTTCGGCCTCCAGGGTCTGAACCCCTTCAGCATCCACCGTTTCAGTGGCAACATTCATGCTCTGTGTTTTGCTTGCAGCTTCATCTTCTGGAGAAACATTGTCTGGTTCTGATAGAACAACAGGAGTAGAAACAATCTTCGAACCCACAGGCCTCGATGGAACGGGGATATCTGCATACAGGGAAGAGCCTTCAGGAACCGTCGCCGCGACCAAAGCACTTGTCCAGCCCCTTACAAAAAGCTTATCCCGCAGCATCAGAATCTCCTCCTTGTAAGCTGCCCCAGCTTCATCCCAGCCTTGTTGCCAGTGCTTGGCCTCCAGCGCAGTACGCTCGGCAGCCATCACAGCAATAACGGCCTCCAGTTCGGCAACCTTCCCCTCGAGCTGAGCCTGAGTTCCAATAGCAGCTTCCTTCGATTTTTCAGCAGAAGCAACAATCTTGTTCAGACGAAAAGCCTCTCTCTCAGCAGTTCGGTGTCCCTCCTTTTCAGATTCCAGGTTCATCGTCAGCCTCTCCACATTCAATGCAGCCTCCAGCACGGCCTTTTCCAGCTCTTCAGCACGGGTGATGGACAGATGCATCCTCTGGATACACTGCAAGAGACGACAAAAACTCAGAAAGAAGAAAGACCTCGGTGCAACAATGAAGTAAAAAAAAAAAAAAAAAAAAAAAAAAAAAAGAAAAAAGAGAACACTTACAGCAGTCATCATCTGAAGTGTCCCCTTCAAAATTGGAATATCACGGGGCCCATTATGACTGGCCATGTCAACCGGCATCAACAGAAATTTGGTCAAATCAAAAGCAAAATCTGGTGAAACAGCAACCGAGTCTGAAGTGGAAATGGGCCTGCCCTCATGAGATATCGGTGGCTCCCACTTCTCAAAATTCTCATCCTCAACAGAATCCTGAAGGGCTTCCCCCACCACTGCCTTGCCAGTCTCCCTCCTCCTCTTTTTTGCTCGTTCAGCAATTGAAGCCGAGGGCTCGGTAGCAGTTGCAGGGGTACCGGAAGCCCCGATCTCCATCTTCACCTCCATCAGACTCTTCGGTTCAGCCTTCTCTGGAGGGGTCAGCGAAGTACTTGAGGTTCCGAAGGCCTCAGCCTCCAGATCTACCAATACTCTCCTTTTCGCCATAGACCCGCTCCCTGCGAAACTGGGGGCAGGAGAAGGCGCTCCCTCAGAAAGAGCATCCTGACTCCTCCGACGGCTTGAGACCAAGGGTGGAGGAGGCGTGTCAGTCTCTGTATCAGAATCTAGCAGGGCAGCAGCAAGCCTCGCTTTCTTCGGCATAACAGAACGATAAGTAGACTGGTAGTCCAACAACTCTGGCGCAGACCTTTTCTTGTATCTCAAAGCAGCCTTGATGGCCTCAGCATTTTCCCGGTTCGGTCTCCGCTGGAAGCGGGAAGACTCTGCAAAGAGGAGGTAACTTATCAGAGCAATATTCAGAATAAAGGGAGGAATACCAAAGGCATCAAAAAGAGAGATTCAGACCTGGGTAGCCATCTCTCTGCGGCATCCGTTCGGACTGGAACTCGGTCCCAGCAGGAAACTCCCAATTCCCGCCGACTTGCAAAAAATCATCATTGTGTTTATCTGAATCAGGCAGACCGGTGACCAAGTGACAATCAGCAGAACGGACGCGCAGGTAGTACGTACTATGATCCTTATTGTGAGAAAGGGTGTAACAACCCAAAATGTCCCATATGTCCAGATTCAAGCCTAACCGCCTGTTGAGAGCAGAAACACCGCATACGACACGAAAGAGATTCACGGACACTTGCATTGGAGTCAACTGAACTTGGTGGAGGAAGCGGCGCACCAGTGGGTCGAGAGGAAACCGAACCCCTCCCTCAACTATCGCAGCAACAGGGAAGGCGACGGTGTTCCTCGTGCCCATGCGCTTGGCATCCACCTTCGCCAAAGAGAGGGTCACATCATGAGGAATGTTGTAATCTAAACGGAACATGGCCATGGCCTCTGGGGTATCGACTAAGGAACGAAACTTCCCCATTCAACCGACCTAAAGGGACAGAAGAGGAATTCAGGTAACAGGATACTAGACGCAAACGACAAACGTACCAGACCAGACGATTAGAACAGAGGAAGAAGAAGAGTAATAAGAAAACTTACAAAGCAAGATCAGCGTTGAAGAAGATTGAGCAGAGCACCAACGGAATCGGCACCAGAAGGACGGGAGGAGTCTCTCTCTCTCTCCCTCTCTATCTCTATCTTTCTCTGAAATGCACTAGAAGAATGGGAGAATCAAATCAAGGGATTTGAAGTGATATCTCAGGCATTAATGACCTCAGTCGGCGTGCTAGCATGCAAATCGCGATCTTCAGTACGAAGTCGACGCATTATCTCTGCCCGCCTATGGCGCATTGCCACGTGGCATTTGAAAGGACGCATGCAGGAACTTGTGTCAGGATTGAACCGTCACCAAGGCCGAACTGGGAGGGAGCCAAAGCGACGCGACGCTTGGGAGACAGAACCATAGCTCCCACCAAGGGGAACCTTAGCGCGAGCTAGGGGGCAAATGAAGGGGCTAAATGCAAAATGGGTTAGGTCCAAGCCTTGGGCCGGCCCAATCTCACAAAGCCCAAGTCCTAGTTGGACGGATAAGTACATGGACAGATCAGTTGAGCCCACTCTCACGATCAACAGCCCACCCAAGTCCTCAAGCACTTGGGCCCGACCTGCAGTGGAAAGGCCAGCCCAACCGCAGCACTGGACTGGGCCGAGCTGCAGGACAGAGAATGTGGGCCGAACAGATAGCAGCCCAGCCCATCTTCACAGTATAAGCCTGGAAAAGGGGCCGAGTCGAGGCACGTCATTACCGAACCGAAGTATATGGGTACCGAGCTGGAGAAACCTAACAAGGAAACGTGGGATCTGTGAATGCATGCATGTGCAGGTTGCCACCTCAGCTGGTCCCCTATACCACAAATCACGGAAGTTGTTGAGCAAAAGGAATGTGATTAGTTATGAGCATGCTTACAATGAGAATAGGCAATCATTGACAACTACCAAGTGGTCCCCCCGCCTGGAGCAAGGCTGGAAAGACACCTGGCAGCACCTTTACCTCATGAACTCACCTTGAGAAGCAAGTAAGGAACACTATACATACAACAAGAACTTCACATTGAAGGTAACTGAACATTCCCGATTTCACCCACACTTAACATACTTCTCTTCTCCAATCACTAATTCCCACACCGGAGGGGTTATCCGGCCAACCCCGGCCGGGCAGCTCTAACGGTGCTTCCTGTGGCAGGAGTCCCAGTCCCTGGACAGTCCAGCTGAGTGCGGAGCCCCGATCCACTTTCATCTAGTGCGGAATCCGGTACGCACACTCAAGTTTGAGTCCAATGTCTCACGAATAGCATATAAATAAAAAATACAAAAGAGCGAAAGAGCGAAAAAGCGATCAGCAACAGCTATGCCTATAACGTGTCATTATAAGATCGAGTTGAAGAAATTTCGCAAAACTCCATTTTGAGTGATGCACATTTTTATTTTTTTTGAAAGGAAAAAAAAAAAAATACCTTTGACAACAAAAGAATTTTATCTAAAGGATCGAATACTTCCAACATCAAAGATTTTTTTCCATTGAAACAAACAAAACTTTAAGGCCTCAAATGCAATGGCGTAAAAATTAATATAAGGGAAGTTATATGATAAATGCATAGATGAAATCTGTCAAAAGAAAACTCATTTATCGATGTCTTCCTTCCTCAGCAAACAAGGATCTTTCCTCAATCAACTCATCAAATTTGTGATTGATCATATCGCTGAGTTTCGAGGAGCAACAAAAATAATAAGAGTACAATAATTTATTTAAAAAAAATCAAAGATCAACAAATCATTTAAGAGGACATAGATTCATGAGATATCAACAATTCAAATCATTCCCAGACTGATTTAATCATAACCCTCTCGCAAAATCAACAAATTAACTGAAAAAGAATAAACAAAATCTGAAATTTGAAAAAGATAGAGAGTAACAACCCATCAAATAAGATAAACCAACAGTGTCTTTTTGTCGAACACTTTTTAGGCAAACAAACCTATAATCCTAGAGCCCATCATGATCTAATATATAAGGACATTTGAGGATCCATGATGTTAAATTAAAATCAAAACCATAAAAACAAAAAAGGTAATTTCTTTTTGAAAGATAAATACCTAAAATTGGGATAAGATAAGCTAAAGATGCCAGACAAGAAAATTCCCAAATTAAGGGATGGAAATGAAAAGAGTAAAATGGAAGAGAAAGAAAAACCAATACAACAAGAGACTCTCAATGATTAAAAAAATGATGAGAAAGATTATTGTTAGGTAAGTACCTGACAACAACATATAAAAGAGGGGGACACAGTCAAAGCAGAGATGATGACCTTCCTCTCTGATAAAAAAAATTATGGTTTAATGGGTTTCTTCTTCTTCTTCCCCTCTCTGTGATGAGTCTTTCTTCAAAGGAAAATGAGAAACCATCCCACCTTTCTCCTGTCAATATCTCTCTGTCTCTCTCTCCTCTTTTCTCTTTTTCTCTCTCTAAAATGGCTAGGAACAAATTTGATTGATGATGGGAAAATTACAAATAAATATAATAATCAAAAGGAGAAAATGTGGGGTTTGTTTTGTGTGTTATGGAAACTCTGTCTCAGGCCGATTTGTCACTTGAGCATAGAATCAAACACTTGGTGGGCAAAAAATTTAACAATCCACATATCAAAGAAACAATCACCTAAACCAATGATCCAAATTCAGAGTTTATCATCACTACCCATTTCAGAGTTTGTCCACACAATTCACATATCAAACACATTCAATACACAACAAAAACACACAGAGAAAGTTAAAAATCGAAATGGGTACTCACTAGAACAGCCTTATGGGCAGAGACGGCAATGGGGTTAGACGCGGGTTTACCGGAATCGTCATCAGAAGTGACTAAAACGATGTCGAAGAAGCAAGGAGTAGAGCGACGGTGGTAATGATCGAAGGGAGTCCAGAATCTGAGGAAGGAGACTTTGGAGTTGAGATTTTCGATCTTGGCACGGAGTTGTTCTGGATCTTGGCTTCGAATCGGTTTTCATGAACTCATCATGGATCTCAGGTGACGGTGACCAAAAAGAGTAGGAATCGATGCTCCGGTTCCTGGCGACCGCGAGGGAAGGGAGAAGAGCATCGGAGAGATAGAGAGACGCTAAAGAGAAAGAGAGAGAGAGAGAGAGAGAGAGACAGGCGCTGGTAAAATTTTGGAAACCAAATATATATATATATATATTACACCATTTGCGACTAAATTTTTTAATTGCCAATTACTTTTATAAATCCTTCAAATTTAAATTAGAAATGTCTTCCTCCAATTTTTTTATTTTTTGGTGACTAAACTAATTTTTGATCGTTCAAAATATGTTTTGGCGATTAAACTTTTGGTCGCCAAAGATAGTTTTTTTTTTTTTAAATTTTACATTTGGCGACTAAATATTTTAGTAGCCAATACCTAATATATGGCGACTAAACTAATTTTTGGGCACTGAAAATATGTTTTAGCGATTAAACTTTTGATCGCCAAAAATAAAAAATAAATTTTTAATTTTACATTTGACGACTAAATATTTTAGTAGCCAAAACTCAATATACGGCAACTAAAATTTTTTTTGTCGCTAATTCTAATATTTTTAGCGACTAAATTATTTTTTAGTCGCCAATAATCAATATATCTCGACTAAAAAAATTTGGTAGCTAAATATTATACTTTTGGCAACCAAAAAAAATTTTAGTCGGCAATTCTAAAACTTTTGGCGACTAAATTTGTTTTAGCCGCCAATTTTAATCGCCAAAGGTGTATTTTGTTGTAGTGGAGATTCAAACGTAGAACCAATTGGATTTTTGACATTCAATATAGTAAATCTTATTTATTCGACATTCATAAAATTTATTATTGCAAGAAATTAAAGTATAAAAATTGTTAAATAAATATCAAATTTAATTGAGAACTTACTTTTTGTTTCATTTTTTTTTTTTTTGGTCTTTGGTGATGGATGTTTAAAAGAATATGAAGAAAATTTAGGCTTCTATATATATACATATATATATACATATATTTGAAATAATTTTAAAATTATATTTTTTATATTAATATATAAATTTAAATATGTTTATGACGTTATGGTTTGATCTGATTTGACTCAACGGTTAAACCAATGATCCATCTACACCGGTTTGGCTTTCAAAACATTAATACCTGGTATAAGAATTTTTCAAACCCTTGGAAAAATTGGTGATTTAATATCATATCAGAGCCTTGGTTCAGAGAGTTCTTGGGTTTAAGTCTCTCCGATAGCATCTGGTATTATGTCTTCGTTTGGTTATTCTTCTCTGTTTGGTTGTTTGCTTCTTTTGTCTTGCATGGAGTTATATGTGAGGAAAGGTGGTTCTCTGTTTGTCTCTCCATGTGCAATACTTCCCATGAGCTTAGGCTTTTGAAAAAAATGGGGATTTAACAAAAATGATGTCATTTTGTACATTATGTAAACAAAAACAAAAATGGAGTTGAATTGTAGTGAAATCATAATAAATCGTAGTGAATCCCAAATTGAGTCACATCATTCACTTAATTTTTGATCAACAACATGATTCGAATCATTTGTGTTGAAAATTGTATCAAATATTGAATCATACGATTCTAACAATCATGATTGAATCTATCAAGTTTATCAAGACAAAATCTTTGTGTTTTATGAGTAATATGTTTCTTTATTGTTTTAAATTCAATTTAATAAAAGAATATGTTTTCGTTGTTAAGTTTCATTATAACATATATATGAAATGAGTTATAGAAATTCACAAATTTTCTTATCTAGACTAGTTACTACTACATTGTTGATGTTCTTGATCATGAGTAACCTAATTAGAATTCCTTCCTTCACAAAACCACTATATTACTCTCAGTAAGTAGCACATCATATTGATTTTGTAGCTCATCATATTGATTTTGTCTTTTTAAGGCAAATGAATACCATATTGAGGTCTTTATTTGTATAAGTAAACTTTTATAGTAGTTTTCAAATGCCATCGATTATTGGATTAACCACTTTGGCGTTAAACCAAATTATTATGATATTTGCCAATGAGTTCCTTTATGGTTCTATTGTGCAACTTTCATGGTTGATCTCTATGGAATTAAAACTTGTTATATGGTGATTGTCACAATCGAAACCCGTCCTTATAGGTTTAGCATCATAACTAGCTAGTAATTCTGGGATCACCAAAGGCCTCTGAACAAACTGTCACATATTAAGGGGCTAGCGGAAGCAAATATACATAAATATATAGTCTATTGAGTTGTGTAGACATACATGAGACAAAACTTTCAAAACTTTATATACATACACGTGATGTCATAAATACAGTAGTCTTATGTCATATTCATTACAGATATAACCAAAAGGGGACTTAGCCTAATATGCAGATAAACAGAAAACTTGTTCATAATCCAAAGAGAAAACAAAGTCTTATAAGTTCACAAAACATGACCACATGACTTTCAGAACCTCATAGGGAGGCACAAGGTTTGGCCGACAAAACAAAACTCCAGACGATCATCATTGATCCTGGCTACACGCCTGATCACCTATATACATAAGTAATAAAGTGAGCGGAAGCCCGGTGAATAATAACAAAGTTAAGGATTTGAATGATGTCCCATATCAAATTCAAAAATCAGAATTGAAATTCATATTCTTGTTCAAATCATGTACATAAATAAGAGTTCATGCTTAATCATACACGGTACATCCATTAGTGTTAATAGAACAGATACAGGAAAAATATAGAATAGATAGTGGTTATGAGTAACCAGTTCCGTAAAGGAACCTCCGGATCCGGGTAACAGATAATAGTTATGCTGAGATCCATTATGGAGCCTTTGGTATGGGTAATAGATTGTAGACATATTAAGTTCCATAATGGAACCTCCGATATCGGGTAACAGCTAACAGATATACTAAGGATGCCATGAATACATTTCAGAAATTGGACAATCACTCATTGTACAGAACATAACATTTCAGAAAACAAATCTTATTTAAATAAAGTTAAACATAGCTTTACTAAGTTATTACTCACAGATGGCTCCAAAGCAGACAGACAGAGCAAACAAATCAGATAACTCACAGCGTGTGATCTACACAAACATAACAAGCACATACATTGAAACACACACTTGGATAGTACTTATTGCGTTTCGTTCTTAGTGTGTTTCTAAGTCTTCTCCTTATTATTATGTCTTAACTAGGGCTTAAGAATGCGTAAGATGCAATAAGGATGCTAAAACATGTTGTTTAACACTTAGTCAAAGTTGCTGAAAACAGGGTTCTCGTTCGAGTGTAGCTTCCCTCGCTCGAGCGGAGGGTAAAAAATAATGGTGGTCGCTCGAGCAAAACTTCTGTTGCTTGAGTGGTTTGTAAACTCTGCAAAAGTACTGGTTGTGTAAACTCTTCGCTCGACGGCCACTCGAGTGTGAAACTGAGGTCGTCGCTCGAGCGTGAGACTAAGGTCTTCGCTTGAGTGCAACTCTAGTCACTCGAGCGGTCTACAAAATGTGTAAACTTCTAGAAGCATGCATCTTATGATTGAGCCAACTTTTGGTCGCTTGAACGGAAGTGCAAAACAAAGAGTGGTAGAATTTGTCGCTCGAGCAGAATTTTGAAATTTCCAGATTTGCTTTTAAGTTTCAAAACTCAAATTCAAACCAATAAATCATGTTCTTTTGGGACAAAAGCTTAAGGAAACATGTGTAAACTTGGAAAACATCATGAATTAAAGATCATTACACAAAATCAAGGCCCAAAAGCAAATGAATTCTTTAACAAACTTGAATTATATGAATACACATCATGCACATATTATTATGAACTCAAATCTTCCAAAACATGTACAAATGAAGTGTTAAGGTGCAAAACCACGATGAGCTCCCATAATTGAACAAAAATAGGTCCTTGCATATAAGAATTTGTTGAAATCACAACTCAACCTCCATGAATTACGCATGCATGTATGGTATGACTTAAATTCCTTAATTTCTATCTCAATTCTCATGTTTGAACACTTAGACCTCTCGAATCTATGCATTTGTTGGCTCAATTACATAGCTAAAGGGTTGAATTCTTACATTAGATGCATAATTATAATCTAAGTGGCTAATTGGTTGAGGTTCCAAGCTAATTTTTCCAAATTTTCCTCAATTGCCCTTGATGGTTTCAATTCTCTCTTGGTCTCTCTCTCTTTCCCTCTTTCTCTCAAACATGTTTGAAGCTCAAGAAGCATGAAAATGAGAGTGTAAAGTGTATTCTGGAGCTTTCATATGCCCTATATTGGCTTAATTCAGAAGACTCAATTAAACTTGGCTTAAGCTAATCAAATTGATACTAATTATCCTAATTAATTCATTTTGATTTGAATTTTAATTAAACCTACCATAACATTTTAAAAATTCTAAATAACATAGAAACCAAGTCAATTTCGTGATCGGATACAGATAAGGCCTTCAATTTGCAGAACGTAACAAACACATAAATAGATATTTCTACGATAAATAGATAGAAACACAAATAATGAACACACATGCAATTAATTCAGAATTTCATCTTAATTACTTATTAGGTATCCTTAATCATGGTTTAATAGTTAATCATAGGTCTTGGTTGTTACAGCCTTCCTCCCTTAAAGAGTTTGGTCCTCTAAACTCTAATTACCTTTGTTTGGATAGAATATCAGATCCGGAAGGAACAAGTCAGGGTATTTCTTCATCATATCCTCTTCCGTCTCCCATGTTGCATATGTCCCCCTGTGGTTTTGCCAATCCACTTTCACTAATGGAATTGCTTTGTTTTTCAAATTTTTGATTCGACGATTCACAATGTAGATTGGTCGTTCCTCATATGTATAATCTTCTTTCAGAAGCACATGGGTTGGCTCAATCACATGTAACGGGTTTGTTAAATAATCCTTAAGCATTGAGACATGAAAAACATTCTGCATATTCTCTATAATCAGAGGTGGGGCCACTCGGTATGTTACTGAGTTATTTTTCTCTAAAATCTCATACGGGCCAATGTATCTTGGTGCCAACTTTTCTTTGACCCCAAATCGTGTCTGACCTTTCATTGGAGTCACCTTTATGAACACATGGTCTTCAAACACATATTCTCTGTCTCTCCACTGGACACCCGCATAACTCTTTTGACGGCTCTGAGTAGTTTTCAAACGTTGTTGTATCAGTTTCACATTTTCAGTTGTTTCTTGCATAAGTTTTGGTCCCAACAATGGTCCCCTACCTCAGCCCAGTAAATCGAAGATCGGCACTTCCTACCATATAAAGCTTCATAAGGAGCCATTCCAAGAATGATAGCTTTTATTATATACAAACTCGGCTAGAGGGAGGTATGTTTCCCAATTCCCTTGGAAATCTAAGGCACAGATTCGCAACATATCCTCCAAAGTCTAATTGGTTCGTTCAGATTGGCTGTCTATCTGTGGGTGGTAGGCACTACTCAGTCGCAGTTCAGTTCCCAAAGCCTGTTGTAAACTCTATCAAAATTTTGACGTGAACTTCGAATCTCTGTCAGATACAATGGATACTGGCACACCATGCAACCTTACAATCTCATTCACATAAATGTTAGCCAACTTATTCGCATTATAAATAGTTTTAACAGGCAAAAAGTAAGCAGATTTAGTTAAACGATCAACAATGACCCAAATAGAATCCATATCTCAGGAGGAGCGAGGTAGTCCAATAATGAAGTCCATCGTGATATGCTCCCATTTCCATTCCGGTATTGGAAGTGACTGAAGTAATCTAGTGGGTCGTTGATGTTCAGCTTTTACTTGTTGACAATGCAAACGCTTAGCCATAAAATCAGTAATACTCTTCTTCATTCCTGGCCACCAGAAGTTCTATTTTAGATCCTTGTACATTTTCGTATTATTCGAATGCATAGCAAACTTCAAATTGTGAGCCTTAGTCATAACACGTGTTTGTAGGTCAATATAATCTGGTACACAAATTCGATCCTAGAATTTCAACGCATTGTTCTCTAACACAAATCTTGGTTTCGGTTTTGAGTCAATCTCATCAACAATTTTCTTCAAGAACTCATCTTCAAGTTGTTTCTCTCTAATTTCTTCTATGATTGTGGGTTGAGCAGAAATGGCAGCTAAGATCCTGTCCTGTTCATGCAACACAATTTTGATTTCATTTCTCTCCAAATCACATAACAGTTCTTTCCGATTAGTGAGCAAACATGTCAAATTCTCGATTGACTTCGTACTTAAAGCATCTGCAACTGTATTGGCTTTCCCTGGATGGTATAGAATTTGTAAGTCATAATCTTTGATCAATTCTAGCCATCTTCTCTATCTCATGTTTAGTTCTTTTTGGGTAAAGAAATATTTCAAGCTTTTATGATCAGTATAAACCTCATGAGTCAGTCCATATAGATAATGGAGCCAAATTTTTAATTCAAGGTAATGAGTTGGATAGTTCTTTTCATGAGGGCGGAGTTGCCGAGAAGCACAGGTAATTACCTTCCCATTTAGCATTAATACACATCACAAGCCTTTGTATGAGACGTCACTAGAAATATGAAACCCATCGGTTCCGTTAGGCAATGTCAGAATTGATGCAGTTACCAATCTAGTTTTTACTTCCTTAAAGGTTGTCTCCCATTGATCATTCCAATCAAACGGTGTATTTTTCTATATCAACTGTGTCAATGGCATAGCAAGCTTTGAAAAATCTTTCATAAATCTGCGATAGTAACTTGTAAGCCCTAGAATACTTCTGATTTTTGACACATTGGTTGGTCTTGGCCAGTCTATAACGGCCTCAATTTTCTGTGGGTCCATTGATATACCATCCTTGTTGATCACATGTCCCAAAAATGCTACACTGTCAAGACATAATTCACATTTAAAAATTTTTGCATATGACTTTTTTTCTCTCAAAATCTGTAAAGCAGTTCTTAGATGATTCTCATGTTTTTCCTTGCTTTTAAAGAAAATCATAATATCATCAAAAAACACAACTATAAATTCATCCATAAATTGTTTAAAAACCTTATTCATTAGGTCCATAAAAGCTGCGGGTGTGTTAGTTACCCCAAATGGCATCACTAAAAATTTATAGTGCCCATATATAGTTTTAAATGTCGTTTTCTCTACATCTTCTATTTTGACCTTTAACTGGTGATACTTGGATCTAAGGTCTATCTTGGAGAACATTTGTGCTCCCTAGAGTTGGTCAAACAAATCATCTATTCGAGGTAGTGGGTATTTATTTTTCACTGTTACTTTGTTTAGTTCTCTGTAATCTGTACACAGTCTCAAAGACCTATCTTTATTTTTAACAAACAAAACTGGAGCACCCCAAGGTGAAGTGCTCGGTCAAATAAACTTCTTGTCTAACAATTCTCGAAGTTGGACTTTCAATTTTTTCAGTTCAGAGGTTGACAATTAGTAAGGGGTCTTATAAATTGATTGTGTTCTAGGTACAACATCAATAGTAAACTCGATTTCCCTATAAATTAAATCTCTAGGCAAATCGTTTGGGAATACATCAAGAAATTCATTTACTATAGGGATGTTCTCTATAGTAGGACTATTATAAGTCACAGTTAAAACGCAACACAAGTAACCTCGACACCCTTTTCTTAACAATTTTTGGGCTTTCACAAAAGAAATCAAATACGGTGGAGGAATTACCCTATTCCATACAAACTCAGGCATACCAGGTGGTTGAAACACAACAGTTTTATTCACATAATCAATAGTTGCACAATACTTCGTCAACCAATCCACACCAAGTATATAGTCAAAATGATCAATACCCAATGGTAACAAATCAACATATAATGTCATATCACCAATCACGACATCACATGCCGAATAAACATACGCGCATGCCATAAAACCTCCAGATGGTGTAAATATAGACAAGAAATAATTTATAGGTTCTAGTGGTCTAGTCAATTTTCGAGAGAAAGCATACGATACAAAAGAATGTGTAGAACCGGAATCTATTAGTACATATGCATTTTGAGCACAAATAAGGAGTATACTTGACACCACAATTTCTGTGTTCTGTACATCACCAAGCACCAGTGCAAAAACTCAGCCTTGTCTCAAGGTTTCTCTCACAATATTAGCTCTTGTATGTGTTCTAGCTGTAGAAGCGGACCCGGCTGAACTTGTTGCAAGACGGTTGGCATTATCAGATCCAAGTGGGCAATCTCTCACTACATGGCCTGTCTTGCCACAATGAAAACAAGCACCGGATGCACAGCAACATACACCCCTATGTTTCCTTCCACAATCAGGACAAACTGGTATAGACCTACTGCTCTGACTTGAGCTGCTTGTAGACCCCATGTTTTGCTTTTTGTTTACAAAATAACAGCCCTTTTTGAAACTGTACCCTGACCTTTTACCCTTCCATTCTGTTGTTGGCGCTTTAACTTATTTCTTTGTTGCCATATTGGCCTCTGCCATCAATGCTCTGTCAAGTACATCCATATATATAGGCAACTTTAGAACACCTACCCGATCAAATACGTCTAGATCCAATCCACCTTCAAATTTTTGGGCTTTCTTGCAGTCCATATCCACTATATGAGGAGTAAATTGAGCTAATTCAGTGAATTTAGTCTCATACTCGGCTACAGACATGTTTCCTTTGAGTTCTTGGAATTCAGAAACTTTTCGGTCCTGAAAACACTGAAGAAAGTACTTGTTATAGAAGATCTCGTTGAATTGAGCCCATGTCATGTTCCCATTGCTATTTTGGATTAACAACCACCATTTTCGGGCTTCATCTTTTAGACTATAGATGGCCAAAAGAACCTTCTGAGTCTCAAGGCAAGGAAATACTTCAAATAGTTTCTCCATTTCGAGTAACCGTGTTTTTGCCTTTAATGGTTCAGTACCACCCGAGAAAGTCGACGGTTTCATCTTCATAAACTTCTGAGTTAGATTGATAATATCATTGTTGTCCGGCTTTACTTGGGCCGAAGGGGGTAAAGGAGGTAGGGGTTATTGTCTTTGTTACTGTCTTATAGAATTAGTTAGGGCTTCGAGCATTTGTTCCATTTGGCTTATGCGAGCCTCTAAAGATTCAGCTATACCGTCACTTCTTGTATTTTTCATTTGCTATAGGTAAACAAAGCACTTGTAAACATAGGCAGATAGTTCTTTTCATAATGTTCGGAGTATTCAAATCCAACTCATTCTTTTCAATTTCATATGTTTATGTTCAGATTTAGCTTTTACATTTACAGAAATTAACATACACTCATACATGCAGAATAAATGTCCCTAATTCTTTTAGAGGACATCCTATAGCTCATATAGACTCGTGTGTGCGGTATAACATGTGCTCTGATACCACTCTATCACGACCCAAACCCACCCCTATAGGTTTAACGTTGTAACCGGCCAGTAATCCTAGGATCATCAAAGGCCTCTGAACAAACTGTCACATATTAAAGGGCTAGCAGAAGCAAATATACATAAAATATATAGTCCATTGAGCTATGTAGACATACATAAGATAGAAATTTCAAAACTTTATATGCATACACGTCACATCATAAATACAGTAGCCTTACGTCACATTTATTATACATATAATCAAAAGGGGCCTTAGCCCAATATGCAGATAAGCAGAAAACTTGTTCATAATCCAAAAAGAAAACAAAATCTTATAAGTTCACAAAACATGACCACATGACTTTCAGAACCTTATCGGGAGGCACAAGGGTTGGCCAACAAAATAGAGCTCCAAGCAATCACAATTAAGCCTGGCCACGCGCCTGATCATCTACATACATAAGTAATAGAGTGAGCAGAAGCCCAATGAATAATAACAGAGTAAAGGATTTGAATGATGTCCTATATCAGATTCAGAAATCAGAATTCAAATTCATATTCTTGTTCAAATCATGTACATAAATTAGAGTTCATGCTTAATCATACGTGGTACGTCCATTAGCGCTTATAGAATAGATACAGAACATATAGTGGTTATGAGTAACTAGTTCCATAAAGGAACCTCCGGATCCGGGTAACAGATAATAGATATGCTGAGCTCCATGATAGAGCCTCCAGTATGGGTAACAGATTACAGACGTATTAAGTTCCATAATGGAACCTCCGATATCGGGTAACAGCTAATAGATATACCAAGGATGCCACAAACACATTTCAGAAAATAGATTTTATTTCATCATATAGAAAATAAATAAAGTTCAACATAAATTGAACATAGCTTACTAAGTTATTATGCACAGATGGCTCTAAAGCAGACAGACAAAGCAGACAAATCGGATAACTTGCGGTGCGTGACCAACACAAACATAATAGGCACACACATTGAAACACATACTCGGATAGTACTTAACTTATTGTGTTTCGTTCTTAGTGTGTTTCTAAGTCTTCTCCTTATTATTATGTTTTAATTAGCTCTTAAGAATGCCTAAGATATAATGAGGATGCCAAAACATGTTGTTTAACACTTAGTCAAAGTTACTGAAAACAGGATCCTCGCTCGAGTGGAGGGTCAAAAATAAGGGTGGTTGCTCGAGCACAACTTCTCGTGTGAATTCTCCGCTCAACGGTTGCTCGAGCGTGAGACTGAGGTCTTCGCTCAATCGCAACTCTGGTCGCTCAAGCAGTCTGCAAAATGTGTGAACTTCTGGGAGCATGCATCTTATGCTTGAGCCAACTTTTGGTCGCTCGAGCGGAAGTGCAAAACGAAGAGTTGTCGTTTGAGCGCAGAATCTGTCGCTCAAGCATAGAAGCAAAATTCTAGAATTTCCAGATTTGTTTCCAAGCTTCAAAACTCGAATTCAAACCAACAAATCATGTTCTTTTGGGCCAAAAACTTAAGAAAACATGTGTAAACTTGGAAAACATCATGAATTAAAGATCATTACACAAAATCAAGGCCCAAAAGCAAGTGAATTCTTCAAATCAAACTTGCATTATATGAATGCACGCCATGCATGTGTTATCATGAACTCAAATCTTCCAAAACATGTACAAAAGAAGTGTTAAGGTGCAAAACCACAATGAGCTCCCATAATTGAACAAAAATAGGTCCTTGCATGTAAGAATTTGTTGAAATCAAAACTCAAACTCCATGAATTATGCATGCTTGTATGGCATGACTTAAATTCCTTCATTTCTAGCTCAATTCTCATGTTTGAACACTTAGACCTCTTGAATCTATGCATTTGTTCGCTCAATTACATAGCTAAAGGGTTGAATTCTTACATTAGATGCTCAATTATACTCTAGGTGGCTAATTGGTTGAGGTTCCAAGCTAATTCTTCTAAATCTTCCTCAATTGCCCTTGATGATTTCAAATCTCTCTCGGTCTCTCTCTCTCTCTCTCGTGTGTTTCAAGCTCAAGAAGCATCAAAATGAGAGTGTAAAGTGTATTCTGGAGCTTTCATATGCCCTATATTGGCTTAATTCAGAAGACTCAATTAAACTTGGCTTAAGCTAATCAAATTGACACTAATTATCCTAATTAATTCGTTCCGAATCGAATTTTAATTAAACCTACCATGACATTCTAAAAATTCTAAATAACACAGAAACTAAGTCAATTTTGTGATTGGATAAGGCCTTTAATTCGCAGAACAGAACAAACACATAAACAAATATTTCTACGATAAATAAATAGAAACACAAATAATGTAACACACATGCAGTTAATTCAGAATTTCATCTTAATCACTTATTAGGCATCCTTAATCATGGTTTAACAGTTAACATAGGTCGGGGTTGTTATTGTGATTGTCGTTTTGATTATGAGAAATGCTAAAAACCCACAAATTAAAATTCACAATTCATCTACAAGGACATACTGCAAGGGGGTTGGTGTTTATATGGTTAAGTTTGTAACAAATCAAATGTTAACGAGTAATATGTCGTGTCATTGTGGGTGAAGTGTGAGAATTTTTTAGGGGTATTGATTATTACTTTTATTCTTATGAGCAATAAAGCATACTTAATACATAAGTCCTATTATGTTTTTATTCATATTTCTCTTATATATCAGTTATTTCTCCAAAAGGCCATGTACATATTTGCGAAGGCAGTAACACCATTAAACTTTGCTACTTTGGTTTTTGATCAACAATCTAAATAGATGACTAGTCATATTGATTAGTTGTTGCTTAAATGTGATAGTAACTTTAATAAGGAAAAGGACTTGTGAAAATAATCAACTATATAGGTAAGCTTTAGTAAATAAATATACAAATTTCTCCAACTTAGTGATTGGTTCAATCAAATGAGGCTTAGAAAAGAAGTTCCCAAAATGCTTAGTTTTCTTAATAGAAGTGAGTAATCAATCAGTAATCCAAATTCTAAATCTATGTTGAAATTGTAAAGATCCACTTTAAATTATATTAACCTATATGAATTTTTTTATCGCTTGGTTAATATATATATATATATGGTTTGTTTTCCTCCTTTCTTATGACAAGTAAAAATTTAGTAGACATGTACGAACTCACTTGCATTGTGAGTTCCATTAAACTAAATCAGTTATTCCGAAAGTTTATGAATTTAACTGATTTATAAATTGAACATATGAAACTAATACCTAAAATTAGCACATTCCACTCATATGGATACTCTAGAGGGACATAATAGGAGGTCAACACATTTATTGGCTAAGACCTACCATCAACCAACTTTCGTCCCTTTTTCTTTCCAAGTTTCAACCAATTAACACAGATGAGCAGCATCACAACTTACCTCTCTTTCGGTCTATTCTTCCTCACCTTTCTGTGCATAATACTATCTTTCTTTCTCTCTTCTACTCCTTTTGGCTACAGAAGTTAAGACTGAACTGGAATCTAAAGGGAGATAAAAATACAAAAAAATTTCACATCATAGCTACTAAAAGACAGAACACCAATGTAATTGATTCTATGACAGTGAGTGGGGAATTAGTGAAGGAACCTACTGAGGTAAAACAAGCTGTGTATGATCACTTCAGGATAAGTTTTTATGAGCAATAGAAGTACAAACCCAAACAGAGCCAGCATTTCAGTTGTTTGGATGTGGAATTTTCTAAACATGAAATTTGGGTAGCAGTGGCAGAATGTGATGGTAATAAGGCACCTGGGCCTGATGGGTTTAACATGACTTGCTCAAAAAGGGTGAATATTTATGAAAGATGATATCCTCACTTTTACGAAGGAATTTTATGTTAACAGTAGCTTGGTTGGGGGCTTAAATAGCTCATTTATTACATTGGTCCCTAAAAAAGACAATCCCATACATATTCAAGACTACAGGCCTATTAGTCTTATAAACTCCACTTACAAAATTCTATCCAAGGTGCTTGCTAATAGATTGAAAAAAGTACTTCATGTTGTTATAGATAATGCTCAATCTACATTTCTAAGGGGAAGGAATATTTTGGATGGTGTATTGATAGCCAATGAGGTGGTGGATTGGTGGAAAAAATAAGAAGAAAGGACCTAATATTCAAGTTGGATTTCCAAAAAGTGTATGACACAGTTAATTGGAACTATCTCCTTCAAATGTTATCCAATTTTGGGTTTGGTGCCAAGCGGGTGAATTGGATTCTTACTTGTATTTCTTCAACAAAAGTTTCTGTGTTGGTAAATGGTTCGCCCACATCTGAATTTTGTCCTCAAAAGGGGCTTAGACAAGGGGATCCATCATCACCTTTCCTATTTAATATGGTGGCTGAGGTTTTGAACCTACTACTTGCAAGAGCAAAAGAGTTGGGCTTGATCAAATGAGTAATCATTGGGTCCAATGCCATCAACATTTCCCATCTCCAGTTCACGGATGACACAATTATCTTCTATGAAGTTGAGTGGTCTGAAGTGTTAACTGTGAAGAGAATACTTAGATGCTTTGAGATCATTTTTGGGTTGAAGATCAACTTTCACAAGAGTTTTGTTTGTGGAGTAGGGTTATCCGATGAAATTGTGAAAAACTTTGCTCCAAGGCTGACTTGTACATATCAGAAGCTTTTATTAAAGTATCTTGGATTGCCATTAGGGGCCAACCCATCAAGAAGGGCAAGACGGAAGCCTGTGGTGGATAATTTTAAGGAAACTGACAGGTTAGAAGAGGAGGTTACTGTCTTTTGCTGGTAGAGTAACATTAATTAGATCTATCCTATCTTCACTACCTGTATATTACATGTCTCTATTTAGGCTGCCTAGAAGTGTGGCAAAAGAAGTGGACAAGATACAAGCAGTTTTCTTGTGTGAAGATTCTGATGTGAAGAAGAAAGTTCACTTAATAAAATGGAAGGATTTAATCATGGATAAAAAGCAAGGTGGGCTGGGAATAAGAAATTTAAGAGTAATGAATAATAGCCTACTTGCTAAGTGGTGGTGGAGGTTTAGGAAGGATGACAATTCATTATGGAAACAAATTATCTGCAACAAATATAAGTCAGAGGGGGGTAGATGGTTTCCATTTCATGTGAAGGCAAATAATATCTCAAGAGTATAAAGTGACATTCTTCTTGTTAGTGATTCTAATAGCAGCTTGTTTAATTATTATTTGGAAAATGTTGAAATCAAGATTGGTAATGGTGAAAGAATCTGCTTCTGGGTTGATAATTGGATGGGAACCAGGTGTTTAAAGTCCCAATTTCCAAGACTTTACTACTTATTAGTGGAAAAAGTCATAACCCTGAAAATACGGTTGACTAGGGCTAGAAATCAAAACAACTGGGAACTCAGCTTTAAAAGGCCCTAATTAGGATGGGAGGAAGATGAACTGCAGAGACTAAGGGTTGTTTTAGGTGAGGGCCCTGCATTGAGATTGGAATCAAATGATATGATATGGTGGAAAGTTGATCCTTTAGGTATGTTTAGTGTCAAAAGTACTGTTAAATGGTGCAAATCTTCGAATGGACCTACTTTGAAAATTCTTGACTTGATTTGGAACAATCCCTCTCCTCCTAAAGCCCAATTGTGAGACCCCTAACTTTTGTAAACCCTATTAAGTCCCCAAATTTTGAGTTATTATAATAAATCCCTTCCTTCTCCGTTTATTCACAAATATAACCCTAGAATCGAAAACGAATCGCGAATAAACCCGTACAAAACCAAATCGACCCCGATAGTGTTAGTAATAATTTTTACACACTAATATTAATTATTTAACTATGAGGCCCCTGACCTTTGTAATTTTATTTAGACCCTTACTTTTGAATTATTTCAATATAGACCCTCGGTCCCCTATTTATTTCCAATTTTAGCTGTAGAGCCGAAAACACACGCCAACAGAAAACTCGCAAGCCTTGATTGAACCCGAGAACTCAGGGATCCTTCCAAAATCCTAATAATAATAATTAAATTAATCCCCTAACTATATTTGCCAATCAAAAATCCTTTGCTTTCGGTTCTCATTACGACTTGCCTTTTAATTCGAAAGAAAGAAACTTTAACCGAATTGAAGTTCCAAACCCTAATTAAATTAAATACCGCACTTAAATAAATGTTCCTATACATGAATTAAACCCAAAGCCCTCACATTTTTATTAAATCGCTAATTGACCCCAAACAAGTAACCATTATATACACTTGTACCCCAAAATCTATTTTTATACACCATACTTTACAATTTCCAATATTTGTACACAAGAAAATAATAAACTAAGTCCGTCAAATCGCCATCATATGGCTGGCCATACCTACATAGGTACAATGAGTGTACTTTTTAGACAAACTTGCATAATTTAAAGGAAATCTTTGACTTTAGTTACAAACTTATATATATATATATATATGCAATTGTACACAAAATAAATTCATAAAATCTCTCGAAATCTTCAATCATACCCCCCCAGGTTATAATGAGAATCAAATCATATATGTGTTTATACCATAATCTACTCTTGTCTACAAATATCACATCAAATTGTATACACAATTTCCCAAATCTAGAGTGGGCCAGCCACCCATTTTCCCTAAGATACTATAGGATTTTATAGGATTTATTTAGTACAAACAAATCCCTTGAAATCTTGGAGCAATAATGACTTTGGTACCTATATAGATTTGCTATATATATGTATGTACTTCTAACTAGAAGGTATTTAAATTAGCCCTAAATCTAACTAGATCATAATTAAATACATAATTAAGGTTCTAATCCTCCCTCATTCCATTACATTTAAACTAAATCAAGGCACTATTCAATTGAATTGGAACCAATGGGCATTTGGGACTTTTCACACCAAATTCTCTATAAATATACCACTCATCCCCATTTTTTGAGCACATATACACACCCACGCACACACCCACACTATATTCAAGTGAGAGAAGAGAGGGAGGAGGGTAAGCTTGGTGGAAGATAGGAGAAGAAGTTTGCTAGCAATTCCAACAACCCTCAAGTAAGGCACAACACAACTCTCTCTTCCATTTTTCTTTTTCAAATACATGTTATTAGAAGTTTAAAATGGTATTTTTAGATGTGTTATAATGGTATTCTTGTGTTAAAAATGAAAGGAGTTGAGCCTTGATTCTACCCTTCTTCTATTTTTCTTAATCGATATAAGACTACATTTTTCCCTGTCAATCTCTCAAAATTTTCAAAGGCACCCCCTTCACCTTAAATTTCTGAGTTTAATACATATTATTTATCATGTTCTCATCACAAGATAAGTGGAAAATTTCCCCTAGCTGATCTCTTTTCTCACCAACTTCCTATTTTCAAGAATTGTGCTAGAAAAATCTATTTTATAGCCACCTTACGAAAATTGTAGAAAAATGTATAAAAATATTCTGGACCTCCATTTTATGTCAAAATCTTTCTTAAGGAGTTATCTTTCAAGTAAAATTGGTTTCATTAAAAACGAGTGAGCGGTTTGTGAAAACAATCTGATTTTCGTAACAGTCGACGAATCTGGACAAAGCTAGAGTATTTCTGAAATAACTACAAATCTAGAAAAGCTATTCCATTTTCGAAAAATGTTCTGAAAACTAGATAAAATTCCCTACGAACCATAGGAAGGCCGGGCTCTGGAAAAATTTGAAATAGCCCTTGTGTTCATGTCTCGATATGATATTTCACATGTCATAGGTTTATGTATTTTATTTTAATCCTTCGATGGTGCTCACACTTATGCAAATCTGGAAATTATATTCATGTGTGAATTTATTCCCTTAACTACTTGAATATGCCTAGAGCTACTTGTGCCTATCTTCATATATGAATCTCATGTGTTGTAACCTTATTTCCTTCTATTTGTGCTATTTAGTTGTTCAAACTTGTGTAATAGATGTTGTTTCAAGAGCATGTCCTAACTCTGACTTAAATTATCTAACTCAAATGGGAAACTTAATGGGTGGTAATGGGTTGTGAATTTTTGAACGAGATTACTAAGATATTGATTGGTTGATGGGATGCGTTTCATATTTGGAAGTTAAAGTCTGGCGCACGTGGTTTTCGGAACCCTTGAACGGAGCAATTGTATTCGGACCCTAGGTATTTGGTATAAGGAGGGATTTGGGAAAGGCCCATTATTACCATCTTTTTTGAGGCCCTGCGGTTGGCGCTACGCGGTATATAACCGTTGGTAGGTATCCGAGGTTAGTTCTGCAACAAAGCAGCAAAAGAGGGGGCATACCGAATAATCCGCGTCCGATTCTTGTAGTTGGGAGGACAAAGTCTCTTTGGGGGATATCTAGATTTCTAATATTTAACCTTGTAATCCTTTATTATTGAATGATTATCATGCTTCATTACCTGCTTGTTATAATTGTGATGGTGTATTGGATTGGGAAAAAAGGGTAGGGTGTGTGTGCGTTTACTAGGCATTCAAAGCTTATGGTGTTTCATACCTGGTATCGAAGAAACATACGAAGCCAACAAAGAGTCAAAGACATTTGAAGACTTAAGTTTTCCTTAGAGAAAGTTTGGAATCATTTCACTCATTAGTCTAATTGTGCTTTTATTTATTCTTTTTGGATTGTAATAGTAATGGAACTCGTTTTGTAAATTTAAAATTGAGACGCTGTAATTATTATTTACTTTGTAATCCTATACATATCTCTGCATTGCTTATGAGACTTTGTGTCAATGCCTTTTAAGATCTGTCAAAAGGGTAATGCGCTACCTAAGAAAGCTGGACTTAGAAGGGAGGCTAACTTGACTCCTTCGGCGATCTGGGATCTTACTCGCTCATTGGCCATAGGACTCATTAGTGTCGTTTCCTAGACTCCTAACCTTAGATAAACCCTGTATTTAATTGATAATATATTCTCTAAAGTTCGTGATTTTTGGGACGTCACACCAATTCTTCTCTTGGTTGGCTTAGAAAGGGAGGATAAAGACCTTTGACTACTTACATAGAATTGGCATTCTCAATGAGGAAGTCAGTTCTTACTATGTGTTTTGTCACTCTGAGATTGAATCACTTAATCATGTTTTGTTGATTTGCCCCTTTGCTTGGAAAGTTTGGTCCACCATAATCAAGTGGTGGGGTTTGCATTGGGTCTCCCCTAGCTCAGTGGACATGCTAATGCATTGGTGGATGGGTTAAAAATTTAGAAAAAAGGAAAAGAAAATTTGGAGATCAATCTTGATTGCTGGTTTATGGTCCCTTTGGAAATGCAGGAATGATGATTTGTTTAATGGGCTGCAACCTACCTGTGAAGATCTCAGCGAGCTAATTAAAGTTAGTGGCCCTTTGGACGAAAACTCACTCATTTGGCAAGGGTACACAGTGAATGACCTTGTGTTTAATATTCATCAAGTTAGAAGCTGCATTTAGTGTGTCTAGTAGGTCTATGTACACTAGTTATGCTCTGCTGCTGGTCCTGTTTTTGTGGGGTTGCTACTGTTTTTGTTTTAGGTTTTGTATGGAAAGAAGCTGGCTACAAAGTCTTGGTGGTTGATAAAAGGGAGAGGTGGATGAACTGATATGTTGGCTGAAGATGGATGAACTGATATGTTGGACTGTTATGCTGATATGTTGGACTGCTATGTTGTGCTAATGTTGTAGAGGAGTTTCTTCTATTACTTTGGTTGGTTGCTCACCAAATTTGGGGTTGTTAGGAAATGATAGGATGGGCTTTTTGGTGCCAACATAGTTAGGATGATTTAGCTCATCGTGATGCTTTTGCACTTGCCTCTCTTTATTGTTGTATTTTGTTTTGTACCTTCTACTTTGTTGTTACATCAATAAAGTTTATTTTTTGTCGATCAAAAAAAATAAAAATAAAATAATAGCGATCATTATCTTCTTCAACACTTGGCTTATCCTCGTGAAACTCATTTATACAATTCACTACTTGTTTGAGATTTTCCACAAAAAAAAAAAGCTGTATTTATTATTTGGGTACTCCCTGAGGTTTGAAAAGTATATAGTTAGTTCACATTTTTGATAAACTTACACTGACCTCTTTTGAAGTTTTAATTCACATAATACTTAGATTTTTTTTATCAGTAATCCGTTAGCTGTATGAATGAAAAAAAATGATATTACCATCTCTTTCCTAGTAAAATGTATATATCTTTGTTTATTTTAGTGTTTACCCATCATTAGCATTAGTTTCGGTTTCTTTAATCATACTAAAAGGGAAGCTAGTGCAATTATGTCAAACATGTAGGACTAATTGTATTTTCTCCAAACCTTAAGAGAAGTAATTTACCCTTATTATTATTATTTTTTCTGTGTTCTTATGTTGTATTATGTATTTGAAATTTATTATGTCTTTCTAATTAGGTTTCGGGCTAAACTTATTTTGTACCCCTTTTTGGTTAATTTTTGCGTGTGGGAGTTGGTTTTTTTCCAAGAATATTTTGTGTTCTTAACCAAATATTTGTGGTTTGCGGGTAGTTGTACATATCTAGGGTTTACCTTGCAAGAGTTGATCCAAAGTGGCCTTGTGTTGGAGGGGTTGTCACCATCAAAAAAGAAATAAAGAAAAAAGTCAGTTGATTGTAACTTTTAAATGCTATGGAACCAAACATTTTCACCTTTTCTTCTTTTTTATGGTCTTTTACCATTTGCATTTGAAAAGGCCCTTTTAGTATCGTATTTGTGTCATGCCATGGTGATAAATGCTATAGTGAACTTTTGACCTTAGAAATCACTTGGATTATGTAGATTTTAATTTTCCCAACCAACTTGCCCCTTCCTAGTTGGAAAGAATAAGAGGAAGGGAGGGTGATTGTTCATCTTTTTTTTTTTTCCTCTTTTATCCTCTTATCCTTTAATTTTGTGAATTTTAATGTAAATTTTGTTCTATCTTTGCAGTATGGAACGCTGACATGTAAATTATTTGGACTAGATTTGAAGATTTAGAGAAGTCTTTTTAGAACCAGTGATTGGGATAAATTTTTGTGAAACATCCCTAGAAGAGTACATATATAGTGCACCCTTTCGTAACTACACCACAAAATTCATAATATGAACCACAATGTTTGTAACATTACCATAAAGAGTCGTAACTATGATTTTTCTTACAATGCGTCCTTTGTAAATATACCACAATGATTGCATTATGAGACTTTCTAAATAATTTTTTCCATTATTTCAAAATTTGCTTGACAGTAACTTCTTCCATTGATATAAGCCGAAACATTAAATGATGTAGGTCAATAGGCAATTCCTTAGGCAGGCAAGGCTATTCTAGTGGAGACTTTTCTTTAATATATTTTCAAGTAATTACAATCACTAATTGTTTATCATCAAAGTAAATCCCTTTCTCGAAGTTATGGGAGTGCCAGTTAGGCATGTTTGTTTGTTATATTTTGTTATTCTTCATTGAGATTATCATATCTCCACTGTACATATATACATCGTGTTTTGAGGGGATGTACGATAGTAAACGAATTATGTAATTATGTTTAAGATGGTAAAAGTTTTTGTTCAATATTGTTGGCATTCTTGTCTACTAAAATGAAGAATTGAAAAGAAGAAAATAAGTGAGGTAATTATTGATTGCAGAATTTCTCGAACCTGCAGCGTAGCAGTCTTACAAGATTAACTTCTAGTTAGGATATGTCTTTACTTGGTTGAGATGTCAAGTAATTACTTGGGCAGCCTAAAATTTGCCTCATAGATATCCAACTTGGTTTTCCCTTTGCCTTGCAAATTTTAGGTAGATGAGATTTTTTTTTTTTTTTTTTTTTTTTTTGGGGGGGGGGGGTGTTTATATGAGCTTATTTAGCGTATTTACCACAATTTTTTCATCAAGTACTCATTGCTTTATGCCTTTTTCCGAGCCCTATTTTCTTAATGTATAATTTCCTCAAATCCAAAATGGCATAAGATTTGAGCATGACTTCAAATCTTTCCCCAAGTGCTGCTTGATTTGGTTCTAAATATTTATGGAATGGAGGAAGTTGTGAAGAAAGAATCGGTTAGAGTTGTATCAACTGAGGTAGAGAAGGGTCTATATGTCTTTTTGGCCCACAAGTACTCTGTGAAAAGAAGCTCATCTATTTCTTCATTAGGGTTTTGGTCACATTGCTAATGACGAAATTCCATTTGCATCAAAAAAATTCAAAAGTTACTTTTCAAGGTTCCAGCAGTTTGGAAGATTAATGATGCATTTTCTTAATTTTCTTTCAAATTATCAAGTTTTGTTGTTGTTGTTGTTGTATGTGTTTTTCTTTTCATCTGCCTTAGAATAGTGAGGAATGTGCTTGCTACTTTTGTTTGGGAGAACAACACCATGCTTTTGTTTTGATAGGTAGCAACCACTTTGAGAGAGGTGAAAGCAGTGCCTGTGAAGTGAAGTCCCACATTGCATTGGTATTAAAGTATTGTGAAGTGTATAAGCATGCAGGTTTGGGACAACTATGGTATGAAAGTTAATTCTGAAATTTTTAGTATTGTTTTCTCATATCTGCATTAAGTAGCATGGATTAAAACAAGTCCGAAAGTAAATCAATCGAATTAGATTTAAGTAGAAAGGTATCATACTACCACTGCATATGGGTGGTATATTAATCATAATTGGAATAATATATAGTATTCATGGATAAAATATGATATGAGTTGACGACTTATCCTATTTTAACAGATATGCGTCATCACCTCTGATATTTCATTTTGTTCCAAAGTTCCAACAGGTGACAACAAAGCAATGTGAATCATTGAGTTGGATCTAGCACTTTTGTAGGTTTGTGTAGAGCTATGTGATCTTCTTACTTAAAAAATTTACATGGTTGACGATGAAGTTCTCTTAGTTTATCAACTTCCTACCTTCAAAACCCATCCCATGACAAGAAAAAATTTAAAAAAAAATGTAAAGACTTATGGTATTGAAGTGTAGTGGGTACTTAGAAGAAAAACAAGTAAAATTGTTTGAACCAATCCAAGTCACTTCAATCAAGGGGTTGTGTTAAGGAAAATGAAAAGGTTGCCTCATACTTTTGCTTACCATGAGTGTGTGCTAATTAGCTTTATGCAAGCGAGATTTTTTATTCTCTAACTGTTAAGATTGTGTGAATCAAGGCAGTTTGAGCAAAGATGTGATTTTGATTTCATTCTTGGACTTATGACAGCAGGATATATAGTTGGTAGCAATGAAGTCTGGGAAAGAAAGAATTTGAAGAATGTGTAGACATAGATGTTTCAATCCTAACCATTTGAGAAACATGAAGGATGACCAAGGATAAAGCGGTAGGAAAAAAAAAAACCTCTTTTGCTCGATTGAATATTGAACTTGCAACTCATTTTCCTCGCTACTTGTATTTCGTTGGCTTGCTAACAATTTATAACATTTTGAGTTCTACAGGTTTGCTTTATCATCATTCAATAATTTCTTTTACCTTTGTATGCATCTTAATTACCCCTTCATTTCCTACTTAGGGTGAATACTCATTTGGCTTGGGATGTTTGAAATGGAACCTACCACATTGCATCCATCAAGCTTAGTGTTAGATTTGTCACACATCGCCTTCTGAAGCCACTCAAGCTTGGTAAGCTTGCATATACTTCAAAGGCTACTTCACTTATTACTAATTAATTTTGAGTATGATGATTTAACATGTGAAGTCATGTACAAAAACTTTCCACGGTCAAACATCACAGTTCAAGCCAAACTACCAAAACTCAAATTTAGTATAAAAGCAGTATGAATTATTAAGAATTTTTTTTTAAAAATTTGGGTTAATATTGTCTTTTGGTTAAGTAGGAATTTCCTTATTTGTTGATGAACCAATCTTTTAAACTTAGGTGACACTTTTCAGACCTTGTCAACATATTCGTGTTGTGTTATATCGTGTATTAGTGCTTTTTTCATATGATAATCTCAGGTACAATAATACAATGGCAATTTTAATCCGAATATACTTTTTTTTATACATAATGATATGACTCAATATGAATTTTTAATTTTAAAAATGAAGAATTTTGTTAATGGTTAGTCAGGGGTAATAAGTTTTGAAAAATCTAAGTGATTCGTGATTTGGACCAGAATTAATCCCAACAATTCCCAAACAATTAAAACTAACAATCTAAATCATCTAGCACGAACGAAAGTGATTTAGATTGATGCTTCAAAAACAATAAATTGACACAATCAATTTTTACGTGGAAAAATCACAATTGGAGCACCTCCAATTGTGATTCGAAAACAATGGGTGAAATGCCACTAATAAATCCACTATGAAAGAAGGAAATAATACAAATATACCAAACCAAATTACCCAACCTCAATCAATTTGTATTCAACAATCTGTATCTTTTTTACCACCGCCTTCGTCTCGGAATTGATCAGCTTAATGTTGAATCCACAACATCCATGTCGAATCAACGACCACTCTCAGCTTCGAACTCCTTCGAATACTTCACGTTTGAATCTCCAGATTCCACCAAAGAACAACTCTCTTGTATTAATAAAAACAAACTGACAACTCTTTGATTTTAACTTTCTTGATCCATGAATAAACTCACAAAGAAATCTAAGGAAAACTAGAATAAAACCTCCAGAAGAAAACCCTAAAACCCCAAAAAGAATAATTGGAAGTCGTACCCTACAATCTGACGAAAATACAGATTTATAGCAAACAGGTCCGCGATCACTGCTCGAGCGCAGCCGCTCAAGCGGAGTGACTAAAACACGTGTATCTGACAAGGTTTACGCTCGAGCACTGGAACTTACGCTCTTCTGTAAAAACACGCCTCTTAGTACTTTTGTAGACAAGCCAAACTTCTAAGAGTGTGGGATTTCCGCTTGAGCGTAGCTTTTCCCACTCGAGCAGGACGACCAAACAACAAGGAAAAATTACAACTCGATGAATCCAAGTTTGTTTACGGAATTGGCAACAAGTAGGGACCTAACAATCTCTCCCTTTGTCAATTCCCGGACAAAACTCTCTAACAAGTTTTCCTAACAAACACACGCACTAAACACACAACCTAACAAAAACAAATGCTCCAAAGCAAACTGGTTTCTTGAACAAACCACCTATTTTAAAAAACAACACCAACCAAAACTGTGGAAATAGGAGATGAATATAAACAAATCCAAATATATCAAAAATAACCAATATGCCAATAGCTATATCTATCCAACAACCAGAACTATCCAATATCTATGTCTAACCAATAACCAGAAAATTCCAATATCTATATCTAACCAGAAACAAGAACTATCAATGTCTAGTCTAATAAAACAAACATCCCCTGTGAGTGTGTGTCCAGTCAAACAAATATACTCCCTTTTTTTGTCCAGGAGACAGCCATAAGTCAGAGCAAAAGAAACGAGGTCAACAGGAAACAAAAACAAGAGAAACAAGATAAACAAAAAGAAAAAAATAAAAAACCATCAAAGAGAAGAAAAAGACTATCCAATAGAAGAAAAATATTGTCCAATGAGATAGAAACACACATCACTGATCCGGCTGCAGTGGAGGCTATTACATCTGAAGTAGGGACAAGGTATGAGCAAGATGCATAGAGGATTGATCAACAGACTGCTCAATGCACCCACCAGATGCCTCCAAGGCAGTGAGCCGTGCGTTCGTGGAGGTCTCCAGGTCAGTGAGATGAGCATCAAAGATGTCCATACGACTCTCCAAATGATCAAAGCGTGAAACAATGGCATGCTCAAATTGTTGCAGTTGGCCCCTGATAGATCGAGCCTGAGGAGGTTGCTCTCCTTCACTAGCAACGGCGGCTTCAAACTCAGTTTCCTCGGCCAAAGGATCTTCACCTATACCAGAACCATCCACCCCAGAAGGACCCCCTTAACATGTGACTGACTCTGGGAGATGGTCTTTTTGGTGAACGGTTTAATGGGAGTGGCAAACTCATCCTCTTCTAAGACTAGGACCTCGAGTTTGGACAGGAGACTGTTGATTAGATAACCATATGGCAACCCTAACTGTTTGTTTTCGATAATGGCTATCATCTAGCGGAGGATAAGAGTGGCAAGATTGATGGGCAACTGGTGATCAATGTAATAGAGGGTATAACCTTGGCCTTGATTAATTTCTGAGCTATGGGTGGTGATAATAAGATTGGCACAAACGATGAGGTTAAGCAACCTAAACTTGGGGAGGAGTTCATTCTGTTTGATCAAGACCCCTTAAATCGAGGTTCAGAGTGTACCACACAACTCAGTGGCCACCTCATTGAAGTCACAAGTGGGGTAGACAAAGAAAGGGAAGCGAGCATTGAAAACTGGGCTAATGCCAATGAGAGAACGAATGAGGTCCTTGTTGACACGGATTTCCTTAGATCTAACCCAGGTTTTGAATGAAGGACCGACATCATCTACCCCCTCAATGTTGCAGTAAAACTCGTGGACCCAATCCAAATTTTGACGTCCAAAGAACAAGAGGACTAGATCACCGCCTAAGGGCTGAAACACATGCCTAATAGGAATAGACTCAAAGGTATTTAGCAGAACATATCGCTCAAGGTAGACTGTACGAGAGATGTAGGCTTCGCGAAAATTTTTGACTTTTTTAGTGGAGGGGAACCGGTTAGGGTTATAAGTGGGCCGATTAACAGTGGACTTTTGGCTTTTGGAGGTAGGCATGGCTAAATCCAACGACAACCATAACCAATAAGACAAAACCCCCCCATAAGCAAACCAAAAACCCAAAACATTAAAAGCATACAAACCATTAGTAACAAACCTCAATTAGACACAATGCAAATAAACAAGAGCAGTAATTAAACCAGTAGTACCAAATCCCAAATAGAGAAAATGCAAAACACAATATAACATAATCCATTAGAAAGAAAAAAACATCCAGAGATCAAACTCTAGAACAAAATAGAGCAGTAGCATCAAAGGAGCACACGAATAAAAAGAAAAAAAAAATACAAAGTCAAAAATAGAACCTGAAGCACAACCAAACAAAACCCAAGTAGAAACACTTAACATGCTCAAACCCTCTGTGGAAGTGTGTGAACAAGTGAAGAACAAGAATAAAAACAGAGACCAAGCCACCACAACAAAACCCCAAATCAAACTGAGATAGACAGAATCATGAAAAGGGAAAAAAACAAAAAAAAAATGGGGATGGAGACTTACCAAAGACGAAGATGGAAGAGAAGAAACCCAAAGCACAAGCCAAGTATAGTGCAAGAGGGATGGGTGAAGTCGCAATCAGAGCCCTAGGAGAGAGAAGAAGAAATCGGGGAAAAAATAGGACTGAAAGGATGAGGTGAAGTTTTTATACTAGGGCTTACCGCTTGAGCGGGATACTCAACGCTTGAGCAGACTCACTTCTGTGCATGGCACTGCTTGAGCCAAGAATGTGGCGCTCGAGCGCAAAAAAACTGCTTTTAGAATCTCGCGCACTCTGCAAAACAACTGGATGAGTGAAATCTCCGCTCGAGTGCAATGGTGAACGCTTGAGTGGGGTAAAAAAAACAACAGGTTCAAGAAAACACCCTTTTGAGTAGTGAAAAACACCTTACACTATCAAGTGGGACCTAAAACAAGAGGGGATTAGCACAATAGCAAGAATGTGACACTAAGATGAGATAATCCACATACCATGAAGCCCGCAATCTCGCAAGATGGACAATATGAAGCATAGTATCATGGGCAGAATAAGTAAACAAAGATCAATGATCATAAGCAACATATAAATCCACAACTCAAAGATAGACATGAAAGCTCACATAATGAATGTGTGTGTGTGTGCAATCTTGGAGAGGCCACAGTGCTAGAGTTAATCCTAGTAGTGATCAGATGGCTGGACCTCTGGCAAGAGTATCTAAACATCACTGAGAAAAGTCAAACCACTAGACATCAATGGGTATTTGTTGAGTAAAATTGGAGGCTCCCCTTCTCAATCAATGAGTCTTTTATTATTATTATTATTATTATTATTATTATTATTATTATTATTATTATTATTATTATTATTATTATTATTATTATTATTTATTTATTTATTTGATTTTTGACTTTTCTTGCTAGTGGGCACTTACCGGTGGCATGCACGCTCAAGAGTATTGAGACCAAACCACAGAAGCATGAAAACAATAAAGATGGCCTGGTTGGTGCCTCTGAAGTAGCCTTTTCCTAATGCCGTGACTACAAAGAAATGGGGGAGAAGTCGTGGAAGTGAAACTAGATAGTGGATGGTTAAAAGACTCAACATCACCCATGATATGCCCGTGTAGGTCAAATCCTCTAGAAACGTATAAGAGACAATGTTAGAAGAAGTCCATAGAGAGAATTGATCACTTATGCGGAAACCCCTGCAATAGTTTATCTCAAGAATGTTTACAGAATGAGACCATGAAGTCAATGAGCATGGGCATTCAGAATGAGCTATGAACAAAGATAAATGAAATCTTGCAAGCAGCATGAGAAGTGTTCAATAAGTCTAAGTGTAAAGATGGCAAGAATCAATGGGAATGAGATTATAACATCCAAGTACACAAATCGCAATATAGTAACACCCACTCATGCAACAGGATACACTCTAGCTATTGAGCACTATGCCCAAGGTCTTTCTAAGGAACTCAAACCTAAGAAGATCAAGGGGATTTGTAAAAATATCTGCTTTTCGATGCTCAATAGGTACATGTTCAAGAACTACAAGGCCCTCTTCAACTAACTCTTGAATGAAATGATGGCTAATGTCAATATGTTTGGTGCGAGAGTGTTGGGTAGGATTTTTAGAGATGTTAATGGCACTAGTATTATCACAGAAAATGATGAGAGTGTCCTGGTCTATACCATAATCATGAAGCATTTGCTTCATCCACAACATTTGTGCGCAACAACTCCCTGTAGCAATGTACTCAGCCTTCGCGCTCGAAAGAGAGATGGCATTTTTTTTTTTGCTATGCCAGGCAACCAAATTATTCCCAAGGTAAAAACACCCACCAGATGTGCTCTTACGATCATTAGCACACCCTGACCAGCTGGCATAAAAAAACCCAGTGATTTCAGCTGTAGTGTCGGTCGAGAACCAAATCCCATACCCCAATGTCCCATTAACATACTTAATGATGGGTTTGAGCGCAAAAAGATGAGACTCTTTAGGACAGGCTTGGTAACAGGCACAAATACCTACACTAAATGCAATGTCAGGACGACTGGCTATGAGGTACAAAAGACTCCTTATCAGACTCCTATAAAGGGTAGGATCAACATTAGTACCAGAGGAATCTTTGGAGAGGTGAAGACTAGTACTCGAGCATGTTTGGCTAACTCTAGACCGAACTTAGACACAAGGTTTTTGGTATACTTGGACTGAGAGACAAACATACCAGAAGGTAACTGTTTGATTTGAAGACCCAAGAAATAAGACAACTCCCCAATCATGCTCATCTCAAACTCAATGTGTTATGCAATCCGAGAAATATTTTACTGGAGAATCAGAAGTGGATCCAAACACAATATCATCAACATAAATTTGAGCAACAAGCATATGAGATTTAGTATGTTTAACAAGCAAGGTCTTGTCCACACTACCCCTTTGAAAATCATTATCAAGCAGAAAGGTAGTAAGTCTATCATACCAAGCTCGAGGGGCTTCTTTCAACCCATATAACGCCTTGTCTAACTTGTAGACATGGTTTTGACATTTTGGGTCCTCAAACCCTTTTGGTTGCTCAACATAAGCCTCTTCTTTCAAGTACCCATTCAGAAAGGCACTTTTCACATCCATTTGAAATAGTTTGAACCCTAGAAAGCATGAAACACCCAGTAAAATATGAAAAGATTCGAGACGTGCAGCAGGGGTAAACCTCTCAACATAGTCAACACCCTTTACTTGTGTATACCATTGAGCAACCAACCTAGCTTTATTTCTAACCACAGTACCATTCTTATCAGATTTATTTTTAAAGATCTGCTTGGTACCTATCACGTTCATATCTCTAGGTCTGGGAACAAGAGTCCAAACTTTGTTACGTTCAAATTAACCTAATTCTTCATGCATAGCATTAACCCAACTATCATGTAGTAAGACCTCTTTTACATTCTTAGGTTTAATTAACGAAACATAGCACATATGAGATACCTTTTCCCGAATTTGTTTTTGGGTCTTCATTCGGTCTGAGACACTTCTAATTACCTGTTGAGCCAGATGATTCAATTTTACCCTTGCAAATGGTTTTAACTCTGGATTGGAAGTGATTGGAGCATCAGAGGTGGTGTTTCTTTGTGCACTCATTGGACTCGAACTTACCATTGAAGTTGGTGTTGGCTCACCTTCTTGGGCTTGATCTTGTGCCTCTTCTTGACTTTGTGGTTCAGTATCCAAGATAGGAGACTCACCATTTTTTTCCTCATGAATAGATGGTGTAGGAGAACCTGTATCATCTACAACCACATTGATTGATTCCATTAAACATAAAGTACGTAGGTTATAGACACAAAAGGCTCTACTAGTGGTTGAATACCCTAGAAAAATACCTTCATCACTTTGGGAATCAAATTTTCCCAAAGGCTCTCTATCTTTGAAAATAAAACATTTACTCCCAAAACTTTTGAAATATTTTACATTAGGTTTCAACCATTTCCACAATTCATATGGAGTTTGTAAAGTACTGAACGTTAAATACACATGATTCACAACATAAACTGTAATAACCCGACCCTCGTCTATGATTCCGGTATACTTTCAGTCCCTTATTCTGTACATTTATATGCTTATTGTGAAATTCCATGTGAAATTAAGGTTAATTAACAAGAGAAAAATCTGTTATAACTGAGATGTTCAGATCAGAAATTGAGAGCCTTTAAGGCTTGATAATTTGAAATTGAATTTACATTTGAGATCAGCATGATTTTTAAGCCATGATAACCATTTTGGTGAAATTTCAATTTGGAATCATTAAACTGATAGAATTTTGTCTTATTCTTCCTTATAAATATATATGTATGCCTCTTTGACCATTTGACTTAGAGTCTCCTAAAAATACTTCCTGAGAGAGAGAAAGAATTAGAGAGGAAGAAGGTTTGTGAAGGGTTCTTCAAGGAGGAAGATTGAGAAATTAAAAAGGGGTTTATAAAGATTCTAACTTAAGGTATGCATAATTCATTCCAATTAGCCTCTTTGATAATTGAGTAGGAATCCCTTTTTGTTATGTAAGGTAAGGTTTATATTATAGAACAAGTATGTGTTTCTTGAGTTGGTTGATTTGGGATTTCATTGAGTTATCTAGTTGGAATCACATCTCATGTCTTCAATTGATGTACTTGAGCTTAGTTATGTAAGTAAATAACCATGTGTGTATATGTGAGTGTGAAGATGGAAATATTATGAAATTGGGTTGTGTTGTGAATTAAGATTAAAGATCCAAGGTATACTTAGATTGATCTATATTGAAGCTTCTATATACATGATTTTGCCCATGTTCCAATAATTAAAAGATCAATTTTGAGCCTTAAGAATACTCACTAAAAAATGGAGTTTGCTGGAATTTTGAACTGCCCACTGTGCAGATCGCCGCACGTACGGGGGTCATTGTCGCACGTGCGGGAGGCCTTGCCGCACGTGCGGGGCTCACAGCCGCACGTGCGGCCCAAGCTGCAAAAATTCGTTCGCTTTGTTTTGCATGCTTAGCCCTCTGGTATTTTTGAAATTTATGTTTGATGTTCCTAGGATGCCTGTAAATTCGTTCGAAGTAAAATGACGCAGAAAATAATGAAAGAAAGAACAAGAACTAATGTATAAGTTATGCACATGTGTAGGTCATACCTCGGGAGGGTCAAGCACTCCGTTATAGCACTATGAGTAGTAGTACTGTAGCTGTACGTTCAATTATCGTTAATGATTCTCATGGTTAACAATCTGTTGCTTACAAGTAATTATGTTAACAATACGTTGATTGGAAAATCTAGAGGCATTATTGAGGAGTACATCCTTATTATTGTTGACAAGAATACTAACATTCTGTTATTTGCAAGATAGCGATAGTGGTTCATGACGAACAAATGGAATGTATGAGCATTATGGAACTATGGTATCCACGTATCTCTAGACTCATACAATCTGTAAAATGTGCTTACCTTTCGTTAATAATTATCAGAAATGTTCAGTTAAACTTAAGTTAACTATGTTAACTCATGTGAATGATGCAACGGTTACCATTAGCACTCTGTTAATTATAGGTCAACTATGTTAACATATATGAACGATTAAACAAAGGTGCAAGTGAACTACGTCATTTCTTAATGAATGAAGAGAATTTATGTTCATTTTTGAAGAACGGATTCCATGTAAATATGAGAGCATATTGTTTTGTTATTCATAGGCCACAGGCCATTTAGTTATAGGTTATCAAGTGTGGACACCTTCGAAGAATCAGAATAATTGGAAAGCTGTGTGTATCCAAATGAAGCTGAAGTTATTTTGTTGTGTTACATATGAACTTTAAGTTATCCAGAATCTACGACATAAATGCAAAAGTTTAACATTATTATGTGACCCACATGAGAATGTGAATTATTCTATCTTTGTTAAGTGTACGATAATGACATGATATGACAAGAAATGCTCTGTTTCCTGATATGTTATGCTTTGAATCAATGAATGATTATCCATCTATATAAAAGTATTTAAGGCATCCTTAGCACAAGGCCCTTACCCGGGGGTAATAATGCTGTGGTTCAAGTATGTTACAAGTTCCCAGTACCGGAGATCCCCTTATGGAACTAACAAGAATGCTCTATATTGATTTGTTAGCGCTATTGGAAGTACCATGTATAATCAAGTATGAACTCTAATTCTGTTTATGATTCAAGCACAAAGAATATATATGCATTCATTTCCGCTTATGGTATGACATGATATGAATGGTTGGGTCTGTAAGACCTATTGATTAAGGGAATGGAACAAAGTGCTACTCGGAACTAAGTGCTACATTGTGAGCCACCTCTAGAATCCATGTGAGACACCTCTTGAATCCATACATCTTTGAACTAGGTTTAAAGCCAATCTGGGCTTATGGCCATTCTGTATGATCTATTAGGCCAGAGGCCATTCTGTATTTCTGGTATGGAGCAAAGTGCTGTACGGAACTAAGTGCTACAGTGCGAGTTACCTCTAGAATCCGTACGAGCCACCTCTTGAGTCCATACATATGTGAAAGTTATGAGGCCTATGGCCATTTTGTATGATTTGTAGGATCTGTTAGTATGAAACAAAGTGCTGTACGGAACTAAGTGCTGCAACACGAGTCACCTCTAGAATCCATGCGAGCCACCTCTTGAGTTCATACACACATGTTCAAGGGCTCAATGCCAATATGTTCAAGGGCTTGTTGCCACTCTGTTCAAGGGCTTAAAGCCATTATGTTTAAAGACTGGGCCTAAGGCCGTTCTGACATTAATACAAAATCAATTAACCTTATGTCCTCTTCATTTATATATGCATTGATATGTATTATAATTCAAGTTGAGTGTTGAATCGTTTATGTACTATTATTCACTGAGCTTCGCTCACTTTGTATTATGTCTGTTATGTAGGTAAGCACTTTGGAAGTCCATCTTAACCCTTGATGCTCACCCTTCAGTTGTCAACCTCAGTATGCCCAAGCACCAAGACCAAGCCCATGCATTTATGTAAAGTTTTGTTAAGATTTTGACTTGCACTTTAATTATCTACCTAAGGTTAAAATGTATGTATATGACCCCTTTCTTTACCAATGTTTGGTTATGAGCTCAAGTATGTGTATGGGTATGTATATAGATAAATGGCTCTCAAGTATGTGATCCTGGCATGTTAGTTTTAGCTTAATGGATGTTATTCTATGTTATTTTATAATATTAAATGCTTCCGTTCAGGCCCCATATGATATGTAGATCAGGTTAAGTGTCCATTTCTGCATAGGTCATGCCTGAACTTTTAGGGGCGAGTTAGGGGCGTGACATAAACAGTGGTATTTAAGGCTTTAACTCATAACTTAGGAGGAACTTTCTTGCTAAGGAGCCTCAGCCATCTCTTGAACTACCCTGTTTTTCCTCTCAACAACTCCATTTTGCTGTGGAGTAATCGGTGCAGAAAATTCATGCTTAATTCCATGCATATCACAAAAATCCGAAAACGAGCTATCTTCAAATTCACGACCATGATCAGTTCGGATTCTTATGATACGTCTAATAGAAACACCCTGTTCATTTTGGATTTTAAGGAATCATCAAACGTATCATATTTTTCTCTTAAAAAATTAACCCATGAAAAACGAGTATAATCATCAACAGTTAAAAAAAAATGTATTTTTTTTACCTCCAATGCTTTCAGTGTGAGTGGGTCCCATAAGATCCATATGAACAAGTTCAAGAGGACGTTTGGTTGTTAAGCTGTTCACCTTTTTATGCGGGGCACGAGTTTGGTCCACACACATGGTTCACATTCTTACCCATTTTGTGTACTCCTCTCACTAGCTTTTTATTGGATATCTTAGTTAGGTCTTTGAAATTCATGTGACCTAATCTTTGATGCCACAAGCCAATGTTACTTATGATGGCTGAGTAGCAAGATAGATTATTTATGGTAATAATCCCATATCAGTTATCAAATGTGCAAACCTAATGCATAACAATATTTCCCTTCTTATCCAAAATTTCATATTTATTTTTTGAAAATAATACTTCATGGTAGGAATCACACATTTGAATGATGCTCAAAAGATTCGCTTTAAGGCCATCAACAAGTAAGGCATTTTCGTGCTTTGGAAGACCGACCACACTTATAAAGCCCTTACCAATGACTCTAGAAGTGCCATCATCTTCAAAGGTAACAATTCCTCCTTCATATTTTTCAAGTGATGTGAAGTAGGATTTGTCACCAGACATGTAACAAGAGCACCCACTATTAAGATACCACATGTGTGAGCCACGTGCTTTCAGTGTAGTGTGAACAACAAAACAAGTCAAATCACTCTTTCTCACCCACATCTTTTTGGTCTTAACACAAGCAAGACTGGTAGTCTTGGTAACTATCTTAGCGTTGTGAGCACCATCATGAATCTTGGTGTTCTACATAGACATGTAAGGTTGCCTCCTAACCCAAGAAGTATTAGAATTTCTAATTTTTTGAAACACCTTACCAAACAACTCATAACAATAAGGACGAATGTGGCCATACCTACCACAATGATAACAAACAAAAATAGGTTTTACCTCCCTTTTGTTGATCTTACCCCCTTTAGGTTGATGAAGAGATGGATCACCCTATTGAACCTTCAGCTTTTCCTTTGTTTGAGTCTTGATGTCATGTGATGTAAAGGCTTGTCCCTTTTGAACTGTTGCATTACCACAGCCTATCCCACTTTTGTCACAACTCATCTGTTGAGATTCGAGAATGTCTTCTAGTGTCTTTGACCCTTCGTTCTACATATCAATCGTGGCTCTCGCATCATTGAGTTCTTCTTCTTTTTGACCGACAATCTCTTCCAATACAGCTTGTGACATCTCAAGAATTTCAATCTTCTCTTCATATATGGCATATATTTTCAGAAGTTCATTCCTATCAGTCTCACACGATAGAAGTTTTCCACATAGGTCTTGCCTGTCATTGGAGATCTTGATGATATCCTTTTTTGTTGTTGTAATCTCTTTCTTTAGCTTGACATTCTCGCTTTCACATGCTTTGAGCTTAAAAGTCAATTTATCATTAATCTTGGACAAGTTCAGAAATTCATTGTAAAGCTTTTCATAAGCATGTTGTAGATCATCACCATCAATCTCTTCATTGTCTTCTGAGGTTTCATTATCTTCTTTTTGTTTCTGTTTCTTCTCGATCTCATCCAGTCGAGCAACTAAGGCATGAAAGTTGATGGATGGTTGTGAAGATGATTCTCCTCTTTTATGGACTTAACTAAGAATGTCCCATGTATCTTTGGCCTTTATGCAGTGAGCAATCTGTTGTTGTTCTTCTTCAAAAATTGCTTCACGGATTGTATTCAAATTTCTTTGATTGCTTGGATTGTTAGCATTTTCAATATCCTCTTCTATTACTCACCAACCATCAGGGTCATGAGCTTTAAGATACATCCTCATTTGGATCTTCCAGAATAAGTAATTACTCCCATCAAAGATAGGAGCACGGTGTAGACTCTAACCACGAGCAAACTCAACTGGCTTTGGAGATGGTTGAGTGACGGTAGACTAGAATGCCATGTTGGTACTATCTTCGTCTTCACCCGATTCAATTTTTTCGAGTTCTTACTCTGACCCGCTTTCATCATCCCAAGTCACTGTATAGACTTTCTTTTGGTTATTTTTCGATGGACATTCAAGTGCAATATGTCCAAACCCTTGACATTCATAACATTTGACGCCTTGCCCTTTCACAGTCTTCTTCTCCATTTTTGGAGCAACTTTAGGTGGAGAAGTTTTGAATTTATCATTACCCTTATCTTTTGAACTAGAGTCCTTGAAATTAGGCTTCTTTTTCTTTTAATTTTTTTTAAACTGTTTGGTAAACATTGTCATCATTTCAGACTCGAGATCAAACTCAACCTCAGGGGTCTTAGCAGTCTCATAAGTAATGGTAAAAGTCACACTATCTTTTTGTTTTTTCTTAGAAATATGGTGGGTTTCATAAGTCTGCAAGTTTCCAACCAACTGATCAAGCTTGAGGTTCTCAACATCTTCAGTCTCCTCAATAGTTATCACTTTTGATTGGGACCTCTCAGGTAATAACCTCAAAATTTTTCCAACAACCTTCAATTTAGGGATTTTTTCACCGAGTGTGAAATAGGAATTCACGATGTCACTAAGTTTAGCATAAAAATCATCAAACGTCTCCTCATCATGCATAAAAAGAGTTTCAAAAGTAGAAGTGAGACGTTGAAATTTTGATCTTTTAACAACAGTAGTTCCCTCGTGAATAGTTTGAAGAATGTTCCAAGCCTCTTTTGCTACCTCACACATGCAAATACGACGAAACTCTTCAGGTGTGACGGAGCAAAAGAGGAAATTGAGAGCTTTACTGTTCCAACTTGAGTTTTGATAATCGATTGTGTCCCATCTATCGAGTGGTTTGAAGATATCAACACCATCAATGGTGACAACAGGTTCACTCCACCCATAAATCACACAGTGCCAAACTTTCTCATGGGTAGATTTTAAAAACGCCCTCATACGAGCTTTCTAATAAGAATAGTTTGTACCATCAAGTAACAGAGGTCTATGGGTCGAGTTACCTTCGCAAATTGAATCCATATCACAAATCACACAAAATAACACTCCTATAGTTTTGAGAAAAACGAATAGCGACCTACTTTGATACCAATTGAAAAATCTAAGTGATTCGTGATTTGAACCAGAATTAATCGCAACAATTCCAAAATAATTAAAATTAACAATCTAAATCATCCAGTACGTACGAAAGTGATTTAGATTGATGCTTCAAAAATAATAGATTGACACAATCAATTTTTATATGGAAAAACTAGACTTGGAGCACCTCCAATTGTGATTAAAAAACCACGGGCAAAACACCACTAATCAATCCACTATGAAAGAAGGAAAGAATACAAAT